>CM076081.1:9061942-10261942 GCA_038088235.1 Zacco platypus | reverse complement strand
CAGAGCTGTGGTGTGGACAGTGCTATTCCTTTATATTTAGAACGATTTTTAGAACTAATTCTTTATCGTTATTTTTATAGTTATTGTTCTTGGTGTTAATGGGCCTTAACAGTTAAAAACATTCATTATAAATTAGAAAAGTAATCGAAAAGTAATCAAACGTAATCAGTTACATTACTTTATTAAAGTAATTAAAATAGATACACTACTATTACATTTTAAATAGGGTAATTTGTAATCTTTAACTTATTTCATTTCCAAAGTAACCTTCCCAACACTGGTTATGAGGGTCCTTGAAAGCAGCTGCCTATGTAGTCAGGAGACAACAAGGGAGTTTACTAGATGCTGGAAAAGAGCTATGTTAAGTTCATCATGAATGTTATTAAATATAGCAAGATGGTCACCTTATTTGCCAAAATGCATTTTAACTTTGTTTGCTTTGAATTCATGAAAGACAGATTTTTTATGGTAGGCAAAATCACTCAGGAATTAAGCCAGAGCAGAAAGAAGCCATCCCACATGCAGCCCACTCCCATGCACTCCCATACTCAGCCAGCCAATCACGGAGGCAATGACCTGCTTTAAGGCTTGTGTGCCACTAATATTATTCTAAATGACACATCATGTGAATATCAGTCTATTTTTAGAAGCTGCGTGAGTGTACAGAGCGGCCATATTTGGCAGAGCGCTAAAGGCCGGGTCTGAGTTTGTGTGTGGGAGAGAGGTCTCAGTCTTTTCCCTAGGCCAAAGTTTCTGGGAAGGGTTCCAGATGAGAAGATCGAGAGATGATAGGAGAGACTGGAGGAACCCGAGACCCTCTATGGGAGCGCTGCTTGTGGCAAGACATATTCCCACACTATTCTTGGGGTCTGACCCTCATGTTTACTCACAGCATCCACAAAAACACATACTGTACCGAGGCACACAGTAAATAGACTCACATATAATCATCACAATCACAGACACACAAATGCAAACGGTAGCTTTCATTCCAACATCCATTGAGATTAAGAGCCTTTTCATCTTGTTAAGAGTCATGGCCTGTAATCTACAAATATCAGGTTTTCTCCTATGTATGTACACTCACCATTCAGACATACCACCGACCGGCAAGTCATGCCCCCACAAATTTGTCAAATGCAGGTATATTTTTAGTGTCTGGTGCTTGGCAGTGAAACTTTCCAGGAATCCATCAGGCTACTGGCTGAATTCGGACTCACGTGTTTATGCTTCTGGGCTTTTTGGCTAGTGCAGTGAGACAGCAGTGGACCAGAGAGAACTTTCGGTACACCTTAAACAAACTCCAAACCCAAATATTCACCTTTCCCTGACCCTCATCATTCATCTCTACCTCTAAAACATGTCAGACACAACCCTTAATCCTTGATCAGTATGCATGCAATCAATAATTCATCCTATCTTTATTTGCATAATTGATTGTGACAACTGATGACAGCTGTCTTAAATGGAATTTTCAGGTTTGCATGCCGTGAATATGCAGAGATATTTATGAAGATGATATTAAGTATTGATGTTCAAGTGTTTTGAAACCCCTGGGGCTTTTATTGTTGACTTTACAAGACCTTGTCATCAATCAAAATTAGTTGATGTGAACTGTGGAACTGATGCGGAACATTACACAAACTGCCCTAAAGTGCGTCATATCACTTTACTGAGAACCATTGAAATACCTAGTATTAAGAACAATCTAAAACAGGTATGAACATATGTAGTACATTCAGCCATATATCTATCATGTTAAGTTCTCAACAGAAGTACAATTATGCTTTTTTTTTTTTTAAAGCCTTGGCTAAAGGAAGCAAAAAATAAGGTTCCAAAAGACTACTGAAGAACCGTTTTGGGTTCCTCAAAAAAAAAAAAAAAATAGTGAGCAGTTCTTCAAAAAGAACAGTTTTCTTAGTGTGATGAACATCTTAATAATCTGAAAAATCTACTTTATAAAGAACTTTTTTTCTTGGAACCATATGCCAATAAACAAGTATAAAGGCTTAGTTCACCCAAAAATGGAATTTCTGTCATTAATTACTTTTCCTCATGTCGTTCCAATCCCGTACGACCTTCATTCATCTTTGGAACATAAATTAAAATATTTTTTGATGAAATCTAAGAGTTTTTTTTTTATCCTCAATAGAAAGCAATGTAACTACCATATTTAAGGTCCAGAAAGTTAGTAAAGACATTGTTAAAATAGTCAATGTGGCCCTCTCAGATTTCATCAGTGTTCCGGAAATTTTTAATGTATTCATTTCAAGTCACAGATTGGTTTGTTTTGTTTTTGTGAAAGCAGCTTTCCAAAATTGGGTAGCTACTTGTGATCTGCGAACCAATTCGTTATTTCATATCAGTTATGAATTTTGCTAATGTTCACAACTGATAAGAAAGCAGTCCATCTCACATGGGGCTGCATTCAATGTATATATTTCATCAGTCCATGCATTATTTTGTAATCAAACCCATGACCTTGGTATTGCTAGTGTGACACTCCCGGTCTCGAACCGGTGTTTCTGGCATGGGAGGCAGGCTGGCTAACAAGGACGCTAAAACCGCAGTCTCTAGCATCAGTCACTGGTGCACCACTTGAGATCAGGACAGTGAGGTTTACCTGCATAGCTCTCACTAGCTGGCCTCTGTTACACTAGCACAATGCTCTACTGTTTGAGTTGCAGTTATAACTCTCTTGTCTTGTCACTGTCTAATACCCTGGTTGACTGAAAGAATAATTTGGTTAATCATTGTCTACCCAGAAATACGCATTAGAAATTTAAGAGCTCCTATTACGCTTTTTCGGATATTACATTTCATGTAGATTGTAATATAGCTGTCTGTAAATGTAAAAGTTCTGCAAAGTTTGCAGTTAAACGAAAGAACCGATTCTGAACAGCCTGAAACGAGTCATCAGTAATTCCAGTCTTACGTCCTACACGAGCCTATGTAGGTTTGTTATAAATTTGCATAATGCTTCTATATTGGCTGTCTGCGAACATCTACTTTGATCCGACCTCAAACACTTTTGTTGTAGCTGAGGCCTGGAAGAGTTTAGTTCATGTTGTCGGCATGTGGAGAAGACGCTGTTTTCTATGCTGCGAAAGCAAATCTGGTTGGGTAAATCCAAAGCCATTGTTACTGTAAATGTGTATGCAAGTGCTGAGGAAGCCTCCGGAGCTGGAATTCAGATATGGTAATGGCCATTTTGCTTCAGACACATACTGTACCGATAGACTAATCACAACAGACTGGGCCATCTGACCAATCAGAGCAGAGTAGGCTCTCATAAAGGAGGGGTTTAGAGAGAGACCGGATCCTTGATCAAGTCATTTCAGACACTGTCAGAAAAGAGGTGAAGCTGCAATGTATATTATGCGAACATTAAAGTGTTTTTGACCTTGGATGCATGTAAATCTATTGCAGAAGACCTCCAAAACAAAACTAGAAACCTTTCATATAGCGTAATAGGGGCACTTTAAATAACTTCAAATAAAGTTATCTTGTACAGTATGTGTTGATATACAGACATGACGTTATGCTTTCTTGGAAAATGCCTTCATGCTAAAACACTGTCTGATACATCAATGACGATCTGACTGCCTGACAAGACAGCTCCCTTCAGTTTCAGACACATCCTGGGAGTGCCTCGACTTTTAAGCGGTTTCCCAGCAGGCGACAGCAATCGGCAGGTAATAACAGGTTAGCTGTTAACTACAACATTAGTTTTAACAGGAAGTGCATGAGGCCTGAGCGGGAAAAGCAAAATGTAACATGACATATAGTGTACAGTATGTACTGTGCTCTTGCTGCCATAATATATTGCATGTCTGCAGTGTGTCAACAGGAAGAGTCGACACTATCAGGACACATAAGTTATCAACAGCTGTCAGCCAGGCCTTGTAACAACTGACAGGTAACATTTTCTCATCTTTAACCCTTTCACACTTACATGCATACATGTATATGGTCATGGAAGATGATATATGTGACCATGTGATGGCCAGCTTCTTTCTGAGCAACATGGTGTGCCTTTTACCATGTAGGTCACATGAAAATATCCGAACCTTTACACTGCAGAATCACTTCCTTGTTCCACATCCAACTTATACATTATAGTACTGCTATTTTCATGCAGAGTAAATAGACAGTTTCATGTCTGTTAAGTTCGAAAAAATAAAATAAAAATAAAGTAGCTAAAATAAATAATATGATAATATAGATATTATATTTGGATATAATTTTGGAATATTGTATGGAGTCTTTGTTAGTGTCCTACTTCAGGTCCTGAGAGATGGTGCTGCCCAGGAACCTGAATAGCAGTGTTTTCACTGTTGGGCCAGTTGCGTTTTCACTGTCACTTCCGGTGCTTGATTGGGCCTCATCGGGGCTACGTCGGGGCCAACAGACAGTTTTTTTTTTGGCCCGCCGAATACCTTGGACGGGCAGGACGGTCAACACCGCTGCTCATTTCCCATGATATTATATCTGGCTACCAGCTAACTTCAACATTTCAGACATCATAAACAATTTTCAGCTCAAAACTCACTTTCAGACACCAGCGAGAGTTTGAAATAACTTCCTTGCGATTACCGTATTTATATGCAATGCTAATGGCTACTTATGCTAACTATTGCGATAATAAAGGCACAAATGTTTAAGAGCATATAATTATATACAAATTGCATATAATTATAATCGTGTCTTTATTTGGTTTCATATCTTATCTGTATCTTCCCTGTGATATACCAGACTAATGCTTCCACATATGTCAGAAAAAAAACAAAAAAAACATGAACATAACTTGAATAACTCATAACTCTTGTTTTCTTCTGGTGAGCTCTGACTAAAGGGATTGCATAATTTCATGGAAAATTAATAGAGATGCTCACTCTTTCTAAGGAAATGTGATGTAAACATGAAATGTTATCAATTTTTTTTTTTAAATATATTTTTTACCGCCCACTGTCAGTTCCTACTTTTCTCTCCAGTTTCTTGCTTAAAGGAATCTCTTTCCCAGGTGTAGCTCATGGTTCATTGTGTAGCCAGTCTGTCTGACTGGTTCATTCTCATGACTTTGTCTGGGCCCTCAGGGTTTGTTTGGTTTTCAGCGTGTCTCAGGAGGGCTTGAGTAGTGTGGAGGATATAGGACAGAAATTATTAGGACAGACTGTGTATGTCTGTGTTGGGGTGAGGAAATGATCTGGTTGGGCAAGCAAAACCTAGAGAGTCTGTCGCTCCCTCTTTCACTCATCCTCTATTCGCACATACTGACATACGACTGAGTCACCAGCTTTACTGACCACATGGAGGGTCAGGCATTCCTTCATCCTAAGGTTTGTTAGTACGATCTACTCATCTTTTAATGTGTGGGATAAAACCCACATTATACTGTATAGAATCTTAAGAGTGACACAGAGTACAAGTTTAAATATAAATTATATTAAAAGTAGTCTATATTTTAGCTTACCATAAAGGCTTGTCAGTACATTATTCAGCAATACAATAGAAGTAGTTATGAAATTACACACATTATAGTACAGAGCATATTTTACGGCTTGCAAATTCTTTTGGAGGGCTCTTAAAACTGTCAAATGTACCATAGTAAGTAGTCACATGACTTTTACAGCTCAGGTGACCGACTCAAAAACAGATCAATCACATAGTTGCATGGGGTCCTGCATCAGATGAGAATTCCATTGAGATTAATAGGAATGTTAATGGATTACTTTCTCCAGGTATTATAGACCTATTTGGGAAAATTTAGTATCAATGTTTTTATTCTACGCACCTAAAACATACATCATAAACGGTCAGTAAAATTTAGTTTCTAATTTAATTTGGTGCATGCTACGAATGTCGAGAATTTCATTTTTTTCAGTAATCCTGTGATCTGTCAGACTGCCTGGCTATGCCTGGATGCCCATTACAAAATGTATTATGTTTAGACCTAATGGCTCTCTCTCAATGCCTCCAATCAAACAGGCTAATGAGGGCCATCAGCAGAGCAGACCTGCAGCGGTACAAACATGTCTCAACGGGACTTTCCACTTTTGCCAGTCTAAAAAGCCGTAACACCGCAGGCAGGCATGGTATGATTTGGCAGAGCCTTTAACTATGAAGTAAACAATACGATTCGGCCCTTAGGGTGTTGATACACTTCTCCAATTAGCACTGGCATATCCATGTTTCCTTGAAAGATGGAAAAATGAGAGTGAGAGAGAGAGAGAGAGAGAGAGAGAGAGAGAGAGAGAGGGTGAAGGGCAGCCACTGAATGGTGATTTGCACCAGAAACTGAAGGGTGAAATTAGACCTCACGTCCACATCCTTTCTTACTGTGTAACGTGTGTCACATCAACTTGAACCTCAGATACAGCACTGCTCATTAGAATCAGATTTATTATTATTCTTTTTTAACATAGACTCATTTTTCCTCTCCCTACATTTTTGCAAAACTCCAAAAATGTGCTTATAATTCACTGCGGTTTCCAGATGAAATGAACAATAGTTTCTTTGCACAATAATATGTTGTGACCACAAAACAGTTTTAACATTCACTTTTTGGCGCTTTATTTGTAAACTAGTACGTTTTCACATTTGCATTGCATAAAGCAACTCCATATATATGGCTGTTCTGGTGTAGTAAACTTGCTCTTTAGCTCACCTGGTACAGCATTCCACTTGTGCAGCTCTCTACACTACACACTAAAAAATGTCTAAAAAACAAAACAAATTTACAAGGTAAAATACCTTTCTCCATTGTGAACAATAGTATACCATAAAACAATGCATTCTGGGTAATATTTTTCATTTTTAGAAAAGAGGCCTGCAGGCTACTTTCTCAAAAATGACAAACCCAGGATGCATTGTAATATACAGAAGTAATATACTTAAAAAAAAAAAAATAATGCATTATGGATATTTTAAAACAGTATTTTGCTATGTAATTTTTTTTTACAGTTATTTTATACAGTTATATCAGAAGGATCAATGTTCAATTATTTTGTATCATTATTTATCATTACATATATTTTATTTGTTACTTAAAGTATTTATTTTTTAATTGGGTAACACTTTACAATAAGGTTTTATTTTGTTAACACTATACATTAGTAACTAACAGTGATCATTCTTTTATTTGCATTTATTAATCTTTCTAAATATTAATTTCAACATTTTCTAATTCATTAAGATAATATCAAAATAATGTGTTAACATTAATTAATACACTGTGAACTAACATGAACATGAACTTTTTTATTACATTAACAAAGGGTAAGATATGCTGTAAGAATATATTGTTAGTTCTGTTAACAAATGAGACCTTATTGTAAAGTAATAAATGGGGATGTAAGCTATATCTGACGACATTATAGAATTTTAAATTTAGCGGTATCGGCTGGTATTGAATATTGAATTGTTTATGCTCATTTCCTCTTCTTTTACATTTAGATTACCCTTTCCATCATCTAACGTCCACTTAAAGTTATGAAATAAAAACACAAATAATTTATATTTATACTATTAAATATAATCTATAGCAACATGTATATCAGTTTTTCACTTTACATTATAATGTTACAATGCCTAAATTCACTTGTAACATTATAATATTTTTACTGTTTATTTATTTAGCCATTATAGAATTTTAATATCTACCATTTATTGATCATCAGCCAGAGTTAAATATGCATTCCTGAAAATATTACTAATAAGAATAAGCAATATTTTTTTTGCTATCTATAGTTGCTAAGCAACACAGCATAAAAATAATATGTGTTGTCACAGGTGTTTTTTTATTCTTTATAAAGCAGTGCAGTAAACAGATGTCAGGCATGATGCAAATTTATAGATTTGTGGCATTAATACTGAATTCAACTGATGTGCGGACACAGGTGTGTCTATACCGGTGTTATTTTATTTTACAGGTGGCCTTAAACATGGCTCATCCAATCAGATTTCAGAGTAAGAACGTTCTGTTTTATAAGATGGAAGTGACTTGGCTGGTACAAACAGCTGAAGCATTAAGAGAGGAAACAGATGATTCTAAAAACAGTGACATGTCCACCCCCTTCTCTGAAGACACCAGCAAGGTTGATATTGAATCTCAGGACAGCCGTTTACTTATAGGGACAACATCTCAGAGACGCAGGCAACGTCTCCTTTCGCCTCTCTCCCTCCGCCCTATCATTTGCATACATTTCCATCCTGCTGCACAGTTCGCCACCACACCATGAGGACAGGCTGTCTATACGAGAGAGCTACAGAGAAGGGGAGATGGAGGAAGACATCTGTATGGATTTGATAAGGGTAATATATGTGCACGTAAATAGATTTACATGTAGCAGTTGAATTAGACGTGGGATCAATCATCGTCGCTGGCTCATGGGAGGCTAAAGAGATGAGGAGGGGAACAGCTGTGGATGGAAGAGAGGAGAGGAGGACGGGGAGGAGGGGAGAGGTGTTCAGTATGCATCAGTGCCCCCGCGTTCCTCCTCTACGCCTGCCTCATAAAAGAGATGGGTATGGGGGGCGCAGGGTGTGTGCGGAGGAACCCGATAACTGTCGGCCATCAGACATGCTTGTTTTGCTGCTGATTTAGAGCTCTGTGCAGAGTCTATTGTGAGATTTAAAGCAGTGGATCCACAAATCGCAAAAATAATCACTCCCCCATTTGACATTTGTCGAAATTATATGTCTTGAATGGTGAATCTCTTGACATTATTTTTTGTTTTTCATGTGAACAATTAAGCACAGCAGCATTTAAAGCAAGACAAATCCCTCATAAGTTCATTCTTTTTCCTTCTACGAAAGCATAATAGGAGAAAAGTGCTATTTTAAATACAAAAGTGCATAGTGATTTATTATGTCAAGCTCCAAAAGAACACAAAGCACCTCAAGAGTGCCATAAAAGTGGTCCAAATATGACACATGGCCTATATTTCCTAATCTTTTAAAGCCACAAATTAGCTTCGAGACAAACAGGCTAAAATGTTTTGTGATAATGCAATAATCTTCTAATACCTGATGCTATTTACCACCAGACAGTTCAGATACTAAATGAATCATGTAGACCAGGGATTTTCAAACTTTTTAATGCCAAAATATGATGCAATGGGACTTTCTTCTGAAAATGTTTTTATTACATTTGTTTTATTATTTTAAATGTACAAAGGGTTATTTATACTAAGAAAACAATTATTAGTGTTAATTAGTGTTATTAAATAATTATATCTGATATTGATACTGTACTAAAGCCATTTAACAAATAATAGGGCTTTATTATCTGGAAGGTATCTATGAATCTGAAGAGTAGATTTGTCAGTTTAGTATTTGTTCAATTAGTTGTTTCAAAGCAGTTTTAACGTCACTCTCCCACTCTAGAACCCTCTTGCTGCGCCCTGAGAGTCTCTGGACCCAAGTTTGAAAACCCCTGAAATATAGATCCTTTATGGTCCTTTTCTGTTTAACAGAAGAAAGAAAGTACAACGGAGTTGGAATGATGTGAGTAAATGATGACGAATTTCATTTTTCCTTTAAGTATGGAAAATAAATGCAGAAATGAAAACACAAACACATACATCATAAGCCATTCACATTACAGATGGTTGTATATTCACGGTTCCCACTTAAAAACACGATGAGCACAGACATTTGCATATGATTTATCTCAGTCATGGCTGTTTGCAGGGTGTGTGTGCTTAAAAGAGACATTTAAATGCATTTGTAGTGCATGATTCTGACTGTGAAGAATGAACAGGGCCCACACACACAGACATATGCATATGTTTGTGTCAGTGACTGGTCATTCTTTGAGACTCTGGAATAAGAAACAAAGAAAAGAAAAACACAAAATCAGCAAGCGCATCATATGAATTATGGAGTCATCCGGTTCAAGGCCCAGCAGGATCGATAGAGACACATCCTGTCCTCTTCTGTTTGTCTGAAGGTTAAAGTCTCAAATTATTTATTTGTTTTTTTGTTCTTTTTATTTATCTGTCAAACAATTAATCAATCAATTTATCTATCTGCCTTTCTGTCTATGCACTGTGACATTATTTTCAGAACACTCTCCATCTCATAAACGCATAATAAACGTGCTCTTTTACACCTTATGCTCTGTAGATTAAGTTTCCTGAAAGTTATGTAGTTTTGTGTGAGAAACAGGCTGAAAAGTAAGTTAACCTTTAACATCCATGGAATCTTTCCACTGCACAATAGGTTCTACATAGTAAAAGGGTCTCTTCAGATTATATATATATATATATATATATATATGTGTGTGTGTGTGTGTGTGTGCAGTATATAGTTCTTTTAATTACTGTTTATTGAAAGGTTCTTTTGGGGGACCAAAAATGGCTTTTCCATGGTGCTGCAAACCCCCTTTGAAATCTCTTTTTTTTTTTAGTTCATGAGTCATATGGTCTACTTTTATTCTTAAAAATTATCTTTTTGTGTTTTATGGAAAAAAGTATATGTATATATCATTCTTTTCCTCATTACAGTAATGACATGTATTATTATTATTATTATTATTATTAATTTAATGAGAATTTGGGGAAAAATAGGCTTAGAAATAATGCAAAATATTCAAAAAACCTATTTCGGGGCTTTCTTTGCTTTTTTCTTGACAGGTTTGAGCTTTACCCACCAACCACCTTAAATATATTCATCATAATATATTGAACTATTCCGTCTCTTCTCAAAATGGGAATGTCCAATCGGAGGGCCAATGTCCTGCAGAGGTCTGCCGAACCTTGAACCTCCGGGAGTAGGACTGGACACTTAGAATATTAGAATATTATTAGTCATGTTTCAATGGAAGCTTTAATCGTGCTCTTGTAACCCCTCCAGTTGTACTCGCACCATTCCAATCAAGATTCGAACTAGTGTTTCTGGTATAGGAGGCGGCCATTCTAACAAGGATGCTAAAGACTGCAATAGTGCACCTCTTGAGACCCTGGGAGTGAGGTTTACCCACACAGCTCTAACTAGCTGGCCTCCGTTACACTCATCCCCATAAACCTCACTCCCGTCCTGGCCATGGCACCAATGCATTACCTGCGGTTCTACACACTCTGCTCTCGGAGGGATTCGCATGAGAGGCAAGTGGACTAAAAAGGACACTGAAGACTGCAGTCTCTAGCATCAGTTGCTTGTCCGCCTCTTGAAGCCAGGGGAGTGAGGTTTACTCACACAGCTCTAACTAGCTGACCTCCGTTACACTCATCCCGTAAACCTCATTTCCATTTGGGTCATGGCACTAATGCAATCCCTCCGTTTCTACTCTCTGATCTGAGAGGGATTCGAACCAGCATGGGAGGCGAGTGCACTAAAAAGGACACTGAAGACCACAGTCTCTAGCATCAGTCGCTTGTCCGCCTCTTGAGGTCAGGGGAGTGATGTTTACCTGCACAGCTTTTACTAGCTAGCCTCCGTTATACTCATCACCCCTAAACCTCACTCTCATCCGGGTCACGGCACCAATTCAACCCCTCCTGTTTTACTCATTCCGCTCTGAGAGGGATTCAAACCAACATGGAACGCAGGCACATTAAAATGGACGTTAAAGACCACAGTGTGTAGTATCAGTCGATTGTCCGCATTTCTCTGTTTTTTTCTGAACTCTGGGAAGTGGAGGATTAGGAGGCCTGCATCAGAACTGTCACTTTGATCTCTCTGTTTTTGGAAAAGGAGATTCCAGCTTTAATCTTAACCTTGGCATTAATACAGACACTCCCATAAGGATACCTACAACACTTAATTTAAGGTGAGAGAGTATGTATGTGTACTTGTATATATATGTATGTTTGTCTGCAATTAAGTCAAGAAGAAATGAGGTAATGAAGGCTTCATTGTGCATTTGTGTCTACCTGAATGATGATGATGAGTAGGAGATGGTGGTATTGTTTGCAGTTCGAGTTAAGTGACAGTTTAACTTTAATGTGGTCTCACACACACACACACACACACACACAAACATGGGTTTCCATGTTTTTTGGTCTTTCCATAGACATAATGATTTTTTTACTGTACAAACCCCTAACCCCTTTTTCAGAAAAAAAAAATCATTCTGTAAGGTCAAAGGTATTACCAACAATGTAAAGTTTACCTGGACCACACACACACACACACACTTCAGAGGTGATCAAGTGGGGCTCAAATGAACTTGTCACTCATACTGTCTTTGAATAATCACACACTGTGCATGAGTGCCTGCATGTTTTAGCAAGCAACACTTGTCTTATTAATCACCAAACGACTAAATTAAACTGCGCTGCTTCTCTCTTTACATCTTCACCCTCTACAGACATCAAAACCAATGTCAGCCACCTTGAACATGCAAAATTATTCATAAGCAGAAAGGTGCTTGAAGTTTTCTGATTGACAAAAGGTGGCGT
Organism: Zacco platypus; assembly: GCA_038088235.1. NCBI lineage: Eukaryota > Metazoa > Chordata > Actinopteri > Cypriniformes > Xenocyprididae > Zacco > Zacco platypus. The sequence continues at coordinate 10,249,538 of CM076081.1, read as the reverse complement.
CCCACTAGTCATCTCCAAACAATGTGATTTTTGTAGTGGATGCCATGCCTACCAACGGTTTTTGCTGAAATCTCACCCTCTTCGGTCAGAGGACTGTCACAGTCACTGATTAAGAATGGAAGAGGAGTGACAGACTAAACGACTGTCTATGACATTTCTCTCCAATTCCCTGTCATGGATTTCAGTGGCCCATTTTGGCAGCAAATCAATGTGAAGCTGGCTGAAATAAGAACACTACTGCATCAACATGAACAAAACTGACTGAATAAGAATGAAATTCATGGAGTAATTTTTTTTTTCTTCAGTAGAAATGTGAAGCAGATAGCTCAAAGGGAACATTTTTGAACATAAATGTGTGTCGGCAGTGTGTGTACACAACCACCCTAATGATACAAATCCACCTAACTCTTTTTTATCCCCATAAATCATAAGCAGTGTCTCAGAACATGCCGTTTGCAGAATCTGGTCAAAGTGGCGTCACCTTGCCCACGACTGCTGACGGACATCGCTCTTAGCGAGTTGTACACTGTCCGCCATTTTCTCCAGGCAGGAGCTGTAGTAACAACAATGTCTCATAAGCAACTCAGGTGTTTTGTTGACGCAGGGAATGCACCTTACATTCCTAAATTCGTTTGCACGAACAAATAAATCGGAATTCTCTGGATCAAGGACATAATTAATAAAGTCCGCTACGGACCTATAACAATCACAGGAGAAAAGGAATGAAATAAATTATCCAGTCCCATCCGGAAGCAAGCATTAGTCATAGCATCCCTCCAGCTCACCTGATGGGAAACCTCCAGACACTCCTCCACATACCGCTCCAAAGGCCGTCGATGCTGTAGAAGGTTGAGGAGTTTATCCTCAGCCCAGTTCATCTTGCTGTTTTGGTCGGTTCTTCTGTTATGGTACGTGGTGTAAAAGGAACTCTCACAATGAAGCATATGGAAATGCAGACTTTTAATATACTTGGGAACACCAGGAAAACATCCACACACTACGTCCAGATATTAGTGAGAACCAACTGAGAGAGAACACAGGGAATTTATACAGGTGATAAACAAAGGGAGAAACAAGGTAATTGACAAGACACAGCTGATGACGATAGACTAAGGAGGAGCGGGAAAATCAAAACAAACAACACATGAGACAAATGAAGAGTCCAAACAGAAACACACATTACAACCCCCAAAAGAGGGAAATTTAAAATGCTATAAAAATGATCTGTGAGGTATTCTGAGCTAAAACTTCACACTCTAGGGACATCAGAGACTTTATTGTAACTTTATTGTAAAAAGGGCCATAATAGGTGCCCATTAAACCGTAGTCCTTGGTTCATATAATGGAAGTCAATGACTACAATCAACCAAAAAGCATGTACAGGCAAAACAAAATTAATATCCGTGGCTCCTGACAATACATTGAGGTCTTACAAAGTGAAACGATCCGTCTAGTTAAAGGTAGCGTAGGCAGTTTTGGAGAGCCTTGCGATAGCAAACTAGCTTTGAAAACATGTGATCCCTCCCTCCCTTCAGAGCCACGCCTCGTTCAAAACACATGAACGCACACATGAGTTTGCAAAGCATTACGAGACGAGAGACAGCGTTAAATTAAAAAAGCACATTACATTACAATAATAATGCACGTAAACACCTGACTGCGGTAGATTCATTTTTCAGCATTGATTGTGTTGACATAGAAACGCATAAATCCGAGTCTGAGGACGTGATCAGCTCCAGGTAGAACGTCATGGGTTATCATCTCATAATTGTGGTCATGACATGATGTGAACGCAGCATAAACTCGTGGTTTTGGTTCAGGAGGAAGTGTAAAAGCCCTCTGCTGTCTACATAAACTCTGCATAGCCTTTTGAAACCTGCTGATTACACGTGATGTCTGCGTGGAGGTGTGGAAATACACATGTTGACAGGCAGGTAGGTCATCGTATTATTGTATTTGGATCGAATGCAACGATTGGATGAGTATTTTTTGGTCCTGAGATTTCCACTGCAGATTTAATAGTTTTGATAGTTAGACCGCTTCTGTTATTGATTGCTATCAGGATGTGAAGACAGTTTCAACCAGTATAAAAAAAAGTGTTCCTAAAAAAATTGCCTACCCTACCTTTAACTTCTACAAAATCTAACAATGTGACTTTATATATATATATATATATATATATATATATATATATTTTTTTTTTTTTGAAGCAAGGATATGTGATCAGTGTGTGTGCATGTGTACGTGCGTGCAGAGGTGTGAAAATGTCAGCTGTGGTCTACTGACAGAAGTGAGGGGGAAGAGAGAGAGAGAGACGTCACAGCTCATTTGACATGACAGGTGACTCCAGGGTCAGAAGTTCACGTTCTAAAACACCACACAACACTAACATCTGAGTGAACCAGCTGACCACATACCCATTCTATTGCCATGCTTCGGAAAATACATTCCACCACTATCAAGTTACCTGATTTCTTTGTCTCTCGATGACGGCATGCAAACGTAACTTCCACACATAATAGGGCACAGCCTCGGCTGTCTGTGCTAAATAAAGAGCCACATTTCCCAGAATGAGTGGCTCTGTGTGCAGTTTGTGTGTTTGAGTGGGTGCAGAGTTAAGAATGGGGTCAAAGTTCAAATACATCAGCATTATGTTTGAATACTTGTCATTTAAATCATTTAAATAATACATATTTCTGTAATGAGAAAAATATTTGTGGTTATATGTCTTTTAAAAAAGGTATCACAATGCATTGTTATAAGATTATAATAATTTGATTCGATAAATATCTGTGTGTTGCATATTGCATACACTTTTATCCAAAGTGACCTGCGTTGTATTCATTCAGAAATGAAACACTGTTGCTCGGAGATGCACTACAGTTCGGCTGTTGCTTTATTGGTAATATTTTTATTTTTGTTGGACATTTTGTTGGCAAAAGCAGACAATATTGTGTCTACAATATAACACAATATTTATTGAACTGTTGTATAAAATCAAAATATCACTATTGCTATTCGGGTATATTACATTTTTGTGAACTATATCGTGATATAAAATACTCAAAAACTCATGCAGGGGCTTTTAGGGCCATTCTAACTGCATTCTATAGGCTTCATCATGTCATCATATCATACAATGACAACAAATGCAAACCACCAGATGAAAACAACGACTGTATTTACGTAAAAAAATTTTAAGAGCTGCCTGCTCTTGCTTAAAATCAACAGACTAATATTTGAATCTCTTGCATTCATTTATTCATTCATGTGGCCACGGCACGACACATACACACACATAGAAATCATACTGCTGCCTTCTATCGTACCACACACAGAGCCAAAGTGATTTCTCTTTTGCAGTTTTTAATAACTGATATGTCTAACTGATAAAATAATATACATAAAATAAATTGACCTCAGTGAGCATATTGCCCCAATTTCCTAATGTTAAAGCATTAAGTGATAGCATAACAGCATGACTCTCTGTAATGCAGCTCTGAAATGAATTATATTGTGAAATCACCACACCAAATAATTTTTACTGGACTTAAATGGAACAAATACATGATTTCTTATTGAGAGAAGCTGAACAGTGAATCAAAGGAGTGCTGCTTTATGAACACAGCAAGTGATCACAAATCACAGTCAAATCACAAATAACATTTCTTAAATGGATTTAATCCCAAATTATGAATCTCTAATGAATAATAAATACAAATGAAAAATCACTTTTACTTTCACCATTGTGTTGTTTCTAAGCTGGAAAACAGAAAATTGCGCTTCATTTCAGATCCGTTTTACACACCAGTCATTATAAGCAGTTCATAACACAGCCAGCATTCTCCATTCTGTTTTGTTTTTAACTGTATAATATGAATTTTAACATCTAACTCCACTATTTCCCAGTCTCTACTATAGTGTCGGTGTCCTAAAGTCCCAGAATGCATTGCGTTGCCGACGTCCCAAGCTCTGTACGTTTGAAAGAGAGAGATAGCGGGAGAGAGTAAGAGCTTTCCAGACACAATAAAATGTATTTTGTAGCAAAAACCATGACAATAATTTGTCTTTTTGTCAGATTCGAGCATTCCATAACCCCGTAATATAATATATATTATAATATAATATAATATATTTCTCTGTTTTGATTTTGAGGTGAAGAGTGACCTGGACTGAATTCGTTAGATTTCATGCTGCTGCACATGATTCACAATGAAGGCCTTGGGCAGTACATGACCATCTCCTGTTTGCTCTCTTTCTCTCTCCTCCTGTCTGTCTCTCATGTGAGTGCTTTATATAAGGCTGAAAGCGAGGAGAAAGGGGGGAGAGAGACCGGCATCTCTGTTCTGCTGTTGAGAGATGGACTAGAATCTGAGGAATCTGATGCTCTGTGAAGCTTCTCTCTCTCTCTCTCTCCCTCTCTCTCTCTCTCTCTCTCTCTCTCATGCCCTCTTGACTGAGAGCATTTGAGGTTCCTCTCACCTCTGGAGGATTATTTTCAAACGAGAGCCTGAGTTATACAGGATGTCAACAGAAGCTCTCAGCACTGTACCTCATTCATACAGAATAATGCACTGCAAATATATATATATATATATATATATATATATTATATATATGCACGCACACACACACACACACACAAATACCCTTAAAAACAGCACAGAAAATGTGATATACCACCAATCTGTCCGTAAGTGGCTTAGTATGAAAAAGTATTGTAATTTTAAACTGGCCTTAAACCATATCCTTCTTTAAAAATTAAATAATATAGAAGAACATAAAAGTAAAGACATAAAACAAGCAGAATCTGGCTTTGATCTAGTAGAAAAACATTCAGATTTCCAAGAGGAATCCGGGTGATTTTCAGTGCCAGCATTCCCGGCACTGAATACTGAGATGAGTGCTGTGATTGACAGCTTTGTGTATGAGCTTGGCAGCGCTGCAGAATATCTGCTCCCGCACTGTAGTCTCGCTGTCCACTGCACCACTACTACTGTAATAAATCTTTTACACCCTCTTTCTTTTCACTCCCCATTCAGGGGGAATATTTATCTCCCCTTTGTGTTTTACTTATTTATTTATTTATTGCTATTGTAATGAATTCAGTTGTATATTCTTCATCTGGAGGGTATCATCCATGACTCCAAGGGTTTGCTTAAAGAATAAGGAGTGGGTGGTTTTCACAAGCACATACTGTAGTATCTCTGACAGAAACAAAGTGCCTTTGCGATACTTGGCTTCAAAATCATTCAGTTCACAAGTATGAGACCAACAGTGAAAATGCTTCTTTTTTTATTATTATAATTATTTTATTGTCTCTAATTTTTCTCTATTTTTTGAATTATACTATTAACATCAAAATTTGAGTGAAATGTTGATTTAAAATATGGATTTCAGAAAGTCTTCTATTTAGTTTGTATATCTCTTTTTTAGATGTTCAATGACAAAAAATGTACAGCATGCTATTTTATTAGTTTTTTTTTTCAAATGTCTATATAGTTTTAATAATTTATTTTTGTGCATTGAGTTAAATTAAGTGAAAATGAGAAATGCTGAGGCTTTAGCAGGACAGCTCTATAAACCAAGCCTGCAATCTAAAAACAGGTAGCCAAGGAGGCTCACAGAGTGCTATGCAACCTAGCACCACTGTTCCTAACTAGCTCCCAAGAGTTCCTAACTAGCCTCAGCAAGACGACTCTCTAAAATGAGAGGAGGCCTAACTACGTTCTATGCTATGACTGCTTACCAAGGAAGCTCAAAAGGAGCTCTACGACCTATCCTAGCGGAGCTCGGGGGAGCAGAGGTCTCAGTAAAACAACTCTCAAAGTGAGAGGAGAACCAAAAAAATGCACTTCCACTGGAAGTCACAGTAGAAAGGCTCAAAGAGCCATACATGTTGGAGGCACTGCCCAGACTGAGCTCTGAAAAAACGGAGGCCTCATTATAATAATAATAATAATTTTAATTTATATAGTGCCTTTCCCAAGTTCAAGGACGCATCATGTGCAACAAAAAATCATTTCACACACAATTACTTAAAGGACAGTAGATATTTGTCCATTCCAAAACATGATCGATTGCAGTTGCATATCGCAATACAGGCAAACATAAACCATAACATTGTATTACAGACAACATAGAAATTTGGACAGTTGAAGCATAAGTCAGGTGTATATGACTAATGGTATTCAAGAAAGCATTATGAAAAAGTTTAAAAAACACATTATGAATTGTGATAAACAATTTAGTTTTGAGTTTAGAGTTAAATTCATGCTGTGTGGTTAATAAACTAAGAGCCAGAGGCAAAGAATTCCATAGCTTAGGACGGAGAAAGACCTGTCACCCATAGACGACAAACGAAAGACACAAAGAAGTTCACAACCAGAGAATTGAAGAGGTTGAGAGGAAATATAAGGAGAAAGTTAATCAGAGAGATAGGAAGGAGCAAGACCATTAAGTGTAAGCGAATAGAATTGGAGTGAATAGAATATGAGCAGACCGTTTAGTGTAAAGAATTAAGTGTCAAGAATGATGCCCAAGTTTTTGACGGTGGCAGATGGAATAATTGATGTAGCTTCAAGGTCAAGGCTGGGAGCATTAGTTATGTTTTGTTATGTTATGTTGTTAGAGTTGGGGGACCAATAATTAAGATTTCTGTATAACGACTCTCTAAACGAGAGAAGGCCTAACCCTGACCAATAGTACCCATAGCTGAAGAGGCTCGAGAAGAGCCATACAGCTTAGTTCTATAAACCCATAGAGCTCTAAAGAGTGGAGGCATCATCACAACAACTCTCTAAAAACGAGAGGAGGTCTGACTATACTCCATGCCTTAAAGAGTTCTACCAAGTAGGCTCGCAAGAGCCAATGACTCGATACTGCCAACGTAGGTGGATTCCTTGAGTGGAGACCTCAGCAAAACTACTCTCTAAAACAAGAGGGGCCAGTCTCGGCGGCCTCAGCACCTGGGGGTAAGGACAGACGAGATGAGAGAAAAGGAGATGGAGGCACAAGGAGCTACAGAGATGAGAGAGGGAAAAAAAAATATTGGTCCGGTTCCCGTACACCCTGCTCTCGGTCCTCAGCCAGCCGAGAGGTTCGTCCTGGCGGTGCCATAGTATCGGATGCTCGGTGGACGGCTCGATCCTCCTCCACCCCCTGGCGGCCGACGATGGCTCCTCATGGCTGAGGGCAGCTGAAACACAGTGGAAAAGCCAGTATGCACAAGGACTGTTTTCTTTTTAAAACACACTAGTGTAAACAGGGCCTCAGTCCGAGTTAAGGGGGTGGGAGGAGGGGAAAGAAGGAAGGAGGCAGATGTCATTTGTCCTGTGCAACTCGAGAACGCTGAGCGCATTTACTCTAGATTACTTCCCTCCATTCCTGTTTCTTTTCCTAGTGTCGTGCCTAGTGTCGGAGGAGTGCGATTGGCGACACTCACCCCGTAGTGGATTGGGGACTGGATCTGGCTTTACAATAACTTGAAGGCTGATGACCACCACTTCACCTTTCTGAACTTCACGACCACCATCGCAACAGATGTGACAAAGAGCTCAGAGGGTGAAACGGGTGCATCAAGGAGAAACTTTCCCTCTTTCTTCCCGATGTCTGCCAGGTTCACCCAGATATGCCTCTCTGTAGCCACCATTGCTGGCATCGACCGGCTGATCATGGCAGCAGGGCAAGATCTGTGGTGTGGCACAGTTCTGCTACCGCCTCAGGGGGGAGCCCCTGACCCTGGTCCAGGTTTTTCAGAAAATCGGCCTGGTAAGCCTGCAACACAGCCATTGTGCGCAGAGCCGTCCGGCCTGACCCGCTGCCGCATATGCTCTGCCATTCAAATGTGACTTCACAACCAGTGGTTTGTTCATTAGAGTTGGAGCCTTCAACGTTGATGCCTCTCCTAGTGAAAGATAGCTGGCCATCCTCTCTTCAACTGGTGCCATCGAATCATGTCCGTGCTCAAGCATCCCCTCTACCCTTGCATAATTCGTATGCTAGAGTAGATGAATGCAGTTTCTTTCAAGATCTTTCCACCTCAGTGTGCAGATCTGGAAGAAAAGGATGGCTCATGAGAGCTGGATGATTATGTCCGTATAGATATTACTTGTCTAACCGTCTACGAGCAATCTCGCATTTCTTCCACTGATCTAATCTCTCTGTGGCACGGGACATAAACCTCCAGCAACTCGTCATACATGCGGCAGACAGGCTGTGAGGGTTCAGAGACATTCAGGCTTGAATCCGGAAGTGCACTTTCTTGAATTCCTCGTCAAGCTCCATCTGTGTGCCCCACAATATCTGTTTCCTCCTCGCCTCAGCTGCAGCAGGTCCTGATCCGTGAAGCACAGATGATTGTCCCAATTCCCCCGAGAAAGGGGACAAATGAAAGTGTAGTTTCTTCATAGAGAAACTCTCGCAATGCTTGAATTCAGTCCCCTTGAGGACTGAGCGTGCATGTTCCTCACCCAAGTAAATCACGCACACATTCTGCGTATCATTGGGTGTCAGATCGCGCTGGATGTACGCACTTCCTGAAAGCTTTCACAGCAATAACTGCCTTAGACACATCACAAACAAATGACTCTTGAAGACAAGAAAGAGGATGATGTGTACTGCACACGCCCTTTATACTCTGGTCGCGCCAGTAGTGACGTCATAGGTTATTGCTGGCCAATGTTATTGTCGTGTTTTGACACCTTTCAGACATTGATCATGCTGGGGATGTTTCCCATTAGCATCCTAGAATGCAGTGTAAGTTCCCATTCCCATTCGAGTTCCCATTTTTTTTAAATCCATGTAATTAATTCCTGAGATGGCAAAGCTGAATTTTCAGCATCATTACTCCAGTCTTCAGTGTCACATGATCCCTGAGAAATCATTATAATATTTGGATTTGCTGCTCAAGAAACATTTTATTGTTATTATCTATGTTGGTAACATTTTACAATAAGGTTTACTTAACTGATACTTCTACAGCATTTATTAATCTTAGTTAATATTAATTTGAACATTCACTAATACATTATTAAAATCAAATGTTGTTTCTGTTAACTTTAGTCAATGCACTGTGAACTAACATGAACAAACAATGAACGACTGGATTTTTATTAACTAACATTAATAAATACTGTAACAAATGTACTGCTCATTGTTTGTTCATCCTAGTCAATACATTAATTAATGTCAACAAATAAGATCTAACAGTAAAGCGTTGGCTCAGTGGTTAGCGCTGTTGCCTCATAGCAAGAAGTGCCCCGGTTTGACTTCCAGCTGAGGCAGGGAGTCCTTTCTGTGTGGAGTTTGCTTGTTCTCCCTTTGTCAGTCTGGATTTTCCTCCAGGTATTCTGTTGGTACCCACAGTCCAAAGGCGTGCAGGTTAGGCAAATTGGACAGTTAAAATTGTGTGAGAGAGAGCCCTGTGATGGACAGGCCATCTGGCCAGGGTGCTTTCCCCTGATTCTGGCCTAAGGAACTGGGATAGGCTCCAGCCCTATGACTAAGGTCATATAAAGAATAGAGAGCGATATAATCACAAGTATACACAACTATTGTTCTATGGGATATGCTAGATACCTATTTTGATATGAATTTATAGATGAGATCCTAAATAAATAAAAATCACTTGTTGCCAAGGTTCCATAGAGGCATTTAACTGAAGACTCATTGAGACCTGTGTAACTTTGCCAATATGTACAGCAGCAGTGGTTTACTCTGAACACCTTGTGCCTGGCAGTGAGGTGTGACTGTAATCAGAAGAGGCCATAAACACCTCTTCTGTTGACATCAGCAACACAGCGTGTCTGAACACGCCAATCTGCCTCACGCTACACAAACACAAACACAGGCCGAGACCATAATACCCCACCCAACACAAAGGTTCATTATCACGTTTCGGCAAAAATACAACCTATAAGTGAAAAACAGCAGCAGGGTCATTCCTACACTTTGGTGGATTTTATTGTGCCCATGAAAAATACTGCATATTTTACATAAAATGTTAATCAGTTTCATGCCACATGATTTTATGTATATTGAAGCACTTAACAGGCAAATTCACATGTCCCCAATCATGTTTTCACAACCTCACATTGAATATTATACTCACATAAATATTTGTAAATTAGCAATTTTGAGTATTTTGAGTAATGCAGTTTATTGTGATACATATTTTTATGTGTAAAACATAAATAACTAATTTGTTCATGTCCCTCAAACTCTAGTCCACCCTGTTACATTGGTGGTACTACCCCTTAAAATCGGGAAGAATCTATACCTTCCCTACTATATAGTAGGTGCAAAACAGTATTTGACAAGAAGTGTGTCCGAATTCACAGTACTTATTTATGACTAGGCAAAAAGTACCCGGATGACCTACTACTTCTGGCGAGATTCTGAAGTGTGACACTTTACTATCACATGAGGACATGGGAGAGGATTTGTGAATGGCAGGCAGCGTTGAGGGTAACGCATTACAAATAGCTTGAGTTGCATAATCAGATTACTTTATCAAGTAACTAGTAAAGTAACACATTACTTTTTCAATTTACAACAAAATATCTAAGTTTCTTTTTGACGCAAGTTACTTTTTCACATTTATTGACAGACAGGTCTCCAGTCCCCATGTTGAGAGAAGTAAAGTGCAGAGGTGTTGTGAGCGCTGTGTGAACATGATGGTTCCAGATTGTGAACATGCATTTACTTATCTTACTTGCACAAAAACATTCAGTGAACCTCAAAATGAATAAAAACAGTGAAATTCAATCTTAGAATTTTACGTAAACCTGTAAAAATTTATTATATTCAATTACACAAAAATACTTTACGCATTTAATTTCACTTTATTAATTACACTTTATTATATCTTTGCTGCTGACCTAATGATCTAATTCAAGCATACTAATAAGCAAAAACATACTTTAAAGTAGATTTAGAAAGCTTGTTGAACTTCCTTCTCCTGTATTACTTTTTATAAATGGTAATTAAGTAACTCAATTAGTTACTTTTTTTAGGGAGTAATGCAATATTGTAATACATTACTTTTAAAAAAAACTTTCCCCAACACCGGCCGTAGGTCACATGATAATGATAACATGGCAGATGTAGTATGTCCAGATTACATTCATACTACACAAATTCATACTATGTACATTTTAGTGGTTGTTGTAAAGGTGTGGTTGCAGGAAGGAGCGCATGGAACAGGAAGACTGAATTTAACATAAAGTTGTTTAATCTTGGACAGGAATACAGACAGGATAATCCACAGCACGATACTTTAACAACGAACAAGGACTGGAAAGACACAAAGGGTATAAATACAGATGAGCACACAAGGATAATGAGTGGGGCACCCTGGAGGCCGTGGGCAGGAGTTGGCAGGTTAGGTGGCCTCCAGGGTGTCTTCTGGACCTCAGGGCATCATGGCGCATCAGGGAGTTCAGGTTGCCAGGGCGGAGTCCAGGGCGGAGTTAAGGTTGGAGCCGGAAGCTCTGTCGGCCAGGGCAGAGTCCTAGGCAGAGTCAAGGCCGGAGCCGGGAGCTCTGGCTGCCAGGGCGTAGTCCTAGGCAGAGTCAAGGGCGAAGCCGGGAGCTCTGGTGGCGAGGGCGGAGTCCCGTACGTGGCCTCCTTGGCCTCTGTCCATCTGGCCACCATAGCCATAGACACCCCAAAATTTTAATGGCAGAAGTTACCCAATTCTCTGGCCCAGGTGGCAGAAGACCTGGTACTGGCCCAGGCGACGGATGATCGGGGCCAGACCCAGGCGGCGGATGATCGACCTCCATGGTCGCGTCAGGGCAGACAGAAAGTTTCGGGACGACCTCCAGGATAATCCACAGCACGATACTTTAACAACGAACAAGGACTGGACAGACACCGAGGGTATAAATACAGATGACCACACGAGGATAATGAGCGGGGCACAGGTGACAGACATAATCACTGACAAGACACAGCTGACGTAAATGAACTAATAACGATGACGATGACAGACGGGAAACTCAAAACAAAGACCACGTGACAAATGACAGGACTGGGGAACAGATAAACAGGCAAACAGAGACATAGACCTGACAGTTGTGATGTACAGGTGCTGGTCTTATAATTGGAATCATCAAAAAGTTGATTTATTTCACTAAGTCCATTCAAAAAGATAAACTTGTATATTACACACAGACTGTGTTGACCTTGGACCTCAGAAAACTCAGTGGACCAACACCAGGAGATGACATGGCACCCCAAACCATCACTGACTGTGGAAATTTTACACTGGACCTCAATGTGGATTATGTGCCTCTCCTCTCTTCCTCCAGACACTGGGACCCTGATTTCCAAAGGAAATGAAAAATTTACTTTCATCAGAGAACATAACTTTGGAGCACTCAGCAGCAGTCCAGTACTTTTTGTCTTTAGCCCAGGCGAGACGCTTCTGACGCTGTCTGTTGTTCAAGAGTGGCTTGACACAAGGAATGTGACAGCTGAAACCCATGTCTCGCATACGTCTGTGTGTAGTGGTTCTTGAAGCACTGACTCCAGCTGCAGTCCATTCTTTGTGAATCTCCCCCACATTTTTGAATGGGGTTTGTTTCACAATCCTCTCCAGGGTGCGGTGATCCCTATTGCTTGTACACTTTTTTCTAGCACATCTTTTCCTTCCCTTTGCCTCTCTATTAATGTGCTTGGACACTGAGCTCTGTGAACAGCCAGCCTCTTTTGTAATGACCTTTTGTGTCTTGCCCCCCTTGTGCAAGGTGTCAATGGTTGTCTTTTGGACAACTGTCAAGTCAGCAGTCTTCCCCATGATTGTGTAGCCTACAGAACTAGACTGAGAGACATTTAACGGCCTTTGCAGGTGTTTTGAGTTCATTAGCTGATTAGAGTGTGACACCAGGTATCTTCAATATTGAACCTTTTCACAATATACTAATTTTCTGAGATACTGAATTTGGGATTTTCCTTAATTGTCAGTTATAATCATCAAAATTAAAAGAAATAAACATTTGAAATATATCAGTCTGTGTGTAATGAATGAATTTAATATACAAGTTCCACTTTGAATGGAATTAGTGAAATAAATCAACGTTTTGATGATATTGTAATTATATGACCAGCACCTGTAATTACTTATTCAACATAAGTATCTACTGAAGAGAGTATGTGATTTCAGTTCCAGCCATAAACTTTTCTCTCTTTTCCTCATATTCAGAAGACTTATCTAATAGCGTAGATCATAACACATCCACCCTGTTTTTAAATAGATAATTTAGATTTTATATATCTATTGGAATTCCCCCTAAATATTAATCTTCTGCTAGCATGTTGTTCTTTCCTAGCTAGTAATGGGCTTTAGTTTAGCTGGAAACATCCACACTGTTAAGATTCACCCTGTTACACATTAAAACATTGTACACAAATTAAAACATTGTAAAAAAACAAAAACAAAAACAAAACAACAACAACCAGGCATTCACTCTAAAACGAAGCAGCATCCAAATGAAAACTTGAATGCCTCTGACAATGTGACTCACTCAGTTCACCATACTGAATGTTAAGCCAGCCAAAGTCACCTCTCCGGGAAGAGAGAGCAATTTTTTGTAAATGTGAGACAGGTCAGTCAGCTTGCACATCCCTAACACACTCCGGTGTGAAATAGAGGCACCAAAACGTAGAGCACATGCTCACAGCCAGTCCAAAGTCATTACTGCTAGTTCATCCATCTTGTTTTCTCACTGAAGGCACATTTGTCAGTCTCGGAGAGAGACGAGTGAGCCTCACGCCATGCAAGCTCTCATGGGCTGATTTATTGGTTCAGAACAATGACTTCCTATTTGGCTAGTGATCAGTCATGTAATAGGCAGTTGTTCAACTTCTTTGTTTTGGTTTTTTTGGGGCGATGATGAGAGACAGACTCCTTGATAAGGCTGAACTGGGTCTGTCAGCTTTGTGGTATGATGGATGAAACATTCTGTTTTCTAAAGCTGACCCCTAAGCCACACAGGTCAGAGTAGCAAGGCGGCGACACACACGGAGACATACACACACAATCAGAAAGACGCTGGCCCAATCTACTATGTGTCCTATAATATGATGACATTGGTGCACAACCATAAACTTGGATAAACTGGAATATGACTGCGAGCCAGAGCCCATTGCCCAATATCATGCCCGAGCTAACTCACACTCTTGTATCTGAATGGGAGCAAATCTTGCATCTGTGTTACAAAAGATTGTAAAACCTTCCTAGAGGAATGGAAGCAAAAGGAAGAGCAACTCCCTATCAGTGCAATGTATTTTTTTTAATGCATGTGCTGTGCTTTCATTTGTAAACTGCTTTGGATATATATATATATATATAAGATATGATACACACACACACACACACACACACACACACACACACACACACATGTGTGCACACACACACAAACACACTCAAAGGAGATAACAAAAACCTTTTGCATTTTTACATTTTTTTCAATTAAAAAATGTATGTTTATTTAGCATTTTGAATTATAAAGACATAATATTACTACTGATAATAATAATATCAATTACTATAAAATAATAATTATTATAAAATATAATTTGAATATTACATTTAAAATTATTATTTTGAATAAATATTTAAAATGCATTATTATTATTATTAAATATAATTAAAATGATTATATTTATAATATTTAATAGTATTATAATTTTAAACCATTATTTTAAATCAAAGTTCCCAATAAAACCAAGAGTGTGCTAAGTAAATAAATACATAAATGAATGAATGAATGAATGAATGAATAATTGGAAAGCAGGATCTGTATCTCCTCAAACATCTTTAAATGAAAGTATAAACACCCTGAGTAACTGCTTCTGTCTATCTATAATACAAAATAAATACATAAAAACACAAGGGAGAATACCACCAACAGCGCTCATTATAGGACATGTCTGCTGTCCTCCCATGGGTGCTGGGAATATGGCTCTGGCTCTGTCAACCTTTTCTTTGCTTTCTGTCTTGAAGCCATCAACAGATTTACACGATTCTCTTGAATGACTAACCGATGACACAGGCACACTGCTTTTCACCTTGACCTATTGACCTGACACTGGAATGCACCAACACCAGCTTTTTAACCTTGCAGCTACTAGCATAGTACTGCATACTAAAACAAATTACTGTAAGGGAAAGTTTGCTGTTACAGCACTAAATTAAAACCTCCATCATCATAACACCACATTTGAATGCCGTAAGCATGTTTCAGTCACATGTTCACTCAGTTCACGTGAAGTACTCAGAACTATAAATAATGCTGTGTGGGCACATGTGGGTGAAAGGCACAACCAAACTCTGTTTCTTGGCATTATAGATGAAAAACAGTTGAGGTCTGGACAAGACCGTGGTGGTCAGCTGTGAATCGTTTGATGGAAAGGCTTTTTTTTTTAATCCCATCTGTACCCTAAAGGCTCCTCCGGAGACATTGAGGGACAGTTGGTTGTTGGAAGAGTGTCGAGCCAGCATGTGTTTGAGTTGTGTAAGCACATTTACTGATTTGTCCCCCCTCCGTCGGCATTCAACTCCTGGGTGGCTTGTTCGTTGTGCGCCCTCCTTACAGAGCGTGAGGCATGTTCACTGCTTGTGGTTCAAGGGGAAGAAAAGATTAGGGGAGGAAATGTACAGTATTCATTCATCCTGTTGAAGGATTGTGAGTTACTCTCCACTCCTCTGAGAGACAGACATGTGTGTCAGATAGACACTGATTTTACTATATCATAAAAACTATATTAACAAATTATATGTAATACTCAGAGATGCATTTCGAAAGCCAACAATGGCCGTAAGTTCCATTGACAGAACTTGTGACCATAGTTGGCAAACGATGCTTTTTGGAAAAGCACCCCTGTTTAGTTACGGTCTCAGTGAAGCCCCTCCTTACAAAAAGCACAATGTGTGCTCTGATTGGTCAACTGCTTCAGCTGTGTTTCAGAAATGTCATGCCCTTACCATAACCATGAGTTTCAACATACTACTGACGCAAATCAACATGCCCTCACCCCTTCTTTTTTTTTTTGCCTTGGGCAGTAATTATTTAAAAGAAGAATATTTTGATGTGTACACACCCTGAATTAAACTCAAGACAACAATCAAGCCATTTCAGTGACTTCAGAAACAATGCTTACTTACAGTATATAGAGAATAACACCCTTGCCAGGTTTAAAGTGCATATGCAGTGCAGGGTAAATGAGATGATGTTGGTTGTAGCAAGAGAGTAGTTTAGGCAGGATCTAACTACAGCAAATAATTTTAGCACTTCAAACAAAAATAATAAACATGCAGGAGAAGAGGGTAAAAGACTACACAATGAAGCAACGCTAGACGTAAGAATGGACAAACAACTGAAACTGAGGGCTATATATACACAGAGTAACTCAAGGGCAAACAAGGAGCAACTGAATCAAATCAAACAATCAGTGAATTGCTATGACAACCAAAAGAGGAGCAGGAATAAAGGGAACAAAAGACATGAAGAAAACAAGCAAAATACATACATAAACCTAACATTACTCCCCCTCCCAGAAGGTGTGTCCTCACGCTGTAAACATAAACTACTCCTTATGGGGGGTGGGTGAGGGGACAAACACAGAAGAATGTCCTCTTGCGGAAAAGGAGTCCATGGGGGAGTTGGCAGGGGAAGGACCACAGAGAAAACGATAGAGGGAGCAGCCAGGGAGGTGACGATGGAGGAGGGTGAAGCCAATGGGTGACCCTGAGCAGAGCCATCAGGACGAAGGCCCACGGCGGAATCAAGAGGGAGCAACCAGAGTGTAGCCAGTAGCCTGAATGACTGAGGTGAGGCTAAACATAGTAGAGACCCATGCGGAGCTAAGGAGATGAAGACCCAGGGTGACACAAATGGACTGGAGAGCCAAGGCGAAACAACAGGCTCACTGGACTGAGGTGGAAATGGGGGCTTGGCAGACCAGGGCGAAGCCAGAGGGAGTGGTGGGAATGGTGATGCCGTAGGCAAAAAAGAGCCCGGTTTAGTCAAAGGGGTGGAGGAACAAGGCATAGCCTGAGGACTGGAAGTCCATACTGCAACCAGGGTGATAACTGACTAAGGTGGAGCCAGTGGAACGAGGGAGCCCGACAGAGCCTGAGGGATGACAGACCACAATGGAGCCAAGGTGGAGCTGATGGGTTGACAGGCCAAGGTGGAGTCCAGGGCTCAGAGCCTTAAGGTGGAATTAGATCCTGCCATAAATAAATCACAGGTGTAGTCCCTGATGTCAGCCTCCCCTCTGAGGCAGGATCAAGTGCTGGATGATCCAAACCATCTGATCTTTAACGGAGCCCAAGGGTGGTTTTAGTCCTTTCAGGTAGTTCTCATCATGCAGACATATGTTCAAGTATTCGATTTAAAAACAAGTTTGGTTCTAGTTCATACTATAAAAATGGGGTGTAACATGACTGACTGCTGAGCTCATCTGCAATGACCATTATTGGGATATTTTGGCTTCATTTTTCTACAGTGGAAGGAAGCGGACACGTGATGTCCATCTTTTTTACAGCCCATTTATTGAGTCTTTTTTTTCAAATCTGAGGTGTAAACGACCACTGCTAAAACAGTTGTTATTCAGTAAACTCCTCTTCCCGTCATTCCAATACAACATCCTGTGGGGTGTGGTCAAACATACCAACATCTGCTCTTTTGTTTCTCTGAAAAAAAAAGAAAGGAAAGAAAAAGTCAGATTTGGTATGACATGAGAGTGAGTAAATTATTAAAGTTTTAAATTTTAGGTGAACTATCTTTCTAATGAAAACTGGGAGGAGCATATCCATAAAATTCTGTCAGCCTGAGGACTCATGGGAAAACTACTGCCTCTAAAATTCTTACAATGGTTGTATCTCTCCAGGGCCACAAATTATGTCACACCCCGGGCCCGTTCATTATAGACAGCACACCAGACCTGTCTAGTCTTTCCCTCTTCTTATACATTATTTATTGAAGTGAACTCTTAAATAATTGAATAGCTGACATGTTTGCACAACACACAAACATACAGACAACAGGAATTAATGTATAAGCAAGCATACAGTACACTCCCAGGCACATGCAATGGACTACAAACATATGTCTACTGGAATATAATATAACCAGTATTGAATTTTCTGTCAGGTGAGCCACAGGTCATGTAGTTGCTTTTTTTTTCTGTTGTTATTTGCCCCATTATTGAAAAGGCTTGATTTGTGTTTGTTATTTTCCTAACCCTGTCAACCTTGAGGAAAATGAGCCAGTGGGAACATACATTAATTAATTCAGCAGCCACACAATTAAAACAACAAGCATTATCATAACAGAATACATTTTCTGTGGCCATCTTACACTGGCTTTCAGCACAGCTGGTGGTGCAGGACCTCTCAAAGTCACCAGGAAACAAGCATTCAAAAGCCCCAGAGAAAGTATCATGCATCTGATTACACATGCAAACCTGCGGTAGGAGCAAATCCACCATAAAGCCTGCAATACATGCTAGTGAATTAGATACAAAGCTACAAAGGGGAGGGGGGTCTTTAAGGTATGGCTACAGACACAGGCTAATGCTAATCGCTCGTTTTGGAATCTTCTCCAGACGGCCATGTAAAAAATCATTATCTAGTGACTCTGGTAATCTTTTGGATGTCTGTCGTTGCTGCTACAGCCTTATTGGATTGTCCCTCTGGCTCAATTTAAGCTACTATTAGAAATAATGAGCCTTTAGCCACTAATAAATTGTGTACCTTTATCCCTGACTCAAGCGTTCAGAGAGAAATAGATTTGTGCTTGGTGGATCATCTCTTTCTTGGTCTCTCCAGTTTCTTTCTTTCTTTCTTTCTTTTTCTTTCTTTCTTTTCCAGTGTCCCATGGCAATACAATGTTTATGGTCATATACCACAGTAACTCTGGCATTCTTTGAGGTATCTCAGAGAACCATGGTACATCAATATGGTAATCATTAATTACCATATTATTAAATATAAGTGGCCTTATAGGCCACTTAAAGCTTTGCGTAATCTTAGGTGAGAGTAGATGCCTCTTGTGGTTCAAACAAATTGGTCTGGGCAACAAACTCAAGCTCCACTGACATTTCTCTTTAAAAATTCCCATTTTAGACTTCTAATTCGTGAAAGGGGTTTTGTTTTGCACTATCCTCTGGCGTTGGGTCAGAGTTCACTCTTCCGCCGGAATTAGACCCAAACCCGGAAGTCAGTGATTACATTTTATAAAGTTATAAAGATGGATATTTTTCTTACAAAAACGCATTGCCTTTATCAACCCCCTGGAGCTGTATGGATTACTTTTATGACAAATGGATGCACTCTTTTTGGGCTTTGAAAAAAATGACACTATTCACTCAAATTATAAAGATTGAAAGAGCCAGGATATATATT
Organism: Zacco platypus; assembly: GCA_038088235.1. NCBI lineage: Eukaryota > Metazoa > Chordata > Actinopteri > Cypriniformes > Xenocyprididae > Zacco > Zacco platypus. The sequence continues at coordinate 10,230,118 of CM076081.1, read as the reverse complement.
TTTTTTAATATAACTCCAACTGTGTTTGACTTGAGGTATATTGTATAACACACTACAGATCTCTAACGTTAATTTTGACCATGGCTTGTCTTGAAAAGAAAAATGGAAAAAACAAAAAAAAAACAAAGACAGTGTGTGTGGATCATCAGGTTCTGCACACCTATTGGTTTTCGATTTGATGGTCATTGTAGGAGAAGTGAAACTGAAGGACTGTGCCACAAAACTTCTGACACTTGCAGAATTTCATCTGAGCTAAAATTTAATCACAATAGACATTAATCAGCTGTCAGCGAATGTGTCAAACTAGCGATCAAAGGCTTTAGATTTTGGTCAAAGATCAGAGGACTCTTAGAATTTGCAAAATTTGTCTCCGGCAGCCAATCGTGGCCAAAATCATATACAGTGTGCACTCGGCTTCAGTTTCCTATAAATGCTTTTTAGTATATTCGGCAATACATCTTTACCACCTATTTTATCACAAGACAATTGTGAAATTAATTATAAAGACATTTAAATCCTAATTAAGTATGTAAAAAAGCACTCTTTAATTAATTTTATTGCATTTAATATTGATTTAAACTACATTACTGTCAGGATTCTGCCCTGGCAACCTTGTCTGTGTTGTCTTTGTTTCATGTCTCTATGTTTGTGTTGTGTGTCAGCACATGGCTTTGTCTTTGTTTGTGTTTGCCATGTGCTCCTCTTGTCCTGCCTCCTTGTTTGCTGTTTCCACGCCCCCTTGTTTAGTCCTGTCTAGTCCTCGGTTCACTAATTGTGCTCACCTGATCCTCATGTTCTCTGGTCCCTTTATATTGTGCTTCCCTTCCTCATGTTCTTGCTGGTTTGTTAATTTCATTGTGTGTGTTATGGGTGATGTTTTTGGTGTTGGCTCTTATAGTTGTCTTAGAATTTTTGTATTTTATTTTTTCATTTACAAAGTAATCCTTTTCACTATTTTGTTTCTTTTGTCCTGGTTTTGCTTGGTTCCTACTCTTGTGCATTTTAGTCTGGTCTTTTTGATTTTGAATTTCATTTCTGCTTGTATTCTGCTTCAGTTTATTTCTTCCCTTTCAGCGAGACCTGTCTTATTTGTTTGCATACACATATATTTCTTTTGTTTCTGGTCATTGTTCTTATCACTTTGTTGGTTCTCTTTATTATTGATACATCTTGTCTCTGTCTCTTGTGTGTGGGTTCCTGCCGTGTATCCTGAGTTCCCTGACCACTGACCCTTCACTGCTGGACAGCCTGACTGGTGCAACGATCATACTTGATTTTCAAGCCTCTGCTGCTGGGAGTTTCTACCTGGCGGCAAGACTAGTTCTCCTAAGCTTTATTTTTGATTTCTTTTCTTACTTTGTTTTCACTAAGTTTTCCATTTAACTTTCCTGCACGATTAATCTTGTTTGTCATTTTGTTTTCTTTCTCTTTTTGGTTGCGAGCTCCAGTTATTTCTAGACTTATTTTTTGCTAGCCCCTGTTATGTAGCTGCTTTTGATTCCCTTTAGTCGGAGTAGTGCTTTTTTTTCTATCTTGTTTCTCTTGTCTTGTGTTGTCTTGTTGGTTCCTGCCTGCTCCCTGAGATTCCCTGCCTGCTGGTTTCTTCTGCCTGGCAGCTAGACTGGTTCTGAGACTGAGTGCAGCAAGTTGCAGATCTCTTGCCTCCCAGTGCTTTGTTCTCTTCACAACATCTGCCTGGTCACATCAAGACCTGTTGTCCTCCAGAGTTGGTTCCAGCATTCATCCTCGGCTGTTGTCACTGTTTACCACTGCCCCTTCCGTTTGGACTGTTTCACTCATCACCTATTCTGTTGTGCCCTGTCTTTTAATAAACTGTTACGGTTCATCTTGCTATTGGGTCCTCATTCTGTATCCTTGATTACATATTCTAATTGTAAATAACTAAACTTTACATTTGGTTCACACTTAAGTATGTTCTTTAAAGTACATTTCCACAATAAGCACTCTTTGTATGCTATAATTATGCTAAAGTGTACTTTGTTGGTTTACCGTGGTCCTTATGTTATAGGGACCTATTATCCCCACAAGTATAATAATACCAGTAAATTTTGACCTTGTGTGTATTTTTATTTTTTTTGGTCCCAATGAGGAAACAAGCTTATAAATCCTACGGAATGATCTTTTGAAAATCTAAAATAGCAGAACATTTTCTGTGATAGGTTGGGGGACACAATATACATTTTGTGCAGTATAGAAACATTACGTCCATGGAATGTCCCCATAAAATGTGCATTGTGTAATTGTGGGTAATGGAGCTGAGTGTACAAAGATAGCATGTTGGAGTTGGTGGAAGGCGCTCAGCTGAAGTTGAAGGATGGTGGTGCTGTGTATGTGATTTGGACTGCAGCGATAAGTGAACGTGAAGCATTATCGCATCACTCCCTGTATATGCAGACATCTGGTATTTGCCAGGTTAACTTAGCATAAAAAAACATCATAGGCTAAAGAGAATCCACAGAGAAGGATGGAGTTTATCAGTCATGCAGTAAAACATGTGAATGTTTGGGGGTTGCCTATACTGATAGAAGATAGTAAAACCTAAAATCACCCATATTGTGGGGAGCATCCAACAGTCCCCATGAGGAAAATGGCTTAATGAAGATACTATATAATGCCTTAATGAAAATGTAAAAATGCAGAAAGCTTTCTGTGAGGGTTAGGTTTAGGGTCGGTGATAAAAAAAAGCTCATTTGGGGTCTAAGAATACCTAATGTTCTGGAAAGTGTTTCAAAAATTATCATCAGATTCCTTACTACACAGTTACAGTGACTCTTACAGTGACCTTAACTGTAGAAAATTGTACAACAATATTCATTCTTTAAATATCACAGTTATCATCAATTTTGGTATATTGAGACACCCCCAATGTGAACTTCGCCACATTCTCCAGAGTTTGCTTATTAGATATATTGAGAAATTGGATATATACTGACCAATATTAGATATTTGGATATCTGTGAACCCTTGTTTCCCCGAACAGTCTGACACAGCAACTCAACCACAGTTGCGTACTGTTCGTCTGACCAATGGCCGATGAGGCAAGTGTTCAGAATCTCGATTGAAAAAGAGTCTATACTTGTATATATCACCAAAATGTTACCTCAAAGGAGAGCTGCAAGGGCTAGAGGCAGCATTTGGGACAGGATCTCGATCAATGTTTCTCAGTATGTTTATACTAAAGGGTGGTTTTCACCAAGATGTCGATGCTAATGTCTGGGTCAGAGGTGAAAGGTCATCAGTGCTGTGCTGTGATTATTTATAAACAGACAGAGAGGAAACCTCCCATTCCTGACCATTACTCTCACCTCAAAGATCCTGACAGATCCATGTGGTTTGTTACATCGCGTAAACTTCTTTACCTTGCTCAGCTTATGACATCAGTTCTGATACAGCGTTTCACTAAGTCGATACCATGAAAAATGCAATCTCATATCTGGTAAAAGAAATGTACAGCGAGTAAATTTTATCATTTCACCCGACCACAGGCATGGTGTACCAAAATGTCGACAAAATTTGTAAATTTCTAACTATTTTACTGTGAATAGTACAAAAACATACAATTTTAGAAAAAAAGTAAGCATGAAGGTCCACCCCAACCCCAAGGAGATTGAATGAAAACGTTTGAATGAGATGGTATGTATGCATGTGAATTAACCACCAAGAATTTGTACGTTTGACCTGCTTACGCCCCAATGAAGTTTATGTTTAGGGTTACGTTTTCGTTCATGTTTCGTACAAATTCATACGAAATTGTCACCTCAATTTTTTTCCCCATGAGGTTGAAAATATTCATTTTGGACCCTGATTTTATCCATATACATACATATGTGGTTTGTTTATTTTCCCTTATAAAGCAGAATAGTTGTTTTTGCTTTGACCCGTGACCTGCTTTAGACTTTGCTCTGTGACCTGACCCTGGAATTGATAATGAGGTCACAGTCAGGGGCAAGGCTGAGCACCGACTGAACAACAACCAAGGTTTTCTTGATGGATGGTAACCTTGAAAGAGCCTCAAGTAACATTAGTATGCATCCTGCCAAACACAGGGCATCTCCCAGCACAGATCTACAGAAATTCTGAATATTTCTTTAAAAGTCTCAAGTTTTGTGCATGCCATTTTAGTATAAAAACATGAAAAATCTATTTTATTCACACACTAATGAAATAGTGCTGCACGTGAATATTTACATTAATGCTCCATACAAATAATTACATCAGCAATAAACAAAACTCCAATTGAGTACTACCATGTATGTAGAGGACATCTGAATTCTTCAGAATATAACACACACACACACACGTCTAGATAGATTATGTTCTTGGTTCATCTGTCTCACCATTGTAAGTGTGTGTTTGTGTGTGCGTTGGTACATGTGCATCTGCTTCCAAACATTTGGCTAAGCATGGGCACCCCAACCATCTGATGGTAGTGGCATAACAGGAGGTTCAAGCAGACTCTCATGCATTGAATACCAGACATCAGAATGGAGGACAAAACTTATAGGACAGCAGATGCAGAGTCTCGAGAGTCGAATCCACAGCCTAAGTAATGAGACGCAGTGCCAGTCATTAAAGGGATAGTTTGCCAAGTTACGGACTATCAAATCATTTACACACCCTCATGAAGTGTCAAAAATCAAGACTTTATCATCTGGAAGACAAAAAGGACATTTTGAATAAGTCAAAGGTGCAGTAAGCGATTTCTGAAAAACACTATTGAAAGTAGATCGGACTGAGCACCACAACAAATTTATAGCCGATTCAGCAGTAAGTGAAAGTGAAAATGAGTGACTTGAAGCCAAATACAGCGTCCCATAATTGGAATTTGTGCTCTGCATTTATCCAATCCAAGTGCACACACACAGTAGCAAGTACCCAGTACACACACACCCCGTGGGTATAGCCATTTTTGCTGTGTCACCTGGGGAATGATTGGGGGTTCGGTGCCTTGCTGTTCATTCACTCCCCCCACCTACAATTCCTGCTGGTAGGAGTGCCTTAAGATTACCCGTGGGCTACACCATTACGGTAGGCCTATATATATATATATATATATACACTGTACATCAGTAATATAAAAATATCGATTTTGCTGTGAAGATTTCTGCGTTGGCCAGTAGCAGTCAGAATATCTTGGATTTTACCTTTGAATTCTGTCGTCTCATCGTCGTAGGGAGAACAAACTGAAGTTGAATATCATACAGCTAAAATTGCTGTATTGGATCGGGGTCAACTTTCAACATCCCGTAGACCTCCCAGACACCCAAGGACTTTGCTGGAAGGAGGCTGTCATCAGGTGTCTGGAGAGTGCCTACCCCCGATCCATACAGCCGCCACAGCCCAACCCAGAGCCTAGCCGGTCACCACCACCCCGATCGACAGATTTCACACCTGAGCCCCCCGCAGTCTGGAAGCTTCTGCCTGCTGCGACATATGGACATATTCCCAATAAAGGAAGGACAGCGCCCGCTATCGGCCCAAAGCCAAAGCATCTCAGAGAGTCTGACCAGGGGTGTGAGCCGGCAACAACACCATCCATCGCCGTGGGAGTCCTCGTGGAGTTCGGAGGAATGGAAGCCCGCCCACCCTCCCACTACTGAGAACGAGTACCAGCTAATTAGCATCCACAACAATGTTCTGCATAAAAAATTTGAATATAGGTCAATATGTAAATTCATACTTTGCCAGTAGGTGGCACACATGGAAAATATAAACTCTTTAAAGCGCTTATAAATTATTTTGTTTTAAATGTTATGTACACTTTTATATTTTGAAATATGCACATTGAATTAAATCATAGCTGTTTAAAGTTTAACTATCACATTTAAGCAATAGTCTATTACAATTCATGCGCCCCTGCCTGCCGGTACCGAGACTCAAACCTGTGACTTTCAGGTTACAAGTCCGACTCATTAACCATTAGGTAGCAACTTCCCCTAGGGGGCGGATACAGAGAGTGAGCAAGAGGGAGATTTGAAGAAAGAGTTTTGTGCTCTGGCGATTAACAACAAACTCTTGCTTGTGTACTATATGTTAATTGTTTGTTCTTCCTTGTCGTTCGTTCATCATTTTCGTTTTATTTTTTGTGAAGCTTTATATCGCTTGGCATCTGTTATGATAAAGAGACATCCGGAGCAAAGAAGGAGGGGTGTGTTTGTTTGGGTTGATTTCAACAGTGTTTTCAACAATGATTGTCAGAAATCTCTTACTGCACCTTTAAGTAAAAAGGGTAAATTCTGATGGTTATCTAAAAAATATTCTGAACAGGTAAGTAGCTTATATAACAAAAGTTTGCCAACATTGACATTAGATATAACGATTACTATTGATATCAGATAATGCTACTTTCGCCTTTTGCTTGCAAACCATTTTATTTTAGTTTATTTATTTATTCCGTTGTTTTTTTTTTTTTTTGAGGTTCAGTAGTTTTTTTATTTACGGATATGACATAAGCACACATGGACGAATGATGAAATGAATGAATTTGCGTTTTCCCGCAAATCTGTCCTGATAACTCTAAAATATATAGATAATTATAGACATAAGATATTGATTTAGGGTAAGGCAAAAACACAGTTTGGAAGATGGCTTTAAAATGTACTCGCTCATTAAGTTCTGAACAACAAAAAAGTGACACAGTGTAGCTATGACTTGATATGCTATATCTTAAAACCGAAATGCCCATGCCACAAGGCGCTGAAGAAACATCGAGACGCAACACAACAGCCAAAGATCTCCGTCTGACACATACTGTACAACAACCAATTAAAATCAGCACAGATGGAACAGTGATACTTTTACATCGACAAATGCATTGCATTATATATATCAAACACGAAAAGAAGTTATGAATTGAAGATGAATTTATATTCTGACCCAATTCAGAGGTTGTAGGAAACAGAAGGAGCAGAGTGAAGAAAGACAGTATATGAGAGCATCCGTGGCAGCAAGCCTACTAGACGCCCACTTTCTTTTCCTTTCCTCTCCCACACACACTCTGTTCCTGTGACGTCCACTCAAATCCCCCACACGTCTGCGTGGGTGTCCTCTCCCCCATTCATCCGCACTCCTCCGCTTCACACGCTGTTCTCATCCCCGCTCATCCTCCTCTCCATCCTCTCAATGGTTTCTACGAGCAGAAGTGCCACACGTTTTGGGCTCTGAGTTGGAAGAGGGAAGCACACCATGTTCGGTGGCATGAATGTACTATTTGTTTGACTTCCTGAATAAAAAGTTTCGATTTCTCTAAGGTCAGAAATTTTGTTGTATAAGCCATGCAATTTCATGTTCCCATTTCATGTTTGGATCGGGTTGCGATAACAAGAATCCTGGATCCAGAGGTGCTCCCATCTTTCATCAGCTGCTTGTGTCCTAATGTTACCTCAAGCTGATGTACCAGGCTTCAATTTCAATTGGCTGGTTTCCAGGAGTTACAGCCTTTTCCGAAGCTCACTCATAATCCTATCAAAACACGCATCATACTTTCCATGGAGACCAGCTTGTTTCTCGGGACAATGTCTCCTGTGGTATTATGGTCACACAATGTTGAGGATTATTGCACCATCACTCATTAATAGCTGGAATTAATGTGACGAGGTTTGAGGTCAGAGCAACACACCACATATGGCCTTTTTTGCCCATTACCAGCACTGTAACTGGTAATAATGAGAACTTTCCACTGACTTGACATTAACGCTGCTTTCACATGCTATCAAAATTTCTGAAATCTAATTACTGGGATGTCATGTTTAAGTGCTTTATTCTAGCATATTTCTCAGGGAAATCCTACTTGGATAAAGAGTCATAAACATACTAGAAATGGAATGCAAATGTATGTTATTTACAGTCAATAAAGAAAACAAAAGTGCATTATATAGCCATAACGCATGCTTGCAGACTCTGTTCAGCCATTTAGCTAGTCAGCTTGCAGATAATAATGGAGTTGTTGTTGTTGTTGTTGTTAAACTGATACTGTTATATGTAAACATATATGACCAAAACAACAAACGCTGAAATTTGGTATGAATAAAACCTGTCATTTAAACTCTTCCACCAATATGAAAGTTTATGACGTCTCCCAAATCAAAATTATCTTGATTGTAACTTCATGTCGGGAATATCATGTGCAAGAAAATTTTGAATGTGAAGGCAGCATTAAGCACATTAATATTTAAGTTGAATTAACTGTGTGTTTGCTGTTATTTATTAACAATTTCTGAGTGACAATTGTTTCTACACCATTTTTTTTTTCACCGTATTCAAACTCTCAGAAGGAGCGTTTTCTGCGTAAATTAATATATTCATAACAATAGACATTGAAGAGGCAAAGACTGGTGATCTCATTAATATGCCAGAGTCATACCTTTATGTATTTCTGTCTTAAATGTAAAACAAACACTGCTTGTCGATGCATGGATGCATATGTTTTGTTTTGAAAAACTTCAGGCTTTCAGGCCACCAAAACACCATTGTCGTGTGAATGAACAGCCAAAACGTATAAAAAGTTTTTCAGTTGAAAACGGTGTCGTGTAAACAGCCCCTAAACTGTAAAACTTGAACCTCAAATTGGATTCGATGATTGACATGTTGTTCCAGGATCAACCTTCACCATTGTGGGAATTCAAGTAAAGTCTTCTTCCATGGTTTAATGGAAGCAAGAAAAGCGCATGTTCACACAAATGTCAGAAATAATTGATTAGTGACCTAGATATTAATCCTAAAATGTTTTTGCTCATTTCCAGGTTTAAAGTGGATTTTGAATCCCAGATTTTCAATGTGGCCTCGGACTCTTGGACCCTACTGTAAGCTCTCACTTCCATGGCTCTTTGTTTAGGAGGCGGCTGATAAGAAGGAAAATTACGACCATCTCCACTGTCTGCTAGTTTCGGTGACTCTCTGCTTTTCTCTGTTCCTCTTCCCTTGTGGTAATAGATTATATCTTCTATTCATAACAACTTATTGTTATGATTTGGAATGTACCACCGAAAAGTCATGACACATTACACCTGGGCCAAGAGCCCCACCCTGCCCTGAAACCTGTTTACTTTAATATGTGTGCAGGTTTGCATGTGTGTAAATCTAAACCATTCCTTCTCGTGCCACACCTTGCTTCATTCCTATCTAGAGAGCAGTAAATCAACAGGACCTTGCAGGAATCAAAGATCGGGGTAATTGTTTTCTTTCCCATGCTTTCATATAATTATTTACATCATAGCAGATCTTTTACGCAATCAGTTCAAACGAAACACATTTACAGCGGTTAACTGGTGACACTGCCTGCGTAGGCAGCATATTAAGCATCTCTACTGGTACCTGATAACGTCTTTTAGCAAATATTAAAGCAACATCATATACATCCTTTTATAGAGAAGACAGAGGGGAAAAAATGTTGAAACTGGTGGAGAATGTGGGCGAAATGTTAATTGACTTATTCATTCAATTAAAAAATGTACTACCTTACCCAATATTTATGCCCTTTCTGTGGTTATTAGAGTATCAAATCATTAGCTTAGCAACATGCTAACAGCAGACTCAATCAAATCTCCTGTGCATTTTGCATGAGAGCACTGAGGAAATCAGTTACAAGTGAGTTATTTCATTTAGAATGCTGCCCTTGAAGGCACCTAAGTAGGCAGTAGACAGCAAGGCAGCTCAGTAAGCTTTGGAGGCAATATATCAGTCGCTCTTAATCTGACTTGATGTCATCATATTTCACCTTTGTAAAGAGGTGTGAGTTTGACTCTCTAGTGTACTGTGGCATTAAGCAAAGGGATCTTGACACACCACTCTGGTTTTTCTCACATCACTGGGTCTCTCGTTGGCCTTTGTCTGACGTCAAACAGTAGCACACTTATAAAGTTATATTTTATAACTGTGCTATTTGTCACACTTTGCCTTTGTCAGGTGTTAACATGATAGAGGTTTTGATGGCATGTGCTGATGTTTGCGTTTATTATGAGTTCATCTGATGTTTTCAGACATTTCTTATATTGGCGTGTCATGTATACATGACATTTCATCTATTGGCATGCTTTCTTGCTGCAGGATTTTTGAACAAATTATACAAATGTCAAACAAACAAACAAACAAGCAAAAAAAAAACTAGCCTAAGCTAGTGTGCTGGAGGCTGACTCTTTCTTCTGTTTGCTTGAGCATGAAGTTATGTTTACTTTGTGTGTCTTCTAACAACTTCTGGAAAAAAATAAAAGAACATGAAAAATGTTTGTCATAATTTAATATATGTGACCTTCTTAAAAGGATAAATGAAACAATCAGTTTAGTCATTCAAATGTATTGAGCAACACAAAGCTTTGAACAGACCATTTGCTTACAGGCCTCTATGTTATACAGTCACTTGAGTGAGATATAAAGTTTGCTTTAATCAGCCTTAGTCTACACTTCCAACCAGAAAGCAGTGAACCAACCTTGGTGAATTCATATTTATTTATGGTCTCTCCACTGACTTCAGAACAATACCCATAAGAAAGAGAAATCAAAAATGAGATCTCTCTTAATATCTCACTTGATCCTCCTAGACGCCAATGGCATTAAATGTGATTAACCTTTTCATGCATGAATTATGATAACCACAGTCAAGTGTTGTTGTTTTTTCTTCTTCTAGATTTTCAGACATCCACTTGAGTGGACAGTATGCCTTTATGTTTTCACTGAGGAGATACTGTATGAAACATAATACAGTAATAGCACAGTAATACTGAGTTTATTTAACAAACCAATGAATAAAATGATATAAAATCATGTGAAAACTATCAAATATATTCAATATACATCACCCCTAACACACACACACCCATTATATATATGATCGAAATGACATCTCTTTGTTTACTGCCACAAACTGATAACGGTCAGATAAGTATGATTTGAACCATGCCAATGCAATTCCACTAATTCCAGCATAATTTTCTAGTCTATTCAAAAGAATATTGTGGTCGATAGTGTCAAAAGCAGCACTGAGGTCTAGTAACACTAATAGAGAGATACAACCACGATCTGATGGTAAGAGCAAATCATTTGTAACTCTAATGAGAGCAGTCTCAGTACTAAATCCTGACTGGAAATCCTCACAAATACAATTTCTTTCCAAGTAGGAACACAGTTGAGATGATGCTGCCTTTTCTAGTATTTTTGACAGAAAAGGTAGATTGGAGATCGGTCTGTAACTGACTAATTCTCCAGGATCAAGTTGTGGTTTTTTAATAAGAGGTTTGATAATAGCCTGCTTAAAATTTTTCGGTACGTAACCTAGTAATAAAGATGAATTAATGATCTTAAGAGGATCTATGACCTCTGGAAGCATCTCTTTCAATAGCTTAGTCGGTATAGGGTCTAACATACATGTTGTTGATTTTGAAATACACAGCTGAACGAAATATATAACACTGTGCAAGTGTTTTATGGATATTTTAATATAATAATCTTACATATTGTGCCTTTAACGTTTATTTTTTAAAATGTAAAAATGGTTAAAAACAGAAAAACATTTTATATAATTTGAGACCAATCAAATAAGAGGATGGTAATAATTAAATACATTAATTAATTTGATCAAATATTTTTAAACAGTGGATATACACACATTAACAGTCATGATCTATTAACAGTGACATATACTGCTCTCATTAATATGCTATCATTTAATAAAAGGCATTAAAGATCAATTTTCTCCATGGTAACTACAGAATGTCCGTACTGTACATCTGTGCACTTTGACTCTGTGTGCAGTTTAGCAGAGAAATGTAAATCCCGGGAATTTTAAAAATATTAGAGCCTTTGAAATTTGACCATGTTGTGATTGCTATGAAGTACTATGCATCAGTGAACCCTGTGACACCCATATCAGATCAGCCTTCAATTTCATTCCCACATGTCCTAAAATCACCAGCGGTTTGGCAGTGCAATTTGTGGAATGTGTGTGTGTGTGTGTGTGTCTGTTTATGTATAAAAGAGTAATCCATGATCAGAAAAACTGGTTAGATGCTAACGTGGGGGATGAGCCTTTTTATTTGATTTTGGACTGATCAAAGGTCATACACTCTCCAGTCTGTCACACTGCGGTCACTTCAGAGGTCTGCTGGGACTTTTTCATAGATATAAAAGCACACGCACTGAATAAGAAAGCAACCTAGTCGTCCATTATGGTACTGTAGCTTTACACAAGTACACACAGTAAGTCTTTCTGAGTAAAAAAAAAAGCTCTACATGGGGCTCATGAATATTTAATCACTTTAATTAATTTTAACTGATACTAATGCATACTGCACAAGACGCAGTTACCAAGTACACATTTTTCAATCCACACAGTGGGAGACAAACTTTAATAGTAAGTATGCAAAAAAAGAGAAAGTTCAGTTCATTTGTAACTGAGGGCCATGAACCAATTGGTTGATGCCTTCACTTGGCTGAAAAAGGTTTGGGATCTTTTCAGCCTGTTTGATCTGTCACAGAATTCACTACTGATGTAAAGAGTGAGCTTGAGCCGAATCAAATTGTGCTGCATACTGCTGGTTTTGAGATGTTGGCACAGAATGTGAAGTATTATCAAACTTTGGATTCTAGATCAGTTCAACATGGGTTCAAATGAAGTAGATCATACTCAAAAACAACATTCTTATAATGGTTACAACAAGAGCAGACTAACCACAGCACAACCAGCTATCATCAACACTGTAGGAAGAAACCATTCGAACCAAACTTTTTACTAGAGACTACTATTCAGTAACTTTGGATGCTGGTGTAGTGGTGTCCCCAAAAAAGCCTTCTCAAAGGGTTAATTCACCCCAAAAATGAAAATTATCCAGTGTGTGTGACTTTCTTCTTTCAGTCAAACACAATCAGAGTTATATGGCTCTTGCAAGCTTTATAATGGTTGTTAATTGTAACCAATATTTTAAAGCCCACAAAAGCACATCCATCAGTCATAAAAGTAATCCATACAGCTGGAGGTTGAAAAAAATATCCATATTTATAACTTTACAAACTACAATCTCTGGCTTCCGTATGCAAGACGATTCCGGCGGAAGAGTGAACTTTGACCTGACGCATGACGTATTGATGAACTCAGAAGAACTGAGGACAGAGCAAAACAAAGCACCAGTCATGAATTAGAAGTCTAAAACGAGAATTTTTGAAGAGAAATATCAGAGGAGCTTGAGTTTGTTTTCCAGCCCTATTTGTTTGAACCTCGAGAGGCGTCTCTCACCTAAGTTTACGCCACTCTTATATCCTATACGTTGCACGCCGGTATACTGCCTCATGAAAAAGCGGATGGATGTTAACAGAAGCTGGTGATTATACTGTATAAAGTTATAAATATGGATTTTGCCTAACAAAAGCACATTGCTTTGCTTCAGGGAGCGTGAGGGGCTGTTTATACGACACCATTTTCAACTAAAAATGAAAACGTATGCATAAAACAGCGTTTTTTATCATTTTCACAGATCCGTGTGAACGGGGATAGTTTTGATAGCATTTTCATCTATAAAAAGCAAAATCTTCTATGTTTTTAGTACAACATTGTCATGTCAATGTACCCTAAATTATGGGATAATTTTCAGTTTTGAGTGAACTAACCCTTTAACTAGATAAACACGAAGGGATACCTAGGCGAGCTCTACTTCAACAGCTACATTTTACTGGTGAAAAGCAATGCTAGAGAAGCACTAAACCAGCATGGGCATTAACGCTGGTCTGTTAAGCAGGGTTAACCAACATTTTCGTTTTTAAGCCTGACGCTTTAAGCCCATGTTTGACTTGAAGATTGCAGGGGACATTTAACAACAGTATCCCATCTGTCCTCCGGTTGTGTAAACCACTTTTTCCAGAAGTCATGTTGAGTGTTGATGGAGGAATGAGTGGGTTACAGTACCATATTGAAAAGACTTGCTAAAGCTCCAAGAGTTTTTGAAAGAAGTCTCTTATGCTCCCCAAGGCTGTATTTATTTGATCAAAAATACAGTAAAAACAGTAATATTGTAAAATGGTATTACTAATTGAAATAATTGTGTTCCATTTTAAAAATATTTTTAAGTGCATTCTTACTCAAAAGTGTTAATTGCGTTCAAAAAGAATTCTCCTTTTCTCAACTTTTAAATGTGCATATTACGCTCTGTTCACTCACCATTGGCAGGCATTATTTTTTGTCTCTGGATACAAATATATAAAATCACTGTTTTGACCAAATAAATTAAATGAATAAATTCTTCAAAATTACAACACATAAAAAAAAAAACATGTGACTAGCCTGAATAAAAATATTGGAGTATAGATCTGCAACAATAAATCCTTGACCAACTTGGTAGCAAAAAACTTTCAGTAAACCATGATGGTCAGCCAGCTTCCCCTCCCCACCACTACCCTTGTCCACCGGCTAGACCAGCGCCAATCTAGCTTTAACCAGCATAAACTGGCCTTCTGGTCTTTTCAGCACATGTGCTGGGGGAAGGTTTCTGTTTGGGTTTTGCCAACAGCAGAGTTATTTGGCAGATTGAGAGCTGTTTGGCACATGCACATAGAGTGTTCCAATAGCTATGGGAGCAATCTTCCAGTCCTGGAACGGCTCGCTCACGCCGTGTTCAAATACCTTGACTGAACCTGGCAGTACTCTGATATGAGACAGGGAGACCTTGCAGCGATACTCTATTTCTGTGACTTGTGCACCAGAAAGGTTCAAGTCAATAACAATAAGTTGGAGAGCAAAACAAAAAAAACAAGGCACTTCAGTATTCAGTTGTTTTTTTTAAGAATGTTTCATAGAATTAACAAATGGGGAGCTGAGGAGAAGGAGACTTCATAGATGTTTTATTGGCAGTATTGCATATGGCTAATGCTACACCTGAATAATTCAACAGAACCAAGTTACCCGGCCATTGCACATTTCACACATGTAGCTATAGATTCGCTACATGTCAACAATGAACCAGAGACTGTGCGACACTAATGTCTGGGCGCCAAATGAAAGGCAGCCTTTAAAACGATTTACAGACCTATTCCACGCACTAGCCACAGAGCGCCACAGCTATAAAATCAGAACATGCTGTAGTGTTATGAGAGCAGGTTGACAGAAAACTGCCGTGACACTTTCATGCGCACAACAGTGTGAATGTCCTGCAGGATTTTGCTTTACAAATTCAGGGCACACAGACGTATGAACATACTGTATCTGGCTGTATAACTGTGATTTGTAGTTGTGGCTAGCACACGCTAGGGGCCATGTGGTCAGAGGGTTACAGAAGGACATGATCAGTCAGTAAAAACTGACCTTGTGTCCACCTGCCCCTGGTAACAGAGCTTAAATTAGTGGAGTCGTGCATACTACAGAGTGCAGACAGACACACAGTGTCCAGTCAACTTCTTTTCACAACTGCAATGATGGTTGAGAAAATATACCGTGCATTAATGTTTTTTAGTGGCCTTGCCATCTATCATTCGCTGTTACTGCTTCTCCTTCATAAAGTCATAAATGCCGTGTTCAGCTTTTCTTTTAAATATTCGACTTATTTTCAGTAGTCATCAAGCTTGTACACACTGGTCATTTACAGACAAGGTTGGGGAGTAACGAAATACAAGTAACTTAGTTACATATTTAAAATACAAAATTTGAGTAACTGTATTTCATTACAGTTACATTTTAAATGGGTGGTAATCAGATTACAGTTACATCTGAAAAGTATTTTAGGTTACCAAAGTGATTACTTTGAATTTTAATGTCATTTAAACAGCAATTGCTGATTCTCTGACTCTGACCGTCTGAAAAAGCAGAGTTAAGTTTCATATTTTTGACTGTTTTCATGTTTTGTGATGGTTGTTTGTGAGTCATTTTATAATTGTAAAAAAGGTCACTGAATCTTTTTCTCACAATTTGTTTTTTCCCCTCACAATTTCACAATTCTGACTTCTTTTTATCACAATTGCAAGTTATAAAGTCAGAATTGGGAGATATAAACTTGCAATACTAATTTTCTTTTCTTGCAATTGTGAATTTAGTATGTGAGTTTACATGTCATAATTTTAACTTTTCTCAATATTGTGAGTTTATCATAATTTGGACTTTTCTCAATATTGCGAGTTTATATCTCATATTTCTGACTTTATAACTCGTAATTGCAACTTTATATCACACAATTCTGAGGGAAAAAGTCAGAATTGTGAGATAAAAACTTGCAATTACCTTTTTTGTGTTTGTTCCACACTTATTAGTATTCCAAAGTATTCTAAAGTATTTAGATTAAGTTACTAAACTTGAGTAATGAAACGAAATACGTTACAAATTACTTTTTAAAGCATGTATTTTGTAATCTGTAGTGAAATACATTTTAAAAGTAACCTATCCAGCCCTGTTTACAGACTCGAAGACTGCTCTCTAAAAACCCCAACTGTCAGCAAACAAACGTTTTCAGACCATTTCAAGCTTGATTTTGACGTGACAAAGTTGTTTACTTATTTTTTAATTAGTCTTCCCTTTAACGCCACCATTGTCTTCGTTGAGGCCGATGAGAATGTGAATGAAAAAGCAGGATTTATTGCGTGAACCAATCATAACTGATCATATACAAACAACGCATGATGGTGACTTTCCCCCATTCGTTCTCAATTACCCCCCACTAATCACACACATTAGGCTATCTATTTTTAGTGCACCTGCAGGTATCGACACTGTTACTTTATATAAATGAGTGACTTTTATACTTTTTAACGTCACATTTTGTAAATTTTGCGTTGTCTAATTTTTTTGAAATATTGATTAGCCCTAGGGACATTTCCTCCGAGGAGGCAAGGGAGGCAGTGCCTCCTCAAAAAAACTGGTTAATGATTTAATGATAATTATTTAGCTAAATGTCACATGGAGGTCTAGAAGCAAAATAAACCTGCATAATTCTGATTATACAGTTTCACTGAGTTCAAAGTTACTTGAAGAAGCACAACTCGAAGAAGCACAACTAAAAGGCAACGTTTGCAGATTTTCAACCAGTTTTGTAACAACAATGTTGGTATTATATGTAAATGAACAATGTATGCTTTTTCTCCAAATTACCTCCACCCAGATCTACACATTTATTTGCCAGCAAATTTTATTTAATTTAGGATTTTATCCAACATACTTTTGCCAGCTTCATTGCTTTTTTGAAAACTACAGATTGAACTTCCAAGTGTAAGGCATAGTCCAGTCAAGTCATTTTTTTTATACAGTGCTTTACACAATACAGATTGTTTTAAAGCAGCTTTACATTGATCAAAAGATTCAATGATGCAAACAGAATTCAACTCTACTGTAAAGCATGCACCTCCAAAAAGGTAAACGGCCATCATTTAGTTGAAACCAGTTAAGAGTTGATTCATTTCAGGTTCAGTTGCTATGTAAAGTGCATCAATTATGAAATGAGTTTAATTCAGCCTTAAAGCCAAACAATGATGTCATCATCCAGCTAAGTTGAGTATAGCAATAGTTTTGGTACAGTCAAATCAGCATTATTACTGAATATATGCTTAGACAAGTTCATTAAAGGCTCATCTTGCCAGCGTTGAATGACCCATTTAAGTAAATACACATATTTTATATAAGTACGTATTATTTACTATCTGATTCCAAACCATGTATTGTTTGCAGTTCTCAATAAAATTACCTGCCAACCAATGCCCATTTGTACTCGCATTTGCCTACCAAGTACCAAGTTTGGACACTCTCTGGAGCTTTTCACCCAAATTACACAACTTAAATACTTCAATTCTATTATAACTGTAAAGACAAGTACAGTATAAATAGAGCAGTGTTAAAAATGAAGTACTACAACTAGCACCATCAAACAAAATGGCAAAAATAATTTACTGATCACTCCCTTGACTTTAATTGGTTGGGCAAACAAATAGCCCTGCCCCAAAATCTCATTATAGAGTGCTGCAGAGCCCGCCCACTTTTCTCAATTGGGATTTTGGTCTTTACTATGAGGTGAATCATTACCACCTTTGATTTGAAGCAAAAAAGTAATTGAAATTCAGACAAAAGTACAAGACTGTGTTAACAGCTTTAATGAGGTAAAGAAAGAGAGTTTTTAATGTGTCACAATCACACAAAAGGAAATTAACTTACATTTTGGTATAGTAAGCCAAAAATATTTGAACACATAGAATAGCCTACAACAAAATATCATGGGAAAAACAGACATTCTGAGAATATGAATGTCTCAATTCAAGCTGACGGCATGGAAAAGCAATATTACAAGTCAGATCATACCCATTTTACATATAGTTGGTGCTGATGTATGTTGCTGCATGCCCACAGCAGTCACAGGTGAACTCAGGTGATACAGCAGTGGGAACTGGCAGTGCCAGCATGCCTCGGGCTACACTAGACCAAAATTCACCCCAGTCTTCCTCATGACTCACCACTCCATGGGCACAGGGCAGCAGAAACATCTCTTTGTTCAGAAGAATGGCGCAACCTTAGGAAAAAAGGAAAAGAGTGTGGAGTGTTGAGACATGCCCTTTGTGTGCTCTTGGCAAAAGATAAGCAGGAGGAGGAGGAACATGCTGCGAAAGCATAGTATGAGCATTCAAGGCGTAGAACCATCATATCAGATAGACCTGTTTGAACGCAAGGCTACAGAAATGTCCGAAGCTTATCAAATGCTCAGCAGTGCTACCAGAACAAATACAGCCTTAGCCAAGGTTAGGATATGATTCATTCACAGCATGCAAGAATCTGAACAGAACTGTGCAAATGCAAAACAGATCATTTTACATAACAGCGACTACAACGAAAGAAACAAGTTGTAGCATCACAGTTCAGAATGGGATTTTATCCACAACACATAAGAAACCATTAACAATGACCGCGGGGTCATTCAGTTAAGTTGCACAGTGCCCCGTAACTTCTAAACAATTAATACGTTTATGTAATTTTTTAATGGGATTGTTGAAAAAATGTTTCATTTTCTCACCTTCATGTCATTCCAAAAAGTGTATGGATTTCTTGCTTCTGTGGAACACAAAAGAAGATATTTTGAAAAAAAAAAAAGAAAAAAAAGTACAATCAACATCTAAGTATCTTATTTTGAGTTTCACAGAATTTAAAAAAAGTGAGGAAATGTACCTTTTTTGGGTAAACTATCGCTTAAAGGTACTTACAGACTTTCAGAAACGTCTTAAAAAGTCCACAAATTAACAAGAGACAAAGTTAGCCATTTCTCAATAAGGCACTGACAATTAGCCAATAAGGGAATTGATCCATCGCTGATACTTACAGAGGTTTGTGCTACTGTTTTCCCTCCAAGACGGCGTAACTTCCTGGAGGGTGATGTCATATCTTAAAGGGATATTACTAAAGAAGAAGTATCATTTGGGACAGGAACCAATAAACATGGGCTGCATTCGAAATCACTTAACATTATGTGACAAAATATGTCTGAATTGACATCACTCATTAAAGAGTGTACCCAGATGACCTGAAGATTCTGAAGTGTGACACTTTACTATCCCATGAGACCACAGGAGAGGATTTATGAATGGCAGTGACGTAACTGACGCTGGTAGGTCATGTGATAATGACAACATGGCGAATGTAGTACATCCGAATTACATTCATATTACACACATTCATACTATATAGAGCATGCTTTTTGTTTTTAGCGGTCGCAAAGTAATTACTTATTCAAAATAAGTACCTACTGGAGAGTGTGATTTCAGATGCAGCCATGTAGTGTTTGAAATATTTTGATTAAAGAAAGAAAAAGGAGAAAAAGTACAGTATTTCTATAAAAAAAGGCACATTTTCATGTCAAGTATGTCATAAAAAGTTAATATTTTCCATCATTAAAGTTGTGATTTGAATATTTTGTCCAATATTGTAAGAATGTTTCCCCAAAATGAACTTGAACTGAATATTTACCAATGCTTTCTCATACCAGTGTGACCATATTCATTCAGCCGATTGGCCAATCACAGAAATATTTGTCTTTCTTCCTCTTTCCCTCTCTAATAAGGTTATGAAACCACTTTTGGGCTGTATTTGCTTGCTGTGTACGTTCTCCTTGAAGTTCGTCCATCTCAAACTGATATAGTGTGTGTCTGTCCGTCCCCATTTCTGGAGGTGACAGCTCAGACCCCTCACCTCAATTTACTGCCATCCTCTTTTGCAGCGTGTTCCCTTTGACCGACCGAGTTTCACAACACTTCTCAGCTGCTCCTCTCACCCCATAAACACCCACACCAAATAACTATGTGCTCAATGTCACTCTGAGGGACAGGAACTTAAACATATAGCCAAAATAAGACAAGCTCAAATCATCAGACAATATATATACACTCCAGTATGTACATAATGTTTATTGCTTGACCAAAGCTGATAAAATCTCCACACACGCACACACACATGTTGCAAGGGGCACCCTGAAACTCTTCTAACTAGTTTACTTTGCTCAGGGTCAAAGGTCACCCATTCGTACACGTCATTTTAACAGCAGCCCATGACTGAATGGGGTAAAAGGCTATGTTTGTCCGATTGGCAAACAGAGGGAAAGAAAGAGAATGAGATTCCTATAAAAACAGAGAGATGAAAGAGAAAGGTTATCTCTTCTCGCACTCATTGATCTGTGTGCGCGGCCCAGAGCCTAAGCGCTCCCACACAACACTTTACACACATCAGAGTATGCTGATAACCCGGAAAAAGCCTAAAACCTGCTCACAGAAGTGCAGATTTGCTTTTAAAAAGTAGCACACTTCAGTCCTGTCCTCTAATTCATTCTGATCAGTGGGAGGGTTGTAAAGGGGACCTATAATGCCCCTTTTACAAGATGTAGTATAAGTCTCTGGTGTACTCAGAATGTGTCTGTGAAGTTTCAGCTCAAAATACCCCACAGATCATTTATTACAGCTTGTCAAATTTTCCCCTATTTGGGTGTAAACAAATGCCATTTTTGTGTGTGTCCCTTTAAATGCTGCTGCTCAGGCCTGCTTTCCAGAAGAGGGCGGAGCTTTAACAGCTCGTGCTTCAGTAGCTCAACAACAACAAAGCTGGAGAATCTCACGCAGCCAAAATGACGATTGTCAGCAACGGTGTTCAGCCTTACATTGTTCAAACCGGAGTCGACACTGATGGAGAGACACTTTTTGAATGAAACTGGACATTTCTGTACGGTTAGTGGATAAATTGATGTAGTTGCTGTAGTTACTAGCATGTGCCGTCATGTTAATGTTTTGTGCAAATCCAGCGTTGAATTGACCCTCGTTTGTGAAGCAGTCCGGTGTAAAATGACGACATCAACAACACTCTACAACAACTCTTCCTCTTCTCTAAAGCAGCCCAACATGACTTCGCCCCCTTTCTTGCGTGTTCTCAGGGGCAAGGTTTATGTAAATTTTGGGGTTAGTGATGTCACTAACCCAGGAAGAAGCTCATTGTAGTCTCTAGCCGTTTGTTGTAGTCCTTAAACAGCATATATTCTTTAAAAGAAAATTTCTCCCTTTGCATTGAACTTTGAGTGTCGTAACTTTGCAGATGTTGTTTATGCTCAGACAGCAACATTACACACTAACTAAAGTAAAAAAAAGTGAAATCATAATCAACCACCCCTTTAAAATCTGAGCCAGCTAATTGGTCAATAATTATGAGCGTGCATGTTTGAAGGCCAGTCGGACCTTAGATATTATCTTTAAACATTTCTAGGAAAGCTAACAAGGAAATCTTTGAAAAAAATGACCTTTTGTGAAAGTCTCAGACCGGTTGTCTTTGTTCTTTTGCATGAAAGGTTACTTTCTTCAGCAGAATTAAGGAAGGGCGCAAATGTCCTGCTCATGAAAATGTGAAGTTGACATGATAGTACGTTGTCAAATAATGTGGAGAATATTCTTGGAAATCCAAATGCAGTTGCACACTTTCTGTATCTCGGATCTACTGTATGAAGGATACATGTGTGAAATGTGTTCTGACTCATACTGTGACTTTTATCATTGACAGGATACAGGATGAAAATTGTGTTTTCGGGGTAAATCAATACTCTCAAACTGGTTCTAACCTCTATGGGACATCGTCATTTATAAATGATGTGAAGAAAATTGCATTTAAAATACAATAATAATGTTAAAAAATAGTAATATCATATGACATCCACTATGTGCCATGTGCTTGACATTTTTGGCAAAAAGGAAGGAGAGGAGACATGAGCACATGTTAGGTCACATGCTGTCAAGGCTCCATTGTGGGTTCATTTTAGACTAGAAAATGCATATAAATTCCGTTTAAAATATATCATTATACATCCAAATGATTTCTGAAGTTGGTCATGTTTAATCAAAGAATCTGTGCATCATGCATAAATGACAAAGTCATTTTGGGGGGAATAGATATTTTATGTGTAGCGAGCACTATTGTTCAGTAGTGGCAAGCAGTACAAAACCCTTTTTTTTTGGCCTGCGTTTTAGATTGATGTTAGTAGGTTTTATAGAAGCTGTACCTTTTTCAGAAAGTATTAATGATAGTGATGGCAGTGCATCAGAAAATAAGTCGTGGCCGAAGGTAGAGATTTTGGTACATTAACTATACCAGTTTGGAAGATGTGATCCATACAACAACCAGAGGTCAACACAAAAGCAGGGGTGCTCCAAAAATGATGACTAAACAGTTTCAAAATGCATTAAAAACAATTATCAATTGTTGATCATTTGATTTTGACCTAAGACATGGTTTCACTACTTTTCCAGGCAGTGAAGTTGCATCTGAATTAGTTTTTTGACATATTTACATGTGAGTTCCAAATGAAATATGGTAGCACAAGATGAAATTGAATGTTAGGAGAGCTTGTTAATGTTTTTTTGAAACACTAAGACCTTTTCACTACTTACCAGATAGTGAAAATCCATGTGAATGTGTGACGTTTCAGACAATTTGCCAAAAATAATTTACCCTAAAATGACAAAGTCAGTTGTTAACGACGATGCCCTAAAAAAAGGGTCAAAGGTCAGATGTAGAAAACTAATTATATGTAAAATACAGTCATTTATTTTTTTTCTCACTGTGATTTTATAATGAGTCCCATAGAAAGCTAGATGAATTTGGAAGTTGTTAATCAATGTAAATATTATGAAAAGTAATCTGAAAAAATAAACAAATAAATGAATACTTTATAGCCTTGTTTTGTAATAGGATATGTAATTGACAGGAATGAGCTGTAGTAAGGGCTGCCACTTTGTAAAAAAATAAGTGTACTTAGCGCGCCCTCTCCAGGCCAATATAAGTAAGGTCAGGTATGAACATTAAAGTTTGTCATTTAGCCAGTATGTACAGTATTCATTTAAAGACCAATATAAAAGAACAATGTAGTGTTAAAAAAAAAAAAACACAATGTGATATTTCATATATAAGCCTGAAAAGTACTTGTTTGTATCAGTATAGTAATTGCCATATTAAATATCCAAAGCATTTAATTAATGTATTCCCTGAAAATGATAACTTTGACAACCCAAAACGTTTTTGTAACTTTTTTTTTCCATGGACACCTAGCATCCCTGGTGGTCACCAGTAGTTGACTGAAATTGAAAGCTTAAATAAAATAAAATATTAATATTACATGAACATACATAAACTTAAAAAAAATATATTATATTAGAAACTTTGCCTTGGCAACTAACTGAAATAAAATTCAAAGCTAAATAGAAATGTCTATCTATCATATATATATATATATATATATACTTTTTTCAGTAATAAGAAATTCAAATTAGCGTAATAAACACTATAATAGTATATAAATAATACTAAAATAACATTGGCATGTTGTAGCCAGAATTACATGTTACATGCATGGAGCAATAACATAAAGGGGTAGTATATCAAAACAATTAAAATTCTGTCATCATATACTCACCCTTATATTGTTTAAAACCTTTTTTTTTCATCTGTAGGCCATAAAAGAATGGTCCAAACAACATTATCATAGAAAACCATACAGGTTTGAATCAACATGATGGTGACTAGTATTTTGAACAGTTTTGTAATTTTTAGGGGTGAAGTGTACTTTTAAGATTTTTGACAGCATGTCGTTGAGGAAAAATAAAAATATCACCCTCTTTTTGGTAAAAAAAAAGGAAAAAAAAGACAATTGCATTACACATTTATACAAACAATTTATTGTATGACACAGTATAGAACAGGGGCAATCATTTGACATATTTTTTCATAAATTTCAATCAACCTCTGTATTAATCAACATACTCCAATGCAAGAGTCGTTAATACTTCATGGACACATCAATGCACAGAGCTACAGCGGGAGTGTGCAAGATCAGTGACACTGTGTGGGACACCTGAATTCATGTAAGGCACTTACAAATTTAAACAACTAGCTATTTACTTAGTGGAACAATTTGATTAATTCTACAAAAAAGGTCAACTGTGGGGAAGGTTTCGTAAAAGCAAGTACTGTAGATTGCATAGTCAAGTATTATCAGTGTAAAATGATAAAAAACAAAAATCATGAGCAATAAAACCACTGTGTAAGGGGGACATGTGCAGGTTTTTTGGTCTGGTATCTGAGGCATTAAGACAAAAGAAACACAAGACATATAACAGAATCTATAGGCAATGGAATTCTGTTCAAATTAAAGATGGCACAAGAGGGAACATGCTTACTTCAGACACAGGCCCTAAATTCTGGATGATTCCGTCATAGATGTGGCAGAAATCAAGTCAGCTGAGTTTGCTGATGAGTTCAAGTCAATAGAGTGATGAATGACTAGTCAACAAACAAGATGTGATTAGCTTGAATTCCTACAGAGGTGAACTTAAACTGTATGTTCAACATCTGATTATTTTGGTTAGAGCTATAAACAGATACAGAAGGGACTGTGTACGTTTATCTTCCAAAGAGATCGATGGTTTCAAAATGACTTTTTCACAGCAATTCCATAGAAGAAACATTTTAGTTGCTCGAAGAACCTTTTGGTGAACAGTTCTTAAAAGAACCATGTTTTCCTTAGTGTAAAGAACACTTCAATAATCTGAAGAAACTGTCAATTTTTCCACTATAAAGAAACTGTTGTGCAATGGAAATGTTCGATGGATGTTAAAGGATCTTTTTATGCCAATAAAGAACCTATATTTTTGTGTAGTATCTTTTCATAGGACGTTAAGTGGCTTAAGGGAAAACTGAGGCTGTGTCCGAAATTGCCCTTATACCCTTAAATAGGGCACTATTGGAGTTTAGTGGCGTTTGAAACCATGGTGGACGTTATCGAGTGCACTCATTCAATCCCATAATGCACCACAATAATGAGTGTACAACTAATATACACGCAACGGCTAGAGAATACCCATAATGCACTGTGAGGGTTGCGCCAAATGAATTCCTGCGTCTCACCAGAAAATGGCGCCCGCAGCTGAATCATCCATTTATCCATTTTCCAAACCGCTGGTTCAATGTGGGTACAGCGTAATATCATACATGTATAAATTCCTTTTTATTTGATTATTAAATTGTTTAATTAAAGTTTATGGATGCTAGTTTCCAAGACAGAGTTCAAAATAAATCTTTTCATCTTACTACTGAAGCTGCCAGATTGCCAAGTTTCAAATGACTATTAAACAGCAAGCACAAACTATGCAAAAGTTCTCACTCGTTTTCATTCCCTCCTTCAAGTGAACTATATTAGTGGACTAATGTGGGGTATTGTGAATGAGGGTATAAGAAGCAATTTCGAACACAGCTCGAGACTGAAACTGTGCCATTACAGAAGAGTAATGACAACCGTTTTGCACAAAAAGGAAAGTGGACCAGGCACAGCCGCAAGCACACATTAACAAAAATACACATCGAAACGCGGTTTCAAACAAGGTTTCAGTCGAAAGGCCACATGCTGAAAAAAACAGAACAACAACAAAAAAGAAACAGTGCAGAATATTACAGTTTATGTGCCATGAAGGTCTTGTGCAGTGGTTAACAAAGAAATCAATGTAGAAAGGAAAGGCCCCATGATGCTTAAACTCTCATCTCATACGTTTTCATAAATAATTCAGTATAACAAAATCAATGGCATTTACCTGAAGAGATTATGGTGAAAGAGTGTTAAGTAACTAAATAGAGCGCTATATTTACAACAAAGCTTGATCTTTTCCTTTCCTACATCATACAAAGAGGGTGGTGACAAACTTACTGACAGTGAAGTAGGAAAAAATAACTATCCAATTCTATAATGTTAGTGTTGCTAGATTATACGTTTTTAGAGAGAAATAAACAAGATATCTGCATCTGATATTGTTGAGTGGCATGATAAATAAAGATGAAAAAGCTTGGATGAAATAGCATCCATTCCATATATGAACTCTTGTTGAAGATGCTTACCTGCTTACTAATACATATACTCAGTGCAAGTGTAAACAGGTGTCATTCATTAGACACAATGGAACAATGTTAGTTAAGCGCTCTGTTTGAAGCAAATGTGCCAGTAGATCTTGAGGTTCCATTGCTATAAACGTTGAGACGGGTATTTTTCTATATGTGTTCTTGAAGTTTTTTTCTATGGCTTTTCATAGAAGTAGCACCATACGTTTGTCGTTTGTTCATAAAACTGGAACATAAAGAGCATAAAGGCTTCTCTATACCCTCTTCATGCACACCTGACACCTGCTGATGTGAGTTCGTAGATTCCCAGCTTTTAGTGTTGTTGGGACAGGTTTCCTGGAACAACAATAGAAACAAACGGTTAATAGGAAAATACATATTTTATTATTTAATTGTAAGAATATACAGCAAAAAAGGAGTAATTGACCAATTGGTGTAAATGTGGAATCCTTGTTCTGGCATGGAAAGAAGGAAGGAAAGAAAGAGCTGAATGTAACTGCATTTCTTACAATTCCTATTTTATATTTTTAAGTTAAAATCATGCAATTCTGACTTTCTTTCTTACAATTCAGAGTTTATTTCTCACAATTGTCAGTTAAATCTTGCAATTTGGCCTTTCTTTTGAAGAAAAGTTGGTTTATATCTCTTTTTTTTTCTTGTAAATTTCAGTTTATAACACACAATTCTTACTTTTACTTGCAAATACAAGTTTATATCTCATAATTTTCAGTTAAAATCTCACGGTTCTGCCTTTTATTCTTGCAATTCTGAGTTTATATCTCTTTTAAAGGGCACCTAATTTCCTGGACGAAAGGATCAGTCTGTATCCTGAAATTGATACTTCGTTCAGGAAATCTTTTGATACAATGCATTTCGCATTCATTTTAATGCACAAAATCACATATTGCATTCACAAAATTAACGTTTGCTTCACAAAATGCATTTTATGATACGGACAGACCTGATGCATGATGCATCTACATGATTTGGCATTCAATATTAAATCAACACTAAATCCAGAATTTTGATATTACTTCTTTTTTATTCCGTTGTTTAGAATCTGGTCAATTTAAAAAAAAATTCAAAAGTTAAATTTGTAATTGATTATGGTAATATTCCAAAACTAAATTAATTGTAGAAAATTGAAATATGAAATTAGATAAATGTTGTCTTTTGTGACCTCTTGGATGAGTTGTCGCGGCGCTCTTGGGGTAATTTTGGTCGGCCGGCCACTCCTGGGAAGGTTCACCACTGTTCCATGTTTGTCATTTGTGGATAATGGCTCTCATTGTGATTTTCTGAGTCTCAAAGCTTTAGAAATGGCTTTATAACCTTTTATAAATAGACCTTTTATAGATCTTAATTATTTTCTTTAACATTTGTTCCTAAATTTTTTGGATCTCGGCATGATGTCTAGCTTTTAAAGGTCTTTTGGTCTACTTCACTTTGTCAGGCAGGTCGTATTTAAGTGACTTCTTGATTGAGAACAGGTGTAGCAATAATCAGGCCTGTGTGTGGCTAAAGAAATTAAACTAAGGTGTGATAAACCACAGTTAAGTTATGTTTTAACAAGTGGGGCAAACACTTTTTCACACCACTGTATGTAATATATATGCAATTATTTTCGGGGACAATGTTTTATTGCATAATGTTATTATTGTTGTTAACATAATTACAGTACCATGAAATATAATGAAATATGTAAAGTGGGCACTGTAATGCAATGTTGATGAAAAACAAATTCTATTAGTTGTCTCTAAAGAAAAATGAATTTGTACTTCTAATTCTTGTAAGTTGACCTGGTTATTGGTTATATTGGGTGTGGTAATGATTCTCACAATAGTGAGACATAAATGGAGAACAAATGCTTCTAAATCATCAAGAAAGTATTGTGCCCTCTTGTGGTTACAGAGAGGTTTTACTGCAGCTTTGAAATACATCAAGGGTATGGTGTATGCAGCATAAACATTTCAAATAATAGAGAAAAAAAAATGGTGGGAGAAAAAAAATGGTGCATTCATTAAAAGGGTAGGAAACTACATGGGAGTTCAGCCAGAATTTAAAGTGTGTACTTACGTAAACATATCGCTGTCCTCTATGGTGGCTAACCAGAAGCTGTAGGAATTAGCATAGTAGTTGCAGGTGCCACGACCATGACACTCGATGAAGGGAGCCGAGCGGAATTCTTCCAGACAAGAGCCAGGAGAGGCCAGAGCCTGACCGGAGCCCTCAGAACCAGCACTGGTGTGCTATAACACAGACAGAGAGCGAGAGACCTTAACTGACAATTCACAAGAACACATTCTCATTGAATCCTAGTTGGGAATTATGAATGTAAACAGACAGCTTCATGTTTAATGATTAACCAGGTGACTTAAATAGCTATGTCTGGAAAGAAATAATCATTCAAGAATGTTGTAGGGTAGTGCATCTACATAAAAAAAAATAAGAATAATTTTAAAAAGCTGAAACTCTAGAGACATTTGAGAGCAAACCATCCTTTTTTCAACCCTAAAAGGATAAAGTGAACAGAATTTGAAAAAATCGATTTCCACTTGCGTTTTCATAGGCCACACACATACACAAACATATATAGCAATAATACTATTGCATTGTAAAAAATAAATTCAAGCAATAATAATAATTATTTTTTGAAATTGTTATTAAATGTTTTGTATAAATATTTTATGTATATATAATATATACATTAGTTAACATGAACTAATAATGAACTGCACTTACACAGCATTTATTAATCTTTGTTAATGTTAATTTAAACTAATTCTTATACATGATCTTGTTAACATTAGTTAATGTTCTGTGAACTAACATGAACAAACAATGAACAGCTGTATTTTCATTAACTAACATTAACAAAGATTAGTAAATACAGTAACAAATGTATTGCTCATGGTTAGTTCATGTTAGTTTATACTAAAGAGAGAATTTTTTTTATTATTATTGTTGGTCGGGACTGCCTCTTGACCTCTTCAGCATTGTGTTGACCTAATGTGTGTGGTGCAATGAAAAGACGACGACAGATGACAAAAAACCTTGTTGTGTAGTGTGAGCACCACAGCAATTCAGGTAGTCTTAACAGTCCTGTAGTGCGAGTTTGCAAGTAAGTTTCTAGTGCGAGTTTGCCGCCTTTGCGATTTGACTATCACATTAAGTGTTATCATGATCTCCATTTTATTTCGATATATCACACCCTAAAAAATTGTTTCTATAGTCTCCTCACCATGACGAAAGAGTATCCGATCCAGAGAGAATCCCAGCCGCGAGGGCAGGGTGGGATCTGGATGGTCTGACTGTGCACAGCTATCACCATAGCAGGAGCCTCACAAACTGCACATCTGTCACAGTTAAGCATAGTATTAGGATAAAGTATTCCTACTCATGGAAATATCAAATGTTTCATAAAAGATCACAAACCTGCTGATGAAAGGTTTGATGCTCTGACCGGTAACAGGGGCCATGCTCATGGGCATGGGCTCGGGAGAGGTGAGCCAGTAGGAATAGTCATTACGAGATGCAAAGTTACATACGTTGTTGATGTTGCAGAAGAGGAAAGGCATTGGGCTGAACTTCCTCAGACAGCTACCAGCTGTACCTGTAGGGTAAATAGATAGAAAGAACATCAGGGACTGTGTAACTTTGATTAATATTCCACAATAACTACTGGTCAAAAGTTTGGAATAATTACAATTTTTTTTAACTGTTTTTGTAAGAAGTCTCTTATTCTTAACAAGGCTGCATTGATTTGATCAGAAATAGAGTAAAACTACTGTGTAAGTACTGTGAAATATTATTACAATAAAAAATAAATGTTTTCTATTTAAATTTTTTACAATTTGATTTATTCCTGTGATGGCAAAGCTGAATTGTCAGCATCATTACTCCAGATCCTTCAGAAATCATTCTAATACGCTGATTTGCTGTTCAATTATTATCAACTGTTATTGGAGTTCACTTATTATTAATGGTTCTTCTTTTTTATCAATGTTAAAACAGTTTTTGCTGCTTTATATTCTAGTGGAAACCATGATCCGTTTTTGATGAATAGAAAGTTCAAAAGTACAGTATCTATTTCAAGTTGAAATATATTGTAACATCGCAAATGCCTTTACTGTCGCTTCTGATCAATTTAATGCACTTGTAGTGAACAGCAAACATGATGGCACCAGAGCTTCACAACAGACATTCTTTTGTCCCACTTTGATTAATACAAAAGAGTGTGATAGGACCCACAATGACAACTAAATGACTATTGTAATCGGGACTGCCAAAGGTGGAGGGCAGGAAAGACGACATCAATGGCCCATTGATCACAGGCTAATCTCATCACGAGTTGCCTTTGTTCACCTCCGCCCTCCATGCCTGAAACCAATGTGTGAACGTTCATGTACTCTCAGGACCACCAAACCAGTTCTGGCTAGAGCACAGCAAGAATAAAGAAAGGCCTCAAGAGAAAGAAAATCTCTAAACACATAGCCTTGAAACCACCAAAAATGGACAGGAATACTGAAAGGAACATATCCTATACGTTTTTTTTTTCTCATCCAGGAAATTCCACACACAGTAGAAACTGTACCTAGAATAAAAGCCAATTCAATTGTAACATTACTAATAATAGTGTAGCTATATGAATTGTATGGTTACTGTGCTGACCTAGGTCTTGCCCATGTGACCTCTCGTTGCCCTGAACATAAAGCAACGAATATCCATCATAGATCAGCGTCGTTCCATCTGGACATTGTGGAACATCAACACTCTGACTGTGGCGGGTTACAAGGAAGCCATGGTCCATTGAGGAAGGGCCAGGAGCACCGATGTGACCTGGGATACCATCAGGCCCTGGGGGTCCAGGGTGCCCTCTGGGGCCTACAGAAAAAAGAATTTCGGAAATAAAATAGGGATTAGTGAGCATAAGGGATCTTATGATTGAAAGGCATTTAAATTCTTCTAAGATTTGCAGAACTTTCCTCCAGCTCTGCCTGGAACTGTTAACATAATTGTGAGTGTCTGTACACCTACCAGAGGGTCCCGTCTGTCCAGGCTCTCCTTTGGCTCCAGGAAGTCCATTATAGCCAGGTGTCCCATCTGATCCTTTTAAACCCTGAAGTCCCGTCACACCTAGGAGAGTGATTTTGTGTTAAAAGATGACAATTTACTTTTTTCATAGACGTGAAAGTAAAGATAATTGAAAGACTCACCCTGTTGTCCTTTCGGTCCAGGGAAGCCTTCGATTCCAGCTGGACCTTGGGGACCCTGTGGTCC
The DNA here is from genome assembly GCA_038088235.1 of Zacco platypus. NCBI lineage: Eukaryota > Metazoa > Chordata > Actinopteri > Cypriniformes > Xenocyprididae > Zacco > Zacco platypus. The sequence goes on along the minus strand of CM076081.1, from coordinate 10,198,470 downwards.
TGGAAAACCAGGATCTCCCTTTACAAATGTGGGTTTTCCAGGGGGTCCAGGGGGGCCTTCGCTACCTTAAATGAAAATATTAAAATCAGAAATTCAGTAAAACGTACAGAACATAGAGCATTCACACCTAAATTGCTCATTTATTATAGGTGCTTCACCACACATTCAAGCATTTCAAATAGGACAAAATGTGAATCGGTAATTCTGTGAATTCACCCTGTATCAGAACACAGTCAAAGCAATGAAATTAAAAATTAAAGGGTTAGTTCACCCAAAAATGAAATTTGTCATTATTCACCCTTCATGTCGTTACATACCCGTAAGACCTTCATTCATTACACCGTGTTTACTATATCAACAGCATAGAAGAATGGGGAAGAGAATAAACTGTTGAATAAAGTCGTTTTATTTTTGCACACAAAAAAGTATTCTTGTCACTTCATAACATTAAGGTTGAACCACTGTAGTCACATGGACTATTTTAATGACGTCTTTACTACCTTGAAATTTGTTATGACATATATAAGTATAGAGGAGATCAGAAACCTCTCGGATTTCATCAAAAATGTCTTCATTTGTGTTCCAAAGATGTACAAGGGTCTTGGAAAGACATGAGGGTTAGTAATTAATGATGGACATTTCATCTTTGGGTGAACTAACCCTTTAATATTTTAAATATTAATATTAAATTATATATTGAATAATAAATTATTGGATTATATAAATAATGTAATGTTAAAATAATAATAATTATTATTATTATGGACAATTATGTAGAATATAAAGCAATAAAATTAAAGTATACTACTAATATAATATTAGCTATAAAATTAAAAAGGTTTATCTGAATAAACATGGACAGACACTAGTAATACAAATTAATGGAAATCTAAGTTCAAGTTTTGTTCATACCTTTGACACCCGGGAATCCTCTATCACCTCCTTCACCTTTAGGGCCGACCACTCCTTGCTCACCTTTTATACCTGAAATGAAAGCCACTCAATCTACCATCTCTAAGCATTGCTTTATATTAATATGAAGGATGACTCACAGGACAAAATAAATTGCACTTCAACATTCTGTCAAGTCAAATTTAAATCTTAAATCTTACCAGGGAAACCAGGAACACCCTGTGATCCCATCTCACCCTTTGGTCCATTATAACCAGGGAGTCCAGGCTCACCCTACAGAGCACAACTGTATTGATTTATACCCTATCATTTTTAAAGGCACGTTTTATTATAGAAGATGTAACCTTTACAAACTCACAGGACCACCAATGAAACCTCTGTCTCCTTTATATCCTTGAGAGCCTGGTGGGCCAGGGTAGCCCACATCTCCCTTTTCTCCTTTAGATCCAGCACTGCCTGGTATGCCAGGTTGGCCTGGAAGACCAGTCGCACCTGTGGTAAAAAAAAAAAAAATGTATCTGGGTATGAGATCACACAGGCCACATTCAATCAGCAGCAGAATATGGCTGTCAGTCATGTTTTAGAGTACTAAATACAGTTCAATATAGTTCACAGTTCAGTAATTAACAAGAGTGACAACTGGATTTTATAACCATTTCACAACCCGTAAACCGTTAAGACTGCTAATAAGAAAACAATGTCCTGTATGGTGAGGGATTTAGGGTTCACCTTTATCTCCTGGCTGCCCCTGAGGACCCCTGTCCCCTTTAGGCCCCTCCATGGATGCTCCTGAAAGTCCTCTCTCTCCAGGCCGACCTAGGTCCCCTTGAAATCCTTGGAGACCTTTCTCACCTTTGGTTCCAGGAATACCTGGACTCCCAGGAATGCCAGGAAGACCAGGGTTGCCTTTGTCACCTGTGTGTTTAATGATATATTTCACTAAAACATCTTTAAATTATTCATTTTTAAAAAAAAGAGCAAAGCATGTGTTCATTTTAAGTAGAAGTTCTTGTCCTCCATAAATGATAATCTAATTTTTGGGGATCTGCGATTCTGACCTTTACTGCCAGGCTCTCCGCGGGTTCCTGGGAGTCCTTTCCCAGGTACACCTGAGGAAACAGAACAATTGTTTGTATTTAGATCATTGTGTGTCATTCACTAATTGTATGTACGCACAAATTTGTGTGAAAACTGCATAAAAACATTTTTAACAAACCAGATTCATTCACTTTTGTAATAAAATGTATAATAAATTTATGAAAAATGTAGGAATAACTGAAGCCACACTTTTGCATCTCAAATTGTCATGGAAAAGTTCATTTATTTCAGTAATTCAGCTCAAATTGTGAAACTTGTGTATTAAATAAATTCAATGCACACAGACTGAAGTAGTTTAAGTGTTTGGTTCTTTTAATTGTGATGATTTTGGCTCACATTTAACAAAAACCCAGCAATTCACTATCTCAACAAATTAGAATACTTCATAAGACCAATAAATAAAAAAAAAACATTTTTAGTGAATTGTTGGCCTTCTGGAAAGTATGTTCATTTACTGTATATGTATTCAATACTTGGTAGGTGCTCCTTTTGCTTTAATTACTGCCTCAATTCGGCACGGCATGGAGATGATCAGTTTGTGGCACTAATGAGGTGGTATGGAAGCCCAGGTTTCATTGACAGTGGCCTTCAGCTTTTTTGGTCTCTTGTTTCTCATTTTCCTCTTGACAATACCCCTTAGATTCTCTATGGGGTTCAGGTCTGGTGAGTTTGCTGGCCAGTCAAGCACACCAACACCATGATCATTTAACCAACTTTTGGTGCTTTTGACAGTATGAGCAGGTGCCAAATCCTGCTAAGAAAATGAAATCAGCATCTTCAAAAAGAAAATCAGCAGAAGGAAGCATGAAGTGCTCCAACATTTCTTGGTAAACGGGTGCAGTGACTTTGGTTTTTAAAAAACCCAATGGGCCAACACCAGCAGATGACATTGCACCCCAAATCATCACAGACTGTGGAAACTTAACACTGGACTTCAAGCAACTTGGGCTATGAGCTTCTCCACCCTTCCTCCAGACTCTAGGACCTTGGTTTCCAAATGAAATACAAAACTTGCTCTCATCTGAAAAGAGGACTTTGGACCACTGGGCAACAGTCCAGTTTTTCTTGTCCTTAGCCCAGGTAAGACGCCTCTGACGTTGTCTGTGGTTCAGGAGTGGCTTAACAAGAAGAATACGACAACTGTGGCCAAATTCCTTGACATGTCTGTGTGTGGTGGCTCTTGATGCCTTGACCCCAGCCGAGTCCATTCCTTGCGAAGTTCACCCAAATTCTTGAAGCGATTTTGCTTGACAATCCTCATAAGGCTGCAGTTCTCTCTGTTGGTTGTGCATCTTTTTCTTCCACACTTCTTCCAACCACTAAACTTTCTGTTAACATGCTTGGATGCAGCACTCTGTGAACAGCCAGCTTCTTTAGCAATGAATGTTTGTGGCTTACCCTCCTTTTGAAGGTTGTCTTCTGGAAAACTGTCAGATCAGCAGTCTTCCCCATGATTGTGTAGCCTAGTGAACCAAACTGAGAGACCATTTTGAAGGCTCAGGAAACCTTTGCAGGTGTTTTGAGTTGATCAGCTGATTTGATCAGAGTTGAATTACTGAAATAAATGAACTTTTCTACGATATTCTAATTTATTGAGATGCACCTGCACTTACTCTGGATGGCCTTATAAATGCGTGAGATTAAATTTTATTCATAGATATACTGTAAATATATACAACTGTGTTAGAAATGGTGTTGCAACCATGAAATGCATCTACATACAAAATTGCAGATGCGAGTTGTCTAAATTGGTTTTGAGGATGGCACACTTGGCATTGCTCGAAGACCTTGCTGCACACGCTCTCAGGCACATCCTTAGGGTGCGTCATATGTTTGTTGGGATGAGAGGTTGTGCGTAAAGCGCTTGAAGATGTTTGGGTATGTTTTATGCAAATCACTAACCTCTATCATGCACTCATTTAGAATACTCAAAATTCATTAGAGTTAAATAAAGACTATGAACAAATTATTGTGCTTATGCACATGTTGTGAATTAAATGGAAATTTGTCATGAGAAGCTCTCCTGTGTATAAAAATAAGCAATATACGCAATTATTAGTTAATGAAGCCCATTGTCTAACCGTGTCTTTTAAAGAAGTCCAAAATATATGTGTTAATCTAAAGCAGCATTTACATTTTTGAGCTACCTTTCACCTTTAGAGCTACAGAATCTCACCGGGTTCTCCTCTCTCTCCAGTAAATCCAGGAATGCCATCTACCCCTGCTTCACCTTTGTCCCCATATGGACCTGGAGGACCCTGCAGACCAGGCTCACCTAATCAAAAAAAAAAAAAAAAGATCTCATTAGGATTTTCACCATCAAATGTATGCGAGACATAGTAATAGAAGTAACTTTATGTACATTTATTTTGTCTTTCTCAGAAGGGTTCTACCTTGGACAGAAACTATTTGAATTGTCTAGCAACATTAAATAGGTATCTTAAACAGATCTCAGATGTATTTCGGTTTGACTTACCTGGACGTCCTGATAACCCAGGATCTCCTGGGGACCCCGGCAAACCACTGACACCTTTCTCACCTGGCTTCCCTGGACTGCCTGCTCAGGAATGAATTACACATTTTATTGTATCATTGTCCAGATGTGTTAAAAACACCAGGTGATAATGTGCAATTATCATTGTAATGATCTTGCCTGGATAACCAATAAATCCTGTGTCTCCTTTAGGTCCTTGACTTCCAGGAGTTCCTGGGATGCCCATTGTTCCTTTCTGTCCCTTCTGTCCAGGTTCACCAGGGAAACCAGGAGCGCCTACATTTCCCTGTAAGTATGAGATGAGTCCGAGGAAGATACTCATTAGCATTTATAATGTGAAAATTTACACTTATTTATACTCACAGAATGAGTCTCATGCAACAACACAAACCTTCGTTCCAGGGGGACCGGGAATTCCTATTCCTGCTTCACCAGGATCTCCTCTATCTCCTTTGGGGCCATCATCACCCCTAAATCCCGGGTGACCCGGTGAACCACCAACACCTTTAACACCTTTTGGCCCTATTTCCCCTAAAGAATCACAAAAGGCTCCTTTAGAAGCAGTCAAATGTCATAAACAACAGTACCAGTGTTATTCACATTAACCAGACAGTGGAATAGCCATGGTTCGAAACCTTTTTAATACGTAATGGCATATTATCTACCTGTATGAAAAGTCATACAAGGGTCAATTATGTGATGCTCATTTTTGTCCTATTGATTTTAGTGCTGTCAATCGATAAAAAATAAATAAATAATTAAATGCATATTTTTAAACGTTGATCAGACTTAACAATAAAATTTGTATTTATTTTTTTATATTGCAAGACATCATTTCATAATGAATCTCTAAATTAATGTAGAAACAACATAAACGCTGTATATTTGTTTGATGATATCTTTTTACTAAGTACTCTAAATGAAGGCCAGTATCACTAATACTAATACTAATTTCTCTGTTAAATGTATTTTTCCCTCAATTTTTGGGGATGAAATGAGTAATTATAGCCATACAAAAAAGAAAACATTAATCACGTAAATTAACCTGTTATATGACAGTCCTAATTCATATATTTAAAAATACATAAAATTCACATGAAAATACACAAAAATGAATACACCTCTTCTATGATGAGCAAATGTTTTGTTGTGCTGTGACTCTCCAAAAAAACATAATGACATATATGAATTAAAAATTTATAATATTTGCATTTATCTTTTTACTTTAGATTTTTAAAAAAACAAACACTTTTTAACATACTTATAAAGATGAACAAATACAAAATGTACATTTCAAAGAACTAGCATTTCTTTATTTTTTATTTTTTATTTATTATTAATCCACATGTAGAAGAGTAGTACTAAATGTACCTGGGTATCCCATGTCTCCTCTTGGACCTGTGTCTCCAGGGTCTCCAATACGTCCTGGTTCCCCAGGGATTCCAGTGTCTCCTTTATCACCTACAATGTAGTTACAGTAATTAAATAATGTTCTCATAATAACATCATTGAATCATAGTGCTTAACATCTATCATACTTTTAAACTGACTTAAGATTTTTGCTTTAGGGACTAACCTGGCTGTCCGGGTGATCCTGGCATTCCATCTTTTCCTGGCATTCCAGGGTCTCCAGGTGTTCCAGCGATCCCCTTTTGTCCGGAAGGACCAGGATCACCTGTTTGACATGTCTACTGAGTTTACAGTTCACTGATTTTCAACATATATAAAAATCAGCAACATTTGATGGTTGCTCTTTTTGGAAGCCACCAATCCAGAAATGTGTTTTTCCTTTGAATTTTAACAAAGATTTGAGTTATTTTGTAGCATTTTATAGCAGCTTATCGTAAACAGAAAATGTTTGACAATATATTTTGTTTTAAAAAGATTTTGTTTGTTTAGTTCCACAAAAATTTCTCATTTGTTTTGGTCTTGAAACCTCTATGGCAAACAGCTTCCGCTCTCTGTACCTCTGTCTCCACTGTCTCCTTTCTCTCCTTTCATGTGCTCCATATCCACGTCACTCATGTTACCAGGTGGCCCCTGTAGACCTTGCTCTCCTCGCTCACCCTTGGGACCAGGTTCACCAAACTCTCCCCTGATTCCAATGAAACCAGGGTCACCTGAAAGTGACAGAACATCGTCATAAAGATTTAGCTAATGCCACTGTCAGAGTAAGATAAAGTTATCTTATTTAGTCCAAATAAAAAGAATTGTCTTAAAAATGTTTTCATACCTCTTTGTCCAGGTTCTCCAGGGTTTCCAGTGGAACCTGGAAATCCTGGGGGTCCTGTCACTCCCATGATTCCAATTTCTCCTTTTGGACCTGAAAAGAAAAACAAACATCCAAATATGAATCAGCTTAAGGTGAATAAGTATGTTTTCAGGAGAACACCAGATTATGGGTATCAAAAATCACTCACCACGTTCACCAGGGAAGCCATCTTTTCCAGGAAGTCCTTGTTGACCAGGAAAACCCTTAGATCCTGGTAGACCTGGGATACCAGGGCTACCCCTGTCTCCTGGAGGTCCAGGCATGTCCAGACCAGGTAGACCTTGATAGCCCTTCTCCCCCTTTATGCCGATCTGACCTGGGATATCATCAAGGCATGTTACAAACAATGTAGGATTGCGAATATCTAGGCATGTGTCTGCATATACAATACATCGGTGTGGGTGTTATTCGAGTCAAAAACTCACCAAGGGGTCCAGGGCCTCCACGTGGTCCCATTGGTCCAGGTGGTCCAGGTTCTCCAAGTCCTGGAGGACCTGGCGGCCCCACTGGACCATGAGCTCCAGGTGGTCCAAGGTTACCTTCAAAAATCCAAATTAATTTAAAGTTATTATACCCCCTGAACCCAAACTCTTCAATTTCCTGCAAGTCATTTCTCCAACACAGATCTCAGAACATTCTCTCTCGTACTGTTTGAGGCAAAAACACATTTCCCGCTGGATCTCTATTTTCTCAAATTGTATGTCCTATTTGTGCATGTCCTATTCAAGAAACTGCACCTATGTAGTTGAATCCTACCTCACAATCCTTAAGACAAATATACTGTTCTACAAGCTTTCCACAATCTCTACAAGACACTCTGCACACCTGGCCAGTTAGAAAACACTAACTGCCAGGAGTCAGCAAGGAACCTGAGGAAAGTGTTTGACATGGATAATGTACTATACATAGATTTCCACATCAAGAAGACCTTTCATTATTCTCTGAGCATGGATGAGTCTTTGACCTTGTCTTTGGTGAATTACTTAAATACTCTACTGTCCATCTAGGATGCACAATACAACCTATCAAAGTATTCAGAACATGCCTGACCATCAGTCAACCTAAACATACTTTCACATCTTTGCCCAATGCATTGAACTCTGTGGAGTGCTGCTCAGACGCTATAGGGATGCTTCACCGAAACTAGTGTCTAAAGCACCATTGGCCATGGCAGTCATATGATGTTACAGAGTGCGGCCGCATTAAAGGTCATTAACTTCAAATTGTCTAAAGGAAGGTGCCAGGCATGCCTGAAGTATGGCAACGTGGCAGTGTCTCATTCCCTCTCAGAGCACTGTATTTGGATAAATTTGGCAGGGCTTTAACTAGAAGTCTGTGGAATTACATGAGAACTGAGAAGCACATTTTAAATGTACTTCTGTTCCCTATTGAACAAAAAATGCCATGTATAGCGTATTAAATATTTCATTTTTATTCTAATTTAAAATATATACATATATATATATATATATATATATATCTTCCAATTAAAACAATAATACAAATGTTACATAAAAGGAATGCATTTTATTTTTAAATTTCCAGATAAACTTTGTGTATAGTAATGTCAGAACAATCATCCACAACCTCAAATATGACTATATAAAATAGCTGATTAGAGAACATGGAACTTAAAAGAAAGTACTCAATGATTGAAAATTGTTAAAACATCTTTTACTATGCATTATAGCTAAATGCGAATCTGAACAAATTATAAGGAATAGGCTATGCTTGCCATGTCAGGGAGTGAGAGAGACAGAGAAACAAAGCTATTGTATTGTACAAGGTTTAAAATATCTAAATAAACATATCAAGTAGTAGAACATGTGTATGATGTAGTAGTTTAGAGGATTACTCCGGACAATGCTCTGATTTCTAAAAGAGATGCACAATGGCGTTGCAGCCATTTGATTTGTGAAAATCAAAGAGCTGTGCTGTGCAAATTACATTCATAAAGTCTACACTCATTCATGCATCATATTGTACAAGGTTTATCATTAAACAGACATATCAATTAGTAGAAAATGTGCATTATGTAGTATTTTAGTCTTCTCAAAGCCCTGATTTCTGAGAGACACACAGTCTAAAAGCACAGAAACTTTTTGCAGCTTAGATGCCCCCTTCAAACTTACCTGGTAGGGACGTTCCTGCAACCAAATCTAAGAAAAAAAAGGAAGAAATCCTTTGCCAGAGCGCCAAGGAGCAGAGCTAACTAGGGAGGCCACAGCATCAGCTGTGTTCATCGACAACTTCCACTCTGGAAGAAAGCAAACTACTGCTCTGTCAAGTCAGCTGTCCCCAGGCCTTGGCAAAGAGTAGAGGCCCTTAAAAGCAACAGTGGATCATGTACTTGAAGTCCCAAAGAACTGGAGAGCGCTCAATCCATCTGTTCTGTCAACTGCCCGCACTAACCCTCAATAGCCCTTGGAGGAGAACAGCTCAAGTATTTTCAGGAGATCCAGCTGGGAAAATCTTCCAGCCTATAACCCTTTTTTTTTTGGTCAAGATACTATTTCCAGTATAAAGAAACTGGAGAGTGCAACCAAAAGAGTGGGTTGCAAATAGCGTCCTACTACCCCTCTGCTAAGCAGTGACCAAGAGGAAAGAGGGAAAGATTGGGGCTTCGAGGAAAAAGGGCTTCTCCATTTCAATCATAAAAGCTAATGATGCATGGGCCATCTGCTTTGTGCCATGGAGAGAGAAATCTGTGGCTCTGTGGAACTGCCTTTGGAGACAATCCCTTGCCTTCAAGGAGGTCGGCCAGATAGGCCTAAGACACCTCCATAGTGTGCAAGGCCCCACCAACCTGTACCGTCGCTGCGTAGGCCTTGTACATCAGAAGCAATGCGGCCTGGCATGGTTTGGAGGGCAAGACTAGAGCTTTCAGGGAAGACACCATACGGGGGAGTAGACTGCAAGTAACTCTTCAACCTAGGGCATCTTCTCACATGCCTCCTTACAATATAATCATTCGAAGAAGCAGTGCCGAATCATGATGTTGACACTTCAAGCCCTGGGTATACTTTGTTTGCGCATACAGAGTGAACTATACTCTATACCGTAACTATATGGTACAGAGCGCCGATGCCTGGAATCGCTCCTTGAGCCTGCCTGGAGTGACTACCAACAATCTTTCTACCAACCGGTCTATATTTAGTCTAGCTGTGGCACGGGTCATCACCTCGACCAACTCCTTTTACACAGGGCTTAGGGAGGAGGTGGTCTTGCTTGAAACTTCTGCCTCAACTCCCATCACATCTGGCTTTTCAGAGCTAGATCTGGCTGATAACATTTTCCCAGCCACATTGGAAGAGGTTGCAGAGCAGGCTTCTGGATACAGCCTGAGAGCATCGGAGCTAACGGGTGAAGCCATAGAAAGGCATATACCAGTCTCAAACTCCTCTACCAGCTCCACTTGTGATCCCAACGATCAAAGTCACTGTGCTGCTGGACCCGGGGTGCAGATGCCTGGCTCCCATCCTTCACGAAAAAAGATCCAGGTGAGAGCGGAGCTCACCGACCATGCTCCACTCCTAAGTATAACACACAACTTTTTTTATCCCCATAATTGAATGAGGGCATGGCAATGCACATCTCCTAAACCTGTTAGAGCTTGCTAGGGCTATAATGACTATGAAATTTGCCTGACGATTCATTGCAGTGGCGTGCAGTAGTGTTTTAAAATTTAAAATGTTTAAAATTGATTAAAATGGAGGCAAAGTTACACACAGCCTCACAGTTATAATATATGGTTATAAGAAATTCATTAATTCAACTATTTTATATTTTTACACTATGTAATGATCTATTTCTTAAAATCAAGAATAAATCTCATCAAGTTAGTGTTTTTAAATATTTTTTACATTTATTCCAAAATAACTAAAGGCAGTAACAATTTAAACAATATGACAAACAATAAAAACAAACTGACAGCACACTTAAGGTGATGATTAATTGTCTGTTTTAGGGCTTTGTTGCACATTTTTCTGTGCTTCGTTCATTAAATAATTGTCACAAATTATTGTGATTAACTGAATCCCTTGTAAGTTGTCACTTTGCAGTGTTAGATTAATACAGTTAACAATTTTAGTTCTGTAAATAATGGAAACGATCACAACAAACTGGCCACAGAAAATGGCTAGAAGGTATGCATTAAAACATTGAATGCACTGGTAGTTCCAGTCAAAAAATTAATGTGCTGCCTTCACTGAAGCTCACACACATACACACAGACAGACATTCGCAGACAGAGATTGTGCACTACACAATAGATAGATTTGGGATTTAGGAGCACAGAAACTTGATGTCAAAGCTGCCCTGCGACTTTTATTAATAAAATAACTTTACTACTGAAACACTGCATTATATAGCAACAAGATGGCAGCATCTCTGTTTTTAATATTAAACTAACAGCTTCACTATTAGTACAGAGACCCCGCACAAACTCAATTCACACGCATTCAACCTGTCTCTCCCACTCCCTCTCTCTTACTAATTCCTTCAAATTTTACGCAAAGCTGGATCCAACAACCCACAGCCAAAATCAAGAGCAAAAAAATAACCATTATTTTTAACCATCCAGTAAACTTTAACTTTAACTCAGCCTTAACCAATACTCCCTATATGCAGAGTATGCATTCTTCGTAGAGCACCAATTACAAAGAAAACCGCATGATCACGCAATGATTATGCTATTTTAGAAGGCACAAGTGACATCGCTCTCGAATGCACACTCAGTTTCACTTTCATTTTCAGATGGTAGTTATTTAATAATTGTGACAGGCCTAGAGCTAGCCATTATGTCTAACTAAGCATAGAATGGACAAACAATAATATATATTTTCGCATGCACATACAAACAAAGCTTCCTGAAGACAAAGAAGCTGATGACGCTTAATGTGGGCACTGAACATGTGGGGACTGCAGTGGCCAATGAAATTGGCGTAATTTCACATGTGCTTCAGACATCGGTTCCGCTGAAGCATTTCCATAGAGGCAATAAAACAAGTAAGCATTGAGTTCCCTCAAAAGGGAACCTTTTCTTCTATTAGTAATGGATCAATAAAAACCATCAGGATTTTTTTTTAAAAAAAAGCATATATTTTTTCACATTTGTGAACACAGCTTTCCATGATCTTTTTAACTTCCAAACTCAGTTACAATGGACAAACGCGTCTACTAAAAAATCTTTGGTCACTTCTTAAAGAAGTACATTTTGAACATCTAATAAATAATCTATTCAAAGGTATTATGAGAAAGCAACATACACACCTTTGACTCCTTGTGGTCCAGGTGGCCCAGTACGCCCGTCAGTTCCAGGAACCCCTGTCATTCCAGGATTACCCTTTTCCCCTGGAAATCCTGGCAGTCCTGGCTGACCTATGGCACCCTTAGGACCAGGAAGACCCCTGCCAGGTTCACCCTGTATTTGATAAAGCTCAAAGTCACTGAAAAAGTGAGAATTTCTCACCCATTTCCAAAAAAAAACATTAAACATGAACATCTAAATGGCATCCACCATCATACTTTTTGCCCAGGTGTCCCTGCACGACCAGGAAAGCCATCTTGACCTGGTTGACCAGGTTCTCCTGGAATTCCACTGGGACCTGGAATCCCAGAGTATCCTAGCAGAAGGAAAGATGGATAGTTCAAAAAACATTACAGATTAGATAACAAACATAATTTGACATCCATTTATGCAAAAGTAATTGGGACTAAAATGTGCATTCCCTAGAACATGAATAGTTTGTTATTTTTAGTAGTTTTGTTGTTGTCGTTGTGATCATAAATTATGTACAACTTAAATCTATATTGGAAACAACATAGTTTTCACTGTAGCTGCTGTTATCAATGAACAAATTTAGAGTTTAATAGTTAAAGGTGCAGTGCTTTAGTGCATTTGACATTTAAACATAATTTGACTGTTACATTCTGCCACTTGTATATTACCTTTTGGCCCTGGGAGTCCAGGAGGTCCAGTTCCTGGCAGTCCAGGGTCACCTTTGTTTCCTGGGGATCCTTGAGCTCCACGTTCACCTGGAAGACCTCTATCACCTGAGTGACAATATGAAAAAGACATCAACACACCAAGCTCTGCATCACACCACTGAATGCAGTTTTCAAGCAGTATTATCATAGCATAACCTGAATTTACCTTGAAGACCAGGTCGGCCCGTCTCTCCACGAGGCCCTGGGGCACCCTCAGGACCAGGTAAACTTATTACTTTACCAGCATCACCTTTACTTCCTATAACGATATTTGGGATTATGGTTATTTTAAAGACCATAGCATTGACAACCAATGAATAAGAAAATGTATTACTCTAAATCAATGACCTGGCAATCCTGGCCTTCCTTGTGCACCAGGCAACCCTGCAAAGCCTTTTTCACCAGGTTCACCTGGACGTCCTATGCCTGGGAGACCTGGGGGACCTCTTTCACCTGGAGGGCCAATGATCCCAGGATCTCCATCCAGGCCACGATCACCCTTAATACCAACTAAAGCCTAATCATAGAAACAAGATTTATGATTCAAAATATATGATATTCCATGGTTAAGAAATCATTGCAGAATTGACATTGGGACTTAGATGCACTGTGAATTAGATGCAAAAGTGAATTCAGCTATTTAAGTATATAAGTCTTTTTTCTCAGATCTTTTTACTCACAGGCTCTCCCTTAGGTCCAGGTTGCCCCGGTCGGCCATCTTTTCCTGGCAGCCCATCAACACCGGGGAATCCTCTGTCTCCAGTTGTACCAGGTAAACCCTTATCTCCTTTAAACCCTGGAGCTACAAAGATATCACCAGGCTCACCCTGAGCGCCAGGGGCACCCATTAAACCCGGAGAACCATCTTTACCCTAAAGTCCATGGAAATGCAAGAAGAAAGGTAAGATTAGTCCAGACAGGATTTAATGTGTTTACATCCACAATTAAAGTGGTCACAGTGCACTACCAATGGATTTGTATCCACAAAAATGGACTTTGAATGGACTTTTTGTAAGAAATGTTAAATTACGATAGAAAATGTACGTACAGGATTTCCAGCAGGCCCAGAAGGTCCTGACACACCCTTCTCTCCTTTACTCCCAGCTTGTCCAGGAAAACCTAAAATGAAAACATCTAGCATGATGCATAATCTCAGAAAGTCAAACATGCCAAAACAAAGCCTTGCTCATTGCTTCTCACCTTGCTGACCCTTTGGCCCCTGAGGACCAGGCAAACCTGGGGCTCCAAAACTAGTGCACTCTGTGCATTTTTCGCCTTGATCACCTGAAAGAGTACAAAAAACTCAGAGCCAATTTTGAGGAAACCAAATCTATAGTGAACAAATGGATGACTGAATCACTTCCTCACCTTTCTGTCCCACCTCTCCTTGTAATCCTGGCTGTCCTGGAGGGCCTGGAGGTCCTCTTTCAATATTACAGTCTTCATCTAAAATAAACAAGATTAATGCCTATGACATTTTGGAACAGTCGAAGAAACCACAAAAGCATCTTTATGCATTGTCCCATACGGGCGTGATCAAAAAGATCTTAAACTAGATGGAACTAGATTAAATATTTTGACTGTTGCGATTCCAAATCGGTTTAATGACCTGTAACTCTGCCTGAGTATCGGACAAGTGTTCACTGTTGGCCAGAGGAGAACTGAACCCCGACTAAGCCTGGTTTCTCCCAAGGTTTTTTTCTCCATTTGTTGGAGTTTTGGTTCCTTGCCGCTGTTGCCTTTGGCTTGCTTAAGTTGGGGACACTTGCTTGATATTCAGGAGTGTTTTTGATATGCCTGCATTGGCGCCGTTGTATGCGAACTGAGCTGAGCCGGACGATTACGTCATTGTTTTCTCCAGTGCTGACATAAATTAACTAGACTAATAACTATTGATATTTGCAATGGAATGAATCAATAATTTATAGAATAAGATGGACAATGACACCATTTTCTTTGGGAGCTGCTGTGCAGCCAAAATTATTTGCCAAAAGCTGCTTTGCCACAATTTGCATTGTAAAAAGCGCTATATAAATAAAGATGACTTGACTTGACTTGACATTGTGTCTCATCACTATCAGCCTCTTTCTAGAAATTACATGATCACTCAATTCCTTTCAGGAGATCGTTGAGTCATGTTTATTATCACAGCATAACAAAAAGTTATTTGTGTTTAAGATGTTCTTACTGATTGGCCCTGGTTCTCCGGGTGGGCCAGGTTGCCCATCAGCTCCTCTTGAACCTTTAAGAGACACTCCATCAACTCCTTTATCTCCCTTCTGGCCAATCTCTCCAGGTAAGCCACTAAGTCCAGGAGGACCCTCTCTATCTCTGCCTGTAGTCAACCATGGAAGTAAGGGAAAGGATCATGATTACTGTGAAATATTGTACTATTTTTTACTGACTTGATTCTACCTGACACTTCATTAAAGTGTGCTTCGCTCACCTGGGGGACCAGGATCTCCACGGTCTCCTGGATAACCTGATGAATGAAGAAAAAAGATGAACAGATAAAGAGGCTATGAAATTTGACAGAACAACCTCATCAGGACAAGATATTATGCAAACATCACCTGTCTCTCCTTCTGCTCCAGGGGGGCCAGGAGGACCAGGAGGGCCAGGAGGACCAAAACCCTGTAAGATAATCAGCATCATTAGTAACTACCAGTCCATAACATTGTTCTAAGTGAATCAGGTGTAGAAATAGCGAATGGCTTTATTAGTCTTCAGTACAGTTTCAGAGTTATTAGCAGTTAGATAACCACTTACATATCCTGGTGGTCCTTTTTCTCCTTTGTCACCCTAACATGAACCAAAGTCATAATTAAAATAAATTAAGTTTTTTTTAAAAATTATAATGCATTTTATGTCTAGAGTTACAGCATGGGCCTCCAAGATAGGATTTCTTACCTTCAAGCCATCAAACCCAGGAGTACCAGAGAAGCCCCGTTCCCCCTATCACAAACAAAGGGATTCAAAACAACAGTATTTGAAATGAAAGAGTACAGTTAATTATTATCAAATCTAAATTAACGGCTAGCAGCAGGTAACTGCGTCATTGTCCAAGATCACCATACCTTTTCTCCGCTCTGTCCATCTTTGCCTGGTTTCCCCTTGAAAACAAAGTGAATCTCAGATTTCACACAGTATATAAAACACTTATGATAAAGAATACAAATATCATATGACAAAATAGTAGGTCAACAATCATGATTAATACAAAACAAGAAGTACAAATGACCCCATTGAAAATCTGCGATTCAAAGCTTGTAAATTAACAATGCTTTTTTTTTTTTTTACTTTATGGTATATATGAATACAACTATTCATTGATTATTGATCTAGAATATTGCACTAATTGAGTAGTGACACTGATCATGTGACTCCTTGTGTAGATGGTCAGATGATTTTGCTTCAGTGCTCTTTAGATCATTCTCAAAGCATTCTGGAGAAAGTGATCATCACAAAATGTCATGCAGCTCTAGTGCTGCTGACATTGAAGCAAAAGAGAAACAAACTAAATTTGACATTCTCAAAATATATTTTTACTCAACTTGTTATGCTGATAATATAATTAACTTATAATTATATATATATATAAAAAAACGTACTAACAGTAACAGTATTAAATTATTAAAGCACAAGACATTTTTGCTATTGGTCTGAGAACTGTGAACCCTGCTGTACAGGTCACTTACTATTGGTCCTGGTGGTCCTCGTTCACCTTTGATTCCAGCATGATGTGGTGCACATAAACCCTTGGTGCAGAGGTAAAGGCAAAATGATTTTTCTTCTATTCCTTAACTTTTAGAAAAACTCACATATTCAAAAATTCAAACAACATCACAAGGTTGAGTTTTGTTTTACAGGTCAAATTTATACAAATTATGTAATATAATTGTAGAATTGCATTATATTATAATATTATATATTTTAATATATAAAACATATACAACAATACATTTTACAATATTTTTATAATTATAAAATTGATTCTGTACAATCCAGTTGTATTAGTTTATAGAGTTACACAATTTTATGCTGCCACTTACTTTTTCTCCTTTCTCTCCTTTAGAGCCCAATTCACCCTAGAAAACATGAATGGCACAAGGAACTTAGATGTAACTTAGATGAAAGAAATGTAGCCCTGAAATATTTGGACACCTAAGACACAATTTTTTTAATTTTTTTTTTATAAATTTCATAGGGGATTTGATGACGTCATACCGGCGGTCCAGGAACATACTCTGTTATACCAGGGCCTTCAACTTCCCCCTGTCTCCCTGGTGGACCGGGGGGACCGACTAAACCTTGGTCTCCCTGAAAAGAGAAACGGGGAATGATCATGATGAGGACTGAGACTAAACCAGAAAAGATGCCATCTGGCAAATGGGGTCCAGAGTTTGGTTCTTATGCTTGTTTGTAATGTATTGTCAGCCAGCTTCAAGTCATGTTCAATAGCTAGAAACATACAAATTGACCCTTCTAAGGTGCATAGAGTTTACTATTAGTGTTTTTTGATTTGTGTTACCACCTGTGAAGCACATGTTTCAAGTGCCACTAAAGGTCATTCAAATGCATGAAAGATGCTTTATGAGCCAACGGTTTCCCAGAACTCACCTTATTTCCTTTCTCACCCTGAAATGTCAGCTTGTCACCCTGCAACAAGAACAAATAAGTCAGCTTCACAAACTCTAGACACAAACAATACCATCTGTGCAAAAGATTTCAGTAGAAAAGTTACCGGCTCTCCCTTTTGACCAGGTTCACCAGGCCGTCCCTTCAAAGAAAAATGGCATGGTGTGAGATTCAGGTGAGAGTTCATTGGTGTTGGTTAATTGTATATAATTTGTTTTAGAGATTGGAACTTCAGACTCACAGGAGGTCCAATTGGTCCAGGTGGGCCAAATGGCCCTTGTTGTCCAGGATTTCCTTTTTGCCCCTAAGATATGAAAAGAGAAACAGATAAAGTTATGAAACATGTTAAAGCATACACCAAGCAAGAATATTAATGCATATTTTCAACATGAACACAAAGAGGTGCATTAAAATAAACATCCTTACTGGTAAACCGGGTTGTCCTGGCAAGC
Organism: Zacco platypus; assembly: GCA_038088235.1. Lineage (NCBI taxonomy): Eukaryota > Metazoa > Chordata > Actinopteri > Cypriniformes > Xenocyprididae > Zacco > Zacco platypus. The sequence continues at coordinate 10,180,616 of CM076081.1, read as the reverse complement.
CCCTGTCTCCTTTTAGAGGGATGGGTACTCCAATAACACCACCTGGATCTCCCTATGAGAGTGAAATATGAGTGCAAACAAATTTCACTACAACATTCGAGACACATGCCAATAACTAATGAAGTATACACATTTGTTTATTAAAATACAATTCACTGAACAGTGTTATTCTGTTTCATATGGCGATTCCAACCATTTAGAAAAAACAAAAAAAAACAAGCTACTAGGCACTCAAGGCCTTTCTTAACACATTTTACTATGGTTAGGGTTGTTTTAGGCACTCGGCATGCGTTATGCTGTGCTTATAGGGTAAGACTGAAGATTTCCAACTAGTTTTACAATGTCATCAGTAATATATATGCATATCATTCACTTTCTCTGTTATCTACACTCAGATATCCCTGTTTATTTGTCAGCAAAAGTCCATCCAGCAGACTTTTGTTAAAACTTCTGCATTTTTTAATTCACACTGATGGACATCAGAACCGGTGTCTGAAGCACGTGTGAAATTACGCCAATTTCATTGGCCACGGCAGTCATATGATGCCACTGGGTGCGCCTGAGGGGCAGTGCCAAAATCAAAAGTGCATTAGGGGTGTTGAGGTGTCTAAAGAGAACAAGACATGCCTTTTTCTCTGCAGTACGGATTTCTTGTCACCAGAAATTTCTTGTTACCCCCTTTAAGAACAAATCTCTGTAACACATGGCCTCATTGCTTTACAATGCAGAACTAAGTTAGAATGGGTTCCATACCTTTATTCCATTCAAACCTGGAATACCCTGAGGAAGATTCAGAAAGATATCTGTTAAGTCAAGAATCTGTTGTTGGACTGGATTAACATTATACCATGGGTTATAAAAACACATAATAAAGATGTTTTTTTTTTTTTTATCTAATGGCACAGTATATTAAGCACTGATATAAATTTGACAATTGACATGTTAGAATTATATGACATGAGAAACTACTCATACTGGTGGTCCCTGCAGTCCTGGAACACCTGGAATTCCGTCAAAACCACGATCCCCCTGCAAAACACAAAATAAATCCTCTATTGGATCACACTGAGGATTTTGAGTGATAGCTTATTCCAGGTGGCATAAAATCAGTTTACATAAAAAAAATCAGGTCTCATAAAAAAACACAACAAACATGTTGTACCTTGGTTCCATTGCAGCCTGGAATTCCTTGAGGTCCAGGTGCACCTTCTAGACCTGGAAGACCCTGTAGAAAATCAAAACAATAGCAAAAACACACAGAAAGATTGTTTTGTTTTTGCCTAAAATTCATGATATTCATTCATGATAATTCATTATTCTCCAAAAAGACTCCAAGCTCAACTTACTGGAATACCTGGACGTCCTGGGAAACCTGCCACACCGGGTGGGCCCTATAAAAGAAACATCTATTTGGTATAATGCCTTTTTACAGTGTTGCTATTATGTAAAATCAATTCACATTTTTTTTAAATATCTCAATATTGCACAATATGACTATATTTGAAATAGCACTGCTGAGTATTAGATGTGCAGACACTTACTCTGTTTCCTTTCATTCCTGGAGCTCCTGGCTCCCCTGTGTCTCCCTGTAAGAAAACATAAAAACAAACTGAAAGAACACTGCAAGTTTATGTGATATGTGGATCTGCCGTTACGCTTGATGAAGGTAATGATAGAAAACCAAAAACAGACATTTCAGGCAATTTCAGGCAAAATCTTGACTGGATGCTTTTTTTAAGGTCTAAAAAAGAGGGATCGAAAGCAAAACCAATTGAGAACTGTTGCACTGTACTGTTATGGTATAGGATACACACACTCTCAAAAAAGGGAACATTTGAACAGCAAATTGTCTTTTAAAATGTCTTCAAATCCAGTATCGTACTTTACCTTTGGTCCCATTGGCCCTGGGGGGCCCTCGTGACCTTGCAATCCAGGAAATCCGATAAGGCCCATCAAACCAGGGAGTCCAACTTCACCCTAATAAGGAAGAACAAAAGGTAATGATTTAAAGGAAAGGAGTGTCACCTTTTCTTTATGAGCAGAATTTTTTACTTTGTACATTTCATACAGATCTCATTTCTCATACACATTCACTGCTGACCTTATATGACAGAGTATATGCCGTTTACAGAACCACACCACTAGATGGCGCAACAGACCCTTCCTTGGATTAGTGCTCTGACATCAAAAGTACAGTGAATGGCACACTCACTCAAGCGTTTACTGTGTTCTTGAGCTGGGTGTGTGGAGTTCACGCTGTTTTACAATATGCAACAATACTGTTTTATAACTAGTATAACACTTGATCCCTGCTCTAATGTTTCTCCTCAAACTCCCTTGTCAAGTCCCATTTTAATTCAGCCTCTTCTCCTCAGTTTCATGAATGCAAGTTAAGGTGAGATGTGCAGGAAGCAGAGGAAAACATACTCACCTTCGCCCCTTTAACACCACTGCAATCACATCCACCGCATGAAGACCCCGAGCATCCACCCTGCAAGAAAGAAAATGTCAAGTTCCATACTGAACCACTAGAAGGCAGTAACGCATCAAATTGGCACTGGCAACAGGTTCTTAAAGGAGATGACTGAAGGACAAGAGCTTTGGACTGAATCGGGGTGAAAGAAAGGTGGTCAGCACTGGACCATTAAGCCAGCATTGGCAGAATGTACCAATGGTTTGAAAATAACATGAAAAATAATGAAAGCTTGCATACATGAACATTTCGAATCTACATATAATTTGAAAAATGTAAATGAAAAATCCATTCAGATATATGGCCCATATTGTGTGGTTTTGCTTTACTTGTACAGCGATTACTTATCTCAAAATAACAGGCAACTTATGAGATATTTATACTTTTTTAATTTTTCTGTTTAAAGGATGCCATGTTTAAGATGTAATATTTTATGTGTGTATGCTTTTCCTTCCCACTTCCTAGTACCAATAGTATATTAAGTCTGTACGTTTGCATTTGTGGTTCATGTATATTTTTGAGACATTTTCAATAAATAAGACAGATACAGTCTACACCACATAACACACTATTAAAAAAAAGATGAATGTGATATTGTGTGAAGAATGTAAACTAGAATGTGCTTGATTATCCTGGAAAAACATTCCAGTAAACCAATCAGATTGTAGGGATAGGTTTACAGTTAATATCAAGTTTATTGGGGACTTCTACATCAGTGTTATTCATTTCCCTCTGATTTCAGGGATAAGTTATGCGCAGGGTTACATTTAGTGGTTAAGACTATGTTTTTTGACAGGAATTCCATGATCAAGAAAAGATATTAAGATATTGATCCAGGAACATGTCTTGCTTGACAAAAAGGAAGCAGTAGTTTGGATGATTTATTCATTCAGATGAATAAAAGATTCACATATTCAATTGGATTATTCTTGTTATTGTACATTTAATTGTGGAGTTACACTTTGGCCTGCATAAAATATGCTAATATTGCCTTGTATAGGCTAAGCTAAAGAAAGTTAAAACCTTCAAATTTCACTTAAGTAATAAATCGAGAAAGGTGTTGCAGAATAGAGGTTCACATTTGCATTGCATTTTACTCTAATTTTGTTCCTCAACATCAAATAATGACCCAGGAAAGAGATATTACTTCCATTTCATTTGTTGCATGGAAGGGAAAGCCAGCAGCCATATCACCCAGTGGCCCAAGACTGGTTTCCCACTGAAACTAAGCAGGGCTGAGCCTGGGATAACTACGTTGCTGCTGGAAGAGGTGTTAGTGAGGCCAGTAGGGGGCGCTTCCCATAATGTTTTACTATGGTCCCTGTGAATTTTTACCAATTTTTACCTGATACCATTCATTTATAAAAATAAAAAAAATCTGTCATCACCTACTCACCCTCATGTAGTTTTAAAACCATCGTCGGAACACAAATAAAGATATTTTTACACAATTGCTTTATATGTTGAGCAGATTTAATCTATACTTTTATTCGCATATAAATATATAGCATATAAATAATAGCAAATGTACATAGAGCATTCAAATTTGGTAAATGGAAGCTCAAGAATGATGTACAAGGACCAAAAAGATTGTTTCTTAAGTGTCACACCAGCCTGTTTGAGCTTCCGCAAGAACAATGCGTTTAGTTGAGCTTCCGTTTACCAAATTTAAGTGCACTATGTATGTTTGCTGATTAAGGTTTATATGTGAATGAATGCCTAAATTAAATCTGTTCATCATATAAAGCAATCATGTCTCTTCAGAAGATTTGGAGGGAACCACTTGATTCATATGGACTTTTTGGTAACACTTTAGAATAGGGAAACAAACTATTTATGACTTTCCCTCAATAAACTCCTGATTTACAGCTTATTAATAGTTAGTAAGGTTGTTGTTAAGTTTATGTAGAATATGGTCATGGAGAAAAAGGCATTAATATGTGCTTAAAAAGTACTAAAACTAGTTAAAAGACTTTAAAATTTAAGTGTTACCGATTTATTTTAAAATCTCTTTATGAATGTTTTGAACCGGCAGAGTTTTGGGTGAACAGACTCTCAATGGAGGGAAAGACATCTCTCAGATTTCATTAAAAATATCTTCATGGTTTTTTTTTTTTCGAAATTAAATGAAAGTATTATTTTAGAACGACAAGAGTGAGTAATTGATGGCATAATTTTCATTTTGGGATAAACTAACCCCAAGACTGTGTACAATATACTGCATACTTCAGAAATGGTAAGGGCATGTTATTATTGTACCAAAAGTTTTATGATAGAAAGGCACAACAGAGCTTGCTGCTTTACCCTACAAAGATTGAATATGACTTAAACATCGTATGTACAGCAAGGTGAAAAATGTGTATAACAACTCAAGCCAAGACATTTATTTCCAAGCTAACTGTTTAAACACTGAAAATTATTATGACAAAAAACATGTGCAAGAACTCTCTCTCCGTTCCGCTCTCTCTCTACATACAGTATATAGATGTGTATGTTACCAAGAAGATAAAACAGGTAGCTGGCATGCATACAGATTGTTTGGTCTATACTAACAGATGACAGATATCATGGAGAGGGGCCTGTTAACTCAAACAGAGGCATCAGGCCAATAATTTAACAGACCTGTTCTACTCTTAAGACCCAAATAAAGGCTTCTCTCTATATCACTAGATGGACAGCTGGTCTAAGCTTGATACTGGACCCTGGGAACTCATTTCTTCCATCCACGCATCCCTCTATCACTGCAGCCGTTCTCTCGCTCACGTGTGAGGCAGGCTGCCAAATGTCTGCACATCTGGAGAAGCAGGCCTGGCGAGGACTTCCACCAGCTGCCGGGGTCGGGCCTGAGACCGCACTGCCCCCACCCGTGAGCCCTCCTACAGGCCTAACTGAATCAGCATGTGGGTGCTGAGGACCATGAGAATCACCGTTTTCTGTCTCAAATATCACCTCTGGCGTGACCCACTCTGGCCAATTCTACAAAAGCCCCACCATCCCTGGAGTGTAATTTCCGCATGTGAACAAACAGAGCTCTGGCTATAATGTTAGATTTGACATCCCTAATGCAAACTCAGTGCCAATGAGAGGCATTCTTCCAGCAATTCATAGACAAGCTGACAAAAATATATCCCTTTCTACAAGGGAACTGGATGTCTTGTAAGTAGAATACCCAAAACATACACACATCATCACGCCTGTTTCAGTTTAACATAGTGCTGACCTACTTCTTAATAGTCTGTCCGTCCATTAAAATAAGTAGCCACTTTTCACAGTCACAGTTGGGCATTTGAGGCCTGTTTTAAAGCATTTTTGTAAGGCACAAATGCCATGTTGTTGTTGTCAATATTATTAAATATGTTAGTATGAAAAGTAGGCCATATTCCTTCTTGACTTTATCCACCAATTCAAATAATACAGCAATGTCATCAAAATCTGTTAAATTGATATTCAATTGACCCTTCACCTGTAGTTTGATTGACAGGCGATCTGACCAATCATAACCCAGAATCTGCCATTTTGTCCAACAAAGCAGTCAGGGCAGTTAGTAGATTAACGTTGGTGAACTTGAACTTGAAAAAGTGTGTGTACTCACATCTTTCCGTGCTTGAAACAACTTTCCTTCTGATGTTCATTCATGTTTATTTGATGCTATAAATGAACTAGTATGAAGAGATGATCGGTTCACGAGCCGCTACGATCTGTCACGACACATTAAAGAGACACTAGACGCTATTTACTGTTTAAACTTCTTTAAAAAATTACAATATTTGAAATTTGAAACTTTTTTTCCATCAAAAGTCATCTGCTCTTTCTTGTCTGTCGACGCGATGTCCATTGGTCCAAGATATATTTTTCACTGCGTGAGAACATGCGTGAGAGCGCATGGCTCGTCAGACATAGCAACAGTAACTAAAGTGGGTAAAGTTTTGGTTCTGTTCCTGCCCTGTTGTTTGACCTGCTAGGCTGAATTCGAAATCTATAGAATCTAGAATCTGTTGTTTTGTATTAATTATAATACAAATCTAATCTTCTAATCTTCCCTCTTCTGCTCCATCCTGTTAGAAATAACCCTCAGATCTCTGAAGGCCAAAAGTCAATCTGTTAGGGATCAGACATTCCTCTTTCTCCAACGCATGACTAAGGTCAGATCCACCCATCGACATGCACGAGTAGCGTGATCTGCACACGTGTGTTTATGTTGCTTTATCATCATTCTAATGTATGTTTTAGCACTCAGAGATCCTACGATGACTATGGCCCAGTTCAAACCACAGCTTGCTAATCTGCAGCCTGGATCAGCACAGCAGGGGAACTGCTTTGAAATGGGAATTTTGTTTTTCCTTCTTGGGTCAGTCTTGCATCTCAACAAACCCAAACATGACATGAGCAGAAAAATAGCAAAAGCAGACAAGAGCGCTGATAAAAGTCTTGAAAAGTAATGTTTTTATAGATGTGAAAAAATGCGATTGCTTAAACGTCCTTGCTTTCAAAGACATTATCATGAGATTTTGTGTTTGCTGGTCCGTGATACATAAACCGTCTCTCTTCTGGTTTTGTCTAGGGCGTCTCTGCATTACTCTCAGAGCAAACAACCCATGAAAGCGTGAAAAATGAATCAGGTGTGAAAACACAAAGACACAACGTGTCTTCACCTTTACTTTTGTGCTGGTTTAAAGTACAGTACAAAAAGTGAGATATTTGACACCGTCAGTGTGAAAGGAAATGAAGTTTCTTTGGCTTTTAGAATTATTTTGATAATATTGTGGAAGGAACAACTTTGATAATTGATTTCAGGCTTTGACAGATTGTATATTAAACATGTATTTCTGAATGAGCTATGATTTTTAGGCTCTTTGAGGCAGAGAAATAAACAAACATTGGACTGATTTATTTTCCATGAATGCATGGAAACAAATGATTAATCAATTGAAATGAATTGATTTGAATTGCTTATTTTTGATGCGTGTATGCCAGTTTCCATTTCGAACATTTGTTTTGCTTCTCTTGCCTCCCTTGAGCACATTGTGTGTTCTCATAGATGTCCCCAAAAATATGTGAACTTTCCTAAATAAATATACATTATGTCTTGTGTTCTGAAAAATTTATCAAAATTAAGTATGTTTAAGCATAAAAATCTGCCAAAGGGGTAAGAAAAATAAATTTAACTCGAAGGGAAACCATAAATCTAGTTGGGCTCCAAATTTGAGGTTGAGATCTCAACAAATGAGCTTTCAGTAGGATTTTGTTTGGCGCAGTACCAAACGTTTCCACTAGATGAAATTTGTTTGGCACTATGTGAACACAAAATCATCCCATTCATTTCCAATGCAGCCATTTTGTGTTCACATAGCAAGTGCCAAAACCTCTACCAATGGACATTCCATTCCATTCCAGTAAAAAAAAAAAAAACAATAAAAATAAAAATAAAAAGCAAAAACCATGACAGACAGAACAAGGTTAAGCTTATAACTCAATTTGATTAATTTTTCAGAAAATAAGACTTAATATCTTGCCATTTTGATTCTCAAGGTAATGTATATTGATTATGTTAGTTTAGATACTGGAAAACAAGACAAACACTACATAAGAAAACCTTTTTTTTCCCCCAAAGTGCAGCAAATCAGCCTGAATATGTCAAACTGGTGGGCAAATGATGCTGTTTGAACATAGGGAAAAGACATTAAAATACATATATATATATATATATATATATATATATATATATATATACACACACACACACACACACACACACACACACCTGAATGTTATTCTAAAATCAAGCAGATCTTTAAAAGATAAAGGTAAAGGAGGAGGGGGAATTATGTATGCAATTAAAATGTGCAGGGGAGGGTATTTTAGGAGGGAGCATTTAGAGGCCACTTTAAGGCTGTTCTCAGTATTTTAACTTAATAAGTGCAGATAGCAAGAGCAGGGGAGTGTTAAATAGTCAAAAAGATTTTGAAATTAAGCCCCTAAATCCCTGAGCTACAAACAGTTTGGGTGGATTCTGTCAGTTTGGCTTCCTTCCATGTGTACAGTATTTCAGCAGTGAGAAGCAAGTCTTTATTTTACTTAAACAGTATGGAAGACAGATGTAATGTGTAATGTATGTAAGAATGAGAGAGAGAGAAACAGCATGTGCCATGTATCATGCTGGCCTTTCTAGTTGACAGGAATCAGCAGTGGAAAGAAGGAAGACTGATAGCAGCTATCCAGTAAAACTAACAGTTAGTGTATAAAAGAATCCACGTCACATTTCTTGTTAATTGTAACTCTCAGATTCATAACCTGAGCATAATGCATAATGCATAATGCATTTGAGTCTCACACAAAACGGATGGAAGCAGCTCCAGTGGAGAACAGCGTCTGAATCTAAAACTCTCATATCGCCGTCGTTATAAGTCGTTGAAAACCCACAACACCTGGTAGACACGTTTATGTGGCTCATTTGTGAATGTAACTGTATTAAAGGAATGGTAGGTGATTTATATCGTCTGTGGAAGGCGTAGGACCATAAAATGTTCGTCCAATCATATTCCTTGGTCCGAGAGATACGATAGGATGTCCTACCTGCCTGTCAACATATGTTTTTACATACCTTCGCGCATCCTGTTCACGCAGACATCACACGTCGTTGTGTTTCGTGCTATGCAGAGTTAGACAATCGCCAGTCAAGCATTGCAACATCAGCCATGTTTTACAGTTCCTCCTGAACCAAAACAACGAACTTATGCTACATTTACGGCATAACTACCCTAATTTGGAGGAGCTGGAAACCCATGACGCTATACTCGAAGCAGTTCATGTTTCGAATTTATGCGTACAACACTATCAACCCTGAAATGAATCTGCAGCAGTCAGGTGGTACAGGTCAGCGTTGCTTACGTCTATCATTATTGTAATGTTATGTACTTTGAGACAGGTAGTTTCACGCCGTCTCTCTTGACTTTTGTCCTTGCTGTACTTATTCATGTGTTTGAGGAGGCGTGGCTTTTGACACACTCTGAAGGGAGGGTGGGAACTTATGCTTTCAAAGCTAGCTTGCTATTGCTAGCCTGTGCGGAAATTACCTACCCTACCTTAAAGGACTCAAATACAAGACAGGCAACTGTATTCTGCTGTGTGAACATGTTAACAAATCATTGTTCCTCTCTCAGTTCCGAGTGTAAAGACACTCTGATTAAGCGGATTTGTAGTTAGATTTTAAAGTCCACATAAAATCAAAATTGACGTTTTTGGCTTTTTAGTATGAATATGTTAGCCTTACTGTTATCTATAAGCTAGTGTGCTCCAAAACAATGACAAATTTAGAAGATATTAGCATTCAAAACTTCAGCTTCTCATCAGATTTTCTGTCCAAACAAATGCTCTCTAGAATCTAAGAGCATCCCACCCCCTACATTAAGTCAAGTCAAGTCAAGTCAAGTCACCTTTATTTATATAGCGCTTTTTACAATGCAAATTGTGGCAAAGCAGCTTTACATTAATAATTGGCAAATAATTAAAAATACTGAACTGAAGCTGTGGCTAAAATCAGTATGCTCACACTAAATTTACAATTTACTATTTTCTACATGGTGAATGGCACATACTGCACTACATAGTGGATAGGGAACGATTCAGACCATGTAAATGGGCTTTCCATTGGGGCGAATGAAGTCTGGTTTTACGTTAGTGTACACAGTCTGTTTCCAGTCCAGAGACACGACAGAACAGAGCGGATCATATGCGCGGGTCAGTGCAGACCAGAAAACATATTGTAGAAAACACATTTTTCACAGAATGCTATATTTGAAAGCAATATGGAGGAGATTAAAAGCCAAGCTGCTGAGCTGTAGCAAAACTCTATTGGCTATTGTCAAAAGGGGGAGGAGCTGATCGATATGTCCCATCTTGTCTTCCTGTTTCAGTGGAAATTACTTCACCACACTGAATAATGCTGTGTGTTTAAAGGCACTCCAGTGGGCCTTTACCATTGCTGTGTTTGTGGACAGTCACATGTATATTTCCCGCAGTTTAAACATGTAAGGGCACTTTCTTGAAGATTGCCCGATTACTTTGTTGACTTATTGGGTGGGTCGTTTAGAGAGAAATCAGAGTATTGTTGTTTTTGTTTTCTAAAACAACAACAACTAAAACAAAAGCTTTCTGTTGGTGCCCTGCCAACTGTAACATTCAATTTCCCTCACTTCTCATATCTGTAAAGCTTAAGGGTGCTTCCTTCCTTTACAGATAGAAAAGCACTGGGAGAAACACATCGATAAATGTGTTAACCCTTTGTGTGTTCAATTCATTGACATTTGCAAAAGGAATTGAGAATGTCCGGTCTTTATCTCTCACACACCATAACAGGGCAGCAAAATCAGGCTTGCATCATGACATTCCTGTCAGCAGACCTCCGATTACAGTTGCCATATGGAGGCCGTTAAGATAGTGTTACCACATTAAACAGGGCTCTGCTAAAGATGTCATTAGCATGGCAAAGCTAAGTGCAACATTTTAGGTTTAAGATGGAAACTGAGGCTGTGAAACACTAAAACTGCCCATAAAAGTAAGTCAGGGTTTAGTGTGTGAGAAACTAGGCCATGCTCCTAATATGGAGAAGCAGGACTGAAGTGACTATGAAGCATGACGATTATGTGAAGTGAAGTGGGCTGGAATGACGTATCATCACCTTTGATTTAAAAAAGAAAAAACTCATGAGCGGTTTGTGTCTCAATCCATTTCAATTCATGTGTGTTTGTTCCAGTCCAGTTTTTGATTGATTCACTCATTTGAGTTACATGTAGCTTTGTTCTTGCTCAAAGTAGGCCTGCATTAAAGTTTATTTTGTTAAAGACCTCATGAAATGGATTAATGAGTATGGTTTCGTGGTGAAATATTTCGGGAAGTTTGGGTGGGACATTTTACATTTACAAGATGCCTTTCTCCAAATCACCTTGTATTGTATTCAAGGGGGAAAATAGCTTTGCTTTTTTGTGTACAGACGACAACATTGTCAAAACAATCCAACGATCAAAAACGCTGGTATTATTCATGCCAGGCCAATAGTTGGAAATGTCACTTTGTTAAGAAACACTACGCGCTTATAGACTGAACACATAATATGCATGGCGGGACGTCACCGTTTTAACAAATTTGAGCTTTTGTTGTTAACATGAAGATTTTTACACATATTTTCAAAAACTTGCACATTGAAACCTGATTTCAAAAGATTGCATTTTCAGGCTGCCAAAATATCCTTATGTAAATTAGCAGCCAAAATGCATACAAAGTTTTCTGTTTTTAGTTGAAAATTGTGTCGTGTAAATGGCCCCAAAAAGGGTCGTTACTTTTACTATGTTCTTTTGCTTGTCAGCTGCAGGTAGTATTAAAGCAAGGCGAAAATTTCATTCTAGAGATCTTTTGATTGGACAAAAAAATGTTGAATGACGTAATCTCGTCAAAACGTAATCGCGTCAAACATCTTTCCAGACATGAGAAGCATTTATTAACATCTTGTCCAACAAGCGGATTTAATGAACATGATTTTACTCCAAACTCACTCCATAATGACAGTTGAGCATCCTTCTGAGAGATGATGTGGCTTCTTACACAGAATAAGGCAGTGGTGTGTTTATTATTCATGTTTAATCAAAGCATTTCAATCTTCTGTTTATTCAGCTACAGCGATATGACGCGTTACCTTCTGATTCAGGGCTTATTTTGAGTTCCTGTGCAAGAGCGCCCTCTGGCTTTCAGATGGAGAAGCGTTTACTACTGATCACAGCAGTACAGCTCTGACAAGCTGCGCATTAAATAATCAGTTGCAGAACTTGTAATGTAAACCAAAAAGATCTTTATATCAGTATGTAGCAGACTGTTAATATAAAAAGCATGTAAATATGATCTATCACTCTAAAGTATTTCAATAACATGATAATTAAAAAGATGATTTGAATATGATGATTAAACCGATAATATGTGATCGCTTTTATGATCAAAGCTCTGTAGTTTTTATTGCGGGGCAAAACATTTGATGCAACTCAATACAATGATGATTGAAAGATGAACAAATAAATGTTCCTTTAAAAGCCTGATGTATCTGAAACAATAGCCCACTAAAGTTAAGTTGCAGGTGAACCTGTGTGCAGCTCATTTCAATCCACATGACCAAACGAAGGCTTGACATTGTACAAAATCATCACCAAGAAAACTCACCAACAATACTAGACAAAGACTGCGGAAACATGAGGTCTTAAATACACAGATTTATGACAAAACAAGACACACCTGAAAGCAATGATTAAACCAATGAACTAATACCAACCTAACGCATGAGAACAAGGGAATCACATGACATGATCACATGAGGACATGGGAAACACATGACAACAGGGAGCACATGGCAAACATGGAAACAAAGATATGAAAACATAACAATAAGACATGAACATGGAACAAAAAAAAACTAGACGTGACAGTATTTCATACTCAAATTTTAACATGATTTTCCTTATAGTGATATATGGATAATTACAACAACCTATAAGTTGCTTTTGTTCAGTATTCTTTTGTATATATTTCTAACACTATAAATATTAATTTTACTTAAGCAGATTGTAAACAGATTTTTCATCATCGTTTTGATCATGTGGAAAATTTAGAGGCCTTAGAAATTGTATGAAATATAACACAGTAGACTTTATAGGGTTAAACAGCTTGCAGCAACAGCTTGTTTAACAGCTTAAAAATATCCAAAGGATGCTTCCACTTTGCTCAATACAGGATTGTAACATACTATATTAACAGGAAACACTGTTTTCCTGATCAATTCTGATTTATTGCAGAAACATATTTGTCTCAGTACTTGACAAAAGACTCTAATCTGGATCTACTGCTGCAGCCAAGAGAACCGGCAGTGAGGAAAAGGTCTCTATAGCAAGGAGAATAGAAGGAAATCTGGTGATTCAGCTTTGGGATCATCCCATTTTTAGATGAAATCACTACTCCGCATTTGCAGAATTGTTATAATGCTGCTGACATCTGTCCACATCTGTACTGTGATCCGCTCCCGGCATTACATCAGTGTGGTCAGAAAGGACTTTTCTCATAGCCGCCTATATAAAACATGCACACAGCCATTCAATGTTCCATTGTTTTCACATGTACACATTGACACGCCACTGAATGCATCTGAGGCCAGAGGCTATGCATTCCTTCATCAGACGGTCCACATGCATTGTCCTACGCACGCCTGGAATCCCCCCGAGGAGACTGGAAATGACCTCATCGGTCACCGATGACTAAACATCCCGTTTTTTGTTGTATACATGGTTTATACTGGAATAATGCATGAATCATACTACTGTATCTTCTACTTATTGAAATCGCAATGAATTAACACAATAAAGGTGTAACAGAGTGAAATATCTGTCACGTTTTTGTTTTTTTCCATGTCCTGAAGTGTGATGATACTTCGTGGCACTAGAGGGGGATAGTTAGACTCGCCTGCATTGCATATAAGGTGAGGTTTGAATGAAGAAGACAGAGGTGTGGTAGAAGAACCACATGTTTTTTTGTTTTTTTTGGGCTACCATGACCTGACTTAAAGTCTTCGCTGAGAAACGGTATGGGAAGCTTGACTTAAGTGTTTTTGTATGTTCATTGTATTGTTTATGAAGCTAATTATTTGGCCAGGAAGAAATACCAATGCACTCAATGTTTTTCCTCAGAGAAACTAATTTCAATGCACATAAATATACTTTTCACTAGAACACTTTAATCCAATGAGGATAAAAAGAGAAAAAGTTTGTGCTGAAGTTAATAGTTTGCTGGGGGTTTTTTGTGGTAAACCTTCTTTTGTGACTTAAACAAAACCAAAAGTTACAAAGGAAACGAGTTGATAGCCACTATCACTATATATATATATATATATATATATATATTTTTTTTTTTTTTTTTTTTGGGGTGTAATGGTACTCACAAGTGTCAAGAAGTCAGACAGTTGACATGCAATAAGCATTGACTTTAACACGCAAGTTGCAAGCATGGTAAATTGTGGTGTGTGTGTGTGTGTTTTCAACTTTTGGCTCCAAGTCACATTATTTATTACTTATCAGAACTGTTGAAACGAGATTTACACCGGAATCCATTCAGCATGCTGCTGTTTTTCAAATAAATTCACTTATAATTCACTTATAAGAGAAATCCGCAGATGCACAAGTGTTGTGGATGAAGCCCATGTGAATTTAGTGTGCAGACGTTCACACAAACAGTAGTTAAAGTATTATGGAGCCAAAAGAATACATGACATGCACTTAATGACAACGGCAAGCTTTAAACTTTTTCAAATGACAAAAACTCTGAAAGAAGACTAAAGACATTAAGTCAGACCTCACAGCTCATGGGTGGGACCCCACAGAAATATTGTGAGCCACTGCTGTCCATGCTTATGGGCAAACAAATATGCTGCATGTAAGCGTGTGCTATACATACCGTAGTGAAAACATCAAGAATTCATGGCAACAACAAAAACATTTAGTTTTTAATGTACTCCAGATGTTCATTTGGCTCACTCGTGTACCCCAGTGCTCAGTGGAATTAAAAAACACTTTAATTGCTTGACGCAAGGGCTGACAAAAACTGTGATTATATCAGTTCACCTTTCCACACTTCTTTGCTTTCCACAGTAAGTTTCACATGACCCCGGTCAGATCGAGGGGCATTATGTTTTCGGTCAGGACTCTTGTACTGTGAGTGAAGTGAGACATTAGTCGGAATATTACAGATTAAACCAGCACATCTCAACTCTGGTCACATGCACATGACTCAATTTTAACAAAGTGTGTTGTTTTAGAATATAGTATATTTTTAGATTTTCTTTTTTTTTCATTTTAATTTTAGTTTATTTAATTGCCAAGGCAACATTTCTAATTTTCATTTACATTTTCCATTTAATATTTTATTTTAGCTTTATTTCAAATAATAAAATGATCTTTAATAGTTTTAGTTGACATCAAAACACTTTATTTTACATCCAAATTGGAATGTAGCCATCAGAGAGAGTCAGAAGTCATAATGCTGAATGCTTAAAGACTACATCCACCAGCTTTGCAAAAATGACGACAGAGAAATCTCATTGGAACATGTCATGACTCCATCAGGGGAAAAAAAAAGGTGTCAACAGCTGCCGCTATGTCCAAAAGGAACCAATAAAAGTGTGTCTCTGAGAGGCACAGACTGTCTCTCATGGCATTCTTGCATGTCTGAGTATTTATGCGTAATATAAATCATCTTGCTTAATAACATAAAATCAGCAACACATTCCATCTCATAGTCAAGCACATTTTCTGAAAAACATATTCTGGGAAGATGCAGGGAGGTTTCTTTCAAAAGAATGACATTCAAATCCATAACATCCCAGTTTTTCAGCTGTCACTAGACCTCTAAGGGTCAATGTCCAGCCTGGGATCTATTTATCCAACGTCTGCGGGTTAACCTGTCAGTACACTGACCCTTAACCATGTCCTGTGCACCTCTGATGTTGACTTCCTTCAGCGGTGTAGATTTATGTATTTGCAAGATTTCGGCTCTGCACAAAATCACTGCTCCAGATGCAAAATCTGTTCTATACATCACACATTATGTTATGCCAATCACATAATACATTATAATATAATATAATAAAATAATAAATTCTGTTCATTAAAATAATACAGATATAAATATATAAATAATTAAATAAATGATTTGATGGTGATTGCAAGACATTGTGATGATCATATAATAATAATAATAATAATAATAATAATAATAATTCTATTCATTCGGTACTAAAAACAGATTCATAAAACAAAGTAATAATTAAATACATCGCTTGCAATTGCAACTTTTTTTTCACTGACGTGATAAAGATGTGATTTTCTAATAAGCATAAAAATATATACTACAAAATATTTTGCAAAACTGAACATTTTAAATGAGATTTAATTATATTTTATTATTCATTTAATTCTATATTTATTTAATTTATTGTATATTTATGTTATTTACTTGCACTTATGGATGTTATGATATTTAACTAACATATTATATAACATAATAAATAATAAATAACCTAACTCTAATTTAAAATGTACTATTTAAAAAACTAATTGTGTGCACTATGTATTTTTATGCTTAATTGCGTCTTTATTACATCAGTGAGAAATAAAGTTGTAAATGCAAGAATTAAAGTTGCAGTTAAATAATGAACACATCATGTGTGTAATGCTGTATGTGTTCCAGTAGTAGAGCATGGTGCTAGTATCTCCATTGTAAGCTGCTTTGGGTAAAAATATGTAAATGCAATACATTGTGAAAGACTAATATGTATCAAAGAGGAACATAAAGCTGCTATAAGGTGTTCAGAAGACACTATTATTGCATAGATAACAGATAGCCTTTATGTCAGTGAAGTAGCCCTACCACAGCTCTCTCTCACAGCCTCATTCTGCTATAGCAGGCTAACCAGATAAACAATAGTAAGGAACCCCCACTAATGCTTCAGCCATGGAGGAGTTTTCCTGCCTTAAGGGGATGGATATTGCTATTTCCTTTTGTCCACAACTTATCAGACAATGACTAATAGCAGTCTGTCACTACTACAGCTACACTCTCACTCACGCAAAAACACAGTTAGACACTGCTTGTTTGCAGTGTCAAGCTTTTACCAAAACCACATGGTGCACAATGAGCCAGCAGAATATGCCAGACATATAAACATTGTTTAATAAGTTGAAGTTCGTCAGTAGAAATGAAATCTGTCACACTTGGTTCGATTGCCTGGTCCCAACCCAAGTTTGATTGCTCTTCCCTTGCTCCCACTGGATTTTGTTCACATTATATTTTTTGGGTCCAACCGCAGTATGTTTGCATCATCAAAGCAGCAGCTGTTTACAGCTGTTATTTGGTAACGACAATGCAGGAGAAATCTGCAAAATGTACAGTTTTGCTCACCTCACTTTTATAGCTTATTCTGGTTTTGAACCTTTTATTTCATCAAATCATACAACATCAAGAGTGGTTCACCTACGCACTTTAGTATGATTGTGCTCAAATCAACAGCGAACCGTACCAGAGGTTACATGAATCGTACCACATACAACCCTTTTTAGGAGGACTCAGTTCGAAAAACAGTGTCATGTCACCCAAACTTTGACGTCAATCGAATCTGGGTGCGCACCAAAAGTGCTAGTGTGAAAACGCTCTACGACACATACATAACCCACATTATTACGTCGGCTACGTAAGATGCGAATAGATACATCTGTTTGCATGTAAAATAGGGTCTGAAAAAAATTAATTTGAATGAAGCTTTTACAAAGATTTAAATTACAGTGTTTGTGTTTGATTTGTATTAAAATTTGAGATGGACTCCAAAATAACGTGTGTCTTTGAACTGGATTGCGAAACTTTCAAAAGTATTAATAGTGTTTATTTTAGATGATACTCTGATAAAAACCTCCTACAGATTAGCGAAGGGCCAGTATTTCTTCATGGGTCACTGTGATTTTGCCAAGTAAGACATGTTTCAAAATATGTTGATCCTGGAACAACCCTACCATTAAACATACCCCATACCCACAACTTATACAGATGGAAATGACAGGTTAATAACACAAAAACACCTAACTCTGGTTATAAACCTAAACTTGACATAAACTGTAAGCTTGTCCTTCAAATAGGATAGGTTGAATGGAATGTTGTTCCAGGATCAACAAAGGTGTTGATCTAGCAACATGTTGTACTTGGTGAAATCACATTCTATCAGCTTGAAAATAATTTCTGTCATTAATTACTCACCCTAATGTCATTTCAAACCGGTAAGACCTTCGTTCATCTTTGGAACACTAAGATATTTTTGATGAAATCTGAGAGGTTTTTTTATCCCCCAAGGAAAGCAACATAATTACCACATTCAATGTCCATAAAGGTAGTAAAGATATCGTTAAAATGGTCAACGTGACTAGAGTGGTTCAACCTTAATATGACGTGATAAGAACACTTTTTGTGCGCAAAAATAACGACTTTATAAAGTCACAACAAGTGTTCTATGCAGTTTACGTTGTATAGACAGTGCAGCGCTTCCATGTTTATGTCCAAACGCCGACTCTCTATTGGCCAATACAGAGTCGGTGTTCTGACGTAGAACCTAGAAGCCTGCTACTTTATTGCTGTATAAAGTCATTATTTTTGGGTTTTTTTGCACACAAAAAGTATTCCTGTTGCTTGAAAACATTAAGATTTAATCAATGCAGTCACGTTGACTATTGTAACGATGTCTTTAGTTCCTTTCTGGACCTTGAATGTGGTAATTACGTTGCTTTCTATGGGGGATTAAAAAAAACCTCTTGGATTTCATCAAAAATATCTTATTTTGTGTTCTGAAGATGAACGAAGGTCTTACAGATGTGGAACAATTTCATTTTTGGGTGAACTAACACTTTAAGTGAGTAAAGCGTCATAAACCTGTGTGAGTTTTTAAAAAGAATACATTAAAAGAAGATAAAAGATAAAGATAAAAGAACATTTTAAGAAATGTCTCAGGTTTGGAACAACATGGGGGGTAAGTGATAACAGAATGTTTATTTTGGGGTTAACCATCTCATTAAGTATGTACTCAAAGTTTCAATATAATATTTTGCATGGATATGTGAGTGCATTGAGAGCTACTGCATTAATGTTGTGTTTATGAGAGAGCTTTAGTAAATGTGGGATCAAATTTGGAGTCATGCCTACGACATTCTGCTGTCACAGCCCACTGAACAGTAATTGTTCCAAATAGTGGGAGAAACGTTTCCAAAACAACTCAACATGACCATCATCTATTTCATGATCCAAATAAGAATACTTTTTAAAACCCCTTGTCACAGTCATGTCATATTTAGTTTCAGTGTCTTGTCTTGTAAATAAAAGTCAATAGATGAACAATGAACTAGACATGACCCATGTGTTTGTAATGAAACTACATGCATATATATGAGAATTTCTGCTAACGCAATAATCTAAAGCACATGGATGTTTGGAGGTGCTCCATATTCTGCTACGATTCAAAAAAGAGGGTGGTAAACTAATCTGATTTATTTTACAAAATATTTCCTTGTTCTTGTGGGAAAGTGCAAGTCTCTGAGAAAATTCACAGTGAGATCCCAATAGAACAAGAGCACAGGTCAGACTCTAAAAACAGGAGTAAATGCCTGAAACGTGAGAAGAGAGAAAGGTTGTGGACAGAGAAGCTCAAAGCTAAGAAAAGACAAGCATTCAGAGGCAGTCCTCTGTGTTTAATCTGGATGAAATAAACCTTGTAAAGCTGCTCAAAATAGAGTTGTGGTCCTAAACAGGGGTGAGAAGATTTTGCAAGGCATCTTGCTGTTGTCTTCACTGAATAAGAAGGGCTTAGAAGAAAGGCAGAGAAGACTGGATTTTTCCGTTTAGTAGTACAGGGCTTTCAAACAATTAAAATACTTAATAGTTCACCCAAAAATGAAAATTCTGTCACTAGTTACTCACCCTCATGCCGTTCCACACCTGTAAGACCTTCATAAATCTTCTGAACACAATTTAAGATATTTTTGATGAAATCCGATGGCTCAGTGAGTCTCTATTGCCAGCAAGACAATCAACACTTTTCAACACTAAAGACATATTTAAAACAGTTCATGTGAGTACAGTGGTTCAATATTACAAAAGGATGAGAATACTTTTTTTCGCCAAAAAAGTAAAGAAATAACGACTTTTCAACAATATCTAGTGATGGGCAATTTCAAAACACTGCTTCGAAGCTTTCCGACTCTTTTGTTGTGATTCAGTGGTTCGGATCTCGTATCAGACTGCCAAAGTCATGTGAACTATTGAAATTTCGAATCACTTATGACACAACGAAGCCTTGTTTACTGAAATCATGTGACTTTGGCGCTCCGAACCATTTATTCGAAACAAGATTCGTAAAGCTGTTTTGAAATCGCTCATCACTAAATACTGTTGAAAAATTATTTTGTTTTTTTTGCCACACAAAAAGTATTCTCGTCACTTTATAATATTAAGGTTGAACCACTGTACTCTCATGAACTGTTTTAAATATGTTTTTAGCAGCTTTCTGGCCATTGGAAGTGTTGATTGCTGTCAATAGAGACTTACTGAGCCATCAGATTTCATCAAAAATATCTTCATTTGTGTTCTGAAGATGAACGAAGGTGATACGGGTGTAGAACGACATGAGGGTGAATAACTAATGACAGAATTTTCATTTTTGGGTGAACTAACCCTTTAATGTCATATTGGTTTTTAGTTAATGTAAGGTAATGTATTAAAATAAAACTATTCTATAGATTCTACAGTCCAAATAGCATAACATGCAAACTTAGATTATGTCCATAGAGTGTGAGAAAATATAACATGAGACTGTGGTTCTGTGGTTTATTTTCTGGCCTCAAGAGAACAAATGTAGATGAAAGGTGAGGAAATGCTTTCTGCTGCTTTTATGATCACAAGTGCGATCCAAAGAGCCATGCAATGCCTTCATACACAAACATGAAAAATGAAAATTTCACTGTTCATGCACTGCTATATTACAGTAACTCACTTTCTGGAGAGAAATATCTACCCCCTCACCCAGAGGGGAAAAATAGCCTATTCTTTCTCTTTTTCCACAGGTAAAGAACAAGAGTGAACTAAAGTCAAGAATATCATGACTTTCTCAGTCAAATGCCATGTCTTTCCCTCAGGTCATGTGTAAGCTAACAATAACCCTACATTGTTTTAGAGACAGGAAATCGCTACATTTGATGTCCTGAACAGATCCGGAAGGACTGGGATGGAACATCAGGTCATTATGTTTTTGGAACAGACGCAGTTGCTCTGCTCTATATTTAGGGCTGGATGTCAGACGGGCTTCAGGTTTAATAATTAAAATAACATCTGTGTCTTGTTTCAGTCTGATACGTTTCCAACTGGTTAAAAAAAAAATCCAGCTTCTGTGTTTAGAAGGTTTCTTCCACCACATCCTCAGAGGTGAAAAACAGACCGGGTGTCAAAGGTCACCAGGGGTTTATTTCCAGCAGATTAAAAGAAAATGAATAAAACTGATGAAAAAAAGCTGGATGGAACAGTGGGAGGTCAGACAATGTTGCTGTGGTTTAGAGACAGACACATAAAAATGAATAGTTCACTCCTCCATTAGAAGGGTCACCAGTTATTTTTGCTACATCCCATCTAACTTGGGAGCTTCAGCCCCCTCAGTATGCGCTGAGATTCCAGAGCTTAGCAGATTTGGCCTTTGCTGGGTCAGTTACATGACGTTTCTCCAAGCTTTCGGACGCAGCCATGGTCAAGATGATCTGCTGACGTTCAAAGTGAGCATCAGAGTGGAGAAGAAAGGTGATTTAAATGACTTTGAATGTGGCATGGCTGTTGATGCAAGTATTTCAGAAACTGATCTACTGGGGTTCTCAATCATCGCTAGGGCTTACAGAGATTGGTTGAGAAAAGATAAAATATCCAGTGAGAGGTGGTTCTGTGGGCAGAAATACCTTGTTGATGCCAGAGGTCAGAGGAGAATGTCCAGACTGGTTCAAGCTGATAGAAAGGCAACAATAACTCATTAAACCACTTGTTACAACAGAGGTCTGCAGAAGAGCATCTCTGAACACACAACACATGGAACCTTGAAGCAGAAGAGCTACAGCAGCAGAAGAACACAACCAGTGCCACTCCTGTCAACTAAGAACAATCGCACAGGCTCTCCAGAATCGGACAACAGAAGATTTTCAATAGAAAACAATGCCTGGTCTGATGAGTCTCGATTTGTGCAGCAACATTCAGATGGTAGGATCAGAATTTGGTGTAAACAACATGAAAGCATGGATCCATCTTGCCTTGGTGGGGGATTTTCTTGGCACACTTTGGGCCATTTAGCACCAACTGAACATTGTTTAAATGCCACAGCCTCCCAGAGTATTGCTGCTCACCAAGTCCATCCCTTTATGACCGCATCTTCTGATGGCTACTTCCAGCAGGATAACACAATATGACACAAAACTCAATCTGGTTTCTTGAACATGACAATGACTTCACTATTCTCAAATGGCCTCCACAGTCACCAGACCTCCAATAGAGCACCTGGAGCACATGTAGATGCGCAGCCAACACATCTGCAGCAACTGCGTGATCTCAATATGGACCAAAATATCTGAGGAATGTTTCCAGCACCTTGTTGAATCTGTGCCACGAATAATTAAGGCAGTTCTGAAGGCAAACGGGGCCCAAACTCTGCACTAGCAATGAGTATCTAATAAAGTGCCATTGTGTATATAGGCCTATAACTTTAAACGTTTGCGGATAATAATTATTGAATACAATAATACTAATTATTAGATGCTTAAGTTTGAAAGAAATGATTCCTCAAACCGTGAGGTTAGTTGAGCAGATGCTTGTTTCACCCGAGTTCACCTGATAAAATGAGCCCAAATACTTGCATTCAGAAAGCAGATCTAGAATCCAAAATATCATAGTGACTTGGCTGCTGGGCTCTTTTGACCCGGGCAAGTAAGAAGCCAACTAGCAATGTAAAAATCTTGTTCCGAACTAGAGTTCATGAGAAAATGATAGTCTCACCACATGGATCATGTGCTCAAGTTGCACATGGTAAACCATCAACACTGTAAACAAACTCTGCATGCTGCAAAACAAGGCATGGAGCGACCAATTATACAACAATCAAGACCAGATCCAACAGGGAAAGTATAAACCTGGGAAGAGAGGAAACTTCTTCCGTTTATCTTCCCTGATGATTATCGTTTTTGTACCATCTTTGTTTATCTGTTGCTGTGCTTTTTAGTGCAGATTACAAATGATGTCACATCAATTAAAATCTCATTTGAAATCCCACACATGACAATGTACAAAAAGATTACTGCTTAAAATCCAGAAAGGACACCCACAGGTCTTGGGTTCACGTACATGCAGTACGGACCCTCATGTGAAATGCGCATGAACTCGCCCCTACTGGTCCATTGAACAATAGAGGGATCAAACAGCATTTGAAACACTGCATTCAGAGCACTGGACAGAGAGGCTGTCACTAACAATAGTTATCTGTTCTACAAAAAATTGCACAGAAGCCTGTGAGGCCTACTTATAAATGCTCTTTGGATAAATCAAGGCGAGGTTAGAGATTTTTCAGAACTTTGTGTGTCTGTTTTTTGGAATCACATGAATTTGGAATGATTTTAGTCACAAACTCAAGTCTTTAGTGGCTCTTACTGCCTGCAGCTTGTTCATCTGATGTTTAACAGTGATGACAACATGACATTCTTCCTTATAAAGTCCACAGACATCTCCTTGTGTGATGCTCTCTGCAAACACTCCTGTGGCAGAGCTGGCATGAATTTTGGGCTAATCTGGTTCACGTGGCACCGTGAAAGGCCAAAATAGCATGCTGGCATCTAAATCATGGATCACAGTCTGTGCTTATGCATACCTATGAGAAAGTGCATGTTTTATTTCAAGGCAAAAAAATCAGGTTAAAGATGCAAACCAGAGATAAAATCAGTGCATCCAATTAATATAAATACCCACCAATAGCTTATCTGACAGTAGGTAACTGCAAACATTTTTAAATTAGATAGTATTTTTGCATGTATATTTTTAAATTTAAAATGTCTGTTTACATACACAACAGGGTCTAAAATCTGAGACCAATAGTGAAAATGCGTGAGAGGGTCTGGACATATGCTGAAATGGCCTATAATGTGTCCTCCTATATGACAAGCATAACAAACTGACCACCCCATATTTTTCTATGCTTTATTGCCTGGAGTAAAGAGTGTGCTGACCAGTCCAAACCTTTTACGGATGTTTTGAGATGCACTAAGTCAGCTGCATAAACAAACCACAGATAACAACACAAACTCCTACCATTTTAGATAATAAGGAGACACAGAAGGACCAATCTTTCAAAAAGAAAGGCCACCATGTCAGACAAAATATGAGATTCATTCATGATCATTCTCTTCAAAGTTTCTACAGTACAAATTTGTTTTTGGTAGTGCAATATTAATACGCTTTACACAAAATGTGATTATACCCAAATATAAATTATTTGCTTGTTTGGCTGTTTGTTTGAAAACCACCTCCCCTATAGGTTTTATGTGGGTCTGATCATGTCTTATTGTGCCTATAGGGCACCAATTGAGTCATCACAGATACTGGTGTCCCTTCTAAAAAAAAAAAAAAACTAATAATAATAATGCACAATGCCCCTATTTATAATAATATTAACACAGGCATCTTCTCTGAGTCATCTTCCATCCCACTTTGATTGACAGGGCAGATGGCTGTCTCATGCATTATGGGCCAGTAGGGCTGGCTGAGTCCCATTAACCGAGACAAAATGATCCGCTATGGGTATTGCCCAGGCTCCAGCCCACATTCCTGCAGAGAAAGCCTGGGATCTGGGACTCCCTGGGTGCCATGGCTGTTCCCCCTTGTCCCAGTATGAAATAATCAATTCATCGGTCAATGTGACATAGGCTACAGCCAAAAGGAACACAGATACTGTGAGTGCAAAGATGGTTTCAAATATCACCAAAAAGTAACCGGTAGTATTTACCCATCTTGGGAGTGATTACTAGTATGAATACACAAGCTATGCCATGATTATGACCAGATCACCCATTTTTTGGGAACTGAACCCATGACCTTGGTGTTGCTAGTGCCAAACGTGACTGATTAACCTACAGGAAAACTGTTGCCCTTGTTTTCTCCTGAGGGCATGGGGCATGTTAATCATTATGTTTCCCATTTATCAGCACTTTTATGCCATAACAAATTTGTATACGCCTTCCTCTTTGAGCAGTGTTAGTAAATAAACCACTGAGATCATCTAAAGAATTGATATCATGACAAAACTTGCTACACTGTAAGCAGCAGATCAATAGTTCAAGGGCATAAGAACTATGTTTCCCCAGACCACCCAGAAAATAATACACTCACTGCACGTTAAACGGCCTTTTTCAATGTGTGTGTGTGTGTGTGTGTGTGTGTGAGGTCGGTCGGATTGCAAGAGTATAACATTTCACTTTATACTTCACTGTCATAAAATAATTGTCAGTGGTAATAAAACATTTTTCCTTCAAACAACACATTACTGAAATGATTTACTCAACTATTCCTAACAATAATTATCATAATCACAAACTGCTTTCACCTGTCCAACTCTGTGGTTGCCCCATTTGCCTCTTTCAGTCTAGTAAAGCAGGGTGGTCACCAAGCAACAGCTCATGAACTAGAAAGGCAAGGCCATCATCAGATGAAGGTTGTCCCAGGCCCTATCACAAAGGTCTCGGGTAAAAGGGGGTTTATCAGGGATAATTCTGTCCCAGGCCCAGTGAACTTAAGCAGTGGCCTTCTGGAAGGGTCAAGGTTCTTCAGTTTAGCTTGGTGTGTTTAGTCAATGAGAAAAAAATACTTGAGATGATCCAGATAACAAGAGTGTTTCCCTGCAATCTGGTTTGAAACAATTCAATCAAGGGCCATGATTGGAAAAAGTTTTTTAAAAAATCATAGAAATTGTTCTTACAAGAGTTGTTGTAACGTTCCGGCTGAGGATGAAGATGATGCGAGGTGAAGCGGATCTAAAATGTGTGAAAGTTGTGGGAATAATTCATTTTTGGTCACAATATGTCATGTGTAGGGCTCAATACATTTGCTGTTAGCTGAGAGTTTTTGTTTGTATGTTTTGTAACACCAATAATAATAATAAAAAAAAAAATCTGGAGCTGACCGTAGCTAGAAATGTTTATAAACCACAATTAAAAAAAAAAAAAAATCATGATGTGGGAACCCTGTCTTTGGGCACAATTCTATAAACATTATACAAACACTGTGTTGACAGTCCAGCCAACGATTTGTAGAGAATGTACGTGTATATCAAATACTGAGTACCCTATAAAAATGCATTTATTGGAACTGCTTGGCTGAAAAAGGAGCACATGTAAGTACTTTATGAGACTATGTGATATTTTCTGTAGAGATGAAAACAAATAAAACTCAGAAAATGAGAATGAAATGTCCTAGATATGGGGAAAGGAACAGTGATTCAGAAAGATAACCATTTGCTTCCTCTGCTCTGGCATTCCTTCCACCCTCAGGAGAGATGCTGGAACAGTACGAACTGGTGTAGGCGGAACTGTGTGTAAGCCTAGTGAGGTCCGTCGTGTTTAACCCTCCAATTGGACCTCGTCCATCCTCCTTTTCCCCCACTCACTCTCTCTCACGCCCATCACCACATGTGCAGTTTCCAAGAACCCACCCACATGAAACTTGCCAGTCTGAAGGTGCAGAGCAGGCCCGAGCGATATGAAGTGCACATAAGTCACTTGAGGAATTTCTTTCTCTATCAGAGGGTGTGATAAGATAGATTACATCAAACTTTGGTGTATTAACTATTTAGTCTGTTTAAAGATACCAAAATGCATGTTTTATTGCTTTTAAACTTCATTTTTCTACTCTATATGTGTACATACAAGACTTTCAAATTATACTTCATTGAGCAGGTGTATGCTAGAGCTGCAACTAACTGCAACTATTATTTTTTCGGTTAGTCGACTAATCTAACGATTATTTTTATTAAGGTTTTTTTTATTAATCTAGTGATCATTTTTTACGTAAGAAGTTAGAACTCATTTAGCAGTTCATTGAGGTGTAGAAACAATGGCACACACCATTATGTAATAATACGATTTTATTTTGATTAAAAATAAGCCACTTATGTGTGGTCGTCCAGTGGGAGGTTTTTGTGATAGAATGGAACTTTCTCCATTCCCAGGAGCAGAAGCCGCCATTACGCGAGATGAATGTAAACAGTGTGACGCGTCGACGTATTTTCGTAATCGGCGTAATCGATGACGTCGACGCGTTGTTGCAGCACTAGTGTACGCATTCAATGAGTGAGCGCTTCCAAATGGTTTTTTTCGACTGTTAAAATCATTCGCACATGTTGTGTTCGTGGACCTCAGCGGACTGTACTGTTGGCAAAAATTACATCACGCAAACTGTCTACGAGCAGGAGTGGGCGAGGGAAGTATACTTTGGGTTTTAGTGCATTGACTTTCAATACCGACACCATAATAGATATATTTTTTACAGCTGCTCATGAAGCCTTCGGACCTGCAGCATGATTTTGGTTAATCGTTACATATCAAGTGGTAGACCAATCACAACAGACTGAAGTCTAAATGAAAATAGGTCCTTTAATTCTTTTTTGTTGTTGTTTTGGCAAGACTGAGTTCTCTCAGAGATTGCACTACTATCAGTTTAGTTTACTGAGTTCACCTTCATTGGCTGTTTCTGCACTGTATTCGAATCTAATCTGTAAGGCCATCCTAATGAAGCGAGTTAACTCCAGGAAGTGTGCTGGGACAGTCAGCACTAATCTGATATGAACTGGATACAAGTGAGACCACCCTGACCTTTTGACAATCACAATTGATAAACAAGCTTGGAAAAACATAGTATTCAACTAAAACACATCCGGATCACGTTAATGTATAAATGTAGATGAGGAAAAAGATTTTCTGAGTAAATAAAATGCCAACGTATAGACTATTTCTGCCACTAAAATAGACAGATGCACATACTGTAGATAATATAAACAAACATTTGTTTGTTAGGGATATTCTTCACCCTTTGTATTTGCAAAAATAAGCCAAGGGAAACCCTTCCAAACATAAATCTTTAGTGCTCATGAACTTCTTCTTTTTAACAAATATTTAGACTCCCAAGAGGAAAAACAAACGTTTATGGTGAACCACACATTCCGCTAATGCCACAAAGATTTAGGGTTGATTTTGCAATACAGTAGTTCTTTTCCATCCACTTCAACTAAAAATGTATTTAAATTGATTGAGCTCAAGATGCCTTCGCTTTACAGGCTTCCCATGACTTTTCCAGTTACTTTGTTAGTGCACTCACCAATTAAATATACAATAGCTAGAAAAATACATTTTAATTAGAATTTTTCATGATTCAGAGTTGTGCTCAAAAGTTTTCATACCCTTTGCTGAATCTGTGAAAACGTGAATAATTTTAACAAAATAAGAGGGATCATATAACTGTTATTGTTTATTAAGTACTGTCCTGAATAAGATATTTTACATATATCTATATGTATACATTTAGTCCACAAGATAAAGTGAATTTATAAAATAAGTTTACATAAACTTTATTCTCAATTTTGTGTGTCATTACCTGGATGATACATGGCTGTTTTTTTGTTTGTTTAAAGGTCCCTTAATTTTCCCCGAGCAGATACACTGTCCAATGTTCTTCACAAAATTCCTTCAGGTCCTGCAAATTCTTGAGTTTTCCAGCATCTTTTGCATATTTGAACCCTTTCCAGCAGTGACTGAATTAATTTGAGATCCATCGTTTCACTCTGAAAGGCTTCAAATATGCAAAAATAGCTGGAAATCTGAAGAATTTGCAAGATTTACCTGAAGAAAATTGGGCAGTTTAACTGCTCAGGGCAAACAAGAGACTTGCGAACAAGCATCACAAAAACAAACAAACAAACAAACACCAACAACAACAAAAAGGATCATCCAAGTAACGACACAGAATTTATATTCTGTAAACTTTTGAACGGGGTCATTTTTATAAATTCAGATATTTGTTTGTCTTTTGGATTATATGTAAATCTCTGTAATGTTAAATCTCTTTAATGTTAAACTCTTATCTTGTTTTGTTAAAAATATTCACATTTTCACAGATTCTGGGGGTATGTAAACTCTTTAGCACAACTGCATTGACAGATTATGAGCCAACAACAACAAATGGTTACACCTTTTGGTGATTGTCACACACAATACAGAGCAAACATTATTGTTCTCGGGGTTAATGTTGTTGTAGATGTGAACAGTGTTCACAAGCCTGACTTTTATACCACTCACAAATGGCATCAATTACAATCCAAAGCTGAGGTGACAGAGAGAGGCAGCTGTGGGTGGCATTTGATGGGTGTTGCACTAGGAAGTGCTGAGAAATTACAGATTCACACACTTTCAATGTAAATTCATGCCAGAGAATACAAATACACAGAAAATAGTAAGGTGATATGACGGGGCATCGGTAGCAAAACAAACCAAAGCGATCAGGACCCCAAGTGGTGAGACTTGGTTGTTATTCACATTTATGGATTTAATACATGATTTATGTTTTATCAAAAAAACATTCAGAGCACAAATATTATCAGTTATTATCAATCCCTGGGAAACCCATGACCGCAATGTTGCTAGTGTCAAGCTTTACAGTTTAAGATACAGAAGACAATGTACTGTAATCTAGAGATATGAAACTAGCACAGCTAAGGACTCGACTGCCAAGGACAATGATCAATCATAAAGTTTAGCAATTTTACCCCCGGTTTCCAGACAGGGCTTAATCCCAGACCGAAATACATGCATAAGCTGTTTTAACTGTAACTTGCACTGTCATATCTTAAAATATGTCTCTGCCATTGTTTTGTCTCAATATGTATTAATAAAAGCTACTAAATGTCCTAATTGAACTAATGTCTAATCTTTGAAACTATGCCATAAAGTTTTAACATGAAAAAAAAGAAAAATCAATTGACCAATTATAATTTAGTATGTAAAAAAAAAAAAAGTTGTGTATGTAAAATATGGAAAATGTTGATTATATAGTTTATTCAACATTTATATTTATTCATTTGGCAGATGCTTTTATCCAAAGTGACTTATAAGGGGAGCAATTAGGGTTAGGAGGGTTAGAGAGTGCTGTTCATTCACAATCCCCACCTTCAATTCCTGAAAGCATGGGAATCGAACCTTCAGGTTACAAGTCTGACTCCCTCGCCATTAGGCCACGACTACCCACAATAACAAGCTATGTGACATACCAGTTTAAATCAAACTAATGCTTGTAGTAATGTGATAATCTATCAACAGATTCCATTGAAATACAGTTGCAAGGCATGTATTCTGGGGCATTTTATTGCTGTACTTTGAAATCCGTAAACAGTTTTTCATCAGGTGTACTCCTACAAATATCTGCGGTGACAAGTGCATTTCATTCATCCAGCAGGTGTGCCTGTATATACAGAAATATGACAAAATCACCAGATGTAACGCTTTGTGAATTTATCTCGTCATTGTCACAATCAATCATCCGACCCGGTCTCATCACCCAGACACCTGTCATTTCCCAAATCCTTGCTCTGAATGTGCTTCACACTGAAGCCCCGCCCCTAGCCACACCCCCAATAAAAACAAATGTCCAGTAATATATTACTGCATCTACATGCAAGAGAAACATTAATGGCATACTTTGTCTTGGGTAAAAAGTGTAGTGGAACACATTCAGAAGGAATATTTCTCAGATGAATGGCAAAATGCCTTTAACAAATGGAAAGTCCAGATGGTTAAGAATAAGTTTACAAAAGTGTACAACACACTAAAAGAGAAGCCAAGGTTGTCTGTTGTTCCCCACAGTCTAGGCAAAGAAAAATGTGAACTCAGATAAACATGGCTTTCAAATGAGTCTCACATTTACTTGTTTTTCATAATATAATGCAATGATTGTCAGAAACATATCAAATTCATTGCAGTGCATTATTGAATATGTATTCCATTCTATTACTCAATGTATATTGCTGACTTTTTTATTTTACTGGTTACAAAAAGTAACTTTGAAATTGAATTAAGAGGGGGAGGGGGTGAAGTAGTAATACAACCCCTCAGATGAGACCAAGAGGAGGGCAAATATAAACTGTAGAGAAAAGCAGAGCAGAAATCCACTACATGACAACACATCAACATACTAAAGCATCAGGAGTGAGATCCACTGAAAGCACACAATGTCGTCAAATTGGAAACTAACTATATCAAATGGTTGAATTAATAAAACAACAAGCCACCAAAATAGCGAATGAGTCTACAGAAACTACAGTCTATAGACTGTATGAATATACATTATGCACTTTATAATGATGTGTACTAGACTGGAGCATGTATTGTTTAGTTACTTACAGCATAGAACATATAGCTTTAAGTCGTATTCATATCATTCAGCTTGTTTCTAAGTAATTGTATATTTCCGAACAATTTTGTCACTAAAGACACTAAAGTTATATCCCATCCTTTAACTGTCAAATGTAAATCTTCGCACTTTGAAAACTAAAGTGGAACTTAAGGAACGCGCGCGCAGAGAAGTGCGTATAACTTGCGCGCGACTTAAGCCTCACGAGCGTATAACTGAACTCCTTAAAGTCTAAACGACGACACTACTAATAAACAAGCATTTAAGTCAACATAAGTTTGTTTCTTAGTTGGACTTACCTTAGCTGTGCTCTTGTCAATGCTCAAAGAGACCGTGAGAAGAAAAACAGTGACACATGGAAGCCGCATCTTCACACCTATGAATAATGTCCAAAAGGACACGCTGGTTACGGATTCTTCTCCGTTTCAAGCAATTCTTGCCTCTCTTCTACCCGAGACTGAACTATACGTTTGTCTGCATCTTTGCCCTAAACGTTATGTGGCTGTTGTTGAAAGTAATGTCTTGTAGAAGAGCCCACCACACCCCCTGTCACGACCACCCATCAATACGCACCAACACAACCCTGTTTAGAACAACTATCACTCGCATTTCAGCATTGTTAGAGGAAGTTTAAGTCTTGGAGATCAGCAATTCCCTTAAAACAGCTTTGGCAAGGTGGACTTTTGGTGAGATAACCGACTTTTTGAAAGTGCGAACGCATCAGGATTGAGCGCGTGCGACCGGAGATCTGAGGTAAACTTCTGCCGTCACTTCACTTTACAAAAACAGCCTCTAGGATTAATAATATTGAGCTTAAACGTGCGCAGTTGTCGTTAAAAGCGAACAAATAATAACAAAATCGAGTGTTTATTGCATCAACGGTTGGCACAATAATGTTCCTGTGTTTTTGAAACATGTTTGGTTTTTAGCTCGCCCAATATGCTTATTAGTTGGTCGATTATATGTGACCACTTTGAGCTAATGTTTGTTGCTATTTCATGATTGTCTATAAGCTAATGAGCTAGAAAGCAGTTATTATGTTTCAAATCACAACTGGAAAGCGGTGAGAACTAACTTCAGCCCATCTGTAACTTCAGATCATTGAGTATGCAGTAACTGGACACTGGCATTGGGCAGCAGGAGAGATTTCTTATGTTTTGAGGCTCGCATGGAGGGTGACAAACATCTACAGCATTGGAACACATTAAGGTAAAGTCTGTTGTTTTGTTTTGTGTTTTAGAAACATCTGTTTTCCCTTTGTAGTCATATTAATTCACGTTTTTTTAATATATTGCAGGTGTTTTCTGTTGTGCCTTGCAGTCCTTGTCCTTACGACAGAGGTTGACGCTGTAAGTGTGCTTTTAATTTTATTATATTGATTAGACAAAATGAACTGCAGATTGTGGGGTAGGATTTGTGTGCGACACACTGAACTGAGCCTCTCAGATGAGGAGGAGTGTCCTTGTTTGTGTTACAAGTTCTTCATGAGCAATTCCCAATGTTTTACCAGTGCAGTCTGCATGTTCCTTTAAGTAAAGTCATGTTTTTTAAAAAACACTTTTAATTTCTCCCATTCTTATGAGACTGAACCGTAACCGTTTCACACTAGTGAAGTCCCACATCAATTAAGGGTGTGTTCACACTTGTAGTTCGGTTTGTTTGGTTCGTTTGGTCCGGACCAAAACAAAACATCCGCTTAGCGTTCACACTGGCATTTTTAACAGCGAACCTTAAGTTACCGAACCAGAGGCATAGGGATACGGTCACAACCTGATTGGTTGGCTTTTATGACGTATATTTCGCGACGGAGCTTACCGAACATTCAAAACAATACTGTGTGCTGGATTAAACACCATCATTTTATGCGTGTACATATGCTTTATTTTTACCAGCTGAGAACTCACGAAGAACTCATAACATGTTCAAAACATTCAAAACAGCAGCAGGATTTCCTCTGTTGTATGCAGAAACAAATATTGATGAGGCACTTCACTTCCTCGTTGCTCCACATTTGCCCTCGACTCGTTTTGGATACGCCGATCTTTCCACGTCATCAAATCAGCTGACTTGTAGCGTCACATCTTGTGATATCACGTCCTCTTTTTGGTTCGTTTTTGGTCCGTGTTGCGTTCATATACCAATCGAACCGCACCAGAATTCGTTTGGAAGCGGACCGAGACCCATCTTTTTAGCGGTCTCGGTCCGCTTGTTTGGTTCGCACCAGGGTTCGGATGGCAGCGTTCACACATGTTCAAACGAACCGCACTAACTGAGCAATCGCACCAGGGTTCATTTTAATCGAACCAAACATGACAAGTGTGAACGCACCCTAAATATGAGTAACTGGTATCCCATAGTGAGAGATCAGACACTGGCCTGAAGTTAATGAGTTAATGAATTACGTTTTAATACTCACAAACTGACACTTAATAGTAAAGTATGTGTGTGATCATATATATATATATACTGTATAAAATACATATTTGCTTATTTATATGTTTGCCAACGATGCCTCATATGGCTGGTGTTAATTTGAGATGAATAATGCAGCCTTATGGTGAACTGTTCATTAACTTCTAGAATCTCCATAATGTTCCATTGCAGCTTTCAGGGTTGACAACATAAGGTACTTAGTTTTTAGCAGTTCAGTATTCATTTTACAAATATTAAATAATATTTTGAATAAAAAGTTGTGATTAAATGAAAGTAGCCACAAATTTAAAGTTGTGATGAAACGGATTCTTCCGTATTGTGACACATCTGAGTGTGATGGATTATTATTTGGCTCTATGCATCGGTTGTTGTTTGGAATTTGAAATGTGGGCACTGCACTCAAAAGTGGAGGCAGATCAACGCAAGCTAGTCGGGGTGGATTTAACTGGACTAAAATTTTTAATTTTGTCAAATTTTTGATTTTGTCAATATTTTTTCTGTAGAAAGACAAACATAAATAGTAATGAAAGCCAAAATATTAAATGGCACAGATGTATATTTACTGAGTAATCCACTATTTTGTAAACGAGGGTAAAAATTACAGGTTTCACCTGAGATTTGGAGCCAATTTACAGGGGTGTAAAAATGACTTTAGAAAGATGACAGCATCATTGTTTTATTTTTGCACCGAGATTGGTAGGTATATTAGTAAAATTTGTTGACTTCGACATTCTTTCTTTCATTATATGCCAACAGTGACAGTTCAAAAATGGCAAAAAGCACAAGGTTATATGCCTGTAACTCAAGAAATATTAAAACAAATATCTTAATATCCTTTTAGATTCTGGTTCTTAACAAACTTTCCTTTTGGTGTCTTCATTTTAAAGTATTCAATATTTAATTTAAAAGCATATTGTATATTTAATACTTCTTGAGTTACAGGCATACAAACTTGAGGCAAAAGCACTTCTTTTTGAACTGTCCCTGTTGACATGCAATGAAAGAAAGATAGCTAAAGTGAACAGATTTTACTAATATACCTACCAATATCTGTACAAAAATAAAATAATAATGCTGCTATCTTTCTAAAGTCATTTTTACACCCCTGTAAGTTGGCTTCAAATCTCAGGTGAAACCCTAACCTCTAAATCCCATGTGAAAATTGGCACAAAATTATTCATACTGACTTTAAATGTGTTGTTATTGTATTGAAGGGTTATTCTGCATGAATTTTAAATTTAAATGGGCTAACATGCCTAAGTTGTCAATTAATTTATCATCATAATCATTGTTATGCTTTGCAAAGAACCACCACTGAACAAAATAGTAGTTTCCACATGTGTTATGATGAGTGTGTGAAGTCCTCTGGCAATTTGACGTGATTTCAACATGAGAACATATTTATTTTCCTAATCCTCATGCTGATATGCGGTTCTGGCCACCGCCCATCAGCATCAGCAGCAGCAAAACACAGCAAGTTCAAAAGGGCTGATCGTTTGCCAGCTGCCTGTAGAAGCTCCTTCAGCTCTAACCTCATTCCTTTAGCTCTAGATCTAGCTGTGGTATGCACCTTGTTTTTTGAAGAAGACATTGCGCACTGTGTGAGGCGATTTCATAATGACATGTACAATTTCCACCGACACGGCTGAAACATGTCAATTCCTGCTTTTCAGTTATATGTCATGTTTAAAAATCAAGTATAGATTCATTCAGTCATGATGTCGTTCTCATGTTCTGGTCCATTCTGGTACAAATGTTCATAAGGAACAGAAAGTGCTGATATTTGGCCCCAGAGAGATCTTGAGGCAGTTACTTGAAGGTTTTCTTTCAGAAAAATCTGTTCTCACTCTTTTCCTAAGTTTTACGTGGTTGGAACAACACATCAAAGTGAAAGCTTTAGATGAGAAGCCAAAAACTTGTGTACAGCCATGGGAATATCGAAAGCGGTAACAAAACTTTTGAAAGAAAGTATAAATGTACATAAAGTTCTTCTTTTAAGCTGCTTTTGCTTTTAAGGTGTTTCAGCTAAGAACTCCCTCTACAACATGGTATCAATATCATATGTATGTTTTTGTTTTTTTTTCAGAGTTAAACTGATTTCTCTAAATAGAAGAAAAAGAAACCTCCTTGTTTAAAGCTTTATCAGATTTTGTGCCTCCCTGATCAAAAACTTGTGACTGCAGTAGGCTGAGGCTGTGCATTA
This sequence comes from Zacco platypus, assembly GCA_038088235.1. Lineage (NCBI taxonomy): Eukaryota > Metazoa > Chordata > Actinopteri > Cypriniformes > Xenocyprididae > Zacco > Zacco platypus. The sequence continues at coordinate 10,144,428 of CM076081.1, read as the reverse complement.
TACTGGTACAAGGGCTGTAGTGATTTCAGGTTTCAGGCCAAGCTAATTTTAGACAGGCAATGATCCGGCCTACAGGGCATGGTCATTGTAGGTGACCTCACATGGACACTAAAGACTATTTGGTGCATGATGAAGAAAATTATAGACTGTCCACACAGTTTAGCACAAAATCTTGTTATTATTATGAATGAATTCAACCTAAATACATAAAGTGGTCATACCCACACACATTGAGTCTTTATTGAAAATTGACCTACATTTTTGTTTAATGAGGCCGGTTGGTAAATACTATAGGTGTAGGTGCAGATGGAACTAGTTGCACACTGTACTGCACATACTGTATCTAATATACCAATTATCACATCTGTCTTTTGAAATAGTGATTCTCGTCAGAAACATTTTTTGTTATACTGGTTGAAAATCTTCTCATATCCTAATTGCAATCACTATGTAAAATGGTCTAAATGTGTTTTTATAAATATATATCTTTTGTGGACGACATAGGACCATAAAATGTAAATCCAATCATTATATTCGGTCCGAATGAAATAATACGATGTCCTGACTCTCACCGTATGTTTTTACATACCCTCACCCACCCTGTTCGTGCAGACATCATACGTCATCATACGTTTCATGCAGAGTTTATGTAGACAGACCTCAGTCACGGAGCACCGCAAACAAACAGCAGCCACCTTTTACACTTCCTACTGAATCAAAACAACGAGCTTATGCCGCGTTCACGCCGTAACTACCGTAATTGAGAGATGGCAACCACTAATGTTCTAACCAGAGCTGTTCACATCCTCAGACTCAAAATTATGCGTATGCATGTCAACGGTATCAACACCGAAATGAATCTGCAGCAGTCCGTTACAATCTCTCTTTGTTGTTTACGTTTGTTATTATTGTACATTTACATTTTACAATTTATCATTTAGCAGACGCTTTTATCCAAAGTGACTTACAAGTGAGGAAACAAACAAGCGATTCTTCATGAAGAAGCAAATAGACACAGGAAGTGCTCACAATACAAGTTTCATACATTGCTCAGAGTAACATAAGCTAGAGTAGGAAGGGAAAAAGGAAAGGATAGGAATTTTTTTTTTTTTCAAGAATGGGTTAAGTGCTCACGAAAGAGATGAGTTTTCAGCTGTCTCTTGAATATTGCCAGGGATTCTGCGTTTCTGATGAAGGTAGGGAGTTCATTCCAACAGCAGGGAGCAGTGAACGAGAAAGTTCTGGAGAAAGTTCTAGGTTGTAATGGTATGTGCTTTGAGACATCAGGTAGTTTAACGGCGACTCTTGTGATGCTTTGCCGAGATCAGCTGTGTGGATGTGGACTCTTGTGATTTGGAGGAGGCGTGGCTTTGGACAGCGATTTGCTGGGAGGGTGGGATTGTATGCTTTCGATGCTAGCAGGCTAATGTTAGCATTTCCCAAATCACCTACTTCACCTTTAAATATGCTTTATGGCTATATAGTGTTGTCATGGGGATTCAGCACTCTATTTCACAACTTTGCTGTGATGGAAACTCTTGAGTGATGTTGTTGTCAAAACCATCTAAACCAAGACCAAGACCAGTGTATGCTCAAACCAAGACAAGACCAAGACTTTGAAGGGACCAAGACAGGACCAAGGCAGGGTGAGATTGAGCCAAGACTGAATCTCAGCTCTCCTTAAATTCATCTAAAAGATCCACATTTACTGGGAAATGTATTATATTTAATCAATAATACAATTAGTATAATAAGCTGTTATAAGATAAGAGCTGTTACCAATTTCCCACATGTTATAATATAAAAATCAACATCTCATACTTATTTTGTACTTCATGCTTGTCAAGAACTTATTTTGCAATCATATCTTGAATTGACCCATTGATTTTTGACCCGGCACAACAGTTGATTGCATTTGAAGCAGGATGCACCATCAATTTAGGGATATTCCTGCAGTTGTGGTCTTGATTAGTCTTGAAATAAAATCAAAAAATAATTAAAAAAAAATTTCCACCAGAACAGTTCGCGTTCTTGAGCCAGAGCCTGTTTTTGGCCAGGCAAACTGGAACTGGACACGTGTTTCCACAGACCTGACGAATGAACAATGACGTAAAGCTGCTATGTGTTGTTTGCCTGACTATAAACAGTTTAAAATCAAACTGTCCGCATCCCGGTGTTCGTGCAGGCATTGCAGCCCTTCTGTTTTGCTGTTCACAGTGCAGAACGAATACAAATGCGGTCGAGACTGAGACAGGACCTTCAAAAGAAGCCACCAAGACCGTCACCAAGACCGCTTTCGAGTACTACAACACTAGCTTGAAGAATAACATTTTGGGAAGGGATGGAAAAAATTGAGAAAGAGAGACATTTGCATTGTCAGGAAGTTCAAAATAGTCATTTAAAGCACATTTTGTTTTTCATGTATATGTGGGAAGATTTTATGATCTTTTGGGGTTGATTACTGTCTCAATGCTTGACCTTTGGATAGAAATCAAAGAGAGTGACAAAGTTGGTGCGTAAAAATGTGTCACAATGATATTTATTTTTAACATTTGCAATATTTCCATTTAACATTTTCAGCAATAACTGCATTAAAAATACTGTATTTATGATCTGCATGCAATTCAGCAACGTCTCCTGTGGAAATACCTTTTAACATATAAGGGAAGAGGACATGGATGTGGTCACAGGGTGGTTCCTGAGGTGGTGCACGAGGATGAGAGCACACGTGAAGTAAGTGTGTGCACTCTATACCGGTTTGAATGGGTGGACCAGGCCTGCACAAAAGATGTCTGTTGGTGATAAGGACAGGAAAAACGCTGCTACATCGCCTGCCAAAATAATCTGCTTGGTTAAAAAAGCAAAACAATTGGGGGAAAATCTATTGTGTTCGATTAGAGGGATCAAGACAGGATGTAAAATTGTTCCAAGGGGAAGACCTATGCTGAGGAACTCTCAGCCCGAGCAACACTGCAAGTAGCATTGCAAATAGCAGATCCTTTGAAATGTTTCGGAAGTGTAGATTTTGTAATAGATGTACATTCTTTAGATCTACATTGAATGTCTGTAGTTGACTGTATGCTGGCCCACATAGAAAGGGTTGTTCCCACGAATTCGTTATAGTGGCCCCACTCAGGTCCTGTGTCAAATAGCGACCCTTCCGACCTTAGGCTGGTATGAAGTTTGTGTCTCTGGTGAACTTTTCGTAAGGCTGGGAAAGAGCAGCACACACACACACACACACACGCGCGCACACAAAACACTTTACATTTTTATAAAATATCACAAAGGAATTTAAAAACTATTTAATCCACTTTTAAGTCAAGAGGCTTGTTGCTATTAAATTGTTAAACTCCATGTCCGAACGAAGCGTGACAAATCCATAAGTGATATCTACAACAATGTAAATCAAATTGCTTACTGCTGGAATTTTAACTAAAACCAAACTAAAACTAACTAATTAAACCCTTGTTAAACAGAAACGAGTACATTTGCAGTGTACTTCAAATCTTATAATTCTATTTTTAAAAAAAGCTGCACTTGAAGGTAATATAACATTTATGAAATAAAAGAATAAAACACTTTAAGTACACTTTTAATATGTTTTCCTGCTTTTAAAGAAGTACAATTATTTTAATGTCTTAACTAACATAAAGCACATGCGAAGTACTTTATCATAATTTTAACTGTAATGTGTTATTTCATTTAAAGTTAATACATTTTAAATGTACTAAACTGCAGCTTCAAATATATTAAAGTACATGACATAGAAACTTTAAAAGAAATTATTTTAGTTTACCGTAAAGTACACATTGTGGTACACAATCATATTTCAAAGATGATAGGAGTGTTGGGCTGTTTGGATACCTTATATCGCAAAAAACTCTACTTTTCAGGAAATGGAATATATATTCTATCCAAACTGATGTGGATGAGAAGGCGGGGGCTCTGGAGAAAGATGAAGAGCATTTATAGGAAGACACCAAGGAGACGCCAACCATGGAGGAGATGAAGGTGGGAGGAGGAAAGGAGGAGCCCGGCAGAGTCAGAGGGGTGGAAGGCTAAGGTGCAGCTGCTGATTTGGAAGTCCGAGGTGGAGCCAGAGCAACGGTGGACCGAGGTGGAGCTGGAGGGATGAGGAAGCCCTGCGGAGTCTGAGGAAAGACCATCCACAGTGGAGCTGAGGGAGTGTTGAGCCAAGGTGAAGCCGTTGGGTCGGAGGGCCGAGGTGGATTCCAGGGCTTGGAGGTTTGAGGTGGAGCTGAGGTATCCATGAGCCAAGGTGGAGCTGATGACTTGGACGCCCTCGGTGGATCTGTGCAGCAGAGCCGAACCATTGGAGGTGGACAGTGGAGTCGAGGCCTATGAATTGAATTGCTATGACAGTGGAGGAGGGAAATGAAGGCTGGGCGGGGCGATCCGCACTGAAGGAGACTTGGAGCTGGGCAATGACAACTTGGAGCTGGGCTTATTCAGAAATGACTTGGACGTCAGCAGAGGGCAGGGCTCCAATCCATCCCGATGAACTTTACCATTATTGGTGATGGATGCTGTTGTTCGCGAACACACGTACAGACTCCATGTTGGACTTGGGCTCCAGAATGAAAGTGGCCTCTAGAGGTATGCATTTTCACAGGACCCGATCAGCGTGGAATTAAATTTCTGAAGGAAAGACGCTTTTGGTCTGTAACTCTAGTGTACTTTGGACATCCTTTGACAGCAGCGCATCCGCACTTGAACTTGAAGTTTTCTGAGCTGGCCACCAAACAAGACAGAATAAAGCATGACCATGACACATGAGGAGTTATGAGGTTATTTTGACCAGGGAATGATGGACATACGTGTGTTGTCCGTGATTAGAATGCCTGCATCTGAGGCACTTACAGATTTTAAAATTTCTTGTGGCTATGTGGGTCCTCAATTTTGCTTTTGTTTTTTGTTGTTTTTTTCATTTGACCAAAATCCCATCATATCAAAGATGAAGTGCTATTCACAGGCTATTCAAAGTGCTATTTTAGGCAGCATTAGCTAGAATCGAAGACAAATGCTTGACACTAAGACACTCTTCTCTGCTCCTCAAATACATAAAACATTAGCCTTATATATTTCTTGAGTAAAGAAAATGTTGTACTTATTCATGTACTCATTCTTGCATTGTAAACAAGCAGAGATGGCCCAAAAAGCGTGCAGCACTAGAGGCAGGGTTATGGAGTTATAAGGTTTAGTTTGAGGATCCAATGGCATTGCAAGGTTTAGTCACAAGCTCTTTATAATACCTTTCATTGGTTACATATTTGCAAAACCCATAGACGAAATACAAGGTTTCCACCTCTGTGACGTATGACATATAGCAATATCCACTGCGACAATATAAAGACGTTCTCAAGTCTTACTTACCTGGTTAAAAAAGCTCAACTAACTGCATTTAATATAAATTTAACTTAAATACGTTTTCATTTAATTGAAATTAACAGTATTGTTAATTACAGTATTGTTTTTTAAAGTATAATTTATCCATAATATATTTTTTTACGCTAAAGTGTTCGTTTTCACGAGAGAAAGTATAAAAAAACGTTTGATTTCATCCATGTCCTTGAAATTTTGGCTTTCATAAATCTCAAATGGTTAATTAAAGTAACCAAAGTTGAGACATACAGCAGAGGTCAATTCTGAAATGTATGCAGAATTCACTCTGTAGTTTCAAAATTGCATCTGTCCTAAGAATGTTAAGGGGATAGTTCACCCAAAAATGAAAATTATTCCATGATTTACTCTCCCTCAAGCCATCTTAGGTGTATTTGACTATCTTCTTTCAGACGAACACAATCGGAGATATATTTAAAAAATATTCTTGGTCCCCCAAGGTTTATAATGGTTGTGAATGGGTGGCCACATTTTGAAGACAAAAAAAAGAAAAAGTAAATATCATTGTGTAGAACGCCATGGCATTGTTTTCTACGTCGCGGAAGTTAACACTTTTTGAACAAATGTCAAATGCATATGGCTATCGCGTCGGAAGCTCGTTATTTTACTTTATGAAGTTTTAAATAAGAATATTTGTCTTACACAAACACATCGATTATTACAGACAACCTTTATTAACCCCCTGGGGTCATATGGATTCATTTTTTTTTTATGGATGGATGCATTTTTTTTTTTTTTTTTGGCTTCAGAATGTGGCCACTCATTCACAACCATTATAAACCTTGGAGGACTAAGGATATTTTTAAATATGTCTCTGATTGTGTTCATCTGACTGAGGGTAGTCATGCACATAGGTTGGCTTTAAGGCTAGTAGATAGGGATAATTTTCATTTTTGGGTGAACTATCTCTTTAAGATTATTTGTATTACCACTTTATCATTTCCGGCTTATTCTCATCCCCCTGTTGATCAGAATTGTGAATGTCACTGGTCAGTGTTGACTACATTATGACATTGCCTAGAAACTAGTGTGTTGAAACAACTGATTTGAATTAACTTGAATTCTCTTACAACATTGGATGATTAATTCACTCATTAAGCCTAAATATTTACATTCCCCATAATCCTTGTGGTTTTTCAGTGTGTGTGTGTGTGTGTGCCCTTCCAGAATGCTTAAACATCTCATGAGAGAAAACATCCTTGTTTTAGTTTAATGTTATGAGCATGTCACATGTTTGAGGAGCATGTGGACTTTTGACAAACTAAATGTTCCTGCATCAGTGACTCAGTGTTTCTGCAGGACCTGCCTGTGGTATAATATAGTTCCAAGTAACACTGTGGTACTGGGAAATGTAATTAAGTACAGCTACTGAGAACAAAGCAATAAGGCACTCAATGCCATGAGTTACTTTGATTTTTCCATAGGTAAGGGGTATTGGTAGACTCTGTATAAAGCAGAGTGTCTAAAACACAGTTAACTCTTTCCCAGCCATTGACGAGATTTAGAAAACAACGCTTCCCTGTCACTAACAAGTTTTTCTGTGTTTTCACTGTTGTATGTTAGGAAGCACTGTTATGCATCTTCAGAAATAGAGTCTCTAGATCCAAAAACAAGCAAAGATATAAACTGCCTAACGTTACCGAATTAAATTCTGAACCCACAAAGACAGTAGTCTTTAGTATAGGACTTTGCAAGCTTTGGGGGTGTAGAGGGCTCAGTCTATGTTTTGATCATCATTCTGCCAAAGTTTTTCACAAAAACATAATTTTCTCAGCTTTTTGTTCAAAATGTTTTTTTGTTTGTTGTTTTTTTAATGAAACTCACACATTTATTAAGTCTTGAGAAAAAAAGAATGAATGAAGCTAGAATAAAATGTTTTTTGGTTTGTTTGTTTAAAGCAGCAGCTGTACTTTCTTTTGATATATTGAATGTTTAAATATTAATACAACAAAATACACGTAAGGGATAATGTACATCCAGCCGGGTGTTATCTCAGAATAAACCCCGACTGGGTGATCAGGACTTATCAGGACTTGCATAAGACTAGGCAAACTAGACAGACATTTATGGGATACGGCACACACCATGTATTAAACGGCATTTTGCCACATAAATAATTATGGGGATGAGAGATATTGATTTGAGATGAAACGGTTTTAAAATCGTACCTGTTTGTTATTTTATAATCCAGCAGTGTACTGAACAATAGTCACAAAATGGCAGCAGCTGCGTTTGTATGAAACAAGAGATACTGATGCTGGATGACAACTACACAAAATATTGATCTGAGTGAGTTTTAATATTTTATTAGCTCATCAAACGCAAAACTTCGACGAAGTAAAACCGTTCCAAGCAAGCGTATAGTGCTGCTGACTTCGGTAACCCGGATGAGCCTGTGTTCTGTTTTCAGCGGTTGTTATCGGGAATAGATCAGAATCAAGTTTTCCACAGTGCCATGTAATAAATTAAAATAAATATGACTCATGTGTGAATGGACATTGTTAGTAATTACTTTTTATTCACTACATTTACATTTAGTCATTTAGCAGACGCTTTTGTCCAAAGCGACTTACAAGTGAGGAAAACAAACAAGCGATTCTTCATGAATTGGCAAATAGACACAGGAAGTGCTCACAATACAAGTTTCATAAATTGCTCAGTACCATAAGCTAGAGTAGGAAGGGTTTTTTTTGTTTGTTTTTTTAAGTGGTGATCCTTAAAAAGGGACACATATTGAGTAAATATTCTTATATGGAAATTTCCTATATTAAATTTTTACACCTAAAATGCATTATGCTGCACAAAGTGGATTGAAGAATAAAATAATAAACTAGTCTTATAAACTCGCCAGAAAAGCTTTTGCATATTGTAATAAAGTGTTATTTTATAATGCTATGCATAATAAATCTATTTCTGTTATATGCATTAAGCTCTCATGCACATTGTATTGACAACTCGCTTGAAAGACTCCTCTGTAATCCTCATAAAACTTAGAGAGTTGAACCGGCTCATTTGGTTCTTTTTGAGTCGGACATGACCGAAAAGATGACTTTAAACTCTGTCCGTCAGTTTGATTCATTCCGTTCAAACTGGCTCTTTGGATCAGTACCTGGTCTAGTAACTTCTAGTGTAGCCTCAAAGTCGTTCATTTCAAGCTGGGTCTTGGGCTCGTGGCAAGGCACAGCACACACACTGGCTCATCGTTGAACATAAATTGATCTGATTCATCAAATAAACAGAAACAAGGATCCATAGGTTTATAAATGTATGGCTACTGCTAGTAAAGTGACGTATAACAAGTCCACGGTAATCCTTGGCAAACTTCGACGGTTAGTTATCATTTAGTTCTTGGGTGCTACTTCAGCTGTGTGTTATCAACCGGGACTAAAGTTTGATTCAATTTGAATCAAGTCAAAAGAAAGATTTGTTCAAGAATCGGACATCACTAGTATTTGATTCATTTATGTTCTATATTACTTACCTGCATTACCTGTCATCACACAAACCATCAATAAAACCCCGGTGTTGAGTTCATCTTCTGTTTCTGAATATGAATCCTGTGACTAAGGCAGGTAGACTTACCACAGTTTTTTAAGTTTTACACCATTGGATATTTGCATTCAGTTTGACTAAACTGGGAATGCTGCTGGCTGAACACTAGGTGGTGCTATGGGGTAATGTTCATTGCGTTATACCCCCTGCCTTCACAATAACAAGGCAGCTTAATTGATTTCAACTTTTGAATTTTATTTCCACTATCTCTTCTCTTCCCTATCAGTCTCCTACACTAGCCTTGTTTCCATTACAGATTTGTGCAAAACTTTTGCGATATTTTCTAAATATCGGAAAACTACTATTGCGAAATCACTGCGTTTCCATTAACCGATGTTAGGCGACTAAAACATCTTTTTTTCCTCTCACGATAAGACATTGTAAAAATCATGGTGACGGATAGGTTTACGCAGATTCCAGCCGTGCACTGCACTAGCCTTTATTTTTAATCAAAGGAGACGTACGCGTGTTATCCAAGCATTTATGGCAAGGAAAGCCCCTTATACTTTGGGGCGGCCATGTATGATGTGCTTCTGGGTGTTTCTCCCTACTTTCTGCTTCGAGGTCTTGATTTTAAATTCAAAATGTGGCATTTCTTTGTCGTTTAGAAGCCAGCAGTTCTGTGATTACTTTTGTCTTTTATGAGTTTAATGATCTCTCGTCTTCTGTCCAAACATACTGTGCCCGACTTCTACATATGGCAGGTGACCTGTAAATGCGAAAAAACTGCGAAATATTCCTTTTTCGAATTGCCTGAAAAACCATGCAAACTTTTCTGTGATATGTGGGAGTTTTCGCGAAATTGACATGTTTGCTCAATATAAAGGGTAATGGAAACGTGGCTACTGTCGCTAAAGTTCTCTTCCCTGTCAGCACTTCCGTGTTTATGTCCAAACGACAGCTCCGTATTGGCCAACACTGTACACGTGAGCAATAATGAGTCGCCGTTCTGACGCTGAACACGGAAGCGCTGCACTGTGTTTACTATATCAACAGCTTAGGAGACTGACACGGAAGAGACGAGATTGTTGAATAAAGTCGTTATTTTTATATTTTTGTTTTTGCGCACAAAAAGTATTCTCGTTGCTTCATAAAATGAAGGTTGAACCACTGTTGTCATGTTGACTGTTTTAACGATGTCTTTAGTACCTTTCTGGACATTGACAGTGGTAATTAAATTGCTGTCTATGGAAAGTCACTGAGCCATCGGATTTCAAAAATATCTTAATTTTTGCTCCGAAATGATATGAACAAAGGTCTTACGGGTTTGGAACAATGTGAGGGTGAGTAATTATTGACAGAATTTTCATTTTTGGGTGAACTAACCCTTTAAGTATGTCACTTATTTGCACATGCTAAAAACACCACATTTTTTCAGAGGCCCAAACTGAGCAAATATATGGAATTGGACATTTTTAGAATGATAAAAAAGGACTTAAAAAAGGCATGAACTATCAATCGGATAACAGAAGGCATGTAGTAAACGCATCTGATGCAACACTAAGGATTTTTTTAAGGATTTAACTCTTTGAAGCTCTCATTGCTTTCTCAACTGTCATTTCCACAATATTCTGCATGAGCCTCCTCAGCTTTCATAGAGAACGATTTAAAAATACCCGGTCAGCAGTAAGATGAAAGATACAATAAGTGTAAGCAAGAGGAGGGGACTTACAGACACTACTGTCTCATTCACAGATAACACACAGTTTATCATGCATCATATTCATCCCTCTGATTTTTACATGTATGCCAGACGAGACTTTATCTACACCATAGATCACTGTGAATGAGGATGCGGGCCGTTCTGGAACATGACACACTTGTTTCTCTGCTAAATGGCTGTCTGTGGATGTTCTTGTTGTTCAGTCCAACAGTAGCTCTCTGTGGCTTTTTGACTTGATTCTTTTGAACTTGAATTCCTTGTGGTGTTTGTCCTCCTCACATGTCACCCCTCCTTTCCCTCTTTTCATGTTGACTGGTAATTTGTTTGTAATTGTTGCCCCGAAGCTCTACAGACAGACCTCATGTGGACTGGTCTCTGGAGGAAGCTTAAAAGGGAGAGTGCATCCAAAACCAAAAGGCAGCAGCCTTTCACTAATTGGCAAATTACCATAAATGTTGTTTACACCAAGTGTAAGTGGTTCATAGATGCTATTTATACTATACTGGAAAGATTGGCAGAAACTATTTGCTCCTCAGTGTATCGTAGTGTATTATAAAACAGTATGCAATAACTAAACATTTTCTGAAGAAATTCGGTTTCTAGGGGTAGGCATTTGCTAGGATGTTCTAGCTGGTTGCTACGACGTTGCTATGTGGTTGCAAGTGTTACAAGTAGTTGCTAGGGATTTTCTATTGCATCAGTGCATTGCCCAAAGTTAATAAAGGCCAACCCTAGGCAACTACAATGTTCTGGTGCTGAGATATAGCTTGTCATGTTCCTATACGGTTGTTAGGGTGATCTGGATGGTTGCTAGGGTGTGGCCAGGCAGTTACCCAGGTAGACTGTAGACTGAATGTCCCCCCTGAATCAACAGAGCCAACCCTCATATATGTATGATGTTCTGAATCTGAGATGTGGCTTATTCATGCTGCCATACGGTTGCCAGGTTCTCTAAATGGTTGCTAGGGTGTGGCTATACAGTTATTAATACACTGGATGTGTGTCTGAATCAAAAAGCCAACCTCCGTGTCTCTATAATGTTCTGGTGCTGAGATACGGATTACTCATACTGGCTTATGGTTGCTAGGGCACTCTAAATGGTTCTAGGGCATGGCTTAATAGCTTCACGATGATCCTAAGAGACTGATTGGTAAAATGAGCCCACCCCCTTGTCTCTATGCAATCCAAAATTCCTACGCAAGTTAGCATAGTAGGAAAAACACACATGTGTGCCCTTCCTGTTTCATGGGCAGTCCCTTCACCATAGTATGTCTATGTGGCAATTTTGGGCAGCTCTTGCCCCCCTGGGGCAAATTGTGCCCCATTGTGGCGTATGGTCTTACTGAGCTGGCCAGCCTCTTCAAATAACGAAATCCTTGCTCGGAGCTATGGCCCGTCAAACATATTTTTGCCATGTTTGCATCTTGACAGTGGTTAGTAAAACTGTCATTGTATGGAAAAGTGCTGAATGAAGATTATTAAAAAAACTATATATGTATATATGTATATATATATATATATATATATATATATATATATATATATATATATATATATATATATATATATATACATAAGCATGCTGTTATATTTCTGAGGAATACAAAATAAAATATATATATATATATTTTGTGTTCCTCAGAAATATAACCGCATGCGAATTTAGATGCTAATTAGGGTGAATAACAGTTGTCATGTTTAGGTAAACTACCTCTGCAAATGGTCGATTTGAAGTGCTTTTTTTAATGTGTTCGAGACAGACTTCCCTTTTTAAGGTAAGATATTTGAACAAATTTCAGCAAGTTCCTGATTGCTGTTGTGTCAAAAACACAGTAATGTCCAAAACGTAGACTCAACACAGTTATACAACCAGAATAGGGGTTTGTGACTAACCCCTCATGTTTAATGTGCTGTATAATAGACCTGAGGACGTCTACTCATTCTTTACTCCCAAGAAGTTTAGACAAAGGCATGTGGAGACTTCACAATGCTGAATTCTCCGGATGTCCAGTGCTGTTCTCTCTCATTTCCTTTTATAGCCTGCTTGCTGCTCTAGTCTTCATTCATGATTTCTAAGTCCCTTTCTCTCTATCTTCACTTTTATTTCGTGCAAAGCTGGTCATGTTGCTTGTCTTCAAAGAGACATGCCTCCCATTAAGAAACATATTAATCTTATTAATGAATATGCCTAACCATCATGGAACCACAAAAGCGACTGATTTGAAACATATGTGAAGCATAAAGAATTTCTTTCTGCTTTGTGTATCTAAACCAGACACTTAGAAAAGCAATGGACATCTATTCTGTATGTATTTATTTTAGACTAAGCTAATTTTTATTTTTATTTATTTATTAGTCTGTCAATGACGTAATATCTGCGTTATCCCTGGTTTCCGCTTGTACTGCACTGTAACCATGGCAACAGACACGGACAGCTGCGTAACCATAACCAGCTCCATATGTATGACTTATCTAAGATGGTAAACTTGCTTGGTAACTCACTTGGTACAGCATTGCACTTGCGATGTGAGGTATTTGGGTATGAGTCCTGTGGAAAACAAGTCACAATAAGAGACCGAAGACTTGTAGAAGCAAGGTAAAGTGGCAAGGGGTTGCACCGACTCATTGACTAGTCGACTTTAACGCTCTGCCATGACGCGTTAAAGGGTTAGTTCATTCAAAAATGTAATTTCTGTAATTAATTACTTACCCTCATGTCGCTCCACACCTGTAAGACCTTCATTCATCTTCGAAACACAAATTAAGATATTTAAAAAATCCGATGGCTCAGTGAGGCTTGCATTGACTTCAAGATAATTAACACTTTCAATTGCCCAGAAAGGTACTAAAAACATATTTAAAACAGGTCATGTGACTACAGTGGTTCAACCTTAATGTTATGAAGTGACGAAAATACTTTTTGTGCACCAAAAAAACAAAACAATGACTTTATTCAACAATATCTAGTGATGGGCAATTTCAAAACACTGCTTCATGAAGCTTCGAAGCTTTACGAATCTTTTGTTTCGAATCGTGTATCAAACTTCCAAAATCACGTGAACCATTGAAATTTCGAAACACTTATGTCGTAACAAAGGCTCGTTTACTGAAATCACGTGACTTTGGCAGTTTGATACACGCTCTGAAATAAGAGCTACTGAAAATGAACGAAGGTCTTACGGGTCTGGAACGACGAGTAAGTAATGACAGAATTTTCATTTTTGGGTGAATTAACCCTTTAATCATGACGTCGACTAATCACTGATCATGGCCTAGAGTGGGCGTAACAGGATAAGAAATCTTTGAAGTCCACCTTTATGCTCTGTATCCAACAGTTAATGACAAATAAATGGATACTCCAAGAGCGCTTCACAAGATATGTTTAATTATACCATATGGATGCTTAATATTCATCGGATGAATTAACTTTTTAAGTTTTACAGGTAAGTTATTTATCATTCTAAGATCACGTGCAGACAGATCGAGCGCATATGTTCTGTGATTTATAAATAAAATAGCTTAGAAAAGTTCTGGCATATATTGCTTAGCAGCTTCACTATCAGCAGAGAGAAGGTGCCAGGTGTAATTAACTCGCACGCAATCACTTTCTCACTAATGCATTCAGATAAATGTATTCTGTAATGTTCTACTTTATCTGTATCTGATTAAGAATGAGCAGAAATCTCTGAGAAATATAGCGACTCAAAGACAAAACAACTGATAAAATAAACTTATGAAGGAGCAATAGGCTTGTGGGCAGTGCTGTGTCATATGCCATAGCTGTGCACAAGGCAACCCGTGTTCCAGTCTCAGCTGATTTAAAAACGGATTTTTGAACCATTGTGATACGTACAATCAATGTAATAAAATGCTGCCACATATTTCTTTCATATAAAACTGAAATAGATTTTAGCACTACTCACTGGGCATTTTTTGTCACAAAACATGTAAAAAAAAAAAACAATATCATTTTGACACCACAGATGTCAGAATCCATCCTGCGTTTAAAGTGGCAGACGACAAAACTGCAGCGCGCACTTAGAATAAACAACGCTAGTTATTGATATAGTTTTCTTACTAACTGATATTTACTTGAGTGATATCCCAAATCATGCGATTTGTTAATGAGAGGTTTGCCATTATATTTCTAAGCGACTTACATTGATAAATGGACAGAGCCATATTAGGGGACAAGACTTGGGAGAGGAGATTTTTTTGGCCAGTAAGCAACCATCAACCGCAGCAAACACTCAGAACACCCTCGCTGATTACTCACATTTTCTTCAGAAATGTAAAACATTATGTTTTAGCTCTATCAGCTGGTTCTATGTAGAGTGTTTAGTTTGTGTGGTATTGTTTACAAGACCACTACCGTTCTTTTCTCACAGTCTGGCCAATAAAGTGACTCACAGTACTTGGCACTTGATCAGTATTCTGTCTGGCTAAGACTAAAGCTATGTTCAAACAGTAGAATACTCTTTCATGCACACTGCACAGTGTACACTATATACTCCCTGCTGTTTTATTAAATAATGCACATTAAAAAAGTGCACATTATGCGAAGTAAACATTTCAATGCATGTAGTGAGGTCATGTGACAAGTATGCTGCATACATTATGTTAGTTTTTAATTGATCAATGATTTAATTGATACTCTCAAGGTATTGCTACATCCTCAGATCTACTGGTTGTTTATGATGGCTTATTACATAGAACCATTAACCTAAAAAAGGTTATATTCACCAAGTGCACAGCATGTCTGTGAATGGACATATGTACTGCTGGCAAATTACCAGTTCTTCTACAATCAAAAGTGTTTCTTATCCTAAATGTTGGCAGCTTTTCTAATTTGTTTCTTCCTGAGATATCTCAATCCTGTCCACTCTCCCCTTCCTCTCATCCCATCTCACTCCCCCAGCACTCTGTGTATCTATCTCTATCGCTCCCTCTTCATCCATCCGGATTTCTTCATTGGATTCCTATGGAATTAATTCTCCAGAGCGATTCAGAATAGTCACTCGGTGCAACAACCGGAATAACCAAATCAAAATAGAGTGTCAGTTTTCTTTGCTATCTCCCAATAGTTTTTCTGTTTCTCATTAAAAAAAAAAATCTTGCTGGAGAGTGGATGGATATCACCCATCTGGAAACCATTTTTCTAATATTTATAATATAACAGGGAATGAAAATTCTGTTTTTCTCTGCATTCTATGGATGCAGAGAAAAACAAGGAACAAGGGCAGTAACTTCAAAAGGATTCAATCCTCTGAAAGCATAAACATAGCTGAAGTGATTTTGGGATTGAAAGCATCACAGTGATTTTTTTTTTTTCATTTTCAAACTGATAATTGCTTATTTCTCCCGCGTATTAAGCTGAGCAAAGCTAATTTAATATAAATATCTAATTGTTATGAATCGTTTGGTTTTCACACACAAGGTTCCCTGCTAAATTAACCAAGAGCTCTTCTTCAGTGCGGTTTAGATGTAACTGGGTAGTACAGAGGTTTTCCAGAAACTTCCTTTTAGAGCTGGGAATTACAAGTTGCATATCCTGTACAGACCCACAGCTGCTCACATGTGAGGGCCAAAGGAATGTCCTTAGTTTCCATCCGCTGGCTGTTTTTCTCAGCACTTACTCACTCTGTCAGATGACAGAGACCAGCCGTTATAACCTTTAGTCTATGAATTATAAAGTTATTGTACTCTCTTTTACACACATACATACAGAGATTGTTAAAGGAATCGTTCACTCAAATTTTCGTGGAACACAATTTCCATGCCTCTATTCTCCACACAGTTAAAAAAAACATTGTTTAGTCTGCCGAGGACTTATAATAGCTTTATACAACAAACAGGCCGAAAATACTTTTAGATGAAACAGCCATCACTATCACTCACCCAATGGCAAAAAGTCTCATCTTAATGATCTCACTTACTGCTTCGAATATCATTCAACGCTATCGCTGGATCTTGCCCAATAGCAAAAACGCTGCTTTGAATTTCATTCAAGGTTTTACTCTTAGTTTTGTTTCTAAAAAATCTCAGAAGTGGGATTTTAGCCCACTTGTTTGGCACCTCGATGGTATTCACTATCTCTGGAGCAAAAAGCCTCATAGTAATGCTAACATGTAGGGCCCTATCATACACACAGCACAATGTGACGCCAGTGTTTTTTGCTGGTTTCAGCCCGACTCGGTTATCATTTTCACATCAAGCACCACAAGCCAGGTACCACAGGCCTTCGCTCCTTTAGTGATCGCAGGCTTCTGGTGGGGACGTAGACTTGTAACAGTGAGTGTGAGCAGGAGGGTGGTAAATCTGTAAGCAAGCGTCAACGCCTTGAACTTGATGCGAGCAACAAGTGGTATCCAGTGCAGAGAGATGAAAAGAAGCATGACGTGGGCTCTCTTGGGCTCATTAAAGACAAGATGTGCAGCCGTGTTCTGGATCATTAGTAGCGGTTTGATTGCACATGATGGCAGTCCAGCCAGAAGAGCATTGCAGTAATCAAGCCTTGAAATGACCAGGGCCTGGACGAGAACATGTGTTGCATGCTCAGTCAGAAAGGGCCTGATTTTCCTGATGTTGTGTAGTGCAAATCTGCATGACCGAACTGTCTTTGAAATGTAGTCTTTGGTCATCAAAGATAACTCCAAGATTTCTGGACGAATTTGATGGGGTAATTGCAGATGTACCTAGCTGGATGTCGAAATCATGTTGTAGAGTCAGATTGGCAGGGAAGACGAGAAGCTCAGTCTTTGCCAGGTTGAGCTGCAGGTGATGTTCTTCCATCCTCGTTGAGATGTCCGCCAGACACCTCGTCAGGTTTTGACGGATCAGTGTGTTACCCCTGTCAGAGTCTGTCTGAGCTGAGCTATACATGTATTTTACTGTAATTATAAAAATTACAGACATTATCACAAAATAAACCCCTTTAAGCTTATATAAGACCTCTCAAGGCTTAATTTACCTTAATAACAAACTGTGTAATGCCTGTACAATATCTGTACAATATCTCTTATAATATCTCAAAGTGCTGTGGACTAAATAATACAACGTAACTGTGATTGTCACAGGATTAAAGCTCAGTGGGGGGATTTTAAGATTTGATCATCTCAGACTGTTATTGCTTATGTGGCTCTGCGCTGGATTGGAGGATAATGGGTAAATCCTGTCTCTTTACATAGCTGAGATACCTTTCTGCCTCTGAAAGGTGTAGCCTTCACCCTTTAAACACATTCATATGTGAAGAGCAGTTTTAAGGAAGCTAATCTAAGACTCTAGCTTCACAAGGATCAATTCATTAACAATACATTTACAAGCACTCAAATACACACACCTCAATGCAGAGTAATATTGTAACAAATTAAGTTAATTGGATATAGTTAAATAAATAGAAGAATAAAAAAAATGTTGTAATACTTATAAATACTTGTGCTATGTTTATAATAATAAGATAAAATGTGCCATATATAGCAGCATAAAAGATTTTGTACTGCTAAAAACAGAAACCTTCCACATTCAAGTTCAAAATGGCTGTACCGGCTCTGACATTAAAGTCAGCATGACCCATTGTCAGTTTTGATTTCACTGACTTTAAAAATAAGGTGGACATCACAACATGCCACATGTGCATTTTGTCATAAACACAAGCATGCTGATCCAGTCATGATTGTTTGTTTGTGTGGTCGAATCCTATCACACGGTATCATGCATTATGCTCCGCAACTACATATGTGTATCAGCAGGACGTCATGGTGAAATGCTGAAGAAACTCATAAAGTGTGCTGGTATTCTGAACTTTACAGGGCCAGCTGCTGCTCGCACTCCCTCAGACATGTGAAACAGCACAGTCCCACTGAACTCCCACTGACCTGTGTGAGCAACACACACGAGCACACACATACACGGTCACATTCCACTCTCATAGCAACTCATTATAAAGTCCTTTAATTGGCAGGTGGTATGGATGCCTCCTCCAGCTCAGTCCATCAGGCTTCCTCTGAATCTTCTCCATCTCTGTTGAGTAATTAAACACAGAAGCATCATGCCCATTTAAACTGAAAATAAATTGATAACTCTACAAATAAATAAAAAATAATAGGGACCTATTTCATAAACATCATAATACTCACCGTATCAGTAGTATAGCCATAAAACAAAATCTATATGTTAATATGATGTGTGAATGGAAAAAACAAATTGAATGTTCTCTGTTTTTATGACAGTGTAAGAAATTTATAAAAATTATATGAAAAACAGATCAGATAATGAAAACATAATTTTAAGAGTTTTATTTTTCAAATGAAATTTAATGTTATATTAATATAATATAAAATATATATATATATATATATATATATAAATATATATATATAAAATATATATTCAAGCTCTATATTTTTACTTTTAAATCCTCCAACCATTGCTTACATTTATTTTCATTTTAAGCCATGTAACCTCCATTTTGCTTTTTTGGTACGATAAACTGAAATATTTTGTTGTGATAATCAACATTATGCAATGTCAATTTGAGTGTATTCCACTTCCACTTGTGCTCCTTATAAAAAATAAATAAATACATAATAAACTAATTTTTATGTCCCCATTGACAAAAAAGTTGAAAAAGTCAGAATGAAAGGCTGATTGAAGAAAACAGAGGGATGGCAAAGAAACTTACAGAAATGTAAATTGGAGAGGAAATGATCAAGTGGTGCTTCAGAGGGAAGTTTGTCTGCGGTTCGTCTGGCCGTATAATGATAGTGTTGTTCAGGAACAGCTCTGTGCCCGGCCTGAATAGTAAATGAGAGCTGGGAACTAAACAGTTTTGTTGTATAGCATCTGTTGCAAGACAAATTGATGTACTGTAAAAGAGATCGCAAATTTTATTCAGTCTCTCATTTTTATTTTTTTTTTATGGTACCAAATCAACAACAACATCCTGTCAGAGCTGCTTAGCACACATGCTTTGACACATTTAGCTACAGTGCTTATGGGAACTATGTGATTTTGAATCTGTCTCAAAAGATGTCTGGTTACTTTTTCCTCAAATTGCAAAACATGGCCTATAGATCCAAGAATTATCAAGTTTTGTGTCACCAAGCCACACGTATAATCTTATATAAATTGTTTATATGAAAATAAAATGCTAGTTAAATAAAATATGAAAAGAAAGATATGAAAGATACAGTAAATAATAGAAAGAAAAAGCTCATAACTCATAACAGGAGCACTTGTCCTCTATCCTCTTTCTAATCAGGATTCCAAGCCGAGATGAGGCCTCAGCTAAGGTCAAATGTCAACAGGGGGCAAAAGGTCAATGCTCAGAAAGCTTTAAAGTGATCTGAGATTCTTGACCAAATGGAGTTGGGTCACTGTTAAAGCAGACAGCTGAGTAGTTAAAAGTCCTATTCAGTTACAAAACATCTCCCTCCAATAAATGAATCAGTCAGAGTACAGCTTATCTGATGGAATTTATTGACAAAAGTAGCTTTATACGTGTGCAAACATCAAACATCATTTTTTATCATTAGTCATAGCTTTGAAATGTATATGGGAGTGGTTTGCTATGAGGAAGAATGTGTTTATACTTATACACCTTAATGGTGTTTTATGTCTGTAAACTGAGATTCCATCTCAAGGTCTTCACTCATTCTGAACATAACAGCTGTTGAATTAGCCATTTCAAAAATGTAAATGTTCAATATGCAAGATTTTATGTTTACAGCAATATTCAGTAGCTAGCATAAATGGTGTTTGTAGTGTAATGCATTAATGTGTTTTCACAGGGATGTAAGGATATCCAAACAGCTCACACACTCTGTTACACACTCCAAACTATACTGATGTTGCTCCAATTTATTAGTGTTTTTTCATCACTTATTAATGGAAATATAGGCTATCCTCTGAGAACTGCTATTAGCATATTTACGGTGAAATTGCAAACCCCTACAGTATTTTGCAAAGTTCAAGGAGGAAATCTTGGTTATCTGGAGGGCACCGGCTAAAGGTTCAGGACAAAAACTAAACAGATGTAACATTCCTGTCTAAATCATTGAACAATCTGGTGTGCGCTTGCTGTACAACAACAACAAAACTTACCATAGTTTAACAACTACCATAGTATGATGCAACTAGAAGTGACTTTTTTACCGAAACATTAGTAACTTTGTTACACATCCGTGGTTCAAACAATGTTGGGTCAAAAATAGTTGTTTATGATGTCGTAATAACTTCTGCTAATTTGGTTCGAGATGGCATCTGAGGACAACTTTGCTATTTTTTGCTATGTTCTCAGTTGTTTTGCTTTATTTTTGGATATTTCTATTCAATCATGGGTTTCCTCTTACAGATTAGTGGTGTAATGGTTCCCATCAGAGTTCTGCACACGGCCGGGTACCCGATGGGTGACCTGCCAAATTTTGTGTAACTGGTATAATAATTTTTGTTTTGGGTGCGTTTTGGGTGCAGGTTGGACACGTCGTAGGCACGGTCGGACTGCGGTTCCAATAACCAAAACTATTCCAACTCAATTTGGTGCATTTGACAGCTACTTTCAAATGGTCCCATGTTTATTTGTGTTCAAGCTCTGTCTGAAGACCGTTAAAGGTTTAATTGCAGTGCTGAGTTTTGTAGCCAATCGCGCTGCATCTGATTGAAAGCTGTAGTAATTATATTAAAGGAGCACGCTTTGCTCGGTTTATGTATTTAATATTGGCTGTTCACAATTTGAATAACAAAGAGGACCAGCTGCCAGATAAACACTCCTGAGTTTCGGAAGAGAAAACCACGTTTAAATGCCGAGCGAATCTGCTAAATAGGCTATTTAGCTTTAAGCTGGTAAATAGGCCTACTAAAACATTCTTTGTTCTATTATTTTACATGTGTTGTTTAATGCAATGTTTCAATAAATGCAGTGACATAGAATGGCTAATGTTGGTTTTATTGGTTGTGTTAGCCTATATGAGAAAATGATTTTTGCGGGTGCGGGTCGGGTCACGGTTTTCATATTAATTAGTGTTTCTGTCAGATATCGGGTCAGGTGTGGTGTTAATAACTGCTTAACTTAATAAAGTTATAAAAGCTATCCAATCAAGAGCAGCGAGTGATTCCCTTGTCTTTTGTTGTTTGATTAACATTAAAAACACAGACAGCAGGAATATTAGGCTACTGTCACTTTAAGACAATGCATGGATCCAGTAGACTGATACTGTACGTTCAACCAAATATTTTTGCTAGGATTCTAACCAAGATGGGCATGTCAACATGCCCGTTCAAGCACAATACTTGAAAGAGAACTCAATATATACGTTTGAGTTCTCTTTCGCATCTTGCGCTCAAATGTTCAAATCGGCAAGGCTTAAATTAGTTTTAGTTTAAACACAGATAGCAAGTGTGTTGTTCAGGTCTCACCTGTGCTAGAGGGGTATCAACAGCATAAATGACTGGTCATTTTCAAGCATACGGCACTCGCATTTAACAAAGTTGACAAAGAGTGACTGTTTTGTCCACGCTTTTTCTTTCTTTTATTTTTCGACAGAAACATAGATTAGCTGAACTCTGTCTGTTTAATATGTTATTTTTAACAAATCATAGATGCGCCATCAGATTTAAGTCTATGCAGTGCAATAGCGTACCGAACTGTGGGTGGGGAACAGTACGGTTCGATTATTTTTTTTCTTTTTCCGAGAACCATTACACCCCAAATTCAGATATAGATTGTACTTCATCTTAGCTTGCATATTTTGCTCAAGAGGCTGATCTGATTAAGTCCACATGACTTACAAACTAGAAACTATGCTTCTAACTACAGGTTGAGAGTTGTAGGTCCAACCACACAACTTTGCAATGCTGTTTGTGAATGTTCGTTGGAACTAGGTTTCTGGAAACAGAATCGCAGAATTTGACAGTGATAATGATGCTTTTCAGGAACACCCTTGTTTAATTAATTATGCTGATTCTCAAGTTTTCCAAACTCATCTGATATTATTGCAGTGTCACTGCGTTTCCTTTAGAGGACCATCTTTCCCTCAATACAGATTCTTAATCCAGTAGACACTTGTTAGTTTTATTTTTGCATAGTACGTTCAGTACATTGTGCTGTCTTAAGGTCCTATATCATACCATATTTTTTTTGAAATATACAATATTTCATCATTTTAATATTTGACAGCAAATTTTAAAAACATTACAACCTGCTGAACAGACTATCCATCTCTCCGTCACAGCCTTGGTTTCTTTTGTGATACTTTAAATATGGTGTCTACCGTGACTGAAGTCTATAATCAAGCATAACCCAAGATCTTCTTTATTTTTTGTGTGTACGTTGTTGATCAGTCTTCACGCCGATTTCCCTCTCCAGTGGAAAAAGCCTTAAGCATCTGGATTCCAGTGTGTTCCAAACACCTGTTAGATGGTTCGGCCAAAGCTGGACAACAGTGTTAAAATGATTGTGGGAATTATGGTTGCATGGTTAACCACGGAGAGTTATGACTGTGGTGCATTGAGAACAGCATGAGTCATATTGTCTTTGTGTATACAGGCAAACACTGACAACCATAAATGGATGTTTCTTTCTCTTTATTGTAAGAACGCATTCCAATTTAAACAAATGGGATAGAAGTCATTTTCCTGCCATGTACCCACAAAGTTATGTAAACATGCGGTGCTTAAGTTATTACAATGTCATCACACTGTCTAGTATATACCGCAAAGAGTGATATCAAAGAAAATCCCTGTGGGGACTTTTAAAATGGCCACCCAGTGGGAGTCTTTTATTTCATTTAACCGCACAATTGATACTGATTTATATTGATGCTATCATTCAAACAGTTTGTGCCGTAAAGGTGTCCTTAGTAATGTAATGTAGTAATGTTTTGTAAATATTGTGCAAAAGTAATATCAGTGTGTTCATATGAGTATACAGATGAAAAATGTATCACTGAACACTCACTCTTTTGCGTCAAAACAAGACCGGATGGAGTGTGGAGGATGAGACAGGTTTTGTCTTCGAGAGAAAAAGGACACTATCCCTATTATCTGATTCTAGCTTCTTTATTAGACACATTAATCTCTCTGACACTGGGCACTTCCTTCATAGAGTCTAAACTAAGACAAGTTCTAGACTAAACATGGGTTTATACATACTAACACATCGCCACCCTTATGAAAAAAAAGTCAAATAAAAGGCCATACACACTCATGACTAATTCTTAACACACTTAAGTACACTTTTAAAAGTACATTTTAAAACATGTTTTAATCATGATTTGTACACTTATTTTGATGTGTATACTACTAAAGCACGTAAAGTTGCTTGATTAGAATGTTAAATGTGTTTTATTTAGTATTGTATTTGAAGTTAGTAAAAATACTTAAATGTACTAAATTGTAACTTAATCATTACAAATGTGTAATTACAAATACATTGACATACATGACATGCAAGGTCAATAGAAATTACATTAAACTATACTTTAGTGAGCTACCAAATGTGTGTTGGTGTATTCGGCAGAACACTGTAACCATATTTCAAAGACAATAAGTAATTACAAGAATTACATATAAATAAGTACTTAAGTCATACTAACTGTAAGTGGGTCAAAAACACTCTAATGTGCAGCTAATAGCATTTAGTATCAAATTAATCTATAATACCAGTATAATCTTTTTAAGTATATTATTTTCATAGAAGTACTCTTTTTAAAATATGCGAAAGTGTACTTCCCAGAAGGTTTGAAATAACTAATAAAAAGTTTTTTTTTTTTTTTATTACATCATGATTTCCAGCATGTGTTAAAATTCAGCTATCATAGAATAGGTCTCGGAGACATTGATTATATGTAATTTGGCATAATTGTTGATGATCATCAGAGATGAATGCACATAGTTTTAGGCCATTCTGAAGTCATGGCTCTGGAATGGAGCATAGTCTTTCCTCTGTCTCTTATTTAAGGAGCCTGAAAATGTCTTTGAATGAATGAGGCCTATTGAACATTCAGCTTCTCTCTACATGACAACAGGACTCAGATGCCTTTTAAATATGTACCATAAATATGCCTGACAGTTGAAAAACTTACAATACATAACATGCCCTACTGTCTCTAAGAGTGCTTTGAGACAACAGCTCAGTCCAGTTTGTATGGGTGGTTGAAACTGATTTTTCAAATCATTCTTACAGCATGTGAAAAGAGATTTAAAAAGGAAGTGTTTTTATTGAACCAAGGATAACAACAGCCTGACACTAAGCAGTGTGTGTATCATTTCCCTGTATAATTTTTTAAATATGAGTGTGGCTTTGAGCTTAATAGTTAGACAGCTGCTAGTTTGTTCCTCATTAATCTGTTGTTTTAGCGGTCAGTGTTGTCTGGGACATTTCTGGCCTGTGCAGGAACAAATCTGTGTCTTTGTTTTTGTTCTCTATGTTTTTGTCTGGTATTGTTTTATGTTTTAGACATAGCCAAAGGCCTAAAAGACAGCCTTCTGACCTTCCTGCGAGGGCTGAACAGACTGCACATCGACCAAATGCTTTGTCACGTGGGCTTCAGGTTTGCCTTGAGTACATTTAAACATAAGGACATTTGGCCCTTTTAGTTGGAAAGATATTATTGTTCACTTCATCCCCACAAAAGTGCGAAAAGGTTACTTTTAACTCTTTAAATCACAAAAGGATTTCCCTGTTTCATTTTTTGTTCATTTAAAGGTGAAGTATTTAGTCCCAACAATCAAAGTGGCAAAAATAAATACCATTCAAAAATTTGTGGACAGTAAGTCCACATGAGGGTGAGAAATTAATGACAGAATATTCATTTTGGGGTGAACTAACCTTCGTATCTATTTTAAATGTTAAATCTTAAATCTTGAGAAAAAAACAATGGCACTGACATGTTTTAAGATATGCAATAGCAAGTTGCTTTCAATTAAAACAGCTCAAAACAGCTTTTCTGGGGTATGTTAGCAACTTGCTCTCTGAACATAACCTGCTCCAGAGTTGGTTATGTTTTAGGGTTAACTTGCTTAAGAGTTATTCAGATGTGTTATTTGATTAGTATAGTTATATTAATGTAACTAAATTTGTTATATAGCTACAGTTACGTACTAATATATATATATATATAGTAGTATATCTATCAAATTTAGTATGTTATAATTTCTATAATTAAATACATATGTGATATCTTACTGAATAATTTTGTTTGTATTCCTCACTTGTAAGTCGCTTTGGATAAAAGCGTCTGCTAAATGATGAAATGTAAATGTAAATACCATCAAACAGACAATGTAATTCTTATTCTCAGTAAATAAAGATTACTTATTAAATTAAAAGATTGAAAAAAGATTACATAACCACCAAATAGGGGGCGATGTGCTCTAATCGGTTATGTAAATCTGCATTAAACAAAAGAAGAAGAAGGAAGTAGAATAGTGCGCTTTTTCTTAGCATCTGTTTCCATGGTGAAATATCGATTCGTCACTCGGTTGAGAATGTCTTGTGTGTTAACCGGGATCATACTCTGGGTTGGCCGAACTTACTCCCGGACGTGGTTTTGGAACCAGAGTAAGCAAGCTTTTGGTTAATCAACCGAGAGTTACAGTTTAAGTTAAGAAGTTAATCGTGCTTTCTGGAATACCCCCCTGGAGTTCACTTGTGTTTATGTTATTGTTTGTATTATTTTGATATTTGATTTTCATTCAATCAGGGGAAAAAAGGTTTAAAACAAAATGATAAAACAGTAGAGAAAAGCAAGACGATTTTAATTTGAGAGGGGAACGGGATTGGTAAAGGACATCAAGTTGGGACTCGGGTCACCAAAGTTGCTGCTGCATGGTATGTCAGAGCACCACCCAAAAGGCTATGGTAGGAACCCTGAAATTCTCCCACAATGTAGAAATAAGGTCATCATGTCTGTGTGAAACTTTTCTCTAGGCTCCTAGTAGAGGCATTGCATGAATGAATAAAAATAGTTATTCACTGTTGTTTCTCATTACCCATTGTCCTCCAGTGGTTTGATTTGGAAAACCTTATTCCTTCAAGCACAAAAACACACTCCTGGGTGCATACTCTAGACCTTTTTCACGGACACAGGCTAATCATTGACTCATGCTAGCTGGAAAATGTTTTTCCAGGTAACGAAGGAAAAGGTAATTTCTTCTTGTGGTGAAAGCGTGGGGTGGGACAGGATAGAACACAATACTCCTCTCATCATCTGCTGCAATCATCAACTATTTAGCAATAAACTGAAACTGGCCAATCTTACGCTTATTGTCTAGGTTGCCTTGATTACGCTGCTGTTTTGTTCTCCGTCTTTTCCACCTTCTATAAGACAATGCTTCCCTATGGAGTCACTCCATGCATTGTTTCAGGACTAACAATGCTCAGAGAAAATAGCAGTTCCACACCTTTACCTTATTTAGTGGTTGATATTCATTACACTATCATCTCTCCACTATTTATCCACAAATTTGATAAATATATAATGTTAACATATAAATCTGGGCTTTTCCGTATGAATATTAAGAGAGTAAGAACATAACTTTATGAGGACCATGAGTCTGTCTGAGGTCTCATTCAAAGAGAATTCTTTGTGAATTGATCCAGGAGGCTCAATGTGGCCTTTGTCTGTTGCTTGTCCTGCAGCTCATATCAGACAAACAAGACAGAATGTCTCTGAAACACTTTGTCGCAGACAGTTTAGTCTTGGCCTTAAAGGTTTCATGGACACACAGGACTGTTTCAGCACTCTGTGGGATCACTGTGTAGGTGTGAGCACACAGCCATCATAGAACAAAACCCTCCAAAAAATTAGGTCCCCTCTTACAAAGAGGGTAATGAATAATGTATTCATTAACTCAGTACTGTTCATTTACAAACTGAATTCCTGTTATGGATTAATGTTATAAGTTGACGTATGTTATAAATTAACTTTCCTTTACAGTGAGATGCCTTAGCTAACTTAGTCTAACTAAAGTCATGCTTTGAAAGACATATTTAAAAGACGGGTATTTATTTTTAAGCGAGTTTCTGATACACAGTTGGGTGTTTCTTCAGTTATGGGCTGCAGATCTCAAATTATTATTATATTTGTTTAATTCTCTGATGGAAATTCTGTAATTGTATAGCTGCTTGCTGAAGTCATGCTAAAACTAATTTCATAGCAACTATTATACATACCCT
Source organism: Zacco platypus (assembly GCA_038088235.1). Taxonomy (NCBI): domain Eukaryota; kingdom Metazoa; phylum Chordata; class Actinopteri; order Cypriniformes; family Xenocyprididae; genus Zacco; species Zacco platypus. The sequence continues at coordinate 10,116,616 of CM076081.1, read as the reverse complement.
ATTTACAGGTGCATCTCAATAAATTAGAATGTCATGGAAAAGTTCATTTATTTCAGTAATTCAACTCAAATTGTGAAACGTGTATTAAATAAATTCAATGCACACAGACTGAAGTAGTTTAAGTCTTTGGTTCTTTTAATTGTGATGATTTTGGCTCACATTTAACAAAAACCCACCAATTTACTATCTCAATAAATTAGAATACTTCATAAGACCAATTAAAAAAAACATTTTTAGTGAATTGTTGGCCTTCTGGAAAGTTCATTTACTGTATATGTACTCAATACTTGGTAGGTGCTCCTTTTGCTTTAATTACTGCCTCAATTCGGCGTGGCATGGAGGTGATCAGTTTGTGGCACTGCTGAGGTGGTATGGAAGCCCAGGTTTCTTTGACAGTGACCTTCAGCTCATCTGTATTTTTTGGTCTCTTATTTCTCATTCTCTATGGGGTTCAGGTCTGGCCTGTCAAGCACACCAACACCATGGTCATTTAACCAACTTTTGGTGCTTTTGACAGTGTAGGCAGTTGCCAAATCCTGCTAAGAAAATGAAATCAGCATCTTCAAAAAGAAAATCAGCAGAAGGAAGCATGAAGTGCTCCAAAATTTCTTGGTAAACGGGTGCAGTGACTTTGGTTTTCAAAAAACACAATGAACCAACACCATCAGATGACACTGCATCCAAAATCATCACAGACTGTGGAAACTTAACACTGGACTTCAAGCAACTTGGGCTATGAGCATCTCCAGCCTTCCTCCAGACTCTTGGACCTTGGTTTCCAAATGAAATACAAAACTTGCTCTCTGAAAAGAGGACTTTGGACCACTGGGCAACAGTCCAGTTCTTCTTCTCCTTAGCCCAGGTAAGACGGCTCTGACGTTGTCTGTGGTTCAGGAATGGCTTAACAAGAGAAATATGACAACTGTAGCCAAATTCCTTGACACGTCTGCGTGTGGTGGCTCTTGATGCCTTGACCCCAGCTGAGTCCATTCCTTGTGAAGTTCACCCAAATTCTTTGCTTGACAATCCTCATAAGGATGCGGTTCTCTTGGTTGGTTGTGCATCTTTTTCTTCCACACTTTTTTCTTCCACTCAACTTTCTGTTAACATGCTTATATACAACTCTCAGTGAAGAGCGAGCTTCTTTGGCAATGAATTTTTGTGGCTTACCCTCCTTGTGAAGGGTGTCAATGATTGTCTTCTGGACAACTGTCAGATCAGCAGTCTTCCCCATGATTGTGTAGACCTGAAGTATGCATTTAAGGTTTAAATATTGACTGGGTCTGGCATTTGTCAGGGCTCATCTGTGTTTGTTTTGGTTTTGGTTGGGTTTATCACATGTCTTTGTTCTGTGAACTTGTTTTCAGTTTGTTTCCTTTGTTACTAATTGTTTGATTATCTGTTGTACCTGGTGTTCATTACGTTAATTAGTTTGCTTTTGGATTTAAGCACTGCGATTATTTAAATTCATTGCCTGTCCTTGTCATTAAGATGGTTGTTCTGTTCTGTTCACGGTCCTTTTTTGTTCTAGCATTCTGAGTGTTTTGTTTCTTTGAGTTAGTTTCTAATAAAAGTAACTCCTGCATCTAAATCCTGCCGATGTTTATTTATTGTTGCAACGATACATGAAATGCATTTTAAAAAGGTATCAAAAATAAAGGATGAAGGCATTGTAAAAGCTATATATGCCTTCATATAACACTAGAAGAAAGTTTAAATCTGTTAGTTTTAATAAGTAAAACCTTTTTACACTCTCACAAATATTTCTGAAAATGATCTTGTCCTCTAAATGACCATCAAAGATAGCAAAATAAATAAATAAAGTATGGTTTGTTGAGTAACACGGTTTGGCACAGCTGCAGAGTCACAAGAGCATCTGGAACATGATGGAGATTCACGTCAAGCTGCCACATTAGAGAAACCGACAGTACAGTGACAGCCTCTAGCACAACATCACAACTTTGCTGCATTCTTGTTTGTTATTTCTAAGGCTAAATATGAATCATGGCTTAACATCTGATGGCACTGAGCAAGCTTTTAACCCAACATGCCACTTAACATTGTCTTCACACTTTTTTTTTCTCTCTCAGGGAGTGAAGAAGAGCAGTGGACCATGTGGGGGGAGAGACTGCAGCGGTGGGTGTCAGTGTTATCCTGAGAAGGGTGCAAGGGTAAGTCTGTCTTAAACTAAGTGAACTTGAACTAAGCCAGAAAGTGTTACTCCCATTGTGGATGGGCTCTTCCTGAATCACTGTGCTGAAACACGAGGAACTAAACCACAAATAATTCACACCACTCTATAGGGTCCTCATTATAATAATATGATTGGCGCTACAGGATGCGAATACACAAGTGAACTTGACATGCTTGTCTGAATGTAGGATTATAGTTGTGATGTGCTCTTACAGTAAGACCAACGCTCTGAAAGCATTTTGTTCACTGAAAGCACAGAACAACTTTAAATAACAGGCCTTAAAGTATACACTAAAAAAAAGTTTTATTTTTTCCCCCCATTTTCTCAAATTGCAGATTGAATTCTAGGTGTTTGACAATGAATCTGGCTGTACAATTCATGGATGTTTTTTCTCCAAATCTGTGACCTTGCGTCATCTGTGGTAAAAGTAAAGTTCCTTAGGGAGGGTGAAGGAGAGAGGAAATACATTCCGTAGCAAGCATCAGGATATGAAGGGCCTTGTGAGTATGACTTGAGATGTCAGTTCAGTTGTCTTTTTTCCTGCACTGTAAAGGAGCAGGAAAAGGGGTTTGATTGTTATGTTGAGCCATATAATGCCAAGGCTGATGAGGGTAAAGTGCACTCCTTCCAAAAGACATTTTTTCCTTTTGTTAAACATAAATGAAAACACAGAAAGGAAGGAATCGCAGACAAACACTCCCTGTTTGTATTTCTAACGCACTTGACACAAAACAGAAAGTCATATTTCTATTCAGTCTGACATTCTGTTACATATAAGTCGGCTTTTCACTTTGACTTATAGCTGTAATGCACGACAGGATTTACTTTGTGAAATCAATTACACTGTAATATTTTTGTGCTATTAGCCATATACTTACATAAAGCAACCACCCAAAATATTTACGTTTGCATTTATTAATTCAGAAGGCGTTTTTATCGACTTACAATCGTGGAATACAACAAGCAGTTCATCTGAAGATGCAATAAACACGATAAGTGCTACCGATACAAATCGTTCAGGATAGTACAATATAGAATGGGGAGGGATTAAGGAATAGTGAGAATATAGCTTAAGAAATGGTGAAATAGATTTTTTGCAGCAAGCTGCAGTTAAGAGCGAACAAAAAGAGAAAATTATTAAAAAATTCTTAGAACCCTCTAGCAACTCCCTAGCAACAACCTAAAAATACTTAGAACACATAAAGGGTTAGTTCATCCAGAAATTAAAATTCTGTCAATAATTACTCATCCTCATGTCGTTCCACACTCGTGAGACTTTCGTTCATTTTCGGAACACAAATTAAAATATTTTTGATTAAATCCGAGAGCTCTCTGGCTCCTCCATAGACAGCAATTTAATTACCCCTGTCAAGGCCCAGAAAGGTAGTAAAGACATCATTAAAATAGTCCACATGACTACAGTGGTTCAACCTTAATATTATGAAGTGATGAAAATACTTTTGACAAAACAAAATAAACAAAACAAAAATATTCAACAAAAATGAGAAATTATTTATTCAACAATTTCTTCTGTTTCGTGTCATTCTCTTACGTTATTTAAATTCAGCGCTTCCAGGTTCTACGTCAGAACGGCCACTCAGAATTGGCCAACGCTGTACACGTGAGCAGCATGACGCATGCGTGAGATGCTGACGCAGGAGCCGGCCAATAATGAGTCAATGTTCTGACGTGGAACCTGGAACCGCTGCACTGTGTATTTTTTTAGGGTAATTATTGACATAATTGTCATTTTTGGTCAACTAACCCTTTAGTAGCACCCCGGCATCCACCTACCGCTTCCCAGCATTTGGCGGCAAACCTTGCACAAGAAAGCAAAACTTATTCTACACAAAGTACTATTGAATTTCACAGTTTTGTTTCCTTCCGGGATCTGTCAGCATTTTTACTTTAGCCAAACACACTTTTGCACTCTTTGTGTAGTCCTCAGTTTGATGTATGTGTTCATGAATGATGTTTATAGGGGAAAAACAGCCTCACAGATGTCTGGACACAGTTCATGTCTCCCACTGGGTCCCATGTGACCCTCCACTGTCCGGCCTTGACATGTGAGGCCAGTGGGAAATAAACGTGAAACTAATGTGTTATAATGACAGGACCATTTATTTGCAACATTTAATTTGAGGGATATATTTTTGGCCAAAGGAGCCGTGAATTTTAAATTATTATTTCTACGGCCTAATAAAACTTAAAAAGTTTTGAAATGTTTACTTGGATAAAGTATTTAAATAAAGTAATACATCTACAGTAGTTTGACGATTTAGATTTATATGCAGTGGTATTTTTATCAGAGAAAAATATTATAGGATCATCCAGTGGTTCATAATAAACACATTACATTGTCCAGCAAATTTTATGAATGTAACTGTACTGGCACTGTGTAGCCTAAATGAATCCTGGTGGCCTTTGCGTTTCGTTTCGTTTCGTTTCGTTTCGTTTCGTTTGTGTTTTTTGCTCCCAATTGCTAAATATCAAACCCTTTTTTTGGAAATCAAAAACTTTATATGATAAGCTTTGTATTTGTAAACATTTCTATTGTGTCTTACAAAGACAAAGCACATTATTTTATGTTTTTTGTTGTTGTTGTTCTTTTTATGTTTTATTATGCCTACCAGACAAAATAACCCAGATCAATACTATGCTTCATGTGCATTGAGCAATGCTAGTTAGAAGAAGAAATGTTACTCTTTAGTGAAGAAAATGAGAGACAGAAGGATATCAGTAATCACTACTCTATCACTATTTTTAATAAGATACATTCATACAGGACATTTTGCTTTCTTTTAACAGGAGGTGTAATACAATAGATGTCAACAGCTCATTTGTTATGATAGTTTCTTCTCGGTGGGAAAGAAGCACAAATGTTTGTATCTGTCTTTTTTTTTTTTTTTTTTTTGGCTGTGGGCAAATAGCAGATTATCTATAAATGGAGTAATGTTCCCGGTACATAAGTTGTGCATCCTGCATCTCTATTCATAAAATTCAGTGTGTCTGTGTGAGAGAGGAAGTAGTGGAGCTATTGAGTCTGTCTCAGTGGAAAGAACCGTTTGATCACACAGATTCTAGTCCATGCTAGTCATCAAGAAACAAACAGCCCTTATGGATAATGAAAACAGATTCTTTATATTTATTATTATTATTATGAGATTTTATTTTGAGATGTCACATGTAATGTAATGGAATGTTTCTCTGTTTCCCTCCTTCAAACAGACACCACAAGTCCATGTTTCTTGAATGCCATCTTCATTTCCTCATGCCTCCATTCTGAAAGAGACTCTTCTTTTCTTGTTTCTCAAAGGACTTTTTTATTTCCTTTAAATATCATGACTTCTAGCTTCCACTGTGTCCGTGCCCTTTCCATATTCAGCTGTGGAGTCTTGGAAAAAGTCTCTTTAGATTTAAAGAGCACATAGACAAACAAAAGGAGCATTGTAGGCAGGGAGAAGCACAAGATGCATCTAGGCAGGGATGATGGGATTTTTTTGCATCTAGGCAGGGATTTTTTTTTTTGTGGTTGGGGGGTATTTGTGATCTAACAGCTGAAATTAATCTAATGGATACAGGAAAGCATTTCCCCCATATACAGGAGACTGCAGTCCTGTCTGTTATTGCTAGTATGTGACAAATATTGAGTTCTGTCTATCTGTCTGTCAGTCTTTCTGTCTGTCTGTCTGTCTGTCCGGCGTCCATCTATCCATCCATCCTCCCGTCCATCTCCGACTACTGCAAAGTATTCACAATTCGCCAGCCAATAACCGTCAGACTTTGAATCTCCCTTTAAAATGCACCACTATGCAAAATACACATGGCCTTAATAACTTTCAGACTCCATGGCGTTTTCTAAAAAAAATAAATAAACAGAGTGGTCAAAACCCTGTTAGTGCCAGCCTTATGAGCAGTTTCACTGGAAACACCTTCATTTCACTGGAAATGTCTTCATTTCCATAACAAATTCCAAATTGTGAATGCTTATCCTGACCTTTTCTTCCTTCCTGTCGGTAAGTGATATGGATTGTTGCATCTTTGATGATTAGTCTGCTTTAAGGACACACCACATTGTTTTGGACAAACATTCTTCTCTATTTAAATGTTAGTGTCAAAGAAGGAAATGTGGAGGTCAAAATATATTCTTAGACCTTTAGTTTCCATTAAACAACACAATATACTAGAATGTCAAAAGAAAAAAGTGACCTTGAGTTGTAAAACTGTATTTATGATTACTTTTGTCAAATATGTCATAAGGGAGTAGTAAATACCATAATGACATTCACAGTGCACTAGTAAACCCTCTACCCCAGCCATTATAGACATCTGTGGTCTACTAAGGCTATATGATAAAGATGCCCCTGTTTTACTAAAGGCCATGGCTTTTTGTGTTAGTCTCAACACAGGATTTAGACCTGCAGTTTCCACTCAGTAGGCAGTCTAAACAGTGATCTAAGAGTAATCAACATGAGTGACTTGAAAGGAACAAAGCTGAAGGCAGCTGAAAAGACGCACATGAGGTTTGACGTATGTTCAAAACATCTGTTTGCTTGTCTCAGAAGAGGCACATTTCCTGTAGAGGAAGTTTTGCTTTGGAGTGATTCACAGTCTGTCAGTCACAGTCTTATCCTATCATATCTTATCTGTCTACAATGTGAAGAACAGGGCTTTATTGCTCAGGTACGGGTGCACCATAGAAAGACAAGATTGTATCAAGGTCTCTCAGATCATGGTCCAAAATTAACTTTTTGACACATCTGCCACTCGTGACAGATAATTTTTAACATAGATTTTACAATTTTTAAGCATCCCTTTGCAAATAACACTTTCACTTTGTGATGTATGTAATTTTTTTTTTTTTTTTTTTTAATAGGGCAAGAAATTATTCCCGATTTCTATTGGTCACTCTGTTTCTCTCTCTCTCTCCCCCAGACCTCTCACACATGTCCTGACGCACATGTGTTCTGCTTCCATGTGCACTTCCATGTGTTATAATTAAATGTCACGATGACAAACACACCATGGAATGGAAACCACTTGCATTTCTAGAAATTGGCCACACAGGCCAAAAGAAGGAATGTTATGAGATGTGTATTTTGTTAGAAGGCCACACTAGAGAATCAGTAATAGAGGTTATATAGAGGCAATTATGTGGTGTTCGCTGGTCTATCTTATGTTTAGTCATTAAACCATATATAATTTCCAGCTGCCGTATGAAGTGTCACCCCAGGTTTAACACAGTGAAGTCTTACATTTTTGGAAACAATCAATATACATTTGATTTGGAGAATGTATCTAGTTCAGTCATGAAACTGTATAGAGCTTGCCATCAGAGTTTTGTGACTTACCCAAACACACAGGTGAACAGATGATATATTCTCACTACTTCCGCCACCAGATTGTAACGCCAGGGATGAAGACAGGAGTCGAATGTTCACAAATAACAAGCAGGTTTAATCAAAAGAGAGCAGACACGTAACAGTGTGCGTAGCACAAAACAAGAACCGACAATGGATGAATGACAAACAGGAACTAAATACACAGAGACTAAATGAAGGGCAGGTGATAGGGATAACTAATTACGTGAAGACAGGTGCAGACAATGACTGATTAACAAGACTAGGTGGAACTGAACATGTGACATAGCGCCCCCCTTCGGAAAGGCGCGTCCTCGCGCCGTAGAAAGGAGAAGAAGGCGGAGGCTTCGGAGGAGGGCGTGGAGACTTCGGAGTAGGGCGTGGAGCTGGAGGAGGGCAGTCTCCTGGAGCGGCTGGATCCCGACCCCATGGTGGCGCTGACGGTGGGAGGAGCAAGGGAGGAGTCCAGGTTGCGGGGCGGGATGATGTCCTGGGGCCGATAGCCGGCAGCGGAACCATGGCGCAGGTAGGGGGAACCATGGCGCAGGTTGGGGGACCCGGCGAAACTTTCCGGCCGACGGACCTGGGCGACACCGCCGGACCGGAAGTTCGACGCCGAGCCGCAGGCTCACGGGACTGAGCTGGTGACGAGGCTCTGGCTGACCAGGGCGATGATGGTGGGACCGAGGATGACGGGGAGGTCGTGAGGAGGGAGGAGTCCGATGACGCCAGAGGGGTGACGGGTGGAGGCGTAGCCGTAGTCCCGGATGTCCGGAGCATCCGGACAGATGGGCCGAGGAACTGGTGAAGGAGGCGTGGGACCAGGCGCTGGTGGCAGGCTGATGGGACGAGGTGGAGTCGCGGGCCTGGAGGCCTGAAGGGGAGCCGGGGACTCCGCCTCAAGCTGGGCTGGTGGCTGGGAAGCTCGAGGTGCTGGAGTGGAGCCGCATGGAATGGGCGAGGGTGGCAGAGCCGAGGAGCTTGCTGGCAGCAGGGGGGCCATCGGATCCAGGGGACTGGCCGTAACCAGTGACGGGACCGGGAAAACAGGCAGGGGAACAGACAGAGGGCTTCCGGATGGGACCAGAAGGGCCGATGAAGGTTGAAGGGTGGGTATTTGGGTGGGGAAAGGATCCGCGGTCCACCGATCTAAGAGGCGGCGGGCTGTTCCTGGCTCTAAGATGGGCTCACTCCCTCGTGTTGTCATCGGGGTCCCGAATTCGTCCAGCTCCGCTCCGATCTCGGAGCGCACCCCGGGCTGCCACGCTGAGGCGGAGCGTTCCTCCTTCCGGCACATCCAGGCCCAGTAGCCCAGGTACGGTCGAGCCTCCAGGCTCATCAGGTAATCCAGAGCGGGTGAGTCCATCTTTAAATTCTTTTTTCTCGCGTTGAGAGGTCGGTTCTTCTGTAACGCCAGGGATGAAGACAGGAGTCGAATGTTCACAAATAACAAGCAGGTTTAATCAAAAGAAAGCAGACACGTAACAGAGTGCGTAGCACAAAACAAGAACCGACAATGGATGAATGACAAACAGGAACTAAATACACAGAGACTAAATGAAGGGCAGGTGATAGGGATAACTAATTACGTGAAGACAGGTGCAGACAATGACTGATTAACAAGACTAGGTGGAACTGAACATGTTACACAGATGATGTAATTGACCCTTCGCAAAGACTCGCCCCCTTTAGTTACTGTTGCTATGTCCGACAAGTCATGCGCTCGCACGCCACACATCATGTTATCACGAAGTGAAAAATACATCCCGGAGCAAAGAGGACACTGACAACACATCGACAGACAAGACAGAGAAGGTTACTTTTGATATGAAACAGCTTCATATTTAAAATATTGTCATTTTTTAAAGAAGTTAAATAGTGTCTCTTTAATGTGTCGTGACAGATCGCTGTAGCTTCTTCAAACGGCTCGTGAACCAACATCTCTTCATACTAGTTCATTTATAGCATCAGATAAACATGAATGAACATCAGAAGGAATGTTGTTTCAAGTGTGGAAAGACGTGAGTACACACACTTTGTCGTTTAAAATTGCGGATTCGGGATGAAGATTGGTCAGATTACCTGTCAATCAAACTTTTTGCGAAGGCCAAATACCGTAAATGACCAAAAATGTGTTCAAAATAATAGAACTATACCTGGCTCTTACAATATCCATTTTCAGTAACATGCTTCAGAGAGTTGTCATGATTGAAATATGCATAGAAATACACCACCGTTTGGGATTTGTTTAAAGAAATTAAAACTGTTATTAAGCATTAAATTGATCAAATTTGATAGACATTTATAATGTTACATTATAATTCTAATTCAAATAAATGTACTTTCTATTCATCAAAGAATCCTGGAAAAAAAAGTTTGCACAACAATAAGGATCACAACTGTTTTAACATTGATAATAAGAAATGTTTCTTGAGCATCAACATTAGAACATCAACATCAGCATTAGAATGAATTCTAAAGGATCATGTGACACTGAAGACTATAGAATATTAGAGACTATAGAATATTAATTTAATAATAAACGTAGCATAATAAGAATAATAATATTAATTTAAAATGCCCTGCGTTCCCTTCCGCTATACGCCACTGTAAAGCTCTAAACGGCAACCAGTCACGGCATCAAAGCTATTGACTGTTTTTTCCAAATCCACATGAATGGCCCGTTCGATGTTTATTTGCCTACTGCAATGTCGGAGAGTTTCTCTAGTCTCATGGTGTTTCTCATTTATGTTTTCAGTCGGCACGAGCTAAAAAATTTTCTTTCACACGATGTTGTTCATCGGCACATTCAAGAAAAACTTAAAGAGGTTGAAAATGTTTACTAGACTGTGGATTAGTTTTGACTCTCTGAACAGTCAGTTTTTCTTGCTTGTGCCCTTGGATCTTGCTCAGGATGCGTGCTATCTGTGGAGGCATTTTAATTTTCAGGAGGGTCTGCAGACATCTGTACACCCCAGCCAAATTTTTGTGCCCGCGTGGATGGTGCACGTACAACAGCGCATATGCGAGTGAGTGGAAAAGTTCACTAGATAGTGCGCATACGCTGAACGCATCTTAACAAAATAAAATAAAATAATAAAACAACACATTTTCCATTAACAATTTGTCTCAAATTTCTTTTTGTTAAAAAAAAAAATATCATGAAACCAATATCGTGCATCGTGAGTTGAGTGAATCGTTACATCCCTAGATGCAGTATATGTAATAAGGAGAGAATCTGTGCTTAAAATTTGTATTTAGTGTGAATAAGTCATAAAGAAAATCCAAATAGCTCGACAACACTGTCCAAATGTTCCCTATCAAATCCCTCTCAATCCCCTCGACGATGGCTGTGAGCTGGTAACACTCAAAACACATTTTTTCATGACAGGTTGCTGATGATACTAGCATCTTCTGGAAGCTACAAATGATCCAGTGGAAGAATTGAAATGGTAGGATAATCTGTTTGTGGTTTAGTTTGGTGGCCAAATCAGAAATGGATCCTTTTCCTCAATTGACTATTGTGTGTAAGAAGTGATTTCCGAGCCGAGTCAAGCTGTAGGCCTTCAGTACTCCCACGTTTGGATCTCTGCCCTGGTTGTCCAGTTGGGCTGCTGGTGAGCAATGTTTTTGCACAGCTGGGACTGCAGTGGGTGGCAGGTGAGAGAAAAGACAAAGTGTGCTAAGTGATGTACCAAACAGCTACTGGATGAACCAACACATGCCTGTTTTGATTCCAGTTAAAGCTTCTTGGAGTTTCACAGTTGGCTTGTTTTTAGTGGGATGTGTGCCTCTGTGGTATCGTAAAAAAATGCAGTCTGTCTCTTTCAATGGGGCTGGACATGACAACAATGACTCATCCAATGATGTGAGTTTGGGGGCAAGATTATCTGTTTTTTTCAAGCAATGGACAAGTATTGTTTTTGCAGTTCTATTTGTTTTGATGCCACAAGTGATGCACCATACACGGGTGTCCTTCTGAACTCTGTACAAAGTACAGGCACATTCTCTGGCAACTTCTCTTCCTTTGAGGACATGTCTATCTGCGCTTATTCACTTTTCACTTGTTCTCTCTGCAGATGTGGGCTTATGCTCTCCTTTTCAAGTTCAGGAACAGAATCCACAGACAATGATGCATGTCTTGAGTTTGACATTTCTGTTGATCAAAGATCCATCATCTGATCAAATGAGCTGTCTGATGTTTTGCTCAGAAGGACATACCTAGCACTTCTGAAGACACTAGATAAAATGATATGTGCTAACATGAGTTTAGTGTGGGAAAAAAATCTAATTAACCTTTTTTTATTACAATTTTACAAGCTTCATTTCCAAGACAACACCTAAATAACTTTACAGCTCAAATAATTCATGTTCACAAAATCAAAAACGCCATTTCATGTAAAAAAAAATAAAAAATACAGCATAAACTGGATGCTTTGGTATTATTATCGTTATTGTATTTTGAGTTAAGTGGCCCAGTGGTCCTTTCTGTTTCTTTTGGACCTGGTCCTTGAAACAACATCCTGAAGGGACAGAGCCTGGGACAATATACAGTGGGTGTACAACTGAGCTGACCTTAAATAAAAAATAACATCATCAGCATCAACACACAAGCCAACATCTGTAGACAGTATTCAGGGAACCACTTGTCTGTAGTACTATTTGAAAGAAAGAAAGAGAGAGAGAGAGAGAGAAAGAGAAAGAAAAAAAGAAAGAGAACGAATGAACGGACGAAAGAAAGAAAGAAAACGAGAACAAAAGAAAGTCTCAATGATACTCTCCAGCCATAGTATGTCAGTCGCTGATATTGTCCTGATAACTGGTTTGGTCAGAGGATATATTCTCCACAGATCAGCTATGCTGAGATCCTGTGTTTATTATACTTTTAATGTGTTTAGATTTGGCTTTAATTTGTCCCGATATATCATCTGATGCTGTCTGGCCCACGTGTTATCACACGTGCCTCACATTGCATTAAGTAATTCAATCCAGAGCTAAAGAAAGAAGACATGAAAGATATTACAGTAAACAGTGTGGCGAGTAAACACTGAGAATGTGGGTGAACATTTTTCCTCCCATTGGTTTTGGTACATTTTGTTTTACAGATGCCTTGTGTTTACACAGTTTCTCCATTAGCACGACTATGTGAGCCAATGAGATTCACGTGTGTTGGGAGGCCTGGTTGGGCCCCCCACTTTTTGAGGAGGCAGCGGGCACCTGCGCCGTTGCCTCAAGATTCAGGAATGAGCCCTCTGAGGCTCGGCTTATGAGTGCAGACAGGATCCAGCTGTAATAAAAGTGAGAATGAGGCAGAGAACTGTGCTATAGAAAGAGCTCTTCAACCAGACAATCAATAACATCATACAGAGCCATTACCTTTCATATCCTGACTGACATGCCCATGGGATTCAGAGTCCTGGTTTATGAAAGCAAACGCCTCTTGAGCTGGAAATATCAAGTTTCCTTTGAGGAAACCATGAAATGTGTATGTTACTTTGGGTAACATGTTGTTTTATCTTTAGAGTAGTACAAGGCTGATGGAGAGATGATAGCTGCAGTACAACACATGTTTAGGGTGTTCGGTTGGCAAACAGTTAAATTCATGTAACCTTTTTCTACAACAGGGATTTTAAGTAACCCTTGCTTGTCGTGTTAAGCTCAGTTAAGCTCAGCCGACTGCATTTGTGACATCATTTTGACGACCACAAAAAAAAAGATTTTGGCCCATTTCTCGTTTACTGTGAGGCACAATGGAAGTAAATGGGACCAATTTCTGGAGGAATTAAATGCAGAAATGTAAAAACAAAATTTTTATTAAAAATAAAACCTTTTTTAAACTTATTAAAAAGCTTTTTTTAAATATCAAAACTTTTTTTTATTTACAATAAAAGCGTTAATACCTCTAGTTTACATATACTATTGTTCAAAATTTTTGAGTAAGATTTTTTTTAAAGAAATTATTCAGCAAGAATACATTAAATTGATCAAAAGTGACATTTATTATGTTACAAAAATTCTATTCCAATTAAATGAACTTTCTCTTTTGAACTTTCTCAAAGAATCATGAAAAAATGTATCATGGTTTCCACCAGTTTCTCTATCTCTTGTCATTCACTCTGATGAAAAATATTTTTGTCAAATCAGATTAGTTTCACAAATGTTGTTCAGCAAACATAATATTTTGAGTTTCTGTTGAATAAACAGAATAAACTCTTTCTTTGTATCAACTCATTTTTTTTGTTTAAATGAACTCAATTTTAAGGCAACCAGGTTAGGCTAATTTAAGTTAAATCAAGAAATCTTTTTTTACAGTGTGATTGTGTCTTTAATCATTTCTGTGCATGTTGTTAATCTAATGACTGAGGAATAGTGCAGACTAAAAGACAGAGAGGAGCCAAAGCTTGCTGCCATTTTCATATTAGGTTTAAAGGGGACTGAGATGTTCTTTGTCTGTGTGTCAGTAAATCAAACCAGTGACTGTAGGATGAAAATAATCTTATTTAAACAATGATTAAATTATTTATAGAAAGCGATCAAAGAACTCTGTCTTTATCACTGGGACTGTCAATCAAATGGATTGCAGCTTTATCAGTGATTTGCGCCAGAACTCCCGTTTTATTTAACAAATCTCTTAGTTACACTGTGTTTGCACTGTTAGTTATGATGAAAGCATTCGTTAGTGTGCAAAAATTGAGTTGCAATAACAAGATCACTGCTTTCATGCAATCAACAACATGTCTGTGATTCGTTGCAATGTTCCTCACTGCAACATGTTATGATCTAAATATAATGCTATAATCAACACTTTTCATAAGCTTGAGAGCTGTAATAGTAAAAACATGGTAAAAGTTTTAGAGAGCATAATACTTAGCTATTTCATATGCAAAGAGGTTAGACAATAACAGCATAGGGTGTTTACGCGCCCCTTAAAGGGATAGTTCACCCACAAATTAAAATTCTGTTATTATTTACTCACCCTCGAGTAGTTCAAAACCTTTATGAATTTATTTGTTCTGCTGAACACCAAAGAGAGTTATTTGGAAGAATGTCAGTAACCAAACAGATCTTGCCCCCCATTGACTACCATAGTTGGGAAAATAAGTACCATGGTAGTCAATGGGGGCGAGATCTGTTTTACTGTTTCTGATTACTTACATTCTTCCAAAAATCTTCCTTTGTTTTCAGCAGAACAAATAAATTCATAAACAGGATTGGAACTACTTGAGGATGAGTAAATGATTTTTAATTTTTTGGGGTTTAAAACAGCTTTAAAACAGAACATTCAAATAAGAGAGCTAAAATCAGTGTAGGAAAAATGCCTTTTATTTCTAAATTATGACCATTTTTGATGTAAAAAGCATACTGACATTATAAGTGCACCACAGGAAACATTATAAAACAACACAGTTCATGACCCCTTTAAATATAATGCTCATTTTCATCTCATTTCCCATATGCTTTAGTTAGCTCTGGGTTCTGAGGTTAAGAAGAGGTGTTTGAAAACGGAGCATGGAAATTTGTTCCAGTTTTTAACACCTCTAGCACTTTATTTAGTCACCTATTTCAGAGAGAGAATAAGCACAGAGACCACAAAGAGTGACACTTAATCAACACAAAAATAATTATATGAATGTCAAGGAATTTCATAACTAAATCTCACACCAATTGGCATTGATTTTTTTTTCTTATGACATAATCAACATAGTGTTCAGAATTAAGGAAATAAAACATATTTGTACTCTTTTTGGTTGTCTAGTGTTAGTGAAGAATGTTCACGGGTGATGTGAACTGAAACCTAGGTAAACTACACCTGTGTGAACTTAGAACTGAACTAAGAACTGACTATTAATATAAAAATGGCTCAGAATTTGTTATTTGCATACATCATATTTAATGTGTGACTAAATGTCCAAATACTTTTTTGGGCACTGTAAACGTTTTGCTTAAACATGGTTTCAGACAAGGATGACACTTCAAATTTTGACATTATCAGACAGCCACTTAGTGCCTGTCTCTATATCTATTTCTCCACCGTCCTGTTTGGATTCCTCCCTTCCTTAAGGGAGCTATCTGTGACTAAACCAACAGAATGAACCATGGCAACCACTCCAGCCCTTTAGCCCCATCAGCAACACTGTGTAAATACTGTGAGAAAAAAATGGAGAGCGCCTATGAAAAAGGGATTGGGGGGTATATGTGCTTAATGTGTGTGGGAGCAGTCCCAGAGCCTCACGTGTATTTGGACTATCGCTTTTCCCAAGGACCGGAGATATTTCATTGTGAAGATTAGTCATAGACTAAATAAAATTAGCCCCAGTGGGAGGTTAAATGAACTGCAACCCCTGACATAGTCTCCAAATATACCTCCAGATGAGCATGAAACATTTGTGACATGAAGTAACTGTAGTGTTTAACTTAGAATGCAGTAATACATTATCTGTTTGTCAGAATACCATGTATGGAAGTTTTGCTTTGGCTCTGATGTAGAACGGTCAAATTCACATATCCAGTTAGTAAATTTCAGAATGTATCGAAAATACAGATATGGAGAGGTTTACAGATGCACCTGTCTTCATTCAGTTCTGCCAGGCTCACCTGCCCAATGTGTAGTGAGCCAGGGTCCATACTGTCCTTACCAGTGCTCGAATGTAAGCTAGGAAGCTAGGGAGCTGATTGATTTCCCCTTGGAGTGACACACTGGATTTGAAACAACATAAGGGTTAGTAAATTATAACAAACTTTTCCATTTTTACCAAACTATTCCTTTAAATACCAATATTAAAGCTGCAATATCTACAAATTTTTCAGAAAAATATCCAAAAACCACTAGGCCAGTGTTGTATATTTTGTTCAGTTGACAACTTACAATATCTCAAATATTTCCAACTATTTCTAAATCGCGAGACAATCGCAGTTTTAACCTAGGATCGGGGGCGTGTGAGGGAGTCGCATGTAAATGGCATCATATCCACGTTACCCTCGGTTTCCGGTTTAATTTTGTAGAAACCATGGAAACACCAAAGAAGCTTTAATATATTACATGTTTTATTAGACAAGGGAACCTTTATTTTGATACATCTATAGATAAAAAACTAATTATTGTTAAATAGCTCAACACGTTTAGTCTTTGTTTAAATTAAATTTTTTTGATTTTCTGCGAGTACCATGCTTTACCATGCCTCAGAGAAAAACAATTTTTTGTCAAGTAGCATGTCCCAAGATTCCGCGCTCAAACTTGACGTCATGAAGCTACTCCTTTGTTTTGAATAGGCGACCTCTAGCGGACGAAAAACTACATAGGGCACCTTTAAAGTGCCCCTATTATACTATTTTAAAGGTACCTAACATCCAAGGTCAAAAAACACTTTAATTTTCTCATAACATACATTGTACAGCATCTCATATCTCAGAGAGTCTGAAAATGGTTTCTTCAAAGAGTCTCTCTAAACCCCTGCTTTCCAAGAGCCTACTCTAATCTGATAGGTCAGACAGCCCAGTCTGTTGTGATTGGTCTGCGTCTTACAGCGTGTGTCAGAAATTAAACGCTCAATACCATATCTAAATTTCAACTTAGGAGGCTTCCTCAATACTTGATTTAAAGTAATACGAACAACAGGGTTGGTTTCTCCGTATCAATTCCAGCACGAGTGAAGTGCACGCAGTGCTGAAAACAGAATGTTCTTGACATTTCAACAACACGAACCAAAATTGTCCAGGCTTAAGCTACAACTACAGTGTTTGAGTAGTCTTTTTGGAGACAATAACTTTGTTTGCCATGCACTTTTATCTTTAAAACTTTGCAGACATTTCCAAACAGCTATATTATACACTGCATGAAAGGTAATATTCGAAAAAGCATAATAAGCGCACTTTAAAAATCATATTTTATTGACACATTCCTAATATTTGAATCTGTATATATTAGGGCTGGGACAATACATCGATTCTCGATTCGCAATGAATCTGGATTGATCCTGTTATTTTCTCTATTGAATCGATTCTGAGCTTAGTTTTAAACAGCAGATGCCACTCTAGGCTAGTTATTAACTGCACACTCAAATGCTCACAAAGAAGACTGCTGTAGAGCGCTTGTGCGTTCGGCTGTCATATTAGTGGTTAAATATACTTTCAGCTCGGCTCAGAATACTTTTATGATGTGGGATTAATGCAAACACTGCAATTAATTCAACCTTTTTGAACTTTATGAATGATTATTTTAGGTTTAATTGGTGGGTTTAAAGGGACTGGAAGCAAGTAGAGCACAGTTTCTAAAACACGTAGTACGATCTGAGGTTAAAAACTAAGCTCAGAATCAATTCGAGAGAAAATCGCGAGGCATTCAAAAAATATCAGAATCACTCCAGATTCATTGTGTCGACAATCAATGTATCGTCCCAGGCCTAGTATATTTTTATTTTTACTGTATAAAATAAACCCACCTCAGAAAGGAAATGAACAAAAATGTGATAAATGTTTTAATAAAGAACTGTGTCTATGAGTAGTATTCTGTGGCATGAGGCACAAGGTTCAGTTCAATCTGTGAGCATTCATGACACTACCTTTGACCCGTAACCCTTGGCCTAAAGCTCCAGAGAGACTCAATTGGAATCAGATCCAGCAGGATTTTCCCATCATCCAAGCATACTGACCTGCAGGTTCTGGCCTTGAGAATGTTTGTATTTGTTTGTATATTAGAGGGTAAAAGTCTCTCTGGCCATATTTCCCATCATTTTTGCTAAAGGGCTTTCCTGAATGCTCCCAATGGAGATCAAGCACTCAGACCAGATTTAAATTTATGATCTTTTGGCACGTCAACCATTAATAGCAGAAATGCTTTCCATTTTTGTTCATTCTATTCTAGACTGTCCCTCTAAATTACACATGAACAGCATCAGCAAAATATGTAAATGTAAAACATTTAGTGAACTGTGAATTCATAAAGCCGTGGGAATGCAAAGTTTTAATTGACAATTTTTTTTTTCCACTCAATGGACCCCCCAAAGGGCCTGGCATGACTGTATATGGGCATGTGTGTATGTATAATTCTGTACAGTTGTTGGCATGGCATTAATAGTACACACGTAGATGCACATGGAGGTCTGGACTTCCTCAAACTCTATTTCACCAGCTCTCTCTTGCCCAGTCTGTCTTTGTGTCTGTGTGTTTACTGGCAGCCATTAGGGGAAGTTGAGAGAATGAAGCTCACATTTACCTTTTAAAGCCATCATGCGCTGAGCAGAGATATGGGTAGGTACCTCACTGTACTGCCGGCTGAGGTCACTCTCAGGTTCACATCTTCTTGAAATTTATTTGCTCTACCCTTTGATCAGTCTGATATATGTTCTACCCTCAGCCAAAATGTCTATCCAAAGTATTGTATCTGATTTGTTGAGTCGGTTAGATGTCTCCATCACTGGCATGCTTCACATTACATGACCTGCCCACTGTTTACTTTTTATGGATCTGCACATCGCCAGTGACGTTATTCTGTATTTGATATCTCACATCGGTGCTTAGTATCCAAATCACACACACTGAGATGTCAAACAAATGAATTGAAATTTAAACAATAGTCCCAAGTCATTATACAGTAATTGCGTAATGCACACAAAAGGATTTGCATCTTGCGAATGCCAAGTCTTCTGGCATCAGTCTTCATCTTTCATAAATACTTCCATAATCACTGGACCTTCCTAATGATGGGAAACAGTGAGGGTTGGTGAGAGGTGCTCTGATGCTCTTCTATGCAGACCAAAAAAAGACAAGACTCAAATTATGTAGAAAAAAGATTTTTTTTTTTTTTTAAATCAGAGATGGATGACTGTACATCATTTAAACAGTGTAAACATTGCTGATTATATTTGTAAGACAAGTACTAAATCATAGTTTTTTCTGACTCTGCGTCCTAGCTTTACTCAATATTTCACTCAATAATGCACATTCTGCCATCATTTACTCACCATCATATCAATCCAAACCTGTATGACTTACTTTCTTCTGTGGAACACAAAAATGAATTCTATAAAATGGCAGCACAACTCCCTTTTTAACACTTAAGACAGCGCATGACACTCCAGTCCAGTAGGTGTCAGAAAAGCACCTTTTACATTGGTTTGCCAACTGACATTAAAACATCAGATGCAGGTGAACATTTCCACCACCTATTGGACTGGAGTGTGAAGCACTTGATGAAACTCATATGTGTTTGAAACAAGGGTTAGTAAATAGTAGTTAGTAACAGGATTTTAACTTTTGGGTGAAGTATTTTAAATACCATATATTACATATTACATTTAACTGGATGATGGAACGGCAGCTATATTGCGCCAAAATGCCCACCACACACCAGCTTATTGGTGGAGAGGAGACAGAGTGATGAAGCCAATCTGTACATGAGGATGGTTAGGAGGCCATAGGGAGGCCAATGGGCAAATTTGGCCAGGATGGCATATATAAAAGTTAAAGGGATAGTTCACTCAAAACAAGTCTCTGTGAGTCCATATAATGACTTGAAAAAACACACGCAGCCATCTCATCGGTAATTCATATGACCCCAGTGGATGAATAAGATTGTGGCATGTTATGCTAGTGTGTTGTGAAGCTCACGTGAGAAGTGGCGTTACTTTTCATGTGAACTTAACAACGCATTTACGTCACGTGTCACAATGTCCCTGTCATGAATGCTTGTATTACAGTAGACCAGAAGCAATGATTTATAGTTAAAATGGTTAAAAATATTTGTATTTTTCTTACACACACTTATAGTTTCGACTCAGAAGTGTATGAATTATTGTCACGAATGCTGTGTGGTTTTTCAAGCATCAGCCGAGTGGCACCCATTTACTTGCATTATATGAACTCACAGAGATAGATTATTTTTCAAAAAATATTTGTCCAATTTTATCCAAAGAAAGTAAGTCATATACATTCGGGAATGGCCTGAGCGTGAGTAATTGATTAGAGATTTTCATTTTCATTAGACAGTTTCTATGAAGTTCTAATTTGGCTAATTTTCAAATAAGACAAGTTAAAAATTAATTCCTGGATCCTTAAAACTTCCAATAGTGGTGTGTTAATGATTCAGCCCATGTAAAAACATCACTATAACCAGGCAACCAAGCTTGGCAACCCTCACGTGAGGTATTTCTGCTCCGAAGGTTTAGTTTCCCAGTAGAAGTAGTTCTGCTAAAAAAAATAATTATAATAAATATTAGAGGGAACATTACAGACCACCCAACCCAGCCCTACGAGACCATCCGCACCTGCTCGAGTGATTCACATTAGCACATGATGATTATGATGTCACATGTAATCTCATTATGGGTAGTATATTGTTTTTGCAGTTCATTTTGTTCTGGTCCTGCCATAGACAATGTGTGAAAACAAATAGGGCAAGTGCTGGAGTGCTGTCTTCATTCACTTCTATTGTAATCAGGAAAAAATGAGTCATGTCCCCGTTGTCCAATGGACACGTTCTTAGTTTAAAAACATCTAAAATGTATTAGCCTGTTACTCATCCGTATCTGTAGTGTTTGATTATGAAGGAATGTTATAGGTTTAATATTAGCTAGATGTTATTTCTGTGTCCAAGCTGGCTGTATTACTGTGATGAACTTTCAAACAAATTCTATGGGTCAAGAAATGCACTGTTCTCTTTGTTCGTTTCCCACAGCAGTGTCGTAGCCTCAGAGAGCTCTTGTGACTAATAAGATCCAGGACTGGGGCTAGATGTACTCACTACTGCTTGGATTTCTGCCTTGGAACATAATATTACACAATAATACAAGTGGGTGAGGACATTCTCTGGGCTTTTTGTGTAAAAAAAAAAAAATGAAAACGTGGGAAAAAATAAATTAAAGAAATTCTTGCAACATTCTCCTTTTGTGTTCCACTAAAAAAATAACAGCATAGAGTTTTGGAACAATAAATGATGACAGGATTTTTTTGGGAACTATTCCTTCAAATAAAAACGAAAAAATTCCTTATGGTAATTTCTGACCGTTGCCGTGGAATTTTTGCTCTGCGACCTTTCTGAACCTGCATTCTACAGTAGTTTGTAATCCTGATGCTCAGGAATTTGTCTGGGCTTCCTGCCTTTACTCTCCAGAATATTTCCTGTTTCCTGAGTCAACCTCTCAGATTAGAGCTACTGTTTGTAGATGATTCAGAAATACATGACCTTTAGCTCATGTGCACCTCTGCGGTTTTAACATTTAATTGATCAAAATACAATAAAAACAGCAATATTATGAAAAATAATCACCATTTCAAAAACTATTTTCTGTTTTAATATATTTTAAAATGTATTCCTGTGATAGCAAACCTCAGCATCATTTCTCCACTCTTCAGTGTCACATGATCCTTCAGAAATCATTCTGATATGCTGATTTGCTGCTCAAGAAACATTAGCCAACTTAATATTATGAAATGTTGAGAAACTTAGTGCTGCTTAATATTTTTAGTGAATACCATGACACATAATTTTCAGGATTTCAGGAACAGGAACAGCATTGAAATCTTTTGTAACATTATACGTCTTTACTGTCACTTTTGATCAATTTAATGCAACCAGACTGAATAAAAGTATTTTTTATACCTTACTTACCCCAAACTTTTTAAAGATAGCACATGTATGTGTATGTTTTTCTCCATCATCTGCTATTTCACATTACTCTTACAACTAACAACATCATCTGTCACCATTTTAAACATCTGTTCTAAATTCACTGTAGTGAGCCTATGAAGTCTAGTTTCATATTTCATACTATGAATATCAGACCTGAAGAAAGGCCCAGGGCATTATGAAGGACAGCTCACATGTTCTACACCAGCTGTTTCCTCTCTGTGTTGACCACATACACCACAACACTACACTAACTAGTACAGCACATCATTCACACCAGAGGCTGCAGCAATCAAAGATGAAAGCTCTGGGGCATTTTAAGAATTTGGGACATGACATCAGATTAATTCCCCTTTCAAATCTTGTTTTCAGAGAAGTATAATTAGGTATAAGAAAAAAATAAAACAAATTCCCTTTGAATTAAGTTCCGATCTAATGCATTAATTCGATTAATTAGATCTCGTCACACCTATAATATTTAGATATTCATACTGGAGGAAAAAAAATCAGTACAGTTTATAAAAGTACCTCGATATCCTGCGCTTATGCAGTGAATGAACACCAGAAAATATAGTTTCTGATAGCTCAAGGTTCAACTATGCATTGAAACATACAGTGTATTTTGTCTAGAAGCCAGTATTATCCTGCTATGCATCTTGCTTGGTTGCAGACACAAACATCAACATAAAAGTTTCCCTGTTAATTTACTGCTATCCCACCTCCTCAAATCTTATGTGTCTCCTGTTTTTTCCTGCAGATTGTTGGATGATGAGGTAATGGAGAAGGTGAGGAGACACTTAACCCTTCAAATGTGGCATCACTGTTTCACTCAGTGAAGACACAGGGGGTTTGCATGGGAGGATGGGAAACATGGAAAGTTCAAGAAGGATTGAATTTTGTTAAGGCCAGCAGGGTCAGCAGATTAAATAACAGAATTTAAACTAATTTATCTTGGAGAGACATGCAGTGAAATGAAAAGAATGGCAAAACAAAAGACAGGAGATTTATGCGGAGAGGAAGCGATGGTGTGAGGCAGAAGCAGAGGGTGAGAGAAACAGGAAATGACCTGCACGCTTTATGGTTCCACTCTGAACTGGAGAACCCTGGGAGAGTTTCACTCTCACCTGGCACACCCAGGAGCTGTCAATGACTTGAACTAATGGCTAATCGCTCATTTCCTTCGAATACAAATGTACACTTAGGGCCATGTCTGTTTGTGTTTTTCTAAATACTTTAAGGGCAGTTTAGCTGCTCTCTCCTATTACTTTGGTTTAGAGTTTTTAGGCTTGTTTTTGCCCTATTTCTGATTTCTGACTTCCACCTTTAGACATAGTTGAACTTTAAAGGAATAGCTCACCAAAAAAAAAAAAAAAAATATCTGTTCTATCAAATTTATTTACTCTGCCTCATGACATTCCAAACTCATGTGAATTTATTTATTCTGTGCAACACAAACTGAAATTTTGAAGAATAACCTGCTTGCTTTTTTTCATATAATTGAAGTGAATGAAGTCTGGAGCTGAGCACACACCAGAATCATAAGCCATAAGTATTTAGATTATAGCGCACAGATCATGTATAGTTCATATTTATGATTCTGTGGCAGCTTTTTGACATTTTGTCCCCCATTTACTTTCATTATGGAAAAGTGGCCAGGATATTCTTTGATATAATAAAAAACAAACAAATAAAAAAACAAAAAGAACTTGATAAATATCAAAAAGAACAAAAAGTTTGGAGTTAAGAATGACATGAGGGTGAATAAATGATGGCAAAATCTTTATTCGAAAGCTGGCTAAAAATCAGCGAACTCATTCTTTAAAGGAATGATTCGGCCAAAAATGAAGATTTTGCCATCATTTACTCACTAAATTATCCACGTCAACTCTTATTTTTCATTTGTTGTCAGTTCTGAGTTGGGGTCGCTCTCTCCTCATTAGCAGCTGCACTGGTAGGATGGGACAGGACAGAAACGAGTACTGGGTAATGCAATCACCAGGGTTGAAGGACGTTTGATCTTAAAGCAATGCCAGATGATGGTGAAAAAATAATAAAAAAAAGCTTCTCATACCCTAAATCTACCTTTGTAGAGTTCATCAGAGACACTGGCTTCATCTGACTGTGTTTATGCAGGTGCATGGAAGGTTCCGGCTCCACACAAACACACGCTTGTACGCTTTCACGCTAATCTGCGATTGATAGGACTCGGGCCAAGAATCTTTTCATCTGAGTGCATTTGTTGTACAGTGAGCCAGGAATTCATTTCAGATTTGAGTTCTGCAGACTGCCAGTGCTCATGCTTGTCTATCATCGTTACTGGCTCATTTCACCAAATCTACACCTTATAAAGAGTCTTGCCTGTTCCATTACTGCCAAGGCCTCATGACATGCATTACCATTCAAAAGGTTGAGGTTGGTAAGATTTTTTTTATTGTTTTTGAAATAAGTCTCATATGCTCACCAAGCCTGCATTTATGTTTGAAGGCTTTCATTTCTATTTGAATATATTTTCAAATAATTTACTCCTGAAATGTATTCCTGTTATGGCAAAGCTGGATTTTCAGCATCATTACTCCAGTCTTCAGTGTCACATGATCCTTCAGAAATCATTATAATATGATTATTTGATGCTCAAGAAACTTTATTATTATTATTATTATTATTATGAAAACAGTTGTGCTGCCTAATATTTTTCATTAAATATATATAGAAATAACCAGTTGATGTTAATAACCATAATGAAATAAACAGCTTGTAAACTTACTTTTTCTGAAAAATAAATGAAATAACCAGTTAAAAATCAAAGTATTATGTTATAATTAAAGACATTTCTGATGATATAGAACCTTTTTGGATTGGTTTGTGTCAAGAACCCCACTGAACCTGCAGTAAATGACCACTTGTGAAAGCCCTTTGTTTTTGTATTTTTTATATGACTATATTTATGTCAGTCTGCTGGTTCTCCTGGGCACAGCAGGTTGGTTTTCCCCTGTTGAGCAGAACAGGAAATGGAGAAAATGGGTCAAGTAATCAGGAAGACACATAGTAGGGGACAGGACGTTTGATGGCCAGCAGGGAATTGACCTGGTTGCTGGCGACGGCCCGGGAAATAACAAATCTTTTTGTTAGTTTGTATTTGATCTTTTATACATTGTGCATGTGGGCACAAATACAAACCTTTTTCTGAAGAAGAAAACGAAATACAGCTAGGCTGTGGCCGTGGAGTAATGTTATCTTTGTAAACTTTGCTATATTTTCAATGACAGTGACTTGCAGATAGACTAAGCCCAGATATGTTAATGCTTTATTTTGCTAAAAACTACCAACAGATAATGAGTCTGCAAAAAGCGCATCAAGGACATTTAGGGTGAAAACTGGAGGGCATACCCTTACAAAAAAGAAGTTTATTCGTGTGCTGTTAGTATAATTCTTTTAAACTAAAAATGAGAAAGTCTACTTTCAGTTTACTTTTTTATACTTCTATAATAATAATAATAAACGTTACGTACTTCTCAGAAACATACTTAAAATTGAACTCAAGTACTTGACTTATACTGACAGAAAAGTCTAAGTATATTTGGTCTATACTTATACTCAATCTTTTGATTGAGTTATACTTAAAAGTATGATTAAGTATTCTAATATACTTGGCTTGTAGTTGTGTTTAATCTTTTGATTGAATAGCCTATTAAATACTTTTTTCACATAGTTTTACATACTGTCTTATAAACTTGCATTGTTTGAAAATATTGATTTAGAAAGAAAACAGATATGTTCCTTATCTGAGAATCTGAATTTTTGTGTAGGCTAGTCCACTGGTAGAGGAAATTTATCTAAACGTTTTCCCCGCCATTCCCTGCAAATTTTTCGGCTAACGGTTTTCACTGTTAATTTAGGGGGCGCTATGACGCATCTTCTGAAAGAGTACAGAATCTTCGACTCAAAAGAAGAAGAAGCTGAAACAGCAATAGAAGATTCCTAATGCAAACATAAAATAACGTGATCATCAAGCATTAAACAATATGAAAATCAAAACTGGTTAACGTTACTGAATAAAATGTCGACCCAGGATGAGCTACAGGACTGTGAAGCTTTGAGTGTGATGGACTCGATCTACTTCCTCTGTGTTTTGGTCATCGCTCTCAATCCCATCTGGACATAGTCTTTGACAAAAATGCAATTTTCTCAGCTTTTTATTTAAAATATTGCCTTTTTTAATGAAACCCACATTTAAGTGTTGATAAAAAAGTATTTTTAAGGCTGTAATAAAATATTTAAAAAATGGAAAGAGTTAAAGTACAGTTAAAGGTATATTTCAAATACAAAAAAATACCTAAATAGGAACGTAGTATACTTATAGTGCAAAAATAATATATAAAAAGTATAAGTCTATATAAGTGTGATGTTATGAAAACGTACAAGTATACTTGCACTAAACAGCTTTTTATACTAACTAGTATTAAAATAGTAAACTACTAGTATACTCATAAGTTCAGATTCAGCACAAATTTGAAACGTAGCTGTGAACTAGTTGTGCGCTTAAAGTTTACTACTGTTACACTTATAGTACACTTAAACGTATACTTCAGATGGGCCAATTTAGTCCCAACCAGTACTGAAATAGTACTGATACTAGTATACTTACTACTTGAACATTATTTAAGTATACTTCATAAAATGAACTTGAAGTGTACTTCTTTTTCATAAGTGTCACACAGGATGTTTATATTTACTTTAAAAAAACAACACCAAACGGGATTTAATGGGTCATTGCTAGTTTGTTGCCATGCATTTGCAAAGGGGTTTCAGGTGCTAGGATGTTGCTACCACATGTCAAAACAACAAACCTATAGGCTGTAAGTGCCGTAGAGAGTAGGACATCATATTTAATGGGCCATATATTTTCTGTTTTTCAGGGGTGTGCATAATATATTTGGCAGAAAAGGGCGAGTAAACATTGCTCTTGAGAAAGAAGGGATTTGGTGGATAATACAACTGCTAAATAATGAGCTGCTTAAATCTCTATGGGCTATCGTATGTCTCTGTAGTCTGTAAGGACTTGTAGTGCATTGCTTTCCTCTCTAGCCAGAATCTCACTGACCGTAAGAATAGCATGACTATGCTGGTCCATCAGCCAGACCAACTCTAACCAGCATAAACCAGCCTTGACAAGCATAGTATTCATGCTGGTTTATGCTGGATTTTTCAGCAGGGAAATCAGTTTTGACAAACACTTGTGTAGTTCATTCAGCATGAGTCATTAAATATGCTATCATTAAAACAATTACTTGTTTATTATTTCTAATTCCACAGCCTGTGTATCAGGTACAATTATGAAACATTTTAGCCTGTATTAACATGACCTATTTGTAAAATTAAATATGCCATTTAAAAAAAGATTGAAAGAAATAAATAATAACTAAGCAGTAATTTCAGTGTTTTCATTTTAGATTCAGTAGACATTCAACAAATTCTGTTTTAATCTAATCTATCAGTCAAGTTCTTTTTCTTTGGCATTGAGACATTCCTCATGCGCCATTTCCATGGTCATAAGTTACAGAGTTGCAGATTTTTTTTAAATGCTCCCTTGAGTTTAAAAAAAAAGGAACTGTTTGTAATATATTATGTCTCATTTCCTGAGAGATGTTTTACATTGCTAACCACTTGTTGTTTTTCCCATCATGGGAAATATCAACTACATTAACAAAGTGCCCCAAACACTAGCCTCACTACTACTGTTACCATGGCAGATAAATTTAGGTTCATAAATACCAATTCGGTTCTCACAGTCACCCTTCATATTCAGCCAAGTCAGTATTCTCTTGACCAGCTATAACTTTGTAAATGCACAGTGACAAGCATTGTAAAAGCAGCATGTGAAATGTTGTAAAAGCAACATGTGAAATTGCTGTTCCCTACACATCAGCACCCTTAATGCGTTCCCTCGCAAAGATGTTTGCGTTCGCACGCAAAGATATTATCATTCCCTTGCAAAACCTGTTGTGAGCTCGGACAAAACCTTCCTGTTTAATGTCCCTCTGGCTAGCAGTAGAGTTTCACTCAGCTCCGCGCATTAATACAAATGATGCGAGGCTCATTTGAACTTGTTTGACTCAAATATAAAGAAATGCTGTCAGTGCTTAAGGAGTTCAGTAAAGTTGGCAATATATTCACATATTCGAACTTCCCGGATCAATAACTTGTGAACTGAACATTGTTAAAACACAAATGCACATATTTCCAATCATGGTAACCTAGACAACGAGCTACAACAACCCAATTTTCCTCAAATGTGCTGGTGGACAGGTTGGCGGCCACTTTTTGTCAAGAATTTCTTTTTCTTTTTTCCCCCAAAACTTTTTGAAAGCTCTTCAATTCCTCTATTAAAAATGGCGTGTGTTACGGTGTTTCTCAAAGTTGTCGTACAAACCTTAAACATAATGTATCATAATTAAATGACTCTAGTGGTTCAAATATGTTTCCCCTACATATAAACTTTATGTGAAAACAGGACTTGCAGAGATGGTTTTAGTGCACACTCATACAGCATGGGAAATATTTGTTGCTTATTTCATCATTCATTGCATTTCTTTATGAGTTTACTGGATGTCTTTTGTAGTGAATGTGTATCTAAAGTCTGACTGGTTATGGCAGGCCTTTCAATGCCCATGTAGAAAATGAATGAGTAAAAACTTTGTTAGCAGATTATAATTGTGCTTGTGTATGATTGAGCAAAGTATAAAACGAAGGCTTTAGGACCAAGCAGAAACCTCATTGGCTAGTGCTCACCTTTCAGCGTTTTAAATTCTGCAGTTCACGTTGGGCGAATGCAGACAACATGATGAACATAACAGCCCACCACTACATTAGCATAACAGACACTGAGAGATCTACATAAGAGAAAGAGAAGTTGCATTTTACTATTGTTAATGTAGATAAAATCATGTCATTTTCAAGTAAATTTTAGTCTCATTTTATTCTAAAAACACTGACTGGCCAATAATGTCTCAGAAATGCCATTAAAAAAAACACCAACGCTGAAGTTCAGGCACTTCTCAACCATTATGCTATGCAGTTCTTGACGTTGTTGATTCATGTCTTTTGTCACTTCAAAGTTCCTTCCAGCTTTGCGAATGTAACCAGGAAAATGGCACTAGTGGAACATTTCGTTCTCGGGGGACCGCCCTGGTGGCTAGTTCCTCTGAGTTCCTATGACTACATGGTGCAAAAGCCCTATAGAACCTTTATTTTATTTTTTTTATAGATCTTTACTTTTTCTTTTTATTCATTGTAGGCTATCTTTGACCTCCATACTTACCATGCAAAGCTCAATCAGTGGCTTCATCAAGCCTGTTTCTCAAATAATCAGCACACTACCCAGATGCCACTACTAATCTGGAATGTTGTTCTATGCTCGGTTGATGTGGATGCACTTTGTGTGAATGACATTAGTACGTAGTATTGTCTTTGATCAGACAGAGTGCCTCCTTGATGTTCTCCTCCTTCACTCTCTTCACTCAGGATCTCAATCAGTTGGCTGACTGTGGATTAGGGGCAGAGGGTTTAAGTGTGCATGAGACAGCAGGGCGTCTGTTTATCAGTCTATCCCATCAGAGTAGAACACGGATTGTTCACTAGATTTAAGTTCTTCCCCACACAAATCTCTAGACATGAACACAAACACAATCTTGTTTCATTGTCCTTTTTTTTCATTAAAAAACTGCACTGAAAAAATATAATGTGATCAACATTAATTGCATTTTAGTGTCCTTTTAGATTTGAAGCAGACAGATCTGAGGGCACACTTCAAATCACACATCTAATATCACAGTTCTATCAAAGTACAGCATGTACAAAATGATTATTTACTTATTTATTTTATGTTTTATATGAAGTACCGTTTGACTAATGTATGTTTCAGCTACTGAATGAATTCGGATCAAGTTAGGGAAAAACAAATATTGTAAACTTAAAACTCAGCATGTGTACTCCACTTTATGTATAATACACTCATATATTCAGTGTGGTGTTGAGAGCACTGGATGGCGCTGTAGAGCTTTACAATGTGTTAGCAGAGTTTGCCATCTAGCGGGCATGTTTTAAAATGTAAAAAATGTCTGGGTTGTGTTCCAAATGGAATGTACTAGTACAGTGTGCATACTAAGAAGTGTGCAGTATACTGTGTACTATTAAAAAGTATGTGAAATGAAATGCATTATGCAAAAATACTACAGTTTAATGCATGTAAGCAACATCTTTAAGTGTAAATGAGGTGTCCACATTACTTTTTTTTTTGCTTTTATGATGTAACTTGTATATTTTATGTTCTAAATCCTCATGATTGCTCACTATATATGTACCTCCTTTTATCTTCTATATGTCATTTAAATTAATTTGGTTACCTTTATATGTGAACTGCAGGGATTGCCTGGACCCCTTGGTCCCCAGGGCCCCACAGGTCCTGAAGGACGACAGGGTGACCCTGGTCTCCAGGGCCCTAAAGGACAGAAGGGAGACCATGGCAAAGGAGGCAATATGGGTCTTAAAGGAAATGTGGTGAGTCACTTTATGCTGCTTTCTACTTCTGCTGTTATGGAAGGACTTGGAAAAATATATTTAAAATACAGTAGTTTAGACTTTAAGCTGCCCTTTCACTGCAACATTCAAGTACGATTGTCGCTTTTCTTGTTTGTATCTTTCTAATTGGTCATATATACCTTCCATTTACTCATCATGGTAAAATGAATGCATTATGAATAAATGAAGGTAAATTTGTTTAAATACTTATTGATCAAATCCCTAAACACCTATACATCTTCCTGGCTCGCCATTTCATCTGGTAACCTTAGGCAGTTTTGATTTTAGCTATTAATTGACTAATCGCACATTTATATTAATTTAATTACTTAAATATATAAACTGAGCATATAGCATTTTATATATATATATATATATATATATATATATATATATATATATATATATATATATAGGCAGAATAGATAACCTATTCCACACTCAAACGCATACATAAAGCTTGTAGAAAACACTGGCAACAGTAATGATTTTGAATGTGTCTGAAAAATAGCAAGGACACATTGTAATTATTTACTAATGATGGCTGGGAAGTGTTGTGACATAAATGATGGAAAATTCCTTCAAAAGTGAATTAAAAAGAGTTAAAAGAATATGCTTAAGTGAAAACTTAATTGTAATGTTTTCAGCCACCAAATTGTATGTTAATTATAATTAATGAAAATATGTTGTAGTTTAAACTTATATTAAAGGCAGAGTCTCAGAGTTTTTTTGCCATTTTGTTCTTGTGTGTTATGCTTCCGTTTTCTCTTTCAGGGTATGATTACACAACTACGATGTACTAAAAACCGAAAAGTTTTTTGCATTCAGACAACATTGTCAAAACAATCTCCATTCAAATGGATCAGCGAAAATGACTTAAAAAAGCTGTATTATCATGCCAGGCCAGTAGTTGATGTCACTTTGTAAAGAAACACTACGCACCTGTAGACCAAACACATAATACGCATACACATGACACCACCATTTTCAAAAATTCACATTTACACTGTAGTTTACTTTGAGACATTAACGGTAGGCTATCATTTTCAAAACTTGCACTTTCAAAAGTTTGCATTTTCAGGCGAACAAAAATGCAAAATGCAAAAATGCTGTTGTCGTCTTAATGAAAGTGAAAGTGACCCATACTTGAAATTTGGGCTCTGCATTTATCCCATCCAAGTGCACACACACAGCAGTGAGTAGTGAACACACACACACACACACACACACACACACAGTGAACACACACCCGGAGGAGTGGGCAGCTATTGCTACAGCGCCCGGGGAGCAATTAGGGTTAGGTGCCTTGCTCAAGGGCACCTTAGTCATGGTATCAAAGGTGGAGAGAGTGCTATTTATTCACAATCCCCACCTTCAATTCCTGCCGGCATGGGAATTGAACCGGCAACCTTCACGTTATAAGCCCAACCCATCAATAGTGCATGCACATTAGGAGTAGTGAACACATAACCGGAGCAGCGGGCAGCCATTTTCCTGTGGCGTTTTGAACTTGCAACCTTCGGGTTACCAGTCTGACTCTCTAACCATTAGGCCACAACTGCCCCAAGAAAGAGAGTGTGAACACAGTCCCACACAACCATAAAAGATGCAGTCGAGATTCCCAGATTTGGGGAATTCGCAGGGGTCTGCACAGCCGGAGTGCAATGGCCGAGCCTCGCTCTGGGTGAACCAACTTCCTGATCATGGATGATCATAATTTATTACAATGATACTGTACATGTCTATGATGATTAGTTGGGCTCTTCTCTGATATTTTAGCCTCGTTGAACTTCACATGAAACAGTGAAATGCTAATATCTTTGTGTCTTTCTTTAGGGAATGCAAGGGGTTCCAGGGTTTGATGGAGCAGATGGTATTCCAGTAAGTCTTATTTTGTTTATATCAACAGTATTATGTTTAGATGTGTTCATAGGCACAAAGTGAAGCAGAGTTTTATACTATCATAGGAACAGCAATATAATAAAAGACACCAATGTTCAATAAATAGTTACAATTATTAAAACTAATCAAAGGAATAAATCAGCCTTTAAAGTAACATATTTCAAATGTCATAATTACCTTTCCTTAGTCTTTAAAATGCAGTTTTTATTGTGAGTTTTGGATTCACCAACTCTGGGTCATTGATGACCTCTCTTTAGGGCCACCCTGGGCCATCTGGGCCTCGTGGAAAACCAGGAGCTGATGGCTGTAATGGAACCCGGGGAGATTCTGGAATTCCAGGCTTTTCAGGAAACAATGGTGGACCTGGAACATCAGTATGAATGTTCATTTATCTGTGTGTCACAGAGTGAATTTTTGAGACATTGCATCAGAATCTACTAATCATACATGACCAATCTAACGCTTTTATTGTCTCTTTCACTCTCTTTCAATTACTTTGTCTCTGCACTTGTCTATCTTCTTTTATCTTCTGTAGGGTCGGCCAGGAATGAAGGGGGAGAAGGGTGACCCTTTAGATCTGTGGGTCTATATGGAAAGATTCAGGGTAAGAGGAACTTTAGTAGGAATTTAAATGCAGTTTAAAAAAATGGGAATGGTTTCTTGTCACTTTGTCATTTTGATTACATCATTTTCTGTTGTAATACAGGGAGATCCAGGGCCACCAGGTTATGCGGGATTTATTGTAAGTTCGACTTTAATTGTTCATCTTTTGATAACAGACACTGAACAATCAGAGTTGAAGAGATTCTAAAACATCTCATTTCATTCTTGCAGGGGCCCACTGGTAACCCAGGGTACGGTGGGCCGCCAGGATTACAAGGACCTTGGGTAAGTTAGTCATACGCACAATAAAAATAACCGAGTGCACCAAGTGCAAATAGCCCACCTTGGTGGCAGAGGGTATTTACACTAACTCCACTCACAATTCACTGATTAAACCAGACAAAATTACAAAACAAACCCATCTGATAACATGAACAATGTTGTGGAAAGTAAGGTACATTTCGTTAGCTTTTGTTACGACCGACCTGAGTTCGAATCCACATTTTTCTGAACTCATTCTTCTTCTTTTTCCCTTCACATATCAACTCGGAGAGGTGTTTTAAGTGAATATAAAGTGCTTAACAGGTATTCAATACTGAGAATAAAGTGTTTAATGGGTATATTTAATTGGTACATAATAGAAGTGTGATGTCTTTGCATTAATTGGATGGGCAGCAAATCGAGCGTTCACATTACCATGATCAAAACCATGGCTCCCTTCCTGGGCATTCATACCTTTACTAATCAACAGGCTCATTATGGTGGGATTAGGGGTAGATTTAAAGGTGGGCTTCAGGTATAGGGACAAGTAATGTCCCAATAAGTCAGCATCCAGCATCTATCACTATTTGCGTTTAGCATCTGCCATACTCCTTGCTGCATCCAAATCTACCATCTCTTCTTCTTACTGTATTTTCTTTTTTAGGGTCCTTTTGGTAGTAAAGGTGCTAAAGGACAAAAGGTAATAAAACACAATATTTTGCTTCATTTTATTAAAGATTTACGTTCAAACATAAATATGACAGCACAATCTAATATGTCCTCTTTAAGTCGCTTTGGTTAATAATCATCTATTTAATGTTAACGATCATGTGTTGCCTCTATGCAGGGTGAAACCTCTAAAATAATAAAAGGAGTCAAAGGAGAAATGGTAAGACAAATATTTAGTGGCTTATTAACATAGTGTCAGACTAATATTAGTTTCTGTAATCTGCACAGTTAACCTAAATATGTCAACTTCATATACTCACCTCAGGGAGACATTGGAGAACCAGGCCCACCAGGACTTTACCCGCATACGAGCCCAATCCCTTCAGAATGGCAGGCAGGAAGACTTGAATTTATTACAAATATTTTCTCTCAGGAGAGTAAATGATCTCACTACTTTAATTTTCATCTTCTGTTCATTTTTTCAGGGTCCAAAAGGGTTGCCAGGTTATAAAGGTGAACCTGGAGATTCGGTAGGTTATTCTTCAATACAAGGATGTTCATGTTATATCTGTGGAATAGCCAGAAACAAAAGGAGAAGACAAACCACACATAGAAAAAATGGGAGAAATTATAATGCTTAATGTGGTAGTTGTTGGAATCAAAGCCCCATCTTTAAGTCATAATAGTCTTTTTGATAGAGGTTCAGAGTAGCTGGATCACACTGAAAAATTCTTTTAGTCAGATTTTATTGGTAATTTGAAAATATGTTTGAAAATAGGTCACTTCAGAATTCAAATGTCCGGATAATTTACTCACCCCCATGTCATCCAAGATGTTTGTCTTTCTTTCTTCAGTCAAAACAAAATTTTGAGGTTTTTGAGGAAAACTTTAAAGGATTTTTGTGGAATGTTTTGCATGGAAAACTATAATTTCTTTTTGACTGAAGATAGAAAGATATAAAAACGTTTTGGATGACATGGGGGTGAGTAAATTATCAGGAAATTTGAATTATGAAGTGAGCTTATCCTTTAAGTTTTCCAGATGGTCTTTCCTCATTTAAATAGATAAGAGCCGTATGTGACTTGAAAATAGCTGTGAAGCAATATTTTCATGATAATTCTTTTTCAGGGATATTTATCTACGAAAGGAGAGACTGGTGTGGCAGGGTCTCCAGGACAACGGGTATGATTGTTTAAGTGCTGAAATCTATTAATTAATGCTATGCAAAGCCTATCAAAAAATTTGGTTATGACACCCTGAAGTTAAAATGGCAGAAATTTTTATTTCAACCAAGCAATACTAATAAATAAATAAATAAAATTAAATAATTTAAAAAAAAATTAATAAAGATAAATAATAAAAAAATGCATTTATAATTGACTTTTTATCTCAGAATTATTTCGAGTTTTTTTCACAATTGTTTTTGCGAGTTTAGATCTAGCAATTCTGACTTTTTTTTCAGAATTGCATGATATAAAGTAAACTGTGAGAAAAAAGATGAAAACATAAAAAGTTGCAATTAACTGTTTTTATTATTATTCAGTGGGAGAAATTTTCATAGGGAACAGACATCTACCTTTTTTTCTGCATCTGAGACCAATTTTGGGTTTTGGTTGTGCACACATATTCACCATTCAACATATTTTATCTAAAAAAATTTAACCAATTACTATTAATTACAGGGAAACCCAGGATTTAATGGCTGGCCAGGACCTAGGGTATGTAATTTTAATCAATTTTCCAACAGTGGAAATCATTTGTGTTTGCTTAAACATTTAAAGTCTCTGTTCATTCCTACAGGGTGACACTGGACTACCAGGTTTCCCAGGAAATTATGGCCGCAAGGTTATAAATGGTTTCTGGTTCAATGCTATATCATGTCATACCTTACCAATCAAATCTGCATCATAAGTTGCATTACCTAAATGCATGTCATTCAACAGGGAGACAGAGGAGAACCCGGAGAGGTGATAGGAAGTCCAAATGACAATATTGAAGGTACTAAAAATAATGCACTGATATTATTGCTGTTTAAAGGGGTCCTATTATGCTTTGTTTTTCTTTTCTTTAGTGTTTAATATTGATGTTTGAGAATGAAAAAAAAAGTATGCAAAGTTAGAAAACACAAAGTCACTCCAAAGGGTGTTGTTCTCTTTATCAGTAAGCAGTTTCTGAACTCCCTTGATTGTAGTTTTCCTCGATTTAGTTTTCTAATGTGTTGAAACTCACCATTATGGTAAAGGACTCCTTCCAGAAGGAGGGGTTTCATAAAGACAGGAACTAAACAGAGTGCTACTAACAGACGGAGAGGTGTAAAATATGTGAAAAATGGGTTTTGAGAAGTCAATCATAAAATGAATGGTCCTTCTCTAACTTCCAATATACAGTCCAATTTTTCACTACATTCTCAATATTTTTCTTTCTTTGCTTCTATCTTTTTTTTCTTTTTTATACAGTGGGTCCTCCAGGGCCTCCAGGGGAGCGTGGCCCAATTGGAAATTATGGTTCTAAGGGTGCTAAAGGTCTGCCAGGGCCCCCAGGACCCCCTGCCTCTGAACAACAACAAGGTATTTCATGATTGAGCTTTATCTGACAGTTAAATAGATAGTCCAATCTAAAATGGAAATTTTGCAATTATTTATTCACCCTCATGTTATTGTCAACTTGTAAGTCATATGTAAACCTGTTGTATGTAAACCTGTTGTCACAGAAACTTAAAGGTATCCCTGCAGTTTCCTCCAAAACAAAATGGAAGTTGCAATAGTCTTTTCTTGCCTATTGTGATGCAGTATTGTCAAACCAACTTCAATACCAAGTCGATATTGAAATTTTAAAAAAGCAACGCTTTGAGCGCTGTTGAGTGGATTCATAAACTCCTCTGATTGGCCATTGTGTTCACTGGCTCATCAGATATGTCTGTGATTGGCTACAATGATCAATGCTTCAAAAACATGATGTAAAAAGACATCAATGATGCTCTTCACCGAGTGCTTACACGCGGGAGGGTTTGAAAGCAGGCGTCTATCAGCGGACATGCTTTCAAACGCTCCTGATTTCAAAATGCTTTCAAATTCAATCACTTACATATATTTTCAAATGCTCCCATGCGTTGATCATTGTAGCCAATCACGGGCATATACAGTGGATACGGAAAGTATTCAGACCCCCTTAAATGTTTCACTCTTTGGTATATTGCAGCCATTTGCTAAAATCATTTAAGTTCCCTTTTTTTTCCTCATTAATGTACACACAGCACCCCATATTGACAGAAAAAAACACAATTTTTGACATTTTTGCAGATTTATTAAAAAAGAAAGACTGAAATATCACATGGTCCTAAGTATTCAGACCCTTTGCTCAGTATTTAGTAGAAGCACCCTTTCGATCTAATACAGCCATGAGTCTTTTTGGGAAAGATGCAAGTTTTTCATACCTGGATTTGGGCATCCTCTGCCATTCCTCCTTGCAGATCCTCTCCAGTTCTGTCAGGTTGGATGGTAAACGTTGGTGGACAGCCATTTTTAGGTCTCTCCAGAGATGCTCAATTGGGTTTAAGTAAGGGCTCTGGCTGGGCCATTCAAGAACAGTCACGGAGTTGTTGTGAAGCCACTCCTTCGTTATTTTAGCTGTGTCCTTAGGGTCATTGTCTTGTTGGAAGGTAAACCTTCGGCCCAGTCTGAGGTCCTGAGCACTCTGGAGAAGGTTTTCGTCCAGGATATCCCTGTACTTGACCGCATTCATCTTTCCCTCGGTTGCAACCAGTCGTCCTGTCCCTGCAGCTGAAAAACACCCCCACATATTTGACAATATGTCGCGACTTAACTTAATTTAACTTAATATGACATTACTTGAGAGCTTAGACATTTACTTTAATCAAACTCTGTTGCTGGTATAATTGTTTCTCTGATCCACAGTGGATCTGTGGGGCCCACAGGGACCACGGGGAGCAAAGGGAGCCAAAGGTGAAGCTGGAGAACCTGGTAATCCTGCCACTCAGCCTGGGCCGCCCGGCTCCGATGGGCTGCCTGGATTTCAGGGACCACCTGGGCCCAAGGGATCATGTAAGAGTGCTAATGTTTTTTAAAGTCTCACAAAGGCTCCATTTATTTTAATAAAAAAACACAGTAAAAAAGAGTAACCTTGTTGAACATTTTTACAAATTAAAACAAATAACTTTTCTATTTTAATGTGATTTAAAATATAATTTATTCCTTATATAATTTTCAACATCATGCTTCAGTGTTGATCCTTCAGAAATCATTCTAATATGATGATTTGCTACTCAAAAAACGTTTATTTTTATCCTCACAGTTGAAATACGTTGTGCTGCTTAATATTTTATTATTTTTTTATACTTTGATGAATATAAAGTTCAAAAGAACAGCATTTATTTGAAATAGATATCATTTGTAAGTCTTCGTTGTCATATTAGATAAATTTTTTTCCTTAATAAAATATTAATTTCTTTAAAAAAGAAAAAAGTCTTGCTGACCTTATCTTACTGTCCTTGAACAGTACTATATAATTTGTGCGATGTAATTATGATATATATATATATATATATTTTTTT
This sequence comes from Zacco platypus, assembly GCA_038088235.1. Lineage (NCBI taxonomy): Eukaryota > Metazoa > Chordata > Actinopteri > Cypriniformes > Xenocyprididae > Zacco > Zacco platypus. Next base: position 10,077,857 of record CM076081.1, on the reverse strand, counting down.
TTTTTTTTTTTTTTTTTTTTTTTCATTTGACATGCTTAGAAATTAATTGTTAAAAAAAAAAAAAAACAAACAAACAAAAACACACACACACACACACACACACACAATTTTGATTATTGCATAAAAAATAGCCCAGACGTATTGACTGCAGTGATGGCGTTTCACAAAAATCTAGGGTATGGCATGATTCCTTCTGGCCATACAACAACGACATTCCCAAGTAATCATATTATATCTAAACAAAATGTGGACAAAAATCCACCATACTAAAAGAATGGAAAATGGAGTCCATGGACATGCAAAGACCTAACAACAATACAAAATCAATGCAAATTCTGAAACGGATACAATGCAACACCTGAGAAAATGTATTTTTTCCATGTTAGTCAGAGTTGTTTCTACTAACCAGCCGCAATGGCGATTCACGACTATATTCTATTTTAGAGTTTCTATTTCTGCGGCATTGCAGCTGGAACAACATACAAAGTATGACAATGGTAATGTCAGGTGCTGATTATGTTTTTTATTTCTTGTAAAAAGAATTTAATGCGAGTTTGAATATAACTTTTCGCGACCTTTAGACATTGCCTACTGAAAGCTACAACGATAGGCTGTACAGGATATACTTCACCTCAGATCTTGAAAATAAATGAAAGGAAACAACATTCAAACTGTCAACTCAAGGTGAACAAACAAGTGTGTTCTATGAAAAAAGGATTGTTTCAGTCACTCTGTATGTATTTTTAATCATGTTAAAATCAAAATGGTCAAATAGGAATTTGACAATGTACCATTTCATTTGTGAATGCAGTGCGCTTACATAGCGAGCCCACCCACACGCTCTTCTGATTGGCTGTGATTGTTTTATTTATTTTATTTATTTATTACGTCGGTAGAGTCTGGTTTATCACATCGCGTCTGGTCAGGACACGGTGTTAGGCTGTTTAAATTTGCTTTTCAAAGCTGAAATTTCTGCCAAAAGCCAACTCAAGCAACCGAACTAATGAGTACCATCATGAGCTGTTTATTTCCCCTGTTTTGTCTAAAAGGGTATGCCAACTGCCATACTCTGCCTTACGTAAACCCTGCCCCTGATTGACTGTGATGTCTAAAATGACTGTAATGGAAGTGATTTATCTCAGTGATTTTAAACTGAATTATGTATAATTAATGTGTCTTAATACAGTGGAAGATTTCTTCAAAGGCCAATCCGGACCACGTGGACGTCCAGGCAATGCAGGAAAAAAAGGACCAAAGGGTAAGATCAGCGGGGGAAAAGTTGCTTTAAGTTTTTAATAAACTACAAGGCATTGTGGGAATGTTTTTTTTTTTATCATCTCAAGGAACATAGAAGGTTTTTGATATTTGTCAGTCTTTGCTAATCCTGCTGTATTGGTTATGCTTTTATTATTTGGTCAGGTGAACATGGTCTGTGTGAATGCAGTGTGAAATCCCCACCTGGCCTTCCGGGCCCTTCTGGTGATGCTGGGGACCCTGGAATGGCAGGCGAGTGGGGTCAGCAGGGTGATCAGGGAGACCCAGGACCCAAAGGCGTCGATGGTTTACTTGTATGTAGACATGCCTTGATGTTGTCTTGTTAAAGGGATAGTTCACCCAAAAATGAAAATTATCCCATGATTTACTCACCCTCAAGCCATCCTAGGTGTATATGACTGTCTTCTTTCAGACGAACACAATTGAAGATATATTTAAAAATATCCTTATGCCCTTCTATGCCCAAAAGCTCATAAATAAACCATTGATAAAAAAAATTAATCCATACAACCCCATGGGGGTTAATAAACGGCTTCTGAAGCGAATTGACAAATTTGTGTAAGACAAATATCCTTATTTAAAACTGCATAAAGCAAAATAACAAGCTTCCAGCGCAACAGCCATACGCATTCGATGTAGGTCCAAAAAGAATTACCAATGCATCCAAAAGCATTACGTTTTAAATAACGATACTTGTCTTACACAAACTGGATTAATTTTATATGGATTCATGCAAATTTTTTTCAACCATTATAAACCTTGGAGGACAAGAATATTTTAAAATATATCTCTGATAGTGTTTGTCTGAAACAAGTCATATACACTTAGGATGGCTTGAGGGTGAGTGAATCATGGGATAAATTTCATTTTTGGGTGAACTATCCCTTTAAGGTCACAAGTTATATGAAAATCTTTTCATTGGCCAATTAAATCCATTTAAATTGATACTTTTTCCGATTTACAGGGTTTTCCTGGTGTAAGAGGATTATCTGGACTAAAAGGCAGAAAAGGAGAGATGAGAACAGCTACACAGAAAGGTGCAATAGTTTTCCTTTATATGTTTAGGAAACACATAGAAGAGTATATTGTCACTGTCTGGCAGAAACCATAGGAATCTATCCATATCTTGTTGCTTTTTTCCACCATAAATCATTAATATTGGTCACCCTTTATGTCTGTCTGTTGGTTTTGCAAGTATTTAACCAATGAAAAGTATTAAAAAGAGCTTGTGACAAAAGCTTGTAACTCCATTGGCTCCTCAAACTGTTGGTATAAACCTCATAATCTTGAAGTGTCATATGCGGTTTGGACCATCTCTGCTTGTTTGCAATGCAAGGATAAAAAAAGAACTACTTCTTGGAATAGATAAAGCATTTTCTTTACTCAAGAAAAACTATATATACTACCGTTCAAAAGTTTTGATCTGTAAGATTTTTTAATGTTTTTAAAAGAAGTCTCTTCTGTTCTTCAAGGCTTCATTTATTTGATCCAAAATACAGCAAAAACATTAATATTGTGAAATTATTTTAAAATTTAAAATAACTGTTTTCTATTTGAATATATTTCAAAAATGTAATTTATTCCTGTAATCCAAAGCTAGATATTCAGCATCATTACTCCAGTCGTCAGAGTAACATGATCATCATTTAGAAATCATCCTGATGTACTGATTTGCTGCTCAAGAAACATTTATTATTATCAGTGTTGAAAACAGTTGTGTACATTTTTTTTTTCAGGATTCCTTGATGAATAGAAAGTTCAAAAGAACAGCACTTATCTGAAATAGAAAGCTTTTGTAACATATTACCATACAAAGTTTGACTTTTTTTTTTTTTTTTTGCAAAGAAATTAATACCTTCATTCAACAAGGATGCATTAAATTGATGAAAAGTTACAGTAAGGACATTCATAATGTTATAAAAGCTTTCAGATAAATTCTTTTCATCAAAGAAATCTAAAAAAAAAAAAATTGTACACCACTGTTTTTAAACTTTTGAACAGTAGTGTATATAAAGGCTAATATGTATGTATTTGAGGAGCTGAGAAGAGTGTCTTAGTCTAGCATTTGTCATCGAGTCATAGCTAATATTGTCTTAAATAGCCTGTGCCTAGCACTTCATGTTTTATAACATGAGATTTTGGCCAATTTACAGAAAAACACCTGAGCGCCCACATAGTAACAATAATTATTATAAGCTGTAAGTTGATGAAACGTAATGTGATGCATATGATGATGGACAAAACACATCTGACATTCGCCAATCAAAAACATTGTAACTCCATTTGAGCTTGCTTTTGGTAAAATGTTAATAATATAACACATGTAAGTGTGACCCTATATAATGCCTCAATATTAACTTTGACAACACAGTGTTGAATTATTAAAAAATACATTGTTTTTTCCATTTCCTGAAAAGTAGTGGGTTTAGACATACAGGTTTTCCATCCGAAAGCAACAATGTACAAATTTTAATATTTTGCCTGCACTACAGGACTACCTGGTGACCCAGGGGACCAAGGTTTAAGTGGTTTCCCAGGAGAGCAGGGAAGGTTTGGGCCAAGTGGAAAAGACGGCGAACCAGGCTTTAGAGGATCTCCCGTGAGTCTTGCATATCAAAACACTTAAAAAAAACAGAACTAATCAGAAGACAGTGGCTGTATTGTTGTGCACCATGCATTGTGTTGTGACTTTTGTGATATTGATGAAGGAAAAACTGAACTCTGATGCCAGTCTTAACCAAAGTATGCAGTGTATATAAGAGGTATCTGCATGCTTGTTTTCCTTCAGGGAGAAGGTCCTGTAGGTGATCCAGGAGAGAAGGGATACCCAGGTCCTGCAGGTCCCCCAGGTCTAAGAGGCCCATCAGGACAACCTGGCCAAGTTCTTGGAGCAGCTAAAGGTGTAAAGGGCCTTCCAGGAGATGATGGACGAATTGGTTTTGATGGAGAAAAAGGTTTGCCTGGTGCTCCAGGTGTGTATCAGTGTTATTTTTGTATCATTGATATATTATTATAGGATTTTTTTTTTTTTTTTAATCGTTTCTGTTCTCACTTTTTTTAGTCACTTTAAATAATTACTCATTTGTTTGTTTTTGTCATTTTTATTATTTTTTTTACGGTGAAATAGTTTTTTATTATTAAGTTTTAATGATTAGTTTTAGTTATTTTAGCAATCCAAGTTACACTAGTTAAACATAAATAATAAATGTTACTATTTTTTAATATAATTTTTTAATGGGTTTTATTTAATGTTTTTTGTTTTAGTTTTAGATAACAATAATAGCCATTGTGTGTAAATACACTGAGATTCCTCTATCTATTCCTATCTATCTCTACTCATTCACTCTTTATTTGACATACAATGGGATCTAAGAACGTTTTCAGACTTGTAGATTGTTTGCTTTGTTAATTTGCATTTTCATCTTGGTTCAGTTCGCGTTCACGAGGCAACATTTCAAAGTTTACCAAAATGTGTTTATGCAAGTCACATGATTAAAGATGTCCTCTTATTCGTCAGATTTCTCTGCATCATCAGGATGAATTGAAATTTTCACTCTGCAAGCTTATTGTGGCTTTATCTGTAGCTTTAGTGATACAAACACTTGTGATGATTATATATTTAAAACCCGCCAGGGTGGATTTCAGCAGTGTATGATGATATAAATAATGATACTGTGTGTTTGAAAAGATTGTGAAGCTGTTCATATTTAAACATGGCAACTGCTCTCAGATTTGAATGTTGCGATTTTTATTTTTGTCAAACGTTTAGTATACACAGATGAATCATTATCATTTAGGAATCAGATTATGTGGGTGATGAAATCGAGAACTTTTAAAGATTAATTATGCAGCTTTGTGTCTCTCTCTCTCTCACTCCTCGCACTTCACCCACCCATCACACCAGAACCGTTTTCGGAACTGGCTGAAAAAACTTCACATTTTGCCTGGAAGATCTATCATTTCATACAGTTATGTGACCATGATGATATTGAGACAATTTTGCTATCATGATACAACGAAATTCATAATACTGTTACATCCCTATAATATATACATTTTTCATATTTCATTTCATATTTCATACATATTGATACTGAAATATCTGAAATGCTTCCAATACTCATTTTCCGAAGAATAGATACACTCAGCTGCGCTTTCTCTCTCTCATCTTTCTCACGTATTGCGCATAATTTGACTCACTCCCACAGATTTTGTGCTCACACCCAAAGTGCGCTCACATAATGCCGCCTCTCAGTGCTTAAACAGTCAAATACATACAAAATAATGTCAAAATGCCGGTCTTGATGAGTATTCACGCAAACATAGTTATGTTTTAAGTGAATGTAAACAGCTGAAAAAGAAAATGCATGTGTAACAGAATAATGGATCTGTGTATCAGGTCTTAAAGTGACAGCAAAATTTAATATTATGAGATACTATTAAAAATATGTACATGGCCTTTTTCCCCATGATAGCGATGTCAAATTTGTGGCCAATGAAAATGCTAGTAACTTTGGAAAACAAAAAGAGTTAATGCCAAGCACCATATAATGCAGCTAGAGCGGCTTTGTCAGGACAGCATCCTTGCAATGCACAGAGGAAAGCAATTCCACAACATTTTAAAGTTCTCTTTAGTTTTCAACTGTGATATATAATGTGCTCAACTCACAGAATCAGACACCGCTGCTTTATATAACACATTTCCCTTTATGAATTATGATACCGCTTAGTTTGTTGGTCTGTTGGGTCGGATTGCTTTCTCACCTCAACTGAAGCACTCCAGAATTAATTTTCAATCAGACCAAGACCGCCTTGGTTCAGGCAATCTCAGAGAGATTGTTTTGGTGCGAATCCGAGCCTGATTGCTGTGTTCATATACGCTTAAATGCACCAAACTAAGGGAGATAATGCACCAGCTTCCGAAACAAATGCTCCAGGTGTGAAAAAAATTATTTCTGTGTTTTCATTTTTTTTTTCTAGTGAATTTATCAAATCCACAATATGTTATACTCTTCTTAGCCTTTCTATTCATATCTGTCTTACATGTGTCTTACAGGAGACTGTAGCTCAAGCGAAGATCAAAGGAATATTGAAGGTAGCTGGATTGAAGTTACTCATATCTACAACAAGATCTTTAAAGATAACTGGATAGATCATTTTAATGTTAACTATGTTGGCATCCACATCAACTGATAATAATGTTGTGTTTATTATAAATGAGCAATGCAGTTTGGTTTGTTTTTATCGCTCATAGCTGGAAACTGTTCTAAAGTTAATCCAGTGATATGTAATCCTTGCTGTGAACTGGTGCTTTATCACATTGTAGCCAGTCCACTATTCATGATCACCACTAACCAATTGTTTATTTTAATAATTGTTTTGCATTGTTTGTAATGTTAATCTTATTTCAGTGGATTGTATTGGAGATCCCGGGCCACGTGGAGCGACAGGGCAGCCTGGACTTCGAGGGTTGGAAGGATTTCCTGGTAATTGGATGTATTATTGTAGCATTTTACACAACTTAATCTTTTTCTCTCTGGTTACATTATGCCTGTCCATATATTTGTGTTCTAGGAGAATCAGGTGTCAAAGGTGTACGAGGTCTTTCTGGAGAACCTGGGGACAAAGGAGAACAGGGTGAACCAGGAAGGGGAGGCCCACCTGGGCCAAGGGGTAAGCATTGGGTGGTCTGTGTGTTATTGTACATTTTATTTAATCATTCTATATAACCCTTTTATATAACCCTGTCTGTCTGGTAGATCTGTCTCCTTTTCAGCTCTGATAATTTGATTTTGTCTACATAGGTTTTGTTGGACCTCGAGGCGATTTTGGATATCCTGGCACCAAAGGTGTGGAAGGAGATCCAGGCATCTCTGGTAAACCAGGTTTGGATGGTGCTTTGGGGGAAAAGGGTGAACATGGTGAAGTTCTAGGAGCATCTACTGGAGCCCCTGGTGAACCAGGAAAACCAGGAGAGAGGGGGGACACTGGCCTTCCAGGAGATCCAGGCCAAAGAGGACACCCAGGTGAGAACTTCATGTGTCTATGGCTCTGATATTTAGATGAGTTTTCAGTGAACCGAACACAAGTTTTCATCCGAGATGCATTACCATTACCATACCATAATGGCTTCATTTAGCAATTATGCTTATGAGCATGGGTGAAATTAAGCAAATGGAAAGGATACTATAGTAACAGGGATTTCGATCATATTCCTTGCATTTTGGAACAACGTAGCGACAACTGGTATTAACATGAAAAAGTTGGAATTGCTCGTTTTGGTTTGGTTTCTCAAAACACGTCCCCAAACTCTCAAATGTTAAGTAAGTGGGCAGAGAGTAGGCGGTCTGTTGTGAATGTTCGAAAGCATTCAACCACAGTACAGTCAAATGCGTTTTTAACAACCAACTTTTGAAGCGGTGGACAAGCTCAAAACATTTTAGACCCCATTTACACCTGTATTTAACGTCATCCATTTGTGATTAGATCAAACATCTTAAAACCAGGTGTCTGTCAAAACTATATTAATGGATATATGTTAATATGCTAGTTTTCAGACTTCAAGACATTTAAAAGTGTTTTAAACTGTGGAAGTAAATGGGGCCCATCAACTGTTTGGAGTAAATGATGACAGAATTTTCATTTTTGAGTGAACTATCATGTTAAAACGTCTTTGTCTCCAACCTCCAGAAGCTCAAGAAGCTGAAAGTCTGTCTATGATTAAGGTGGATCAGGTGGATGGTTTTGTTGTTATTGACACTCATTAAAGGATCTAATGTCACACAGGTATGGAGGGAATGCCAGGTATGATCGGCCTCAAGGGTGAAATTGGCCCTCCAGGTCTTCTAGGAGGGATGGGAAAACCTGGACCGCAAGGAACATTTGGCTTTCCTGGGCAGCCCGGTTATATAGGACCTCCTGGACCACCTGGAAAAACCGGAGAACCAGGTAACTCAACTGCTAAATACCTCAGAAAATTCAGAAGGTATTTTTTTTGCCCTCATATCGGATAAGAAGATTAGAGAATAAACCCAGAAATACCAAGTATTTCAGTAAAAGGAGGCTTGTAACTTACCAAAGCATACAAACACTCCTCATTTTTTAATGTTTGGGTTTTGTGAGAAATTCTTTAGGATCAGAATCATACATTCAGTCAAGTGTGTCCAAACTTATGCTTTTTATTATTAGATATATTTTATTTCAGTGGTATGAAGCAAAACCTCTTTCTCATAACAATACTTAAATATAATGTGTCTCTGTAGGTCCAAGTGGAATAAGGGGAGATCAGGGAGACCCAGGTCTTTCTGGACGCAGAGGAGTAAAGGGTGCCATTGGAGACCCTGGAAATAGTGGTGTACCAGGAAATACCGGGCCCCCAGGAGATCCAGGACAACCGGGGCCGTTTGGGTTTGGTGGTCTCCCAGGGTTAAAAGGTCATTTGTCTTTTTGTTCCTGATTTAATGTTACAGCGAATCAGCAGATTTAAATATGTATAGTTTGCAATAAGCAAATTGAAATATTTTGATCATTGATGGTGCTTAAATTCAAAATGGCATTATTTTTTAACAACAAAGGTTCCAAAGGTGGTCAGGGCATGACAGGTTTTCCTGGAAAATTTGGTGAGAAAGGTTTGAAAGGACTTTCAGGAAAGAAAGGACAGATAGGCTTACCAGGACAACAAGGTGCAAAAGGAGCTCCTGGCCCTTCAGGTGAAAAAGGTAAATCAAGAGCATGATTCTCTATTCATGTACATACACAATATACACTGGTCAGGCAAACCATTATGACCACTGACAGGTGAAGTGAAAAACACTGATTATCTCTTCATCACGGCACCTGTTAGTGGATGGGATATACTAGGCATCAAGTGAACATTTTGTCCTCAATGTTAATGTGTTAGAAGCAGGACAAATGGGCAAGCGTAAGGATTTGAGTGAGTTTGACCCTTGTCGACCGCCAAAAGTACCAACAGTGGGCACTTGAGCATCAGAACTGGACAGAGCAATGGGAGAAGGTGATCTGGTCTGATGAATCACGTTTTCATGGCCGGGTGTGTGTGTCGCTTACCTGGGGAACACATGGCATCAATCGAGCATTTGTGGGATGTTCTGAACAAAGTCAGATTCATGGAGGCTCCACCTCGCATCTTAAAGGACTTAAAGGATCTGCTGCTAACATCTTGGTGCCAGATCCCACAGCACACCTTCAGAGGTCTAGTGGAGTCCATGCCTCGACGGGTCAGGGCTGTTTTGGTAGCAAAACGGGGACCACCACAATATTAGGAAGGTGGTCATAATGTTATGCCTGATTGGTGTATAATATACATGCTACCTTGGTCATATCCATTTGAAGCATTATTCATTTTTCTGCACTTAAGGTTTACTTATATATAAGTTAATAATTCCATAATTTACCTTCTCATGATAGTTTACTGTTCTTTTCAGTGTTTTTTTTTTATTTCTTTTTTTTGTCAACAAAATCCTCTTTACAAAGCCTTGTGACTTAATAATAATAAAATAAGAATAATAAAACAATCTGTGCTTAATTATGCTGCACAAAACAAAGATTAGAATGAAATTATTTCCAACCTATATTTGGACTGTGAAGGAAGTTTCACTTAATATCTCGTGAAATAACATCTTTATTAATGTAGTAGTTGTCATTGTAGTATACAGTCGTGGCCAAAAGTTTTGAGAATTACATAAATATTGGAAATTGGAAAAGTTGCTGCTTAAGTTTTTATAATAGCAATTTGCATATACTCCAGAATGTTATGAAGAGTGATCAGATGAATTGCATAGTCCTTCTTTGCCATGAAAATTAACTTAATCCCAAAAAATCCTTTCCACTGCATTTCATTGCTGTCATTAAAGGACCTGCTGAGATCATTTCAGTAATCGTCTTGTTAACTCAGGTGAGAATGTTGACGAGCACAAGGCTGGAGATCATTATGTCAGGCTGATTGGGTTAGAATGGCAGACTTGACATGTTAAAAGGAGGGTGATGCTTGAAATCATTGTTCTTCCATTGTTAACCATGGTGACCTGCAAAGAAACGCGTGCAGCCATCATTGGGTTGCATAAAAATGGCTTCACAGGCAAGGATATTGTGGCTACTAAGATTGCACCTAAATCAACAATTTATAGGATCATCAGCAACTTCAAGGAAAGAGGTTCAATTCTTCAAGGCTTCAGGGCGTCCAAGAAAGTCCAGCAAGTGCCAGGATTGTCTCCTAAAGAGGATTCAGCTGCGGGATCGGAGTGCCACCAGTGCAGAGCTTGCTCAGGAATGGCAGCAGGCAGGTGTGAGCGCATCTGCACGCACAGTGTGGCGAAGACTTTTGGAAGATGGCCTGGTGTCAAGAAGGGCAGCAAAGAAGCCACTTCTCTCCAAAAAAAACATCAGGGACAGATTGATCTTCTGCAGAAAGTATCGTGAATGGACTGCTGAGGACTGGGGCAAAGTCAGATTCTTAGATGAAGCCCCTTTCCGATTGTTTGGGACATCTGGAAAAAGGCTTGTCAGGAGAAGAAAAGGTGAGCGCTACCATCAGTCCTGTGTCATGCCAACAGTAAAGCATCCTGAGACCATTCATGTGTGGGGTTGCTTCTCATCCAAGGGAGTGGGCTCACTCACAATTCTGCCCCAAAACACAGCCATGAATAAAGAATGGTACCAAAACACCCTCCAACAGCAACTTCTTCCAACAATCCAACAACAGTTTGGTGAAGAACAATGCATTTTCCAGCACGATGGAGCACCGTGCCATAAGGCAAAAGTGATAACTAAGTGGCTCGGGGACCAGAGCGTTGAAATTTTGGGTCCATGGCCTGGAAACTCCCCAGATCTTAATCCCATTGAGAACTTGTGGTCAATCCTCAAGAGGCGGGTGGACAAACAAAAACCCACTAATTCTGACAAACTCCAAGAAGGGATTCTGAAAGAATGGGTTGCTATCAGTCAGGATTTGGCCCAGAAGTTGATTGAGAGCATGCCCAGTCGAATTGCAGAGGTCCTGAAAAAGAACGGCCAACACTGCAAATACTGACTCTTTGCATAAATGTCATGTAACTGTCGATAAAAGCCTTTGAAACGTATGAAGTGCTTGTAATTATATTTCAGTACATCACAGAAACAACTGAAACAAAGATCTAAAAGCAGTTTAGCAGCAAACTTTGTGAAAACTAATATTTATGTAATTCTCAAAACTTTTGGCCACGACTGTATATATTGTATTCTTGGTGGACTAATACTCGAAATGAAATATTCATTATGTCTTACACACTTTTTTTCAAGGTGACAGAGGGCTCATGGGACCTCCAGGTGAAAAGCCAGTCATGATTATAACACCTGCTGTGAAAGATGTCATTAAGGGAGCTAAAGGTGACCATGGATATATGGGAAATCCTGGCTTCACTGGTCCCAGAGGTGAATAAAGTCATATTTATTTTCTACTCAAGTACACAAAGAGTAACATACTTCATATGAACTTCAGAAGCTATTAGAGCTCTAAATGTAATGAAGACTGTCTGAATGTCTCTTATTTTCTGTGTATTTAGTAGAAGCCTTATTTATGCATACACTGCACGCACAAGTATATTATAATATTAACCCTTTTAATGCATTGAAATATTGTATATGCCTGTTGCATTCCCAGATCCATTTTGTCCATTACAACATAAACTTAAAAAAATACTATTTATCAACTAAAACCATATTGTATCTGATCAGTAACTTCTCAATGAAGTTGAAGTTAACTTCTTAATGAAGTCTGCACATTCTTTTTCTAATAAAATCAAAATTACTCTGAAATGTTTTCAAACAAAATATGTTCATTTTACTTTTACTTTCAGATGGGGGGGGGGACTCCTTTCCTCAGATTCCTTTTTCAAATTTAGACTATTTAGTCTATCAAGTTTTGATCAACAAACAGACATTATCATTTTATTTTAATTTTAGAATTATTGTGTGCATGAACAAGCATGTTTCTAAACAAAATGCAGTTCCAGTGGAAAGGGGAAAAAATGTTTGCGTGAGTGTAGTAAAAAGGCTAAAAGTATTTTACAAAAGTAATTTGAGACAAATCTTAAGGCACTTTTTCACCGTTGGGCCAAATGGTTCTAAGAATGGTGAGCAACAGTTCCACTTATATATTTCCACTTGAGCTTGGTTCGGTACGGCACGATTACAAACCATTCTCAGCCTTGAGTTATCAGCACGGTGCATTTGTATTAATATTATATTCCAAAGAGATTCCCACAGTGCAAAAAACAAACCATATTTGTTCCGGCTGGGACGGATCGGCACGGAATGGAACGATTCAGCAATGAGAACAGTTTGGGGGGGATGGGGGTTCAAAACATAATTTCATGTGTAAAGCCACAGTTCATTTCCGGGTCAAAATGGACGTAAAAAAGTAACAATTTAGTTTAAATTGTGCTCCTACATTTGTTTATTAAAAAATCTGAAAACAGACAAGTTTCATTTTCGTACTAAATACTATGGATTTTTTTTTTTACCGGGTATTTTCCGGGTCAAAACGGATTTGAATTTAGTGGGAGGGTTAATCAGAATTTGGTCATAATTGGATTCACATTTTTGCATTTGGTTTATTTGGTTTTTGTTTTTGCAAAAATATTGAAAGATGCTTAGAGCTTTTTTTTTCAACTTGCCTTTGGCTAGGTACAAAAGGTGCACCAGGTTATCCAGGAGGTGATGGGCAAGATGGACATCCAGGTGAGCCTAGTGATACAAAAGGTACTAAAGGTCTTCCTGGAGAAGAAGGTCAATCAGGGTCTAAGGGAATGCCAGGGCCTACAGGACTCCCTGGAATTGCTGGTTTCCCTGGAATGGCTGGATCCAGGGTAGGATACTGAGCTCCATCTCTCTCTGACTCTTAAAACTATTTATGATTTAAAACATTGTACATCATCTCCTTGTACATGCTCTTGTTAGACAGTTTTGGATGTTGTGCTTTTAGTCATTGGGACTTATCTTTGCAGGGTGAAAAAGGCTCATCTGGTGCCTATGGACGGCCTGGAGAGTCTGGTATCAAAGGAATAAAAGGTGCTCATGAATAAACCTCTGAAATGTCCATATTATGCTTGATGTATGACTTTCTGATTATCCTTGAATAAACTACCAAAAATGTTTACGTAAAATTCCTTTATTTAAGGTGAATTGGGTCCTACCATCAATATCCCAGGATCAACAGGACTAAGAGGTGAAACTGGGCTGTCTGGACCTTCAGGTTAGGAATGTACATATTCTACAGTACATCAAAAACTATTTTAATATTTAACTGTCCATGTGTAGCACTTCTTAAATGTTCCTTAAGCTTTTAATTTATATCTTAGGTGAGAAGGGACTCATAGGTCAAACTGGAGATAGAGGAGGTCCTGGTTTTGATGGCATTGGAGGGATGAAAGGCCAACCAGGTGAACCTGGAAATGTTGGACCACCAGGTACAAAAGTCTTGATCGTTATTATTTTATTAAGAAATTACATTGTTTCAGAAAATAGTTTTTAACTGGTCATCTTTTTCATCAGGCTCTGACGGCCAACAGGGTTTTCCGGGAACCCAGGGTCATAAGGGCTGGCCAGGAGAGCCTGGGAAGAAAGGAACCCCTGGAATCCAAGGCCAACCAGGACAAAAAGGTTTGGTGTTCTAATTGTCTAATTTAATGAAACAAAAACATATCTATGTGTTTTTACACCTTATTTCACTCCTTTCTGAAATGCTTGATTCTAATTGGTCAGTGGCAACATTCCAAGATCAGTTATTCGCCAAAAATGACCGCTCGTCCTGGTATTTGAGGCCTGCACTTCCCTGATTACCCTCATCACATTATCCACTGCTCATGTGTTCATTTGAATGCATTAATTTATTACAGTAACTTCATATGCAAAACATTCTGAATTAGATCAATATATGAAAGAAAAACAAAAACAAAATGGGTGACAGAGTGCTGATGACCTCCAAACATGCATAAACACCACATATGAAAGAGGCCATGAAAAATGGGAGATCCTGGCTTCATTCTTCCCAGGGGTGACTATAATCATATTTATTATCTACACAAGAACAAAAAGAGTAGCATACTTCATATGAACAACAGAAGCTATGAGAGCTCTAAATGTAATAAAGATTGTCTGAATGTCTCATAGATCCTGTGTATTTAGCAGAAACCATAGCTCTGCATAGAAAAATTGTGAAGTAGAATAATATATACAGGACTGGAAATGGGGCCGTTTCATTTGGCACTGGTTAAAGGCGCAATATATCATTTTTCGTCGCTAAAGGTCGCTTAAAGGTGTAGCTTGATAACGCCTTGATTTCGCAGAATCATGGAAGGTGTTGTCTTCACATATAAAAATGTGACGGTACTCGAGCAGAAATCATATTCATGGATGAGCTAATGTGTTAATTTATGAACATTACTGTAGTATGAAGCAGGGTGTGGCTGAAAGCTCTTGGAGCTGAACGAAGCCACTGGAGCGATTGCTAATGAGAGACTAGTGTGACACACGGCTCGAGAGCAGTGGAGCTTTTATTATGCAGCAGACAACCGCTTCCACTTCTCCCGGTCATGAGTATGTGGGGTAACGCAACGCTGTTTTATCATTTTAGATACATTTGTGTGTTGAAATTTGTTATAATGCTACTCTGTGCGTTCGCTCGGTGGCTTCTATGAGACACTTGTTGAACACTGCAGTAAGCTAGATCAATGTTAGGCATGGTAAAACATGGTGCTTGCGGTAAACCATAGCTATATAACAAGGATTAGTTTTGTGTCGATGAATGTATCCAAACAGTTGCTCCCATATTGTTTCTATGGTTTCTACAAAATAAAACCGGAAACCGAGAGTAACGCAGGTATGGTGTCATTGATAGGCGATGCACGGACTTGATCCGTGTCTTGGTTAAAATGGCTTATTTCTCTGGATTTAAACATTGGAAACATTTTGGATAATGTAAGTACACAAGTCAACAAAATATATATGTATTATTTATATATATATATATATATATATATATATATTTATTTTGGATATTTTAATCCAAAACTTTTACATATTGTGCCTTTAATTTGTTTTTTTTAGAGAAAATGAATTTATATCTTTTATTCTTCTCAATAACCTACGAAAGTGATCAGTTCCATACAAAAACCTGTACCTCATTTGTACCTCAATTAAAAAAAAAAAAAAAAAAAAATATATATATATATATATATATATATATATATTTTAGATTTATGAGAAAATTTGATATTGATAAGGCATATATATCTGAAATGATTTAATAATTATCTCTGCCACCACTATCTAATGTATGCTCAAACATTTCCTGGCTCATGTTTCCTGTAGGATTTCCTGGACTTAAAGGCATTTTTGGATTGGATGGCCTGAAAGGTCATAAGGGTGTCCAAGGTCTTCCAGGTACTTCTTCAGTTGTATTTATTATTTTAGGAATGATAACATTATCCCCTGATTCCACATACAAGGCTTAAGCTAGTCCTAGACTAAAATGCATGTTTGAGCAGTTTTAACTGAAAGCAACTTATACTGACATATCTTAAAATATGTCAGTGCTATTGTTTTGTCTCAAGATGCACAGGAGTAATGTTTTTTTCTAGAGTACGTTTATAAAAGTTACTTAAATGCCCTAATTGAACTAAGAACAATCCTGGCTTAGGCTAAGCCTTGTCTGGGCCTATAAATCTTATCTTAACTTATGAATATTAATTATGTAACATGATTTACAGTTTAACAATGTTATCATTATTACCATTATAATTTATTATTATCATTATATTATTATTATTATTATTATTTATATTTTCATGAACATTACCTTATGTAAAGCCATATAATTTTTATGCAGAAATTAATGATATCTTTGATGTGTTTTGTCCCCTCCAAGGTACTGACAACTGGGGTCCTGCAGGTGACCCGGGAACTAAAGGAGAGACGGGAGAGACTGGTATCCCGAGCACAGAGGCTGGCATCCCTGGAGATCTGGGCCTTAAGGGTTTCACTGGAGAACCAGGTAGCTTAAAATGAATACCATTTTCTGAAACAGGGGCAGTTTCTGCGGTCAGTGGATATTCGGGGCTATAGCCCAGACTAATTGGTATTTTGATTTTAAAGGAATTAAGTAATTAAAGGATTTAAGGCAGTTTAAGGGAATAAAGAAAAAGAAAGGTCTTATTGTATTTGTGAAGCAAATAAGCACAGCAACTCATTTAAACGCCTCTCATTGGCCGATGCGTTCATCAGACATGTCTATGATTGGCTACAATGCTCAATGCTGCAAAAGCAGCAATAAGCAGTAACCTTTGATGCAAAGGGAGAAAAAAATGAATATAATGCTGTAATATGCACTTTTCATGATTAGTGGTAGTCACAGCAGCTGTACTTGTAATTATTTTTCTGATGAAGTTTTAAGCCTTATGAGAAAAACAAGTTAACAAAACATTCAGGGCTTAAGCCCCCTATAGCACCACCCCTGTTCTGAAACTGGAGTTTTGGGCATTATTTATTTGATGTAACTATGCATCAGTTCTAAACACTGCCGTGTTTACAGGTGATAAGGGTGAATCTGGGCGTCCAGGTATACCAGGTCCTCCAGGCCAACAAGGGTTCTCTGATATACAAGGACAGC
Organism: Zacco platypus; assembly: GCA_038088235.1. NCBI lineage: Eukaryota > Metazoa > Chordata > Actinopteri > Cypriniformes > Xenocyprididae > Zacco > Zacco platypus. The sequence goes on along the minus strand of CM076081.1, from coordinate 10,060,918 downwards.
CAGGCGACTATGGTTTTCCAGGCACTAAAGGACTTGCAGGTGAGAGGCTTATTACTGTATTACTATATATTTAGAATAAACGCTAGTAATGAGCACTACTAGAGAATAGCTAACCCTAACCTAACCCTAACAGTAGAAGAAGAAAGGGACTTAAATTATTAACAACCTCATATTATTTATTTGAAATATTATTTACAAAAAAATTTCAACTTATTTCTTAATGAAAAAATGCCATTTGATACATGTTGCTGTCATCCTTTAGGGTTTCCTGGTCCCAGAGGGATTCCAGGTGAACCATCTCCATTCGGAGCAAAAGGAGAGAAAGGAATTTCGGGTGATTTTGGATTCACTGGAGAAAAAGGATTCCAGGGAGACAGAGGAGAAAAAGGACAGTCAGGGGAACCTGGAGTGTCAGGAAGAAAAGGTAGATTATGAAATATGAATATGGTAAAGCTCATTGCATTGGCAAAATCAAAACGGCAGACTAATTAACATTATGATGAATAAATCAACTAATACAAGAGAGAATAAATGAGAACAGAAGAGAATACAATAAAGAATGCATTTGTTAAATTTGACAAAATGTGGAATACTCACATGTAAATCATATTAAAATATTTAGATGAGTTGAGCAAAACACCGTTTTACACTCACATATTTTGATCACTTTGAGACCTGTTACCTGAAAAAGAACTTATGTAGGAACACTTTATTTCATTTCAAGGTGAAAGAGGAGACCCGGGAATGATGGGATTTCCAGGAAGACGTGGTTTTGAAGGCAACAGGGGCCCTGTTGGACCTAAAGGAGATGCTGGACCTCCAGGTAATTATTTGAATGTCTGCATAACCATTTTAATCCTTTTATAATTTATTATAACAAAATATTTTCAACTTAAAATAGCTCTACTATATGGTATTTCTAGTCAACCATTTCATTCATATATTTCATATTTTGTTCATAATATTTTGATTATACAAAGAATTTAGTCTGCATATTGAATTCATGTATTATGTTGTCTGACCTGCAAATGTTTTCATAGTAACAAGATGCATGGCCAGTACATCTAAATGTGTCGGCTGGATCTAGATTGTATATTGAACATTTAGAATTTCTTATTTATTCAGACCAGAAACATTTGTGGCAGTGTCCGGAATAAATTTGCATCGTTTGACTGCACCTTATCCATTCTCTCTACCTTGTTCTTTAAGGTTTTCCTGGCTCACCTGGTGCTACAGGACCTCCACCCATTCCACTGAAACTTCCAGGGGAGAGAGGACAACCTGGCCCGATGGGTATTCTAGGACCACAGGGACACAGTGGAACTCCAGGCCCTGCTGGACCCCCTGGTGATACAGGTATAAAAATTAAAAGTAGCAATTTTAGCCTCAACTAAAAAGCTTCTTTTGCGCTGTTGCTGCACTCCAGAATCACAGTTCATCATGTAAATAAGTGTTATTTGTTTACAGGGGTTATGGGTCCAAAGGGGCACAAGGGCATGCCAGGTCTCCCTGGGATACCAGGAAATCCAGGCTTCCGTGGAGAACTTGGAGAATTGGGCCACCCTGGTCTGCAAGGCGAAGAAGGTAAATGGTGTTTTTGTGTAGATGGATGAAGATTATGGGATTCTGGGCTAGATTAGTGGATAAAGGACTGCAGAGGACTGGTCACCTTGGTTTATTTTAAATGAGTAGTTTTGGCAGCTGGCATCATTCTTTCATTTGATCTGTTAGGACAATGTCATTGTATAAAACAAAGTTTAATGGCTGGCAAAATTCTAAATTATATTCATTCTTAAAGAATTATTGGTTTTGTATAAACAGAAAGAATTCAATTAAAAGAAAGGAAATCATTTTCATCTGAACAATTTTTCTGTCTTGCTGCTCACATGAATTACAAGTCAATAATGAATCTGAATTCATAGGGGACAGAGGACGCCCTGGTTCACCAGGTCCTACTGGAATGGCTGGCCGCAGTGTCAATGTTGGCTACCTGCTGGTGAAGCACAGCCAGTCTGAGCAGATCCCCATGTGCCCTGTGGGCATGTCCAAGTTATGGGATGGTTATAGCCTTCTGTACTTTGAAGGACAGGAGAAGGCCCACAACCAAGACCTGGGTGAGTGCAGCTGACAAAGTAATACAATCAATAACAAGATTTTAGATCCAGAATATGAATGTTGAATTACATAGCACTGTAGCTTATGAAATTGAAAATGCATTTTCTACAGTAGCTGCATTTACATGGATCCTAATATTCATTTGTAACTGGACTAGTAGCACAGCCAGAACCATGTCAATCGAAATGAATTAGCCAAATGTGATTTAAATTTCATTCTTATTGTAAGGGTTGGTTTAAACCTGTTCTAATCCGTTCGATAGGGCATGTAAACGCTTGAAAACCGAAACTGGAAAGTTTTGTGCATGTGCAATGATGTAGAAATGGCGTGACGACGTATAATCCACAGAACAAGCTGTTGTTGAACATAACTTCATAACTGATACCTTCATAACATGAATTGAGTCAATCTAAAATTCTCCTTCCACTCATCGTTTTTGAAATGGTGCAGGACAATGTTGCCCCACCAATGCTTACTTTGGACTCTCATTTGCAGATGCCTTGTTTTTGGCATTTTTACCGTTTGATTAATATAAGCATCATGGCACAAAGCTTCAAGTGCTCGTTGTCTTCTAATTTGTACCCAAATTAGATCAATATTAAGTCTGCTTTTTAAAACAAAGAAAAGAAGGATGGGTAGTTTGTGACAACGGCGGCAAACTCTATATATTCATGCAGTGTGCGCATGTCAAAAGATTAAATCCAGTTTGAAGCTTGTGACACACAGTAAATCTGCACATCATTAGCATTAGCGTTCATGTAAGTCTGTCATAGACTGCGATCGTTAGCATCGTTATTAGAGTGCCCGACTCCCATGCCGGCGGACCGGGGTTTGAATCCCGCTTAGAGTGGGTGGTTCGAACAGGTGAGGTTACATTGGTGCCGTGACCCGGATGAGAGTGAGGTTTAGGGGGTGAGTGTAACTGTCGTAGGCCTTGTAAACCTCAATCCCCTGATCTCAAGAGGCGCTCTAGCGAATGACCCCAGAGATTGCGGTCTGTAGCCTTCTTGTTGGACTCCCGGATCGAGGTTCGAGTCCTGCTTAGAGGGGGCAGTTCCAACAGGAGGGGTTAATCAAAATGTAATCCATTACAGAAGCTCATTACTTATGTTATAATGTAATCACATTCCTTTATTTATTTATTTTTTATTTGAAATGAAAGAAGTCACATTATTTTTTTACTTTTCAGTTATTTCACCATCTATGAAAAATATAACACTAAATACATAATGATTATCTGTCATATATATATATGGTTGCGCCTCACAGGTCTCTGTTTTATTTTCCAGGTCTTGCTGGCTCATGTCTCCCCCGTTTTAACACCATGCCCTTCCTGTACTGCAATCCGGGAGACGTATGCTACTATGCCAGCCGCAATGACAAATCCTATTGGCTGTCCACCACCGCACCAATTCCCATGATGGCGGTGGAGGAGGCTGAGATAAAACCATACATCAGCCGCTGTTCTGTGTGTGAAGCACCATCTGTGGCCATCGCAATACACAGTCAAGACATAACTATCCCACAATGCCCAGCGGGATGGAGAAGTCTCTGGATTGGCTATTCCTTCCTTATGGTATGATTCAGTTCAAATACAACATTTTCATCATTTAAATGTATTTGCCAAGACCTCTAATACATTCTGTCACAATCACACAGCACACGGCAGCTGGAGATGAAGGTGGCGGTCAGTCTCTGGTGTCTCCAGGCTCTTGTCTAGAAGATTTCCGCACCACTCCCTTCATCGAGTGTAATGGGGCCAAGGGCACGTGTCACTACTTCGCCAACAAGCAGAGTTTCTGGTTGACCTCTATCGATCAGCCCTTCCAGAGTTCCCCTGTGTCCGAGACACTCAAAGCCGGGCAGCTCCTGTCACGCATCAGCCGCTGCCAAGTGTGTATGAAGAACTTGTGACCTGTAACCTATGAACTTTGACACTATTGGAGCAGCATTACAATTAACAACTTCAGAATGCTCCATGCAAATTCTTCATTCCAAATTTCAATCGGACGTCAATGTCGCAAGTTAGGCTTTTGAAATTACTTAATGTATTTAATGCATCACATATGACACACACTCAGACCCACTCTGTGAGCCTTATGACCGAAGATATGTACATGTGCATAATAAGAGGTGAACCAGAGATACATGTAAGCATAGCTATATTTCTCTGTATTATTTACTTGTCTATCTATGAAATGGTGCTTATTTTCTAACTTATTACCTCAGCATTATCAGAACTGAATCTCTTGTAATTAATATTACCAAATACATACAGCTGAACCAAAGAAGCCCGTGCTTATGCACTTCTCTGGCCTTTCGTGTTATGTGAATCGAGGGTTGGGAATCTTATTCAGAATTGTTTTAAAAGGCAGTGTCTATTTACACTAAATGCAAATAGCCGACTTTGTTAGCAAAGGCTATTTATCCTTAGTTCAAATATGACTTCCATTTTCACTTTGTATGAATAGCATCTATTGCAATCTGCACTTGTTGCTGTTCACACTGTAAACAAACGCTACCTTTTGTTACACTTAGGCTTGCAGTGTGAACGCAGCCTTAGTGCTCAGTTCTGATTTATTGCTCAGATTTGACTGTTCACGTTCATTTTTAAAATGGTCAATATCAGATTCAAGTGTGAACTGAATCTTCCATATTCACCAAGTGACCAGAACTCATTGGTATGTAAAATCTTTGGAGTGACTTCCATCAGAGCAGAACTGTGATGAATGTTGATCTAGAGTTGCGTAAAAGTCACATGAATTGCAAATTGAGGTCGCATTGTAAAACATCTGATCTCTGATTTAGGACCAAGGAAGTGATTCAAATCAGAATCGAAAAGATCAGATTCTACATGGTCACATATGAGCAAAACAATTGGATTTTGGCCACTTTTGTCTGTAGTCTAAGGCTATGTTCACACTGCCAGTCCAAATCCGATTATTTGTGTTTCTGGTTGGAATATGATGTATATTATTGACTGTCGACACAATGCATTGCAACTGTTCAAATCTGATTTGCGTGTCCCTCGGTGCTCTTTCTTTTTCTGCAATACCTGCATTGGTTTCTATGTCAATGACATTGCGTTTGGTAGGCATAAGCTAAAAACAACAAGATGGAGCCGTTTGCAATACAGATGTTGTCTTATTTTTAACATAACAATGTGTAGGCACCTCGCTGGACTACTACGTCTTCTGAGGCAGTGGCAGAAAGGAGGCTGGCTTTATTCTGGCTTGTCGTGTCCACCGGTCTCAAAATTCAATACGTCTCCATTATACTGTCATTTCCTGCTCGTCACTTTGCAACAAAACAACCTTGTTTTTGCAACGACATCTAACACTTTTCATATAACAACCTCGTTTTACATGGTGAGAGAAAGTGACAAACTACGCAAATGAGTGGTCAGACTGAAACTGATTTGCAGAAATGCGATTTGAATATGAATTCAAACCACATAAATGTAGCTCAAAACAGATTTGTAAAAATCACATTTCATTTGAGTTTTTTGCTGTTCAAACTTGCTAAATATGATCGGATTCCAAATGGATATGCACAAAAATTGGATTTGGACTGACAGTCTGAACGAAAACTTAGCCTAGTGTAAATAGCATCTGCCATCTTTTTCATTGCCTTTTAAAATTACTGGAAGTGATTCCAATGAATTGTTCTGGAACACCTGCATTCACCACAATAAAATATGCAGAGCCGATACTTTCTATGCAAGTGAATCAACAATCACACCTCCTCCTGGTATATATTGACACATATGAAGCATGACTGCTGGTTTAATAAATACAAAAGATAGCAAAGTTGCAAAATGCAATTTGAATTATACACTGTTTATTGATGTTCTGAAAGGATCTAATCATTTGACAATACAATTTCTGAGGATAGTGATTTCAATAAAAATTGCAACAAGAATGTTCTGTCATCTATAAAATTACTATAAGAACTGTTAACAGAACCATTGAGGAACTAACTGAACCAGAATTGGAACCAGAATCATTTAATCACACGATTCCCATCCTTGACATCAATCAGGATCCATGACACAATGCTTAGCCATAAGGCTGTTTAAACAGTGCTATCTGCTATGTTTAACCCTTACCTAAATATAATTTCACCAGACTTACACTAACACCATCTTGTGCTGCATGTACATTATTTTTTGCTTTGTGTTTGTTTATAGATGAGCTCTGAATCATCACTCTTGGGAGAGATATTTCTTTTTAGCACTGACCCTGTATCATGTAATTTCGTCACACACTATTCATTGGGTATTTTATTTCATAAAAGGACATAAACTTTGAGACTTGAAGCTTTTTTCTAGAATTTTGTCCAGTCAAGGGGCTCATTCTGGTTTGTTTGTTCGAACCCTCTGTTGGTTTCACCAATTGCACTGATATCTCTGTGGTTTACAGCGCATGATGAGGTCATTAGAAGACTCTAGTTCAATCTTTGTCCCACTTCCACAAAAATGCACAAACAGGCTATATTCTCCATTCAGTCTGTAAACAATGACTAATGTGGGTTACCTAAAAGTTTTGGACTTTGAGCTGCTTTGCCCATTTTCAGTGCACGTTGCACAAGTATTATTGTCCAGAAGTCCATAAACCACACACATGTATTTTATACCAGTAAAGAGAACCAAATAAGATTATAATTCAGATTTTCTTTTCTTTTCTTTTTTAAATGTACTTTAAATGTATTTATGTGGAATATTTGAAGACATTGATTTTGAATTATAGTGTTATTGAATAAAACAGCAATAAATGCTTTTTGTTTGTTACATTTGTGTCATCTGTCATTTTATCTGAACAATATCTACCCTGTAGAAAGTACGAATTTATGCATTTCTAAAGCATATAAAACACCTTGTAATTGAAGACCACTTTAATGACACACTATCGTTTAAATGTTTGTGGCCAGCTCCATTTATTAATACTTTTATTCAGCAAGGACACATTAAATTGAGCAGAAGTGACAGTAAAGATATTTATAATGTTGCAAAAGATTTCTATTTGAAATATATGCTGTTCTTTTGAACTTTCTATTCCTCAAAGAAAAACGTATTATGGCTTCTACAAAAATATAAAGCGACAATACTATACCTAAGTGTTCAATATTAATTGTAATGTTTCTAGAGTCACAAAGCAGCATATTACCAGCATTTTGAATGATAGGCCTGGTTTCACAGACAGGGCTTAGATTAAGCCAGGTTTAGGCCTTAGTTTAATTAGGATATTTAAGTAGCTTTTATAGCCTCAGAAACAAACATTACTGGTATCCATCTTGAGACGAAACACTGACATATGTTCAGCAAACACCTACAAAACACCCACTGTGCATCACAGACTACAGACTGCCCTGGTGTGAAGCTTGTCAGGCACAGCCAGCTGCATCACAGTCCTCTTGAAGGGAAACCCCTGATAATAGGGCCTTGGAGGATTCCACTCCTCTAGTCAGAGTGGGCAACAATCAGGAAAGGCGAGGGCAAATTGAGTGCCTCAAATGCTGGAGAGAAAACCTCCACAATCCACCTGATAATCATATGTTTAGAGGCAGGGGAACCTTTCTTAAGTGACAAGAAGCACACAAGTAGCTGGTCTGACAGAAAGCCTGCAGGTCAACAACTCTTTTAAGGGACATAATAGCAGGCAGGAAGGCCACTTTGAAAGAGAGAAACTTCTCAGCCACCTTGTCAATGGGTTCAAAGAGAGCCAGGGATAACCCTTTGAAAAGCACTGCCAGATCCCAAACAGGAACCTTGGCTTGGACAACAGACATCATCTTCTGAGCACCACAAAGGAAACAAACAATAAATGGGAGTTTCCCATGGAGGTCAACACCTAAAGGCATGTGGAAGGCAGCAATGGCCACAGACTTTTAGTGTGGATGCGTGAGGGAGAACCAAAGCGGGCAGTGGGTGTTCTCGTGGGAGGCAAACACATCCACCTCCGCTTGGCCAAACTTCCTCGAAATCAACTCCAACTCCACCTTGTCGGGGTGGACCGTCCATTCCCCAGACCTCAACCCCTGCCTTGACAAGATGTCTGCTTCCAAATTTTGGCCCCCGCGCATATACATCGCTCTGAGCGAGAGCAACTTCCCCTGTGATCACAGGAGAACCTGATGCGTCAGTCTACACAGAGGGAGTGACCTCAGGCCTGCTTGCCAATTTATATAGGAGACAACCGATATATCCTCTGTCCATACAAGAAAATGATGCCCCCCGAGGTCTGGAAGGACGTGCCTCAGGGCTAGAAACAGCCATCATCTTCAGGCAATTTATGTGCCGCAAAAGATGCCCTCGCCACATACCTCTTTTAAAGCAGCCCTAATAACAGCTCTCCAGCCCTCCATAACCCATCCTGTGAGGGATGCGTCCATTGTCGCAATTCGCCACTGACAAGATGCTCCCAACACAGGACTCTGGGACAGGAACCACGGTTTCTTCCACATAGCCAAAGATCAAAGGCATCTACATGTCACTTTGATCATGCAGAATGGGTTTTCCCTCAGGGAAAACCCTGTGGTCCTGAGCCACCGCTATAGGGTCTCATGTACAGCAGGCCAACAGGTATTATGTTGGACGCTCCTGCCAGAAGCCCCAGCACTCTCTGAAAGTGTTTGACAGAGATGGCTTGGCCTAGCCAGACAGTGAGCTTTTCTTGACTTTTGTCTTAACCCCAAGCACCTTATATGGTGAAGAACAACATCTCAATGCCGAACGACCATCTCCTTCGACTGAGCAAGATTGAACCAGTCATCTATATAATTGAGTATGCGAATGCCTGTTGCTCCACCACAAGGAGAACTGCCCTCAGAAGCTTGTGCAAAGCATCAGGACCTCTTCCCTGATGCACATAGTGTGGAGGCATGCACCAGCCATATATGCCTTACCTACCAATGCAGATGTTGTGAGACAGGGTTTGGTGGGCAGCGTCAGAGCCTTAAGAGAGGACACAGCACCAGGTGAGAGATATGAAGCCAAAGTCTCTTCAACCCGACGCATCACCCCACGCACGCACAACCCATAGCCGTTCTCTTTCGACCCCAAGATGTAGGAATGGTTGGGCTCGATAATCTTGACGAGAACGGCTTCTTCCATGATCTTGAGACCTCAGTGTGGAGGTCGGGTAAAAACTGCCTCAGCAGACACAGGTCCAGAACCATGAGGAGCACAGACCTTGGCCTGTCTCATCAAACAAGGCCAGGTGGGAGCAGAGCGTTCTGAGAGGCAGCAGATCATAGTTTGCACAGAGAGAGGAACATAACAAACAGCCTGCGGGGAATAGCGTGGACAAGGAGATGCACACTACCTAAATTGCCTCTGACTCACCATAATGATAATTTAATGAATTCATAATGATTTGCACTAAGACAAACAACACGCTTGCTGATGAACAGAAGCTAACACTGTTGTATCCCGGCTACCCTTTGTAGCTTCCGTGTATGCAGTCACGTGACGTCATGATGCAACGCCAATCGATATTGGACTAGTTCAATACGTACTTCAGACGCTGTAACGCTGGAGGTATTTCCCACAGTGTCATTCCGATGCAGCGAAAGTACCCTCGAAAGGGAACTCAAGTCTGAACACAGCATTCGACAGGAGCATTTAGAACTAATAAACACCAGTATATTAAAAGCGCATGGAACTGTCAAGTTGCGTACTTAAGTTACAATAATGCTTACACACTCGCACACTCTCTCTCTCATACTCTCATGCTGTAAATGTTAAAATGTGGGTGCATTTTTTTATTATTTGTTTGTGTTTAACCTACCTCCGCCATTTTATGCTAGCATGAGAAGCGCGTATGCAACAAATTAGGTCAGAGAAACATCAGTAGGCTAGAATTGATTATGGTCTTACTGCATGGATGCAGAATCATCCACATCCACATTGTGAAGCATTGTAGAAACGATTCATTTCAACACCCCTACTAAACATGCATTTTAGACCGGGACTAGGCTTAAGCCACAAAGTCAGTGAAATCAGGCAATAGTGTACTTCATGAAGCTTCCACACACTAACCACACAGACTAACCCATTTATTCCAAGATGTAAGAATTTTTTTATTTTTCTCACATTAGAATAAGTGAGCCAGTATCAGTAAATGTTCATATAATTTTCATGAAATATAATGTATATATAATTTCAATTTAAAAAAAAAAAAAAAAACAGAAATCATTAACTTTCTATAGCATTAATGCAAAGAACAACAAAGTAAAAACTATTCCACAAAATTAAAACTGAACAAACAAACAAACTATTCAGCAAGATCACCAAGTGCTGCTATCTTTTAATTCCCTCCAAAATATTCAATATTCCCTCCAATATTTTTTCAATATTGTTCTTGGGGGTGGGAAAAAGAAGAATGAAAAAAAAAACCACACACACATAGCAGTGTCATAGTTTATTCTCAGTGGCGGTATAATTTATATCCACTCCTCCTTTGGCACTGATTGACCCATTCCCATAATCCTCACATTTCCTATGTTTGTTCAGCTCTAGGCACAACATCCTGCTTTAGTCCTTTTCACCTCCATTGGCGTCTCCAGATCCACAGTGGAACTCTCTCCTTCACTCCTTTTCTTCAGGATGGAGGGCAAAACCAGATCAAAGAGGGTTTCAAACAAAAAGTCCACATTGTAACCCGTTTTAGCACTTGTCTCAAAGCACATTCTCTCAGCAGGCAGACAGGCTTTCTCCTCCAGGCCTTTGTAGCGCAGCACGCGGCAGTACAGAGCGACGGCGTCCTCTCTGCTGACCTGTTTGTGCTGGAGTGGAGTGGCGGGAGGAGTTGGACACGTGACCACAGACTGGGGTTCGTCCCCTTGCTCGCTCTCGGTTTCTGGCCCTTGAGCGAGTGTGTCAGTAAGGTCTGCTTTGTTACCCACTATGGCAAATATGCAGTCAGCGTTGGCAGTGTCAGTCAAGGACAGGAAGCGGTTCTCCAGCTCAGCAAGGCTCTGCCAGTTGGTAACGTCATAGGTGAGGATGACTGCAGCTGCACCACGGCAGTACATGGAGCCCAGACCGTGGAACTGCTCGCGACCTGCACAGTGCAAACATGACAGTATTCAGTTGGAGAATTTGCACTTTACTATTTAAACTGAGTACTTGTACATTACTTTTCTAAGGCAAAAAACATACTTTTACTCCTTACAGTTCTCACTTATACCTTCCATGTACATAAACATATACACTACCATTCAAAAGCTGAGTGTGTGCGATTTTTTTTTTAAATAATATTTTATTCAGCAAGGATGCTTTAAATTGATCAAAAGTGACAGTAAAGACATTTACATTATCACAAACATATTTCAAATAAAAATACATTCTAGTTCAAATTATTCTAAAAAGAAGAAATAATGTATCAGTTTCCATATATTAAGCAGCACAACTGTTTTCAACAATGATATAAGTGCTTCTTGAGTGGTATTGGGACAGACCTTTTATTTATTGAATTCAGGTTATTCAATAAAGATCCACTGTCACAAGTGTATAAAATCAAGCACCTAGCCATGCAGTCTGCATTTACATTTGTGAAAAAATGTTTGGTTGTTCCAAAGAGCTGTTAGTTTGTGAAAACTAGTTTATGAAATTTCCTCCCTGCTAGATATTCCGTGGCCAACTGTAAGTGGTATTATTGGAAAGTGGAAGCGTCGGAAGGCCATGTAAAGTCACAGAGCGGGGTCACCCAGTGCTGAGGCACATGGTGTGTAAAAGTCTCCCAACGCTCTGTTGATTCTATAGCTGAAGAGTTCCAAACTTCCACTGGCATTAATATTAGCACAAAAACTGTGAGGCGGGAGCTTCACGGAATGGATTTCCATGGCTGTGCACGAGTAGCTGTATGCGAGCTTCATATCACCTCTGGACTCTGGAGCAGTGGAAACGTGTTTTGTGAAATCACGCTTCTCTCTTTGGAAGTCTGATGGGTGAATGTAGGTTTGGCAGATGCCAGGAGAACATTTCCTACCTGCCTGACTGCATTGTGCCATACCATAATAGTATGGGGGTGTTTTTTAGGGGTTGTGCTAGACAGCTTACTTCCAGTGTAAAGGAAAACTTAATGCTTCAGCATACCATGACATTTTGAAAAATAACTTTGTGGGAACAGTTTAGGGAAGGCCCTTTTCTATTCCAGTAAAACTGTGCCCCAGTGCACAAAGCAATGTCCATAAAGACATTCTTCTGGGGCGAGTGATCCGCTTACAGCTTTCCCAGCTCATGGAAGCAACGGAGCTGCCTTCAGTTGATTCCATTACTAAGCTGATCATAAAGTCTAAGTCCTCTGCTTGCTCACTCGATCCTTTACCTACAGCTTTAGTTAAGTCTTGTGTTCACTCAATTTCTCCAATTACATCTTAAGTGTGTTCATTATCTACTGTTACTGTTCCTTCATCATTAAAAATTGCTTCCATCACGCCAATTCTCAAAAAGCCTGGTGCTGATCCTAATGATTTAAACAATTATAGGCCAATTTCTAATTTTCCCTTTATTTCAAAAATACATGAACGAATATTAGCAACTCAACTTGAATCACATCTGCAAAGTAATGATAATAATGAGCATTTTCAGTAAGGCTAAACACAGAAAGAGCTCTTGTTCAGGTTATGAATGATCTTCTCTTGGCTGCTAATTCTGGTTCCTTGTCTGTTCTTATTCTTTAAGATATTAGTGCTGCTTTTGGTACTATCAGTAATTCAGTGCTACTGGAACGATTGGCTTGCATTGGAGTAACTGATAATGCACTACTTTGGTTTCCGTCCTATTTAAGTGACAGGAAACAGTTTGTTCAGACTAAGTCACTCAGTAAGTATCTCAGTAACTCACGGTGTTCCACAGGGGTCAGTGTTGGGTCTGCTTTTATTTATTATTTATATTCTACCTCTTTGTCACATCTTTCGTTCTCACGGTACTAATTTCAATTTTTATGCTGACGACACACAAGTGTACGTATCCACTTGACCAAATGTTCCACATCCCCCTTCTAATCTAACTAAATGTTTGCACAGACTTATTGTTTGTTCCAAACTTCTAGTTGTGCAGCGCCTAAGTTATGGAATTCTTACTGCACATTCGCCGGCTGGATTCAATTTCCCATTTTAAAGTTCAGATAAATATGCATCTATTTAGAATAGCTTTTAATGACATGATTGTTTGATGTGCAAGTTTGTGTTTTTTTATGCTGCTTTGTATTGTACTACTTTGTTTTATATTGTACGGTGTCCATGAGTGCCTTGAAAGGTGCCTATAAATAAAAGGTATTATTATTATTATTATTATTAATATTACTGTTTGGATGAGTTTGGTGTGGAAGAACTTGACTGTTCATAACAGAGCCCTGACCTCAACCCCATAGATCACCTTTGGGATGAATTGGAACGGAGATTGCGAGCCAGGCCTTCTTGTCCAACATCAATGCCTGATCTTACAAATGCTGTATTGGATGATTAGGCAGAAATTCCCACAGAAACACTCCAAGATCTTGTGGAAACCCTTTCCAGAACAGTAGAAGCTGTTGTAGCTGCAAAAGGGGGAACAACTCCATTTGAAAGTATAAGTAGTTTAGTATAAGTTTGAGGCTCCATTATTGCAGTAAACTTGATAGTGACTGGTTGTGTTATATGTCAGTCAAACGTCCTTCCGGGCGATGCTTGACCAATGAAAGCTGAGATAGAGTCCTGCTGCCATCAGTCTGAAGGTTTGACTACGTGAGTCTATGTTTCCCAATACTTCTGTTCATATAGTCTTACTACATATTTTTATATTTTGTCTAACAAGCCAATCAAATCATTTTATTTTCATAAAAAAAGAAAGAAAAAGCCCAATGAAATCCATTACAGTGTAAAATGAATTTGGCCACAACTTTGGTCATTTGTCCTCAAAACTCACAACAACAACAAAATCTTTTTTTTCTAAAGAACAAACAAACAAAAAAACTTAACTTTCTCTTTCTCTTTTTACTTTCTCCTTTAAAAAAGAAAGCCAAAGGTTGCCAGTCATGCTACTGAGAGCTATAACAGCAGAAATACAAGAGCTTATTGTTGTAAAAATAAGTAGGTCTTCAACTAACTTGGCTTCTACTGTCTGTGTCTGAAGGATGTGAGAGAGAGCTTTGTTCCATATTCCATATCACATGCACCAAAAATGTGGAAAACAATAAAGACCTCAAATGCAGATTAAAAATTTCTAATATTTATATAGAGCATTTTAATTTTTACAATACTTGCATACCACCAAAACAAGTTCAAAGTTAAATCATGAATTTAAAATCATGAACTGAATTTACATTAGCATTTGAGATAACAGAAGATGGATTTTTTCAGCCGATATGACTACTGATTTCAGATCATTCAAGCTTTATGCAAGTGATATGTAAGCCTTCTGTTGAATGTCAATTTTTTCAGAAAATAATACCACAGACGTTGCCTTGGTTACATTATTTACCGTAAAGTTGTAGGCCTATTTTGTTGTTTTAATAGAGAAATTTTTTATATATATATATATATATATATATATATATATATATATATATATATATATATATATATATATATATATATATATATATATATAAACTCATTTATTAATTTTACAATGGCCTTTAAAAAGAGCTTATGAAAAACACTGTCGATATTAGGATAGTTTGGCTTATTAAAGAGCCTACAAGAATGTCAGTTAGTGCAGAACATTGTTCACTAAACTTCATGAATATATTCCGTGACATTATTCTGAAGTTTTTCCACCACTCTGAATCGCTAAACTCGGTCAACAAAACTCGCTGAGCAGGTAAACCCAGTTACAGCAGCATTGTGATGTTCATCATGGCACTGAATAACCTTCCAATAAGTCAATAGAAAAGTTTTGTTTTTGATGGAAGTAGATTGAAACAGTGGTCAGTATCATGCCTACTGTATCTGACTTGTTCAGTTGTATGTTGGCGGCAAAAAATAACACTTCTTAGAGAATAATCAGAATAAGGAAAATTGCATGTAAAAAGACTGAAGAGGTTTGCTACTGTCATGTAAACATGCGATTACTAAATCATATTTTTGGTGCACATATAATTGTGGTCAGTTAGTCTTAAACCATTCAATCAACTAATACGCTTAAAAATGTTGGTTCCCTTTACGCCGTTCACTACGAAGTATGGCAGATCATTCTTGAGAGCCCCAATCACCTCTGAGTATATCAGAAAAAGCCAATGAAACGCAAATGAAGTTGGCGTGCAAAATTTGCAAGCGAGGCCATGCCCGTGGATAAGGGTATTTAAGGCCAGCCGCGTCTAAACTGCACTTCAATCTTGTTCAAGCTGTTCTTTGCAGCGCTCCTCCCCGATTTTATTTTCCTAGACAGGCACAAGGAATTCTGTCAGAACACACCTCAGTGGTTCCTCCGCTCTCACTACCCTCAGGCCAAAGCATTAAAAGACCTGCACGAGGGTCATTCTGATCCAGTGGTTGTAGAAACTGCATTTAGTAGCCGGTTGAACCCTTCAGGCTACAAAGGGTGCAACGCAGGCCCTGGGTCAGACAATGTGTACATTTGTGGTCTAGCAGCACCACCTATGGCTTAACCTTGCAGAGTTGAAGGCTCCTGAGAAAGTTTGCTTTCTCAACTTCCCCATCTCTCAAGGCAACCTCTTCGGCATCACTGTCATAGGGCTCACTAAGCAGTTATCGACAGTGAAGAAACAGATGGAGGTGTCATGGATTGGCTTTGCTTCCAAGGAAGCCAAACCCCCGGGCTTTCACACCCCATCTTTGGTGGATGCGACTCCCCCTGATGCCCTGGGTTCACAGTCCAGGGTGTGGGCCCCCGGGCCAAGGTCAGTGCACTACTAGTGACAGGTTTTTCAGGATGCAGTGCCTCCCTACGTGACAGACCTTGCTTCACCTTGCCGCGGGCTCCATCCCATGGGTACCCTGGATATTGTCCCTTTAGTACCACTTGTGCACCGTTTAAGTGCGTGGCTAGCGCTTCCCAATCTGTCACGCTGGACGGTCAGGACAATCCGGCTTGGCTATGCGATTCAGTTTGCCAGCCGTCTGCCTGGGTACAGTGGTGTCCCCCTTACCTCAGTTTGAGGTGGGAGCGTGACTGTCCTGGGGCAGGAGATTGCGAACCTTCTGTGAAGGATGCAGTAGAGCCTATCCCCACAGCTGAAAAGGGTTTCTACAGCCTTTACTTCATTGTACCCAAGAAGTGTGGTGGCCTGAGACCAATGCTGGATTTATGAGTTTTGTATTGGGCCCTTCTTTGGCTCCTGTTCGAAATGTTCAATGTCTGACATCAGGATTGGTTCGTGGCAATAAACCTGAAGGATGAGTACTTTCATGTCTTGATTCTTCCCCACCACAGAACGTTTCTACACCATCGAAGGTCAAGCATCACTGAGACACTACCTCGGCTGAAGCGCATTTTGCATGCGGCTGGCCTTAAATACCTGTATGCATGGAGTTGGCCTCGCATACAAATTTTGCACGTCAACTTCATTCGCATTTCATTGGCCTTTTCTGATATACTGAGAGCTGATTGGGGCTCTAAACGATGATCCCCCATAATGTCATTAAAACACATCTCCGTTTCCTCCATCAGGTATCCAGTGTTCCTGTATGTAACCCAGACGTTTTTTTCACTTCTGCGAAAAATGGTATTGATTCAATGCACTGAACACCGCGGACGCCAGTCATGGGAAATCCGCTTAAATGTTGAAAGAATACTACAACAAAGATATCGCTTTCATCTTCTAACAACTGATGGCAAATTATTTTCATGAATATATGACTTGACCTGATGAAGGACAGATGCACAGATCACACGCTCAGTTTCCCTGTCTGCTCTGTGTGTGTGTGTGTGTTTGTGTGTGTGGAGGAGGAGCAGCTTGAGCCCTGCCTCAGAAACAGAGAGACGATGACAGAGGCAGTGAATCAGGATCGTTGTACTAAATCCCTTAGCCAATGTTTCTTCACAAGGAAATGGCAAATTTTTCACTGGTGATGACATGACTACGCTGCTAAAGTTTGACATCATCACATTTTACGTCATTACATGGTTCGTGAGATCGGCCAAATTGTGTGACTTGAGTCATAGCCTGCATCTGAAATCCCATAATCCCCTACTATATATTATTGACAAAAGGTGTATGTCCAAATTCAAAGTACTCATAAAAGAGTAGGCAAAACGTTCCAGGATGGCCCACTACTTCCAACGAGTGTGCATACTAGGGTTGCAAAGGGTTAATTTACAATCGATTAATTGTCCATAATTATTTAATCAATGGTCGATTAATCAAGGTCATTATTAGAACACGCAGTTTTGAGGTGCATGCAGCTCAAGCGCAAAACACATGCCGCAGACACACAAGGAAAAATGTTAAATCAAAATCTGTCAATTTGAACATCAAACCAATCCAAGCACGGTCAGATTCAGAGACAGTGTCAGATTCGTCCCGACCCAACCCACTAAACCCACATTAGCCAAGATCCAGTTTATAACCACAACACAATTGGATCCCCTATACCTTTAGCCAAGCAGCAAGTAATGATCTACGCATTGTCTTATGTTGTGTTTGATCACATTCGAGACCACCGGCTCTCAATAAAGATATGCAATCTGCATGATGTTATAAACCAAAGCGTGGCACAAAAGCATCATGTGTACACTGCATGTGTTGGTGGTGATTTTTTTTTACAAATCCTTGGTATGCTTTGGTCTCTAACTGAAACAAATATATGCTTGTTGTATTCTGCTAGCTGAGACCTTTTTGATATATGACAAGTCTTTTATGCTGACTACTATACTTTTCTTAAAAGGCTTCCATGCTTTAAAACAACACCCATTTGGTGCTGGTTAAACAAGTAACAAGATAACTTTGTATCGCCCCAACTTTGGATTTAAGGTTAACGATTAAACAAAGATTGATTATGAGAGTTTATGTAAATTGAAATCGGTAGAGGATTTGTAAATGACAGTGAAGTGAAGTACGATAATGACAACATGGAGAATGTGGAAGGCAACATCCGGATTACATTCATCAAACATACACTCATGCTATTTAAAACATTCTTTTT
The DNA here is from genome assembly GCA_038088235.1 of Zacco platypus. Lineage (NCBI taxonomy): Eukaryota > Metazoa > Chordata > Actinopteri > Cypriniformes > Xenocyprididae > Zacco > Zacco platypus. The sequence continues at coordinate 10,042,714 of CM076081.1, read as the reverse complement.
TAGCGGCTGTGAAGTAATTACTTATTCAAAATACGAACCACCTTAAGAGAGTATGCGACTTTGAATTTAATGTAGAAGAAATTAATTATTAAATATTATACAGTCGGATTTACACGGTTAAAGGCTTGAAACATGAAAATGAGAGAAATACAATAAAGCAGAAGATCATCATGTGAGAAAAATGAGTGTCTTTTTGCTCACATGATATGCATGCTTTACTTTTTCTTGGAAATTCAGGTTGTTGATTATTTTTCCATTAAACACAGAGAGAGCCACACTCGCATACTTAGAAAAACTGAGAAAAGCACAGCTTCATAACTTGACAGTGAATGTCCTTTTATCCTAGACTCCCACCGCTGAGAAACAACTGTTTGACCAGTGAAACCTTTATTTTCCACACACACACTCATCTGACTAGCACACAAGCATGTGACTTTTTGCCAGATAAGAGACCGCAAAAACAGCACAACACGGGGTCATCTGTCATCAAAAATAAAATTCCACAGGAAATGACATTGTTACGACGATAGATAGATAGATAGATAGATAGATAGATAGATAGATAGATAGATAGATAGATAGATAGATAGATAGATAGATAGATAATCTTAAGTTTACTCGTTTAGATAAAAGTAAGGTGAAATCCTTGTGACATTCTATAAATAAAATGTTTTTTTTTTTTTTGTCCTTCTGTATATTTTGAAGTAGGTCGAGTGAGGTTATGTTAACTCCACACATGACAGGGCCAGTTCTTAAATATGTGAATAAGGAACAAAAAGTGCTGATATTTATGAAATAAAAGGCCATTGCGGTGTGACAAAGCAGTTCTGAGCTCTAAATCAGGATGTAACAAATATATCAAAAAATAAAGAAACTCACACACACAAAAGAGTAACAAAACAAGACGTGATTGAAATCCCTTCAACCTAACATTGTGTTCATTTAGTTAGAAGTTCAGCTGACTTGGTTGGTATTATTTTAAAAGACTTTCAGCTTTTGCAAAACACACTGTAATAACGTGTATTTTGGGCTCTGTTTTACAAGGAAAAAATGAGTAAAAGTAGCCAACCTGCAGTATCCCATATGGATATGTTGTAGGGTCCCCACTGTTTGAGGAAGAAGGCTCCTCCGACTGTGCTTATAGTGTCCTTAAACTTTCTCTCCGTGTATCTGTGGAGGAGAGAAGTCTTTCCCACGTGCATGTCCCCCAGAATAACGACTTTCACGTCGGGTTTCTTGGTCCCTGTGGCTTGAGGCATGTCTCCAAACACATGCCACTCACACACTCTCAACTCTTACAGGTAAAATCACCACATAAACAATCCAGAGGACGGACTATCGCACCCTGCGTTTTAAAGTGCATAATCTTATTATGTCCTCCGTACAAAGCTTGCCGAAATACACCCCATTCGTGTGGGTTGAATCAGAAAATGCAATAGCAAGTTTATAAAAATAAAAAACTAAATAAAATTAGGAACGACGCCGATTTTCTAACTACAGAAGTTAGGTTTAGCGGCAGTGCTGTCCGATTCGTCAACGAATCACTCTATTGAATCACTCTATTGAATCAAGATTTGTTCAAGAGTCGGACTGAATCAATCAGAGCGCTTCTCGAGCCAAAAACTAGATCCCTAATTAAATGATTTTAGAATCTTAATGATGGCTGTAGCATAATAAAAAATACAATAAATGTGCTTATTAATAAATCTTACTTAAATTTTAATAGTCAGCGATATGTGCCTTTGAACATTTTTTTAAATTAAAGCTTTTAAATTTTTTACAACAATAGCCAGGCGGTATATAAAGTCAGTTTTATGGAAAACTAAATAAAATAACTAAATTAAATAAATATACAAAGATAAATAAATTTAAAAAAAACTTTGAAATGTGTACATACATTTTGCAACTTTATTATTTTTCCGATTATAAACTGTCTTTAGGTATTGCTAAACTTAATAGTGATTTATGATCACCACACTTGTAATGTCTACTCAATTTTAACAACAGACGTAACAAATTAATCAGTTAATAATCCTAACATTTAGAGCATTCATGATGAATTACGTCCTGACGTAATCACGTGAATCGCGTTTGAAACCGGTTCTTGGAAAGTAGCCGTTCAAAAGAACCGATTCTCCAACATGAATCAAACTTCCCATCTTCACAGGCGGGGCTAATTTAATTTCAGTGCCAACGTCACAGGAAGTAAACAGTAAAGGCGGCGCTAAATGAATATAGTCGTTATTGCAGTTTCAATATTATCCTAACCAGTCGTCTCTACAGTGAGTGGCATTGTTTTGGCTTTATTTCATGTCTCACGTGGATTGAACTTCGCTTATGTCATCACGCATAAGCGTCAGCGGAAGTCTGACGATTGTAGAAGGAGGACAATTCTTCTGTGTCTGTTTGATGGAGTGAAGTCGTGTAACACAGACCCATTATCAGAATAAATCTTGAACTTTGTTCCTGTTATCTGACCGGATACTGCATCTAATCCCCGCACACAGCTCCACAGCTCCCACTCTCTACCTGAACAGTGTTTGTTTACGCGTGAACTTGATGAATCTGCTCAAACGTGCCACCTTCATTTTCTCTGAACAGCCACTAATTCTGGCAATTGGTAAGATCGGAGTTTATCGTTGGTTGGTTTCCCAAACTATAGGTTGAGGAGGACGGAATGCATGGACGTGAATGTTTACTTCTCGGCGTGGTAACTGTAACCATTGCGATTGCAGCAGTGTTTCTGTATGATAAAGGTAAATGCAGAGTCGAAAGTGACACACAATGCACACAAAGTGGAGTCCAAATGCTTCCGATCTATTTTTAATTGAATGCATTTAATGAATGAAAGTGTCAGCACAGCATTTGGAGTGAACTCCAGCCTGGTGATTTCTGTTAGCCAGCATGATTTGAGGATGTTCCCATGCCACAGATGTGTTTGTTTGAATTCGTCTTAAATGTTTTATTCATTCAGCTTATTGTCCGCTTGAACCTGAATCGTGTGTCTTCGCAGTGGACGTTTTGAAGCACACTTTATATTTATTTATTTATTTTATGAGTTTCTTTGTTGTTACTTGACTTAAACAGTTCAGCTAAGCATACATTTTCTAAAAGTATTCTTTTAAGCCATTTTACTGTTTTCGCCACTGAGCCGTGGCGTGAGCGCACGACTGCGATGACGTGGTACACAACATCGCGGTGACGTTCTCACTGTTGTTGGCGCGGTAAACACTGGCGAAGTTCTAAGCAGCTTTGCATAAAGCAGCTCAGTTAATCTCGGCGAGGCCTTTGTCGCTATGCGCTCGGAAACCGCATGAAACGTCGTCTAAGCGAGGCCTTGATATCGCAGCCTGATCCATGCGAAACCGAGTCGAGTTCGTGCTCGGTTGCTTCGACCATCATGTTAGTGAATGCAACGCGCGGTTTCCTGTGGTCGGACATGGAGACCAGAGCGCTGTTGAATATCTGGGGTGAGCACGACGTGCAGACGGCGCTGGACGGAAACTTTAGGAATAGCCACGTTTACCGAGACGTCGCGAACCGTTTGTGCGAACTGGGCTTCGATAGGACACCAGACCAATGCAGAATACGGGTTAAGAGCTTAAAGAGGCAGTATTTCCAAGCGAAGGAGGGATCCAGGAAAAATGGGCAGTACCACAAGATGTGCAAGTTCTACGACGAGATGGAGAGGATATTGAGCAATAGATCCTTAGTAGAGAGGCAGGATATTGATAGTGTTGCCGTTGGGGGAGATGAAACGATGGATGAAGATGCTGAGAGTACTGAACTCTTGCAGGAGACTCACATGGATGGCAGTGGTGAATGCTCTTTTATGGAGCATCCAGTCAAAACTGAGTATCCATCCTGCCCCATTCCGGTGACAGTAGGAGGCATGAGTATGTCAACTTATTCTGATCAGTCAGAAAGCAATGATCTGCCATCTTTAGCCTAATCAGTCTGCTTTCCTCTGCGTGTGTGCGTGTTAATATCTCTGTGCTCTTCTTTCGAAGGTTCGTTTCCAACCAAACAGAGCAGCCTAGCGAAGACCAACCCGCCCGCAACCTCGTCGAGCAGGCCACGGAGAAGCAAGAAGCGCTTCGCGAACATGTCGCTGGAGAAGCTGATGGAGAAGTTCTTGGAGCAGAGCATGGAAGCCGAAGACAACTTCTACAGGCTTGAGGAGCAGCGTCTTCAGGCTGAGGATAAGCGTAGGGAGGAGGAACATTCCAGAGAGTTGCAGATGCTGCAGATGTTGGGCCAGATTTTCGCTGGCATCAGCACACCCTCTCCTGCGCCGCCTGCCACTCCGCAGCCCTCGTGTATCCCCCAGACTAACCCCACCGTGCCCCTCACGCGTCCCTCTTTTGGGAATCGTAAACATCCGCCTGCCTTGACCGAGTTTGCCAGCCACAGCCAACCAGCTGGCCCAGGTCTGCTCATGGAAGAGGGTGACACACAATGTTCGTCTAGAGTTGCCATTTATTTTCATGAAATTAAAAACCAGCATTTTACCCAATGCATTACTGCTAAAATCCATGAAAAGGATAGTTCATCCAAAGATGGAAATTCTGTGTTTATTTTAGTGGAACACAAATCTTTGTACGGGTGTTCTGGTTTGTTCACATTGCATTCATTCGTTGTTGTTGTTGTGAAAACAGAAAAAAGAATTTGGCTTTGTTTTCCTCTTTTTAATGCAATGCACATATTTTCCATACAATAATGATGCTGCATTATGAGCAAAAAAGGCTCCTAATCACATCATAAGTGGTCCATATGGCTATATTCCAAGTTTTCTAAAGCAATATTACAGCTTTATGTGTAACATACCAATAATTTAGTCATTCACTGATAATCCTCCCCAGCACTCAAGCTCTGAAACATAATCTGCGTTCATGATCATATTTAAAAACAGTGGTCGGTTTGATGTCATGATGCTAAAACAGCATTGGTTCTGGAGTGTATTCTAAGTGAACGTGATGCTGTGGGTTGAATATGTAAAATACAGAATTATAAGCTTCACAGAAGGGAAGATTTTCAGTGAATAAAAGCCTAAATTTCAAGTTCAAGTGCCTTTGGACGACTCAGATAAAGTGCACAAGCTGAATGGACTAGTTTTGTCATTCTTATTTTGTGATTCATTGAAAAACAACAACATGGTTTAAAATAAGATGAATAAATGATGAATGACAGAATTTTCATTTTGGGTAAACAATTTCTTTAAATAAATTATAAAGCTGTCAACTAGTATAGTCCCATTGCATGGACCTGAACAAAGATGCTCTGGTTTGTTTGTGTTGTTTAAAACTAATGATTGGTTGTTGCTGTGTTCTTCCCTCAGTCATAGAGCGCTCTTTCTCTCTGGGCACGGCAGCGATGGACAGTGTCATTCCTCTTGTAAGAAACATAATTCCTCCACTAACATCCAAAAAACACAAGGGTCAGGATGGACGCATTGGAATCATTGGAGGATGTCAAGAGTAAGTGACGTGCAGATCTTATTTCAGGGCTATACACTTACCTAATTACTAGGTAGGCAGCTGTAATGGAGCTTCAGTGGGTTCTGATCATTTCTGGCCAACTAAACAATGACATATTATGGAATATATATATTATTCATTAAAATGAGCTTTGCAAAAAGAGGAAACTTACAAAATAGCTATATGTTTAGACTGTCCAATTTTCTAGAGCTTGCACCTAACTCACTTTTTCACTTTCAACCACATACCATCATCTCTGGCACAAACATTATTTTATAAGGTGCTTCAAGCTGTACTTGGCGGGCTGTTTTCTTCTGTTTATTCTCTCTGTATGTATATTTGCTTGGTGAAACTAAGCTTCTGTGTATTTTTCTTGCTAGGTACACAGGAGCACCTTTCTTTGCAGCTATTTCAGCTTTGAAAGTAGTAAGTATTTTGTTGAAAATCCACTCCATTTTGTCTTCCTCATCTGCGTTTTCTTTTTGTCCTTTTAGGGAGATACACAGTGAATTGTCTTCTTAATCCTTAAGTGGTTTTATTTCCACATCGTCTTATTTATTTATCAAAGAATCCTGAAGAAAAATCAGTTTCCACTAAAAATGTATGAAGCAGCACAATCTACATTAATAATAAATGTTTCTTGAGAAGCATATTAGAATGATTTCTGAAGGATCATGTGACACTGGGGTAATGATGCTGAAAATTCAGCTTTGCCCTCACAGAACAGTTATTTTAAGTAGTAATATTTCATAAGTGTTACTTTTTACTGTATTTTTGATCAAATACGTGCAGCCTTAATGTGCAGAGAAGAGACTTAATGACTCAAAAACATAAAATCTTATCAAGCCCACGTCTGAATGGTGGTTTGTATGTATTATACAGTATTATATATTATGATACAGTTGTCTGATAATCTCAAAATGCTAAAATATTGGGAGATGTAGCAGTCTATCCAGCATTAACCTTCTACTCTTCCTGCCTGTTTTCCAGGGAGCCGATCTGTCTCATGTGTTCTGCACCAAAGATGCCGCTCCAGTCATCAAGTCCTACAGTCCTGAACTCATCGTCCATCCAGTGCTGTGAGCAGGAACTTTAATTAGCAGTGGCTTTTATTCAATATCTCTGGTGGCCATTAGACAAGAGTTTGTGACAAATCGTTTTTATGGACCTCCGGGGATATTTGATTCAGTCTATTATACCAGCTAAAACACTTTATTATTATGTTGAGAGAAATTTAAGCATGAGGATTCTTGTGTTTCTCTCCTGGCGCTGTGTTCTTCCAGTGACAGTCCCAATGCTGTGGAGGAGATTGAGAAATGGCTGCCCAGGCTTCACAGTCTGGTTGTGGGACCAGGTCTGGGGAGGGAGGACATGCTTCTGAAGAATGCAAAGGCAAGACAAATTACGCTTTAAACTCCTCTTCTGTGTAATGTCGTCAATACTAATATGCCACACAAAAGATGAATTTCTTTCTGAATCCACTATATAGTATCGACCACAAATTTAGACGCAGTAAAATCTGAAAAAAGGCTTATGCTGAAGGACTTGAATTGTTTGTTGAACAACTTTGACACTGAGATTGTGAAGATTAAAATCTTAGGTTTAATTTTGTTTGAACAGTTAATTTGGTCACTGCACATTTGTCAATTTCATTTGTTTTATTTTATGCTTTTGTTGACTTTTCAGTTTTTCTAAAATGTGGAGGGGTAGAGGGGTGTGCATATCATCTGATCGTTCAATTATTCCATTCAAACTGGCAAACGAAAAACGGGGAAACCGTTTATTTATTGATTTATTTTGTGGTTTATTTAATTTCATTGGAACATGTGGGCAGCACCGAAAGGCTTCAGTATAGGCTACTAGCCTATGTTGATACAGAGGGTTGTTTATTATTTTTATATGTGATAACATTTGAAGCAGATGCTTCCTGTTTTTCAATATGCCATTGATAAAGGCAATGGTTTCCTCATTGGTTTACAGTGAAATGTTTGGGTATTATTGTAGCTACTTCCATTTCAGTGGTCTCCGTTCTAAAATGAGCAGGGATGGACTGGAGCCCAGCACATTTATTTTGGTCAATTTTTAAAAGGAACGAAAACATTTTCGCTTATATAAATGTACAAGAAAGACACCGAGAGGCAGCAAGCGATCCAGCAGCTTGTTTATATTTTCGTGTTGAATAAAATTAAAATTTACATTTAATGATAGTAGTAAAGGAGCCCACTTAATATAATGTAGGCTACTGTAAAATTTAGCTGAATATTTGTTGGGTTCACTCTTGAAAAGCTAAAGCTTTACCACTAAATAATAATAATAATAATAATAATAATAATAAAAAACATTTACGGACTTCTTAAATATTTCTAATGAATTACTGACCATAGCCTGTTGTTTTAATTGTAAAATAAATGCAAAAACAACATGACAAGAATAGGCAATAATATAATTGTGAAACAGTAAAATTGGTATTAATTTGAAATATTTAAATGCACAGTAGATCATTTAGTGGTCTAATCAATGATTAGTGAAGAACTATTCAGTGCTCTAGGGTAATTGAGGGACATATTAGGGCTGTCAAATTATTCGAATTTTGAATATTCGTCGAATTTAAAATAAAAATCAACAGTCGAATGCAAAAATGATGCTTTCAAATTTAGGTGTGCATCAGGAAGCCTTGTCAGTGACACACAAGATGCGATGATGGTCTAAGAGTCGTTGTGTTTTAATGTTTCTCTTAGCCTATCCATTTGAACCCACTTAACGCAATATTGTTCATTCAAAACAGTGCAGAAATAGAGAAGTTCTTGGCTAGTAACCAAGCTGTTCACAGAACACTTTCTATGTGTTGCTTTTCGGACGTCGTTGCACTCATGTATCACACAAGAAAGCCACTCGTTTCGAAAACCATGTAAAGTTAAAGTTCAACTCTTAAAAAAAAAAGAGTTTTTTTTTCTCGTGTTTTTTAAACTCAAAAATGCCATCTGTGTGATTGGCGCTTCAGCTCTTTGTATTAAACTATGTGTAAATACATTTATGCTGTTTTGTTCATAATTGTTCATGCAATTCATTAAATTATATTTGATTTTAATAATAGTTAAAACCATATGCACTTTTTTGTACATTCAGTTATGTTATTTCAGTGATTTGAATTAACAATTTGATGCGGTGCATCAATATTTTTCCCGATCTGAAATTATGCGTTTTAAATTCGAATATAACTTGAATATTTGTAATATTTAGGTTACACTTTATTTTATAGTATATGTGCATACTTGTACGTAGAGTGTACTTACCTTAGAAAATACTAGGTAATATAAGGTAACTGCAAGGTGTTATGGTTAGGTTCAGGGTTAGTACCTAGTTTTTACCCAGTTATTGTAATTACTGTATTAAGTACATCGTATGAATGTACATGGTGAACAGGACTGTAAAATAAAGTGCTACCAATATTTAAATATAAATTCGTATTTAGTTTTTCAGCCATTTTGACAGCCCTATGACGTATATCATCTTCACAATTATTTATTCATCTCTCACACACACACACACAAACACACAGTGGACATGTTATCATGATAATGTAGTGATGTAGAATTTGTTGCCCATACAGTAATACACAAAGCAAACATTTCACTTTTGTCCAAAGTCACAGAACTATTTTCATTGTATTCATTAGTGGAACTTAACTTAACGTATTAATACATATTAAAGTAATTGGCTAAACAATTATTATGCAATAGGCCATTTTGACCATTTTTGAAGAGTGTGTTGTTGCCTGCGTCGTGCATTAGAAGCGATGCTTGGCACGTCACAGCAGCACTAATTATGAGGCCAGCAACAAACTTCTGCGAAAAATGGAAAGTGGAGTTAACATTGAGTGGTGGTGCACTACAGTATTTTATTAGTGTAAAAACATTGACACCAGGTGTGTGCACATTTCTGACTGCTAGTGTAAATTAATATTTTGAAAAGTTCATTTCAAGAGAGCTTGCTAATACTATGTATTTTGTTATGTTGGTTTAATTTAATGAATTTTTGGCTTATGTTTCTTTTTAGGAGATTATTGAGAGGTCAAAACTCAGAGGAATACCAATCATCATTGATGCTGTGAGTGCTGTTTTCACTGACACTGATCGATAAGCTTTCATACTTGGCATGTTGGCAAAAGCCAATAGATTTAGTGTCCCTAATACATTGGTAGAACTGGGTCAGAGCTAATAGCTCTGAAGTTTTTTTTTTTTTTTTTTACATTTATAGTATTGCATGCTGCATGATCTAAATCCAACACTGCTAGTCTGGAGAAAAAGAGCATCAGTGGTTCACTGATTTAGCAGACATGATAATTGTTTGCTGGATGTACTGAATAAAATAGTCACTTGTTTGAAGAGGGTTTTTTTTTTATTCTTCTTTTTACAGGATGGTCTTTGGTTAGTGGCAAAAGACCCATCAGTGATTCAAGGATATCAAAGAGGAATTCTCACACCCAACTTCATGGAGTTTACTCGTCTGTATGAGGCCATGGTGAGATTTGTGGATCTGCTAATACACTCTCAGTCGCTGCTAAAGCTCTATGTCATATCTACGGCTCTGTTTACAGCTGGTATTGGCATTCATTTCAGATGGTTGTATTCGGGGGCCCCAACAACTCTTAAAATTATTTAAATGTTTCATTAACATGATCCTAATTAAAAAACTAAAAGACACACTAAAAAATAATGATATACAGGTGCTGGTCATATAATTAGAATATCAACAAAAAGTTGATTTATTTGACTAATTCCGTTCAAAAAGGGAAGCTTGTATATTAAATTCATTCATTACACATAGACTGATATATTTAAATTTTTTGTTTTAGTTTGCTGGCCAATTAAGCACTTTTTGAATGGAATTAGTGAAATAAATCAACTTTTTGATGGTATTCTAATTATATGACCAGCACCTGTACAACATTAAACTGATATATTTTTTAATTATTATTGTTTATTGTTACAACAGCTTAGATAGGAGGGTCTTTGAATATTGTTTTGTACAAATAGTGACTGCAAATAGGTAGAGAACCTGTCCTAGAACACAGAAATAGAAAATCATAAAGGCCCCGATATACTAGATGTGAAATCGAACAAACTGGTATGACGCAGTTTCGAACAAAATCAGGCCAAAACGAAGTATGTTTGAGTTTGAATTTGATACAGTTTGCCAAAGCAAACTTTCCGGGAAAGTTCGCTCTGGAACACCTTCTAACTAACATTGGTTTGAAGCGATTATTTAATAGGTAGGTGTGGCTCTGAGGCTCCGCTTTCTTTGACAAAATTTTTCTCTGTTCAGTTCTTCTTTAGTCTGTTGAGATTAGACATCTGCAAGTAAAAACATGAACATACCAGAGAGTCACTTATTAGTAATAATAAAAATAATAAACATTTATTTTTGTAGCACTATTCATACGAGAAATGCAGCTTCACAAGCATAAAAACCTAATATTGACCACATGAAACTGAAAATGTTTTTGAAAAAAGATACCAGATTTTAGATACCAGTGAAAAATTCACAAATCTCTTCCAATTCCAATACCACAGCTAAAACTACCAGCCTAACTAATTTTCAGATAGACATATTAAATAAAGTAATCAAATGTAAAATAACACCGCATAGCCTTCACAGTATAAATTAAATGTAGATTAATCCTTAGTAAAGTTACAAAAGTTGTTCAGTCAAGAGCAGTAAATGTTTTTTTCTTTGTCCTTTATTGTTTGATTAACATTAAAAACAGACAGTAGCAGAAATGTTAGGCTGCTGTCACTTTAAGACCTGATGCACGGATCCAATACACTGATACTGATGTGAGTAATGAATTAAGTTCCCCTTGCGTCGTCTTGAGCTTTAATATTGCCAAGGCTTAAACTCTTGTGACGATGAAGCGCTGGCCTGTAAACTGTCGCGAGTGTAGTTTGTCCATGTTCACACAATATTGCATTGTTAGAATTCCTGGCAATTGACACAGTTTCATACACTCGCAAACACCGCATTTGGCGAGTGTTAATTTTAGGCCCTGTGCAGAGCTACATTTTTGTTGTTTATTTTATTGCTGAAAACAAAACACGCAGCACATATTTACACATTCATCTAAACGTAGTGTTGTAGTACTCAAGACTGTTCTTGATCTTAAGACCATTTTTTGAAGGTCTCGGTCTTATCTTGGTCTCGGTCTTGTCTTGGCCTCAGACTAAAAGGACTCGGGATTTTATTTCAAGACCACAACTGCGGGGATATCGCTAAATCGCCATCTGATTTCTTTAACATCATTAATTTGATTGGATCTAAAACTTCCTGCTTCAAATGCAATAAATAATATATTTCTAATTTCATTTATTTTGTTACTGTTGTGCCGGATCAGAAATCAACAAGGGATTGTCAAAAATGTCACCAAAATTAATCAAATACTCACAAAATTCAAGATATGATTGCACAAAAGAAGATCATGATATTTATTTTTATAACCTGTGATATAATTAATTATCACGAGAGAGAGAGCTGTTTTCACAAATGAGCACAATTACAGATGTGATAACTTTTTATTTTTTTTTACAAATGTTCAATAAACAAAATTTTATTTTTAAAACATTAATCTCAACATTATTTATGCATTTGTAAATGTACCAATTCAAGTGCAACTTCTGTTCCACCTCTCCAGTGTAAAGATGAATTTTAAAGTGATATCAAATGATTGGTAACAGCTCTATATAGTGTCTTATTCTAATTGTAATTACTGATAAAAAATAAAATATTTCTAAGGCAGTAAATGTGGATCTTTCAGATGAATTTGAGGAGCGCTAGTCTGGTCTTGGTCTTGTCTTGGTCTCGGATTAGTTGGTCTTGACAACAACACTAGTGGGCAGCATTGGGTTGTTCGCTAACGGTGTACTACTGGTCATGTATTTCAAACTTCTTTTTACCTGTAAAGCTAAGAACAAAAAAGAACTTCACCAAGAGTATATTCAGACTCCTAATACATACAATTGCAGTGTACATAATAATTCGAACTGTGATTTCAGCATCATGAACCTCTGGACAGCACCGACCACAAGAGAAGTGCTCAGCAACTGAGCATCGCCTTAGGCAATCTTACCATGGTTTTAAAGGGGGAAGAGGACATCATTACAGATGGAAAAAACAGTAAGTAATTTTTTTTATATATATATATATATATATATTTATGTTTAGACTTCAGTCCACCGTTTTGTTTCTCTAACGTGTTGCGTTTCTGTCTGCTTTCAGTGCTGACCTGTAATCAAGAGGGCAGTGGGCGGCGCTGCGGAGGACAGGGAGATCTGCTGTCTGGTTCCTTAGGAGTCTTCGCCCATTGGGCGTTCAGCTCACCTCCAGAAGCCACTAAAGGGTAGAGTGCTCCATCTTCAGTTGCTATTTGTTGTGTCATTGAATATCGCTTTGAGTTTAAAGAGGACCAATTATGCTTTTTTACATTATCAACTTTCTTTAGTGTGTTGTGTTGCTGTTTGAGAATGAAAAAGGTCTGCAAAGTTACAGCACAAAGTACTCCAAAGAGAGTTATTCTCTATATCAGTAAGCAGCTTCTGAATTCCCTAAACGCTTGAATGGTAGTCTTTAGTTTTGTACTGGAAATGAAAACGTCACAATATTCCTCAATTAAATAATTCCCACCCAAGGTATAAGCAGAAAAAGTGACGAGGCCTGGTTGAGTTGCGTTAGCAGTGTTGGTTATGGTAAGGGGCATGCCATTTCCCAAACACGCTCAAAGCGATTGACCAATCACAACGCACTGATCCAGCTAACCAATCAGAGCACAGTGTGCTTTCTCGAAGGATGGGCTTCACAGAGACAGGAACTAAACAGAGTGTTTCTGACAAACAGGGAAGAGAGGTGCTGCAATAATATAAAATGTGATTTTTTTTTTTTTTTTTTTTAAACATCCAAGCATAACCTATTCTAGCAGACCAAACAAAACCAAGACTCAAGACTTTGTAAAAGGGCATATGGCCTCTTTTAATAATAAATGTTCTTTCCCCCCCAGGATGAATCCCTCACTGGTAGCTGCATTTGGTGCTACGTCTCTGACAAGGCAATGTAATCGCCAGGCCTTCCACAAACACAGCAGATCAACCACCACCTCTGACATGATCCAGGAGATAAGCAGCGCTTTCAAGAAGTTGTTTGAAAGCTAAACTATGTGTATATCCATTCTCTTTTCATGGTCATTAAAAAGACTACAGGTCTGCATCTCAACGCTACTTGTTAAATAAACATGAAGTACATTGTTGAGCATCTATGTTCTTTTTTCTTTTCCTTTTTCTTTTTAAGTGCCTCTTTGTAGTTCTGCAATACTACTTGTCCACTTTCTTATCTGTGTGGTGGCCCTCTATAAACGTCCAAACACTGTTTTTGTTTCATTTTTTTACACGTATGTCTATAGATGTGTCATCTTTGCGAGTGTTTAGATTTGTAAATTATAACCCACCAAGAGCTAGTTTTAACACCGTCCCTCTATGAATGAATTGCTGTATAACTACCAGCTGCAATTTATTTGTTGGTCTGCTTGAAAATGTTAACTTTCAAGTATTAAAAAAAAAAAAACTTTTATAGTGGATGTTCTCCTTACAATAAGCTGTATAACACCTTATTTTCTGTCAATAACTCACAATCCCTATTTAGTATGTGGGTCAAATTACAAATAATTGAAAGTGGCTGTCACTTTTAGATATAGTTTGTTATTCTACATATTAAACTAACATGAAAGTTTTACTTATTACTGTTTCTCTTTTGTATTATTCCCTCTGTGTGAATAATGAATGTGTTGACATGATTTTGCTTGGTAAGATTAAGATGATTTAAAAAAACAAATAATCAAATGGGGGTGAAAAAACTACAAAAAGTGTCGTACTAGTAAGTAATTCAGTCCAGACTACTAATTAGTAAGTACTAATCCTGATGGTATCTGTATGGTTTGCAGTGTCTTGCGAACCATGGAGTCAGAGGCTTTTGGTAAATTCATACCAATGTCTCATTTGCAATGCACATATTTTCATTATTATTTTAGAAATACCTTCTTGTAGTGAAAATCGGTCACAAAACAATTTGTAAATAAGTATCACAATATCCCAGTATGACAATACCTGAAAAAAGTGCAGTTTCTAACTGCATCCAAAATAAAAAATAAAATATATTCATTTTTAATCTATTGTAAATCAGGGTAAAATGTAATTTCTTATAGGGGATAATTTATGGTATTCGTATTAAGATGGTGATAACTAAACATGTATTTTTCAAATATATATTACCATATGACGTTCCTGTCACATCAAAGGTCATTAACTGTTATTGCGCGCGTGCACTTCGCCACATAGACATTTTATATCTGCTTCGCCACACCACGTTCAGATCGCAAAGCGCATGCGTGACTCGATCTGGATCCTCTCGAAATCTCCGTTTCTGGTTTTCTAGTGCGTTTATTTTGTACTGGGCATGCGCAGTGTCTGTTCGGGGGTCTCAAAGGATCCGTTTCTGGTTTTCTAGTGCGTTTATTATGTACTGGGCATGCGCAGTGTCTGTTCGAGGTCTCAAGGGATCCTTTCTAGTTTTGAGGGTCGTTCAGAGCGCATGCGCAGCCTCAGTACGGAGTCTCAAGTGATCCGTTTCGGGCTTTGGTGAACGGTCACAATGTAATGAGCATTCGTAGCTCCAGTCCTGCATCTTAAATGATCCGTTTTAGGTTTTAATAGATTCACATTCGGAGTTTCGTTCCTCCAGCGAGCGAGCAAGTGTGATGTGTGTATGTGAGCACGCTGTGCGTCTCGTCTCACCTCCCCTTTGTGAGCTCTTTGTTTGGGCGGTGCGCTTATTAAGAGCAGACATCGTGTTAAGTCCACCATTTTTGAGTTGATTCCTGTTTCCACGCATTTATAGAAGCAAGTGTGCACTAATGTCGGTGGGACTGGAATCTGGGTTTTCTAGCGAGGAGGTGCTGAATATTCGCTTCCCTCTCCATAGAGCGTGCAGAGATGGAGATGTGGACGCGCTATGCGCGCTCCTCCTGTGCAGCACAGACCAGCTCTCTGTGGAAGACTCTTTCTACGGGTGGACGCCTCTACACTGGGCTTCACACTTCGGCAAGGTACATCATCGAATTACTTTCTAAGCAACATGCTCAATTAAATGTCACTCAGCCACGGTGTGCACAAGTGTGTTTGTTAATCTCCTTAAAGATGAACGCTACGCATCAGCATGAAATGAATCCATGCAAATGTCATCGTGTTTGATCTGACTTGAGCTGAAGATCCAGTGCAGCAGCGCGTTCATTCAGCGCGTTCTCAATCGCAAACAGGCAGTTCGGCTTGATCTTTTTCATTTTGTTTCTGTTTTCATTGCCCAACTCTGTCACATTCACAGCCTTGTTTAGAAATTATTTATCCGTGGTGAATATAAAAAAGCAAAAAACGAAGAGGAACCGTTTTTAACGATGCCGTTTCCCTTATCGAACCTTTTTTCGTACTTTGAAGACGAAGAGAAAATAAAATGCAGTTGCTGATGTCAAATGGTGACATCTCTTCTAATTTCAACAGATAAAACACATCAGACATTGAATGTAGCTGTTTAGTGGCATTGCATTACAAAGATGTATCAAATAAAATATCAAACGAACGAAAATATTGTATTTATATTAATTTATGTTATGTGACATACGGGACATTTGTACTTACGTTGTCATGAATAACCGTCATCAGAAGAATAATACAACAATACAGGAATAGTTATTATTGGCTCATAATACTGCTTTAACTTATGAACAATGTTTATGATTCACTAAAAAGAACCGGGTCAGAAGAACTGCACATGTGGTCAAACATTTCAGTATTTTGTCAGTATTTATACACGAGTATTTTAGTTTGATTCATGCTGTGTAATCTTTCCTCAGGTAATGATGCTGAACTTCAGCTTCCCCTCACTTTCTCAACAGCTACATTATTTATGTAACCGAAGCCTGATGTGTTGCATTCTCAGATGTCTCGAAGTTACTCAACCAGATGAACTATGAGAGTCAGCAGGCTGATATAAACACCAACCCAACTGATGATATTTTTAGAAATGTTTCTGAAAAGGGAAAGCATTTTCTGTATTGCATTGACTCCACAGGATGCATGCATGAACTTGCATCGCAACCTTTCCGGGGGAATTCATCTGTGTCAGTGTGTGAGCGTCATCTGCGTTTTAAATCAAACTAGATTCCAGTTGAATTGAAATGATGCCAAATCTGACATGACTTATAAACTTGTTTTGAGGAAGCTGTAAACCTCTCCGTGCCACTCCCACTTTCTCTGTGTTGTTTGTTTAGTGTAATGTCTTTTAAAGCATGGGAGTGTCTAGAGAAGGATTGTTTTTAATGCACTGTTGATTAGAAGAATAACAGGAAGAGTTTGGGTGAAATTTGAGATCTTGCAGGAACAAGAATCGGGGAATGTTGAAACGCAACTGTAACAATCTATAAATGTGTCAAATGGTTCTTTTGTTAAATGCCAATTTCTTATCTAGGTGCGTTAAAGCAAAACCAATTATTAAGCCCAATTTGGCTGATTAACAGAAGTGTTGTATCACACTATCAGTGGAGGATTTCACAGTCTGTGATGTGTTTCTACAGTTATTAATGCAAAGTTTTATACATTTTATCTGATGTATAACACTATACTTTGTTTTCTATTACTTTTAGAGATAAGTGTCTTTCTAAAATATTGAATTTGTATATTGGGGTTCATAAAAAAACCTAATATTTCGTTTCTGTGTTTGGATTTCATGTGATTTGTCATTGTGGTGGTGATATACCTCAGTTTCACCTGGCAATGGACGTTAATTTGATCAGAAGTAATTCCATTTTGTAAGATCAAGATTATTTTCATCAGGTTAATTCGAAATTGATTTGCTGCGCCTTTGTGATCAAAAACAATCCTGTTCACGTGCTCCACAGTGCCACCCGATGCGCTTAGTTAGTATAACTGAGTTTTTGTTTGCGTGCTTAGGATTTATCAGGACTTCACTGCATTTACGGCCAGCAAAGCAACATGTAGCACAATTCGAATAATATTTTTATATTTCTAGTGATTATTACAGATGGAATATTTACACACCCCTAATAATCTTGGCATGAAATTACAGTAAACTTGTTAACGCTGAACCCCGGGAACCAAAAATTCTAGTGTGAAAACTTCTTAATACAACGGCTGAGGGAGTGATGGCACATTTGACATCTTTTCTCTCTTCTGACCACCATAATCAATCTCTAGTTTTTTTTGTTTTGTAAAGTCATAGAAACATTGTGTATTTTTTCTTTTGCTATTGGAGCAAATGGGAACGCAGTAGTTTCTGTTCACCACTATACAAGTTTACCAAACAATGGCGACTTCAACTGCTGAGAACCTTGGAAATGTGATTTGTCTACAAAAATTTGAGCAGTTTGTCTATTTTAAATATTGCCATTATATCTGGGGTAGTTGGGCTTGTAACCTGAAGGTTGCTGGTTCGATTCCCATGCTGGCAGGTATTAAAGGTGGGGATTGTGAATGAACAGCACTCTCTCCACCTTCGATACCATGACTAAGGAGCTCTTGAGCAAGGCACCTAACCCATAATTGCTCCCCTTGTAAGTCGCTTTGGATAAAAGTGTCTGCCAAATGAATAAATGTCAATGTACCATTTGATGTGGGTATCAGGTGTGTTTGATTAAGGAGACATGGCAAACATGCAGTGTTGGGGAAGCTCCTGAAATGTGTTTTGGGAACCACTGCTGTAGTGCATAATTGACAATATAGCTAGTTATAATTGTGTGAATTTGCTTGGCTTTATTCAAGGCAAAGTTGAACAGTGTTTTTTTTGTTTTGTTTTTTTGGATAAAAGCATCTGCCAAATGAATAAATGTCAAATGTAAATGTATATATTGATAGTGATTACCATCAGCTATTTAAAAGGTCTTATCAGTTGAGTACTAATTAAAGGCCCTTTTTCTCTGTCCTCTCCCATCATCCAGCTGGAGTGTGTAGTGCGTCTAGTGCAGGTGGGATGTGGTGTGAACTCTGTGACCTCTCGGTTTGCCCAGACGCCTGCTCATATTGCTGCCTTCGGGGGTCATCCTCAGTGCTTGCTCTGGCTGCTGCAAGCTGGAGCTGATATAAACAGACAGGTAAGAGATCGCTGCCTTATGAGGGGATATATGAGATGCATCAGTGTTCTGAGGCTATTTAAAACTGGAGTTGTGTGAGAAAACAGAGCAGGACACGTCCCAAACAAGTGAAGATGAGGAAGAACTTGTTTAAATCGGGTGATATTGGGCACAACACAAAACAGTTGGCCACATGATTTTTTGGCACCTTTGAGTGTGATTCATTCAAATAGAATTTGGAAAAAATACCCTTTTTAGTAGGAAAAAAATACTATGGTAGTCAGTGGGGGTGAGATCTGTTTGGTTACAAACATTCTTCCAAATATCTTTCTTTGTGTTAAGCAGAACAAAGAAATGTTTGTAGGTTTGGAACAACTTGAGGGGAGAACATGATGGCCGAATTTTCATTTTTGGGTGAACTTTCACTGAGATTTTGAAATGAACTTGCCGTGTCAAATAACAGTTGTATCAAACATCTTATTCCACTAGGTGGCGACATGTGACTGTTAAATTTATTTGTCATTGAATCATTCATTCAAAAGATTTGTTCAAAAACACTGATTCATTCAGTAATGAAACAAGTATTTAATATTTAGTCATTGAAATCATTCAAAACCATTTTTAAAATAATTAATTCAAACATTTTCCAGCAATTTATATTCTGTCAGAACCTCTAGTAAAATACATGTTGTTTTGTTTGAATCGTGATCTGTTTGAAACTCAAAATTCGTGATTCTCATTTTATCCAGAATCATGCTGCTATAATTTTGGTCATGCCACCAACCCCTGCAGTTTCCCCATATGAACATAGAGGCGTTTATGAAATTTGGCTCATACTTGTGCTTTTTTTTTGACGATAACCAGACGATTTTGGCAGAGTTTTCTGAGGTCCTGGGCCCTTCACGGCTGTGTTTGTTTGGCTGTGTTCATGTACAGTATCACTATTATGATTTCCATATGTACAGAATATAGTTATCCCCATCAGCATATGAGAACATTTCTGTTTATTCATATATTCTCCACCCCCACTATTGACTGGTGTGTTACAGCAGAGAAATTGGATTACTAGGCCATTGTTACATAACCAGTGATGTGTTCTCCAAATATAGGCTAGTTCCACATCCCCATTGGCTCAGGCAGATCAGAATTATTCATATAAGGGCATCACCCTTCTCATCGACTGATCTCTTATGCACTCTTGTCTTTTGATACTTCGATGAATCTTGCTGGAGCGAAAAGCTACTGGGCGAGAGTCTGACCCACATTCTTTTCCAGTGAATCGCTGATTGTGCTGAAAGGGCTGAGTGACGCTCAAACGCTCATTTAAGTGTTTACTGGTGCTTTCAGGCAAAAGTGAGAAGTTTATAGCTCCTGCTGGGAGCGCCTTTGCTGCTCTGCCAGGATGATCCGCCAGCTCCTAAATAAATGATGATGCTGGGTTGTGACGAAGAGATTGCACTTTCACTTCTAGCAATATGGTGATCAGTCTGGGTAGTCTAATATTTCAATTTTATTTTACTTCAGCTTTATGCCAATTTTTAATAGTTTTTGTAAACGACAACAATACTGTGTGTAGATTAAAAATTAATGTTGCCTTGACCACTAAGAGGTAGAGAGTTTTAAATAAGTGGAAAAAAATAAGTACATATACATGTATACATACAAGTACATTATACATACAGATATAGATATAGAGGAAGTACAAAATTTTGAATCACAAAAGCACAACAAAGTCCTACTTTAATAAACACTGTAATAGTAGTAATAAATAATGCTAAAAATAACTGTTTGCAGACATTTCTTTATCTAATAGACTGGCTAAGCCTGTCACAATTAATATATAATTGCAGTTAGTTGATGTAATCCAGACCATGGTTCACTTTAAAGTTCAAAGCTCAGTCATCCACATTGAAAGCAAATATAAAATGCCCATTTCATAGCATTTCTATATGGAATGAAAGATGGACTAGCAGTTTCTGCTGCACTTTGACATTACAATTGTGAAAGCGACACATTCTGCTTTCACTTTATTTTAAGGTTTATGTAATGTTATTTTCGAATTACAGGTTGTTTTGGCTGCAGAAGACGGGTTAAAAGTCATTTGTAATAGAAAGAGATGCAGTTGCCTAAAAATAATAATGAAATATTCAGTGTAATAATGAGTAGTATATTACTATGAGCCCAATATAATATTTTAGTGAATAGAAAATGGACTATCTTTAAAGTGGACCTTACAATATTAGGCAGCTAAAGTGTTTTCAACATTGATAATATTAAGAAATTTTTTTTGAAGGATCATGTGATCATGTTCTGAAAATTCAGCTTTGCATCACAGGAATAAGTTACATTTTAAAATATATTTAATTAGAAAAATTATTTTAAATCATAATCATGTCACAGTATTACTGTTTTACTGTGTTTTTGAATGATAAAAATCCCCCCTTGAATTAAGAATGATCAGTTCAGTGTGAATAAATGATGACTCTAAGGTGTATATGTGTTAAGATTATACTGTAACAAGCAGAACCAAAACAATTCAAATAATGTGACACATGATCTTCAGACAAAATTTCACAATCTCGTCCTTCTCTATTTTTTGTAGGACTATGTTGGTGAAACCCCCCTCCACAAAGCGGCCCGTGCAGGCAGCACTGACTGCATTAACACCCTCCTGGTCCAGGGAGCCAAGGCAGAGTAAGTCTTCTCTAACTGCTGCGCTGAGCAACTGTATCTCTCTGTCCCTTACATCCATTCAAATGCCCCACTGGTGCCTCATTTAAGAAGGGCTCCATCAAAACTGAAATATTAACCCTCTTGAATATAAGACTCTACATGTCATTTCTTCTGCTGCATGACAATACGGCACATGACGCAAGAGAATTATTGTGAGACCATCCTGAATTGAGATTTCCCAACCCTTCTCTGTAAAGACAAATGAGCCCAATTGTCCTGAGTGGTAGAAAACTGACTGGTTTTCAATCTCACATTTTTACTTGATTTTAAAACTTGCATTTTTTAAATGAAAGAATTTGAACTGTTTATATTCTTTATGCTGTTAACTGTTAAAATAAATGTTTCCGCCATTGTTGGGGGCCTTGCATGACATGGCACCAATGTAAGACACGACTATTGAATAAATATGCATATATTATCATCGTTGTGATCCAGTCAGATCTGTTAGTCTGATTTTTCAGATTTATTTTACAGTTTATAACTATTTTAAAAGATATTTAAAAAATAATTTACGGAACTTAAATTAATTTTAAGTTTATGTAAAAATGATATATTCTGGGACAACATATGCCTGTATGTTTGGTACTATAAAAAAATTCCCTTACAGTGTTTTTAGATGAAATTTAATTAAAGTTAATTTGTTAGCAGAGTAACAAAAAACATGTGAATATTAAGGAATTGGATATCATGAACTAACAATTTACAGTGTTTGATTAAATTTTAGGTAATTTATAAATATAAATAGTCACACTTTACAATAAGGTTCATTAGTTAACATTAATTAACTACATTCGGTAACATGAACTAATAATGAACTGCACTTCTACAGCATTTATTAATCTTTGTAATGTTAATTTCAACGTACAATATTAAACAGTTAACATTAGTTAATCCAATGTGAACTAACATGAACAAACAATGAATAGATGGATTTTAATTAACATGATTAACAAAGATTAACAAATACTGTGACAGATGTATCGCTCACGGTCAGTTCATGTTAGTTAATACATTAACGAATGTTAACAAATGAACCTTATTGTAAAGTGTTACCATATAATATTGTTTATTGATGACTGTTTGTTCTTAATACATTTTGGACAATTCCTACAAAAATTTGTTAATCTAAAAATGAACATTTATCCAAGCATAAGAACAATGCTGCTTTTGTTAGATCATGATACTTGTTGTATTAACTGATATTAACGAATTGAACCCTAGTGTTATGTGTCTCTCAGTGTAGGACGGCTTTTGTCCTTTGGACTAGACCAGGGGTGCCCAATCCTGTTCCTGGAAAACTACCTTCCTTCAAAGTTCAGCTCAAACAAACACAACTGAAGCTGCTAATTAAGAAGTTCAGGAGAACTTGAATTCTAGACCTGTGTGTTGGATCTGAACTCTGCAGGTAGAGCTCCAGGAACAGGATTGGGCAGCTCTAGTTAAATTTGTATTCTTTTGGTAATCCAAGCTGAAACTGTGATTTTGAAAAGTGACCTCGGTACACTTGATGTATTTTGATGGAGCTCTTCTGAAATATGTGACCAGATTTGGTATTATTGGCTTGATTTTGCCTAAATGTGAAATGTATTCTGAATTTAGTAATTTGATGATCTCTATCATGTCTTCTATAATCCCCTGTGAAGTGCGGAGGTAATATCCTTTTTGTTTTCTTCACTTTTTGATTTTAAATGTGTTGTCATTACAAGGTTGCAAACGGCTGCACATTTCCTCATATCTCAAAAGTGAAAAACAACTGTTGCTATTTTAAATTGTCCTTGGTTGATAAAGTGCCCCCACCCCCTTTTTCCTTGTTATGAGATGAGATGAAATGACGTGTGAGAGACCCCCATGGTATCAATGATGAATTGAGCTCCATTCAAAATGTCTCTGCGGTGTCATTATATTGCATTTGGTTACACTTTATTTTAAGGTGCCCATCATACTTGCTCAAATAAGTACTGTAATATTAATTTACTACATGTACTTACTATAGAGTTGCAGTTAGGCTTTGGTTTAGGGCTAGTAATTATGCATAATTTATTTTTATTACTATAGTAAGTACATGTAGTGACGTGTAACTACCTCACCTTTAAATAAAGTGTTACGTTGTTATTGCATTTGATATGAACTCTTAAGGCCCATTCATACCAAGAACAACAATAACTATATTAGTGTCCACACCAGTGTACTATAATGTCCTCTTTTCTTATGCACGCATTGCAGTTTTGTTTTCTGCAACTTTAAATGCTCAATCTCTTTGGGGTGGATTCTGATTGGCTATCAATGTTTTTATCATTTATCAGCTAGAAAAATTGTTCTTCAATAGTCATTAGAATGATATCGTTTCTCTGCTCCATTATAGTTGGGGTGTGGACTATTCTTTTATACAAAACACTTTTTGAACTGTCTTTATAATTATTATTATTGTCCTTGGTGTGAACAGACCTTAAAGGGTGTCAAATTCTTCCAAATCTGTATGAATTTCTTTCTTCTGCCAAACTCAAGATATTTTGACGAATATAGGTTACCAAACAGTTGATAGCCCCATTGACTTCCATAGTTTTTTTTCTTTCTTTTTTTTTTCCTTCATACTATGGAAGTCAATGGGGCTATCAACTGTTTGGTAACCTATATTCGTCAAAATATCTTGAGTTTGGCAGAAGAAAGAAAGAAATTCATAAAGCTTTAGGGTGAGCAAATGATGACAGAATTTCGATTTTTGGGTCCCTTCAAATTTAAAAACGTTTTTAAAAGATAGGAAATTGGAAATTCATGCAACAACTCAATGCAACATTTTTTTTTTTTTTTTTTAAACCGAAAAACTAAAGAAATAGTAACCACAAATATATGCCTATAGTTTTCATCATCCAATCCTGAAGAGTTTATTTCCAACCTGCTGCAACACACCTCCCTGAAAGATTACTAATCCTGATGACCTAGATTAGCTGGTTCTGGTGTGTTTCATTTGTGTTGAGGATAAACTCTGCAGAAAAGTGGCCCTCAAGGAGCAGTATTGGACACCCAATAGCATATGATCAGACTGCTAGATCGTATGCTATAGGCAATAGATCTACTTCACATACTTTTCTCCAACACCTTGTTCAGCATTTAGATTCATGATCGTATATGGCTGTAGTTTGACCTGCTCATACAGCATATTATAAAAACGTGTAGTTGACTGCAGAGAGATTCTGATGGATGCTCATACATAATCTTGGTTGATTTTCAACACATCTCCAGGGTTTTGCAACAAGGCTCACTTACTAAGCTTTGGTTATTGGAAGTATTAAAAATTGTCACTTGAGTAAACTGTGCCGCCCACACATTAAGTGTTGCAGGAGTGTTCTTGTTGCTCATTCTGGAGAAATGCAACGGTTGAATGTTAACAGACTCGCCATTTCATATCTCTTGACAATGAGAAATACCACTTGGGAATTTAAGGCAATGAATAAATGGAAATGATCTGTTCTTCCACAAAGGCACATGTATACATGAAACCAACATTTCCAGTACTGACCGAAACTTTAAATACGTTTTAGCTCAATTTGTTTAATTTAAAATGTAATGCTTGAAATGCATAATCTTTTCATTATTTTACACTAGCAAATCATAAAATTGCAAAATGGTCTAAAATCTAAAATGTTTAAATGTGCTTGTTTTTATGCTATTTATGCTGTTTTCTATGCTCTAACATTAGTTGATTGAGATCAAACTAAATCCTATTTCGTTAAGCAAAAGTATGATGTGTTTTGTGGAACAGCTGCTGTCTAAGTAGTGTTTTTTCGAAGGCTTTTGGTCTAAAGAACACAAGCCTGCTGAATGCACTACAACTGCAAATTCGATCTTCAGATGTTGTTCTCCTCTTTTGAATGCCATATGTTTGTGGTCAGCACAGTGTTAATAGACATTAATATCATTTATAATAATAGCCTATTGCCATTAATTAAAACTGGTGACGCATTACTATTAGTTTAACATTAGTTTCATTTTGCATCATGAACTAACAATGATTGTTATATTGTTAATTTATTAATCTATGTTAAGGATAATTTGTAAATTTACTCTTGTTTAATTCATGTTTATCCCATGGTCTGTCTGAATACTCGATTCTGATTGGTTGGAAGGTGTGCAATATAATCATTTAATGCACGGGTAGTTCCGAGTCAGATTTAAATCGCCGTTCTTTAGTAATACGCTGTTTTCTTTGAAGTGCGCACATACACGCATCACTCGCACACAGAGATCGGAGATTGTGCAGTCATTCATTCAAATAAATGTAATCTTACCGCACTGCTTTATCTCTGTCTGATTCAAAGCAGGCAGAATGCTAGATCTAATGAGCCGAAACTGATGAAAATTACACATTTTTACCCTTCCAGTCAAATATTGCTCTGCTAAGATCAATGACGGAATAAGTGGTCAATGCTGGCAAATTACCATGGTATAAGCCTTATAATCTATGGCTAGCTGTGCATTAAACAATTTGAATGCACCCCGCTTCATGTCTTAAAACAGTTTAATGCACAGCTAGCCATGGATTATCCCTTATTTGTTCTTAATACATTAACTTTAATGTATAGATCTTGGAAAGTTAAAAGTATTTTATAGTATGGTTTAATTACCATTTACATAGATTAATAAATACTGTTCTCGTATTGTTCATTGTTAGTTCAGGATACCTAATGCATTCTAGTAAATTAATTTAAATTGGCAGTACACTAGAATTTGTATCAAATTATAGCAACCTTTTGGTGAAATTGTGGACTTTGCAGCATTTAATTCACTTCCAGTCTATAAAAATATTGAACAATAATGCAGTGTAAAACCATTTAACTAGGAGAACTTGTATTGAATAGTTTAAGGCTTTATGTTTAGGTAAAAGTAGACAGCTCCTCAGACACCTGAAGAGTTCCAGACAGGTGAACCACACACACGACACTTAGATCGCGCTGCACACACAGAAACCTATCAGCGCTCCCCCGCGACATTTAATGGATTTGGTTCTGAATCGCTACATTATATTTCTCAGCAATGAGTGGGTAACATTGCTACACAGATTCTCTCTTTCTCACTCACTCATTCAAATAACTGCTTTAATTCATTCATTTAAATAAATGTAATATCGCTGCAGTACTTTCTCAGTACTTTATCTCAGTAATCTGAGTGGGCAGAGTGGGAAAGATTTAACGTGCCGTAACTGATAAACATAACCGAAATTTTGACCCTTACCATCAAATATTGATCTACAAACATCAATAATGGCTTAAGCTGGCAAATGATCTCAATAATACACAAAAAATTAAAC
This sequence comes from Zacco platypus, assembly GCA_038088235.1. Taxonomy (NCBI): domain Eukaryota; kingdom Metazoa; phylum Chordata; class Actinopteri; order Cypriniformes; family Xenocyprididae; genus Zacco; species Zacco platypus. The sequence continues at coordinate 10,016,022 of CM076081.1, read as the reverse complement.
AAAAGTGAGATAATCCACAGGTAGCTGTGCATTAAATTATTTGAATGCACTTCACTTCACATTTGGTGGTTCTTTGCTTCCATGTTATGCATTAAAATAATTTAATCCACAGTTTATCTCTTAACGTGTCCATGAGTAACGTGGCATTCAAAATTACCAAGGAGAAACATCTTGTTCTTGGGGAACTAGGGGTTGTTTTATTTGTTCAATTTACATTAGTGCATGTTGTGTTTATTGCCCTTTTGGAAATGCTTTTGAGATGATGATGAAATGTGCATTTAGCAGCCAGACAAATAGGATTTTTATTATGGCAGTATAAGCAATGTTTCAGAAGTCTTACAGTGGTAGTGACACTGAAGCCCCAGGCAGCATTAATTCACATGACAGCTATAGTGTGTCAGATTTACACAATTCAAAGTAGAAGAGAAGGTTTAAAATAAAAGGGTTTTATAATGTAGGCCTAGGTAGAAGATAGGTAAGAGGAACGAGGGTTTTGGGCTTCTATATTGTATTAAAAATCTATTTAAACATTCACCATGAATACCAGAAATACATAATTCTCCCTCCTATTATTTATTACAAATTTAAAGCTTTTTCCCCCCATATTGCTAAATCTGAAATGACTTCAGCTAACAGATTTTAAGTTGAGTTAGTCTGCTCCTCCATCGATGGTGAGGTCTCGAACACTCACTTGCATTTTGTTTCACCTCTAAAATCTTCTTTTACATCATTTTCAATAGACTTTAAGTTCAAAGGACACAAACATCAGAATTGTCTTATTCACCATATTATCAGTGGATGACAAGCCAATTTGGAGGTATTCTTGGTACAGATGTAAAAACTCCATGACCTAAAATATGCTCAACTGGACGTTTTATCTGATTCCTCCTTCTCTATTTCTCGCATTTATTTATTTCTTGAGGCCTGAATTCAGACGATTTTCTTTTCTGGAGAACACATGTTGGCCACGAATGAATCTATTCTCTGGACACTTGAACAGATCACCATATTTCTACCTTTTAAAGTTGGCAAAAGAACACCATTTCATTGATCAAAATGTCAGATGTTCCTTTAAGATCTCTTGTACTGAAACCAAAACATGGATGGATTAAAGAAGATAAAGGAACTTAAAAGGAACAAACATTAATTTATTGCCTTATTGCTGGAACTGTTCCTCCACATCCCAGCAGATTTGGATTTAAAAAGAAAGAAAGAAAATTGCTTAATGCCATCTTTAAAATTCCCTAAAAGCAAGTGTGAATGGGTCCCCTCAAAATTCAGCTTGAATACCCTGGAATCAGATTCACAATTATCAACTGCACAAACGTGTATCCTCATCTGTTTTTCTTTTGGATGCCACCATTAACTCGGTCTCTTGTTTCGGTTGTTCATGTCTTACTGACAAGACATCCACACTTTGACCATCCAACTGTTTGATGGATGGAGACAGACTTCATACATCTCTCATCGAAATCTTGGTTCTTTCTTCACTCGGATGTCTTCAGTAATTCTGTCTTTATCAAACATGTCTACCAAGTTCAGATGGCCAAGTCCTTTTGAGGAAGAAAAAAAAAGCTTTTGTCACTTTTTCTTCTGTCTCTTTCTATGATACGATGATTTCTCTTTCTATGATACAGAATGGTTTGCACTCCCTTCTCTTTTAAAGCCTCGTGGTTCTCATATTGGTTTAACATACACCTCAATAAATTCACTTTGTTCAGCTCCTTGTGTTCTTTACCAGTGACGTACACGTCTTCGAGTGTACATTTAGTCTGCTATCTTCCTTTATTGCCTTGTTTTATTTAAATTCTGCAAAGGAGGTATTTCATATAAAATGTCCAGTTGAAATTGCAGAGTTTGGCCTAATATCATTATAAATTATGATTTAAATGCCCATTTATACCTACATGTATATTTAACTTATTTTGTTTAAGGGACACTATACTTTTGATAGGTAAATTTTAAATATGTAGCTGATAAATTAAACATGTTAATTATGACATGCTGAGCCTTCAAGCATATGCGAAGTCTGATTGAAACGTACAATTTCTGTCACTTCCTGTAGTTTCTCTAAAGTAAATCATATGGGGAAAACTTCTTTTTAATCCTAAACCATTTTAAAACATAGATCGTCTTTCTCCTCTGACTATTTTATTATTTTTGTTTATTGATTTATTTATTTTTCTCTCCAGTCTCCCAAAGCCCTTGATCCAAAAGTCTGGCAGGAGAAAGTGTGGTTCAGGTAGTATAATAATAAAGGAGAGCAGGGTAAAGCACAGGCTTACATCAGAGGGTTTGCATTACTAGACCTTAATAGCATTACTAGTATTTTGTTTTAACCTGTCTGCATCTTTTATTCTGAGACTTTGTTCATAGAGAGAAACTGTTTGTATTTATAATGTCGCCTGCAGAATTTACCCTATGAAATGATTACCTTATAATAAAACATGTTCTTTTATGAATCATCTGTCACCTTTGTCCTTATGAAAGTGGCATGATGACAAAAGAAATGAAGATTGCATTTTGTTAACTGTTACGGCAAAATTCTAGAGAACATCTACACATCTCAATGTTTTGCAGCTATTGAATTCGAAATGACTTGACTTTTTCAAGTAATCCTAGAAAAGGGGGAGAGCATTCCAAATAGACACTGCTGACTCACTCCAAGTTCCCTCAACGAAACTACACTGTTGTGGCATTAGGAGTGTTCTCACTATCGCTCCCTTCAGTATCAACACACTGGCAAACTGTTGAGGTATTTCATGCGGTGATTGGTTTTACTGATAGGACATTTTGTACCTAGAACTTTCAAAACAAAGTTTTTTTTTTGTTTTTTGTTTAGATCTAGTTTTTGTTTTTGACCTGCATGCTTTGCTTAATTGTGCCCTTAAATCAATGCAGTTAATGTATATTTATTTTCTTACTTTTTTAAAGACTAACCATAGGACGTATATAGGACAGGTCTAATCAGTCCCTTAGTCTCGTCCAGAGTAAGCATGGTCTGATGCTCAGGAAGTTATGTGTTAGGGCTATGGAAGAGAATTTATGAAGTTGAAATAGAGAGTAGCAAAGCATATCAGGAATGAAGAAACGCAATGAATGCTTCTGTTTCATTACTGAAATAAAACTGTCATTCTCTCACCAAAGTGAAATTGTCATTTGTCAAATTGATACAGTTATTCACACTGTATTTGAACATTAAAATGACCAGGAAATGGTGGCAGACCTGGCAGGTCTAATGTGTGTGTGTCTGTGTGTGTTTTTATATATATAATATAATATATAATATAATATGTGTGTATATATATGTATGTGTGTATGTAATTACCCTATTTGAAAAAAAAAAAAAAAAAGTTAAAGGTATTGTTTGACCAAAAGTAAAAATTGTCATCAATTAATCCCTTCATTATCGTTTATTATTAATCATTCCAAGCTTATTTGACTGTTGTTAATCTTTGAAACGCAAAGACATTTCATGGAAACAGAATGATTTCCGTCTCCTCATTGAAAGTTCATTCCACCAACAATTCTAAAGAGATTGTAAAAGTAAACCATATGACATGATTGCGCTTTATACAATGAACAGATTTCATTTTTGGCATTGATTCCCCTATAAACATTGAACAATGTACATGCATCAAATATGGTAAACCGAAGCTCAACAGTACTTGTTTGATGGGTGAGGATAAACCTTGTTGGTTTGCATGTGTTGAACAAGCACGATTCTGCTTCTGTTTGCCATACCACTTGATTAACGCTCAACGAACACGCAGAGTTAAAGTTTTGGTGATTTAGACTTTCAATGGAGACTGAAATCTCAAGTTTTATTCAAATTCCTTCATTTGAGTTTCGAAGATTAACGAAAGGTTTGTAACGACATGAGTGTATAAATGATGGCAGAACTTAAATTTTTGGGTGAACCAACCCTTAAAGGGATAGTTCACCTAAAAATTAAAATTCTATTATAATTTACTCACCCTCATGAATTTCTTTTGTCTTCCACAAAATAAGATATTTTGAGGAATTTTGGTAACCAGACAGTTGACGGTAGCCATGAACTCCATAGTATTTTATTTTTTCCTTTACAATGGAAGTCAATGGCTGCCATCAAGTGTTTGGTTACCCATATTCTTCAAAATATCATACGTTTTCAATAGAAGACAGAATCTCATATAGATTTGGAACCGCTTGGGGGTGAGTAAATGATCACCGTTTTCATTTTGGGGTGAACTATCCCTTTAATGTGAAATAAATTATTACCTATACATACATGCATACATACATACATAAAAATCAAGTGAATCAATATGCAGTGCAGGACCGACCATTACGTACAAATTCAATAGAGAATTCCTCAAATTAAAGAAAGTTCAAGTGTGGGTATATGCAGGTTGGAGAAATGTGTGTGCTGAAACGACTTTACAATTGGGGTAGGGTTATGGGTTAGTTTCATTTGTAGCATTGTGCACCTTTCAGCATGCCCATTACGACTTGCAGCTATCCGTGTCTCTAAAAGTTAGCCAGAATAAATCAGGAAGTCAAGGTATTGCTGTTTGTTACCACCGCTTCTGTGTCTGGGTTTAACACGTTTTGTGTGATAAGTACCTGTACACGTGACCGGTGGCAGAATTGCAAGAAAAGCTTGACATGCATTGGCAACTATACATTATTTAAGGGTATTCTGTTCATTACTGTAAAGAGAAGGCCACCAGAATACATCTGTGGCAATAAGCTGTTTTGGTTACATATTTAATGTAACCAATTTGTGAAAAACTACAAAAAAAAACTGAGCAATCTAGGTGAGATTTAGAGTTTAGACATGGTAATCAAAGATGGATTATATAGGAATATAAGCATGCATCTAAACAAAATGTAAGTCTTTGGAGTCTTTGTAAATTAGTGTTTGATATAGTCAGATTTAGAACCGGCAAGTACTGTATTGTTGGTTAAAATGGATGTTAAAGGGATATTTCACCTAAAAATAAAAAGTTTTTGCACCCTCAAGTTGTTCTAATCCTCTATGAATGTCTTCTGCTGAACAGAAAAGATATTTTAAAGAATGTGGGAAACCAAACAGTTGATGGACCCTATTGACTTGTTTAGTATGAAAAATAAATAAATTGAAGGTCAATGGGGTTCCATTAACTGTTTGGTTACTCATGTTCTTTAAAATATCATCTTTTGTGTACAACAGAAGAAAGCAATTCATCCAGGTTTGGAACAACTTGAGCGTGAGTAAATGACAGAATTTTCATTTTTGGGTGAACTCTCCCTTTAATTCACCTGAATCTTGTTAGTAAAGAAAAAAAAGTATTTATGAGTGCAGTTAATACAATATCATAATGAGCATAAACAAAATTTTGACAGCAGTTTACTAAAAAATTACTAGATATTAGTCTGTTCAGTTGTTGCTAATTTTTCTCATTAACGGTTTCATCAACTGTTGGCATCAAAGTTTGTTTACAGCCACATAATGGAAAATGACCTAACGTGGCATTTTCTAGACTCAATCTTATATTCTGTGTACACAGAATGAGAGGGAATTCTGGAGTTTTTCCCAGGGTGTGCGTGACCCACAGTGTCAATCAAATGACTGTAAAGTTTGGCCCAAACACTAAAATGTCTTCGTTCAAAAAGCAAAGTAAACACACATAACTTATTGCATTAACTACACTTCTAATTTCATTTAGATTCCAAATCTTGAGAATTATGTACCAAATGTCCAAAACTCAAGTAGCAGCAATGAAAGTAAATGAAAATCAATGAATAACAGGTTTTCCTGTTTGTGTATCTTTTACATTTACATGAAATGATCTCTAATTAAAGGTACCAGAAATCTGATTCAACTCTGAACATTGAACATTGTGGACAAAATGTATACAAAACACAAGAACAGCTTTCTGAAAAGATGTCTTTCTAAACTGAACTGGCACTTAGGTTTCGGGCATCTAATTTCAGGGACATTACGCATGTGCAAGAATATTATGCCCATTTGTATTGATTTGAGTCACATTATATTGAGTTGTTTGTTGCTGCCTTTCACCGCTGTAACAAGGATAATGTTGCAACCATCAAAGAAAAAGGGACTATTTCAGATTACTTGATACGTTTTTCATTTAAGTGATCTTTACCAAAAGAATGTGTAACATATATGTGACAATTTGACTTTATAATATAAATCCCTATTAAGGTAATAAAAGCAGCAAATGAGAGAGAACCCTAAGGAACCGATTAATCTGAATTGTATTTTATATTCAAGTCACTCTGATTTGGGCTATTCTGAACTATTCATCAGTTGTCCACATGATCATTGTGTTTGTTTTGGTAATTATTTCAGATTTCTTGCACCTAAGAGGTTCATTTCCAAGACCTGCCAGGATGGCCACACACCTTCTGAAGTATTTGTTACAAATGTCTTTTTGACATCAGAACATCCGAGAAGCATTCATATTTTTCTTCAGATTTGGGTAGGAATAGGTGGGGAGAGTCTGTTCAATGGACATTGTTTGATTTTTACTTTATTTGCTGGAAAATGTGTTTGATTTTTAGATGTATGATTTGAAAATGTTTTATGTGTTGGAATGAATGTGTGTGTATGGACTGTGATCTAGTCAAAGACATGTCTGAATGAATATTTTGATGATTCTTTTATAATGAATCCATGAATGAACAAAATGGTTTCTTAAAGCCACAAGCAAACCCCTTCATGTATGAAACTCAGTGGTAGCGCATACAGGAAATGTAAAATGAATTGTGTATTTAATGTATTTATTTGATGACTATTCCCTTATAAACTAACATTGAGCATGACAAATTATGTATTTAATGTTAGGTTTAAAATATTTATGAAATACTTTCTTTTGCACAAATTTCACAGGTTCAGATTGATGAAAATGCGATGTAGGGTTTGGGAGACTGCCAGCTTCCATCTCTTTCCAATCAAAATACCAAGGTCTTGGCACCTATGTGTCATGTCCTCCTCACTCACAGTGAATTGCTTGTTCAGACATTGTTTTTCCACAGAACAGTGTGAATGATATCGTTTAGCGATGCATAAAAGATCTTTGATTGTTCTGGAGGCAGACCAACAGTACACATTTTTAAACCTTTTCTAATCAAACACACAATTCAGGTAGAGACTTCAAGCCGAGATGCCCTTGATCTGAATGTGCCTAATTCCCTTCTTTACAGTTGGTGCATAACACTACGTAAAAATAGTATGTCCGAATTCATAGTTTTCAACGGTAGGCGAAAAGTACCTAAATCTGATGGACACTTTAATGTCCCACGAGAGAAGCAACATAACAGATGCTGTAGGGCACAAGAATCTGAGAACATGAAAATGAGTATCTCTGTATTTCATTCATACTAGACAGAACACACTTTAGTAACTGTTGCAAAGACAGTATGTGATTTCTGTCATTTCAGGAATGTTCTTATGGGAGAATTCATTAGAGAAAATGTGAACTTGGATCACGTGTGCCTTGATAACCAATCACATTTTAGTCTTGACGGCATTTGAATTGCTTTTGGAGTTGTACAAACAGTGACTGGCTATTGTAACCTCAATTCAAAACAAATGTTTAATGGGAAACTTGAAGATTGATGATGATAGGCCACATATTCATAATTAAGCTGTTTCCTCATAAAGGCAGTTTTTTAGTGTACTGTGAGGTTTCTTTTTTTCTTCTTGGAGGTTCCTCCTAAAGTCGCTTCTCTGTCCTGATATGGATGAATTGGGTAAGAGAGATATCCGAAATTGTGTTCTGTTGGTGTGCCTCCAGGAAATGAGTTGGTAAACACTGATTTTGGTTATGCCAGTGGATGCAATGGATTCAGTAATATTTTCCTAATGGGGTCCTTAATGCAATGTGGATTGACGTATGGTAGGTATAAATTGCTCTTGTTATCCCCGATCAGTTTAAATGTAGTTTGTAACAAATGTTGTGTCTAGGCCTAGCTTCGATGTAATAATATAACTGGAGTGCAGCAAAAGCTGGCAGTTACTCAAACCCCATACAGATGCACATTTGCTTATAAGAAAGAACACAAAAATTAAAGTGACGTATAACACATGATTGGAGTCTGATATCAGTTCTTTTGGATGTCTGTGTGTGTACTGCGCTGCCACGAGTGACATTTCCGTATTCTCACTGCATTCAGGATAGATGTGTTAGCAGGAGCTCCAGGGGTAAGTGTGAATGTTGTTATTTTGCCCTTGATTTTGTTCATTCATGTATTCTTTGTTTCTTCACTGCAATAGAAAATGACTGTTGATGCCAAATGCACACTCTAAATCCTTGTTGTCATGTCATTTTAAATGGGTTTGCATCTCACATTATCCTTTAATGCTTTACGGTATCAGCGTTCACCGTTTGATCAAATGTTCCTCTTGATGAAGCCAGGATGCTGTTCACTTTAACTTGCTGTTATTTTATCTTTGAGTGTTTAAACTAGTGTTTCCTGATCAGGTCTTGTTCACCATGTCGCTTCCAAGATGCCATTTTTCTGCCATGGAAATGAAGATTTACCCATCATAAAACTTCTTGAGGATATGAGTCTCTTTTCTTTTTTTCTCTTTTTTTTAATCAAGATGGATTGGCGTGATTTTCTTTCAGCTTTCCAGGCCGCTTATTACAGATTCAGGAAGACATGTTTGTACTTCTACATAATTCTATCTACAGTTATGGTCATTGCCACTGCTTCTTATTGCCACTTCCTTTTCACCTTTTTTTAAAAAAGTGAATCATCTGTCCAGTTCATCTATTGCATTGAAGAGAATTCTTGGAAAAATCATCTGGCAGTGCCGAATTCATCCTCAAACCCTTGCCAATCAATCTTGTGGAAATAATCCCTGTACTTGTGCAAATTTGTCAATGACTGACGTTATCGAATTATGGTTCTTTTGTTTTTTCATGTTCTTATCTACTTGTGTGATTGCTTCAATGGTTTTTCATTTTCTATTGCAGTTGAAATGTTACATTATAAATGTCTTTAAATTATTTATATTTTCAATGATTTTTTTTTTGCCTTCATTGAAGTACATATATGTCAGAAATAAATTAGGATAGGAATAAAGAAAGGGACTGTCTGTGTGTGTGTATGTGTGTGTGTGAGTGAGTGGTTTGCTCACATTTGCCTCAGAGCAGCAGTGTTAACATGCTAATTTTATCATTGCGCAGCATGAGGAACGCTAGTGGACTGACCGCAGCTGACCTAGCCCATGCCCAGGGCTTTCAAGAGTGTGCCCAGCTGCTTTCCAATGCCCAGAACCAGCAGCTCAGCCAGCTTAACGGCTTCTCAACCATTGGCTCTGTGTGCTTTGGGGACCGCAAGCTAATCCAAGAACGGAGCACCCTTAATGGGGTTCCCAGCCGAAAGAGGTCCCTTGATTGCATGCAGTCCAATCACATTAAAAAGGCCAGAACAGAGGGTAAGTCTTGACCTGATTATTTCAATGTTTAAACATTCAAGCGATTTTACAGTATTCAAGCAACAGAGAACTCAATTTGGTTCTCCGAGTACTCGCAACACCGAACTGACCGAAATCTCTTTCGTGTCTTCTCAAGTTTGAGTGAACAAATGCACACAAAATGACAATGCCCATTTTGGCACATATCCTTGTTAGCAGTGGGTTGTCTTAAGTGAGTGTAAACAGTTGAAAAACAAATCAGGTTTGTATCATCATTATATTAGATCTATGCATTATAGGTCTTAGTGACAGCAGCCTAATATACCTGCTGCTGTCTGTATCATTAATGTTAATCTCAAAAGACTTCTTGACTAGATATCGTGACTGCATAACTTTAGTAAGGATTTATATATATATATATATATATATATATATATATATATATATATATATATATGACTCTGCAGTGGTGTTTTACATTTCTTTATTCAACTTCTGTATCTAAATACTACTAGTAGAACTACCTAAAATACTTCAGCACAGTTCATTTAATTTTTATCGTTGTTTTATCTTTTTATCACAAGTTTATTTATTTGAATACAAGGTTACATGGTTCTATATATTAATACATGTTAATACCTCAACATGTGTCATTGCAGATCTCGGTTATCAGCCAATAAACGGAGTTAACGGATCCAGTGGCGGGGACCAGATGGAGAACATGCACATGGAGTTTGGGCCACCACTGAGCACCACAGGTGGGAACCGACCCTTAAATGGATCTTTGCCTTTGGGGTCCAATGGCTACACGAGTCCCGAGCAAGACAGGGGGGACCAAATGGAGAGCTCAGCCTCTCCAGTCCACAAAGAGTTGGAGATCTTCACCGTGACCTCAATGCAGATACCATGCCGTTGCACTAATTCCTATGCCTATTTGTAGGGGTATTTGCCTATGCTTCATTTAAGCTCTTTTGGTGATGTATGTCTGGGAGGGAAAATTTTATTTGGTACACATCTTATGTATAAAACATTTGATCATAAGTTACTCACACCACCCCGTCCTTTTAACTTTCGATGGTATGCACTTTGTTTTAAACTAGAAATGGAGAAGGTCTTTTGCTCCGTGAGAGCAAATTGAGTTTTGTTTTGCACAATAACTTCCTTGAATGTCATTTTAATTTTGATTCCAATGCGTTCCAAGAACAATTAAAAGATTCAGATAATTTCCTTCTCTCTAAAGTAGTTGCATTTTGTTATGAGGCTGTTTTTAATGCCCTGAAATTGATACTTGGAAAGTATGTCAATGTTGTTTTCTGTCCAGTCTTAGTATGATACTGATTCACAGTTGTTGCCGTGAATTGTATTTGCCCTGCTAAATTCCTGCCCTTGAATTTTGTAACGTTGTTGGTTCTGGCTATTAGTTAATACTTTTTATATGAGTGATTCATATTATTTTCCTGCAAAGTAGTGAGAAAAAACAAAATTCCAAGTGAGTGCATTTTTTCCATGTTTAAAATATGATCTATTGTTTCCAAGTCACTTGAGTATTTAGGAAAATATAAGAAGCCTTTATATAATCGTGGCTTAGCCATTTTGACATGTCGCTTGTTTTTAAATGCCTAAGCAATGATTGAATTAAGCATAATTTCTTGCTTTGAAATGAACAAAGGAGCATTTCTTACTTTATGAAATATTGTGTATTTTATTTTCAATCTATATATCTTTTTTTTTTTTTTTTTTTAATTCTCTTGTTATGCCAAAGCATATCTTTTCATGAATGTATAGAGTACATCCATGGACCTTCGCTGTGCAGCTTTCATATGCGTGTTCTTGTTTGGATGAGGTGCTATTCAGTCACTTCTTTAACCTTAGACTATTTTACTATATTAGGATGTTCTTTCTTTCTGTTGGTTTTATTGCAAAATCTGTTGTCTTGTTAAACGCTTGAGACTGCATAAGTCTATCAGTTAGGTTAATGTATGTGGGTGAAAGTCTTTTTTCCCCCAGCTAATGTTTTGCATAGCATTTCATATGTAGTGTAGAAAATATTTGAAATGATTGTAGCTATTAACTGAGAAAAAGTTGATTCTTTGATTACATTGTACTTTATATAAATTCATATAAAAATTGTCATATTTCACACAGAACAAATGGCAGAAATTTTGCACTACAGATAGTCTATCGCATGGTTGCCTACTCCAACTATTCTGAATTGCGAAGGGACGTCTGACTCCAAGTGCTCGTTTGAACTGACACTGAGATTGAGATGGAAAATATTGTTCATTTGTGGATGCCTAAGATTGTTGCAAATGTAATTTCAATACTCATTAAATGTTCTGTCATTTAACAATCACCACTGACTCTTGAGTGTGTGCTTATGAATAGTTTGTGAGAAAATGTTAGTGAAATAGAAGCAGGAGCATGTTCATTTGATGCTGTTTTTCATAGATTTATCATCCAGTGGTTTGCACCTTCCATTGTAACCCCTAAACTACTTGTCTGCTTCCAAACTTAACATAAATGAGACTAAGATTTAATCTCTATCATTGAATAAATATTAATTGATAAGGAAAAATATTAAATGTTGCAGCTAATATAGGACAGTGTTCCTGTGCAATATATTTGTAGAGGTACGAGAGATAATGGCTTGAAGCAGGACTTCAATCTCGGGTCCAAATGTTCAGATGTACTGATGTTATGTAAACCAGACTGGATGTGATTTTGAAAACCTAAACTGTCCACTAAAGAATATTAACAATGCATTCGGATCAAAGAAGAAACCTGTTGGAAATTGTTGTGCAAAACAAAATCATTCAGTTATTATATTTTTTTGCCTTTAATGATGAGATTATAATTCATTTGTTCTCTTTGACAGCAGGACTTCCTTTAAACGGGCACTGCCATCCTGTGCAGCGCCTCAATGGAGGTGACCTGACGTGTGAGAACGTAAATGGGAATGCAACTGAGGTTGAGAATGGTGATCATGTTGGCAATGTGGGTGTCTCTTTAAATCTTGGTTGCTTTGACAGTGGCGTTCACTTTGGGCATCATAATGGAGATGCAGCTGAGAACATGGAGGACGCAAGCAGTCAGATAGAGCACCGCAAGTCAGTGAGCGTAGAGGAGCAGTATGACCACATCACCTTCAACACCATGCACCTCTATCATGGCTGTTAGGATGTCCCATCCAGATTCGTATGCCTTTAAATATCCATAAAGAATGTGCTGAATTGCTTTAAGTCCATGTACTTTGGAAAAGTTACTGTATTTGTTGCAAGAAAAAAAAGTGCAATCCTTTTTTTATTATTATTATTTTCTAATTTGGGCCATTTAATTCAGTTGGAGAATCCCAGAAGCTGTTCATTTTGTATGCCTTATTTGTAAGTACAATTATTGTATGTGTGCCTACATATAAAATGTAATTGTTTACTGACACCCATTTCTTACAAAGTAATTAGCTGTGTACTGTATGAATAAAATGGCTGATGAATTGACTGGATCAATGGATTTTCTAACCTACAATATTTACATTTTTAACCTCTTGTAGTAGTATGCATGTAGATAGGATCTTGTGGTACGAACAAAAATGGTTTTACTGACCTGTACATTTTGGTTCAATGTAATAGTCCATAGTCCACACACTTCTAAACTCTTTCTCAAACTTCCCTATTTATAAGAGCCAAAACTTACATTTCCTCCTTGAAAAAGTGAACAACAAATGAACTAATCGTTTACCTGTTGTGAAATATCCTTCACCTCAGAGAACAATTAGGTCGTCGTGTATTGCGGTTCCCGCGCTTAACCGCTAGGAGGACACTGACCTCATTCCTCCCACAGAAACGTCATCGAGGCTGTTCCTCGACTGAGACCGTACCAACTGTCAGAAAAACAGGGGCCCTCTGCCGTTTACGTAGTCTGGGAAGAATATATCATGCAAATTATCCAATTATTTCTCTTTACCCATTAAGACTTCCAATGAATAAAGATAAGGTGTCTCTAAAAACAAAACACATTGACTAGTATAAATTCTGCATGATGATTTTATATTTTCAGTCGCATATAACCCCCTGCGTTGCACAGGTGGTATAATCGTTTCTTGTGAAAAGACGTCTTGTACTCAAAAAGGAATATTAATCGTCACTGTTGTGACATATTCAGTTACATTAGGATTTGTTATTAGAGCTCTAAAAATAATCGCTGACGCTTTTAGTGTAGTTAAAGATGTCTACTCCAGCTAGAAGGCGACTCATGCGAGATTTTAAGCGGTGAGTAGCTGTAAAACGATGTCTGTTTTGGTGTAATAGCTGGCTAGCTAGTTAGCTTCGTATCACTCTGTTCGGCGGGCGGTTATTAAATGTAATATAAACGATTAAAAATACCCCATTTCATGTTGCACTCATTGCTGTGAGTCTATCGGCAGTATCATATTGCCTGCTTACATTTTGAGGGTTCACAGAAACTCCACATTTATTTTAGCTTATTAGCTTAGCTAGCTAGTGTAAGCCGGTTAGAGAAGTTATTCAAGCTTGACTTGTCTGAATGTGTTTATTATATTTTTTAGCCACTATGTTTTATTTCTATTAATGCTAATAAAGTAAAGAGAAGCCACACTTTGTCATGTAACATTGCAGGGTTTTCTAATCAAGTCAAGCGATTGAACGCGCTGAAAAACAGTTTTGAGTCGGTGTTCTGTGCTGCTCCCACAGGCTCCAGGAGGATCCGCCAGCCGGCGTCAGTGGAGCTCCATCTGAGAACAACATCATGGTGTGGAATGCAGTCATATTCGGGTAAGAGGAGAGCAAACCAGCTCATGTATCAGGCTCCCCTCGATCATGGAAAACATGATGGGATTTTAATACGGGTATTCCCAGGCCTGTAAATGTTATGCAAATGAGTTGTTTAAAAAAAAAAATGATCCAATTCTCTGTTAAAAAAAAGTTTGGGGTCAGTAAGATATTTTTCTTCTTCTTCTTCTTTTTATTCAGCAAAGACTCTTTAAATTGATCAAAAGCGAACGTAAAGGCATTTATAAAATACAAAAGTCCGTAAATAAATAAAAGCTTTTTTTGAACATTCTAATCATCAAAAGTCTTATTCGCACGCCACCAACTAATGCAGACAGTCGGCAGATTACAGTCACTTCTTAGACGATCTAATTCCTATTTAACATGTTCAGTCACTGAAAACAAGCTCCAACAGACACTGATCCGACAGAACCAGGTGAAGTGGCTGTTGCTGTCTGGCGGCACCGTGTGAGTTGGCTTGAAGAATCCTTTTAAAAAATGCATCGCAGAATTCTGCAAATTATTAATCGGCACAAGTATTTCAACATTGATAATAATGAGAAATGTCAGCGTGTTAAAATTATTTCTAAGGGATTGTGTGACTCTGAGCAATGATGCTGAAAACTCAGCTTTGCCATCATTTGAATACATTAAAATAGCAAACAGTTATTTTTATTTATAATATTTCACAATATTGCTGTCTTTTTAAATAAAACAAATACGCAGCTTTGGTGCGTGCGAGTTTTTCAAAAACACTGTATGGAAATCTTACTGACCCCAAACTTTTGAAATGTAGTATTGGAGAATAAACATGCACTTCCTCCTGTCGTTGACCTGATTGTATTTAATTTCCTATTGTATTTCATGTTTTTACATGCAGTCCCGAGGGAACACCTTTTGAAGATGGTAAGTGTCTGCTGACCCAGACACATGTACGCATGGTGAACTGCATGTGTAAAGAAAATTGGTAACATTTGTCTTTCACTGATTAAAGATACAGTGTTGTTTCTGCTCTGCACACAAGGTACCTTCAAACTCACAGTTGAGTTCACAGAGGAATATCCCAACAAGCCCCCAACCGTGAGGTTTGTCTCAAAGATGTTTCATCCAAATGGTGAGTGACGCTTCCTGTTTCTCAATTTAGAAGCTTTTGTCAAAGAGGATCTAACCATAAATGTACATTCCCACACAGAATCTGCTCCTGTAGGATTTATTCATTTAGTCCCTCATTCATCAAGTTCTACACATGCCGTTTTAATCTTTTGAAAATATTTTTGCTAAAATTGGTTTATTAATAAAATGTTAATGAAACATGTTTTATTATTAAATATTTTGCTAAATTGGTTTAATAAGTGTAGTAATTTCTTGGTCAATGATATTAATGTATTGCCATATTTACTAAGGCTGGGTATAAAGATTGATTTCTCTATTTTAATTGGTTCATGCTTTTATGAACCAGTATCGATTCTTAAATCCCAAGAATGGGTCTTTTAGTCTGTTTTTAGTTGAAGGAATGGAACATTGTATCGTACCGCCCATCCAATAATTCACAAAAAGCTTTGTTACTTCTGATATGAAACGTCTCTGATTTCAAATTCTGTCCATTTTATTAAAAAATTAAAACAATCAATACTAGTGCTGCCCCCTAATAGTCAACGTTAGTTGACGAGAAGAGGCTTAGTTAGTTAAAATTTTAAGTTAGTCGGCGTAAAAAAAACTCCACAGGAAGTGGCAAAGTCGTGCAGTTCGTGAGGGACAGATCATTAGCAGCGGGTCCTTGTGGTAACTACAGGATGTCGGGCAGGAAATTTAAATGTTCACCTATCATCCATCAACATCAAATATGGCTTATCATTTGAAACGTTAGTAACTTGGCCACTCTCTCTAAAGTTAACTTAGATAAATGTGCGCATGTATTATTAGGCTCATTTTAAGTGTTTGTGTGAGTGTGGAAGCTGAAATATAGTGTGCTTACTGCATGACATGGAGACGCCCATGTGATCACTTGATTTATTTTTTTTCTGATAACGGGAAATGACATAAAACACTTTTTGGTCATATGAATAAGAGAACTAAAACTGAAACTAAAAGGCCGACTTTTATTTGTGAACTCACAATAACAAGAAAACATTGCGCCTTTTGTAGAATAAAGAAAACAATCAGGATGTGCTTTCTTCCATCTCTGTCTCTGTGAACTGGAGCGCGTCACAAAAAAGAACCGAAACTCGACGTATAGGCTACTTGCCTCACAAACACAAGAAATAAACAAACCAATTCAGATCAAAAACAAATGCTGATTATGTAATCCATATAAAAGCTGCATTTCACTCTGTGGAGATGAGTCTGCGTCGTCAATTTCATCTTTGCAACCGACACTGACTAAAAACACTAGTTTATTAATAAATAATTAAAAATCTCCTTGCTATTTTTTTCCGACACATTGATAATCAATACTTTTATATATCATCTCTTCCTCTTTACTACTAGTTACAGTGTGAAATAAATATGAATGGACGTCAGAAGGTATGTTAAAAGATAAAGTGCAACTTAATGCCCTGTATAGTTTACAGCATTATTTTTTTTCTTTTGCCTTATATATGAGATACAGTACATACATATATATCGATTTGATTTGAGTCGCAAACTTGTGAAACGTAATCGAATTGTGAAATGTCAATACTGAAAATTTCTGAAAGATATTTTATGGTTCATGCATTTTTTATTTTTTTGGGCAGGGGGAGGGGCTGTGAATGTAGTGAATCTGTTGCTCTAACTTTTCTCTCGCTGTTTTTCTCAGTGTATGCTGATGGCAGTATCTGCCTAGATATTCTTCAGAATCGTTGGAGTCCAACTTATGATGTTTCCTCTATTCTGACATCAATCCAGGTATGTTAACAAACTTTGTTTTGCACTCTTTTTTTATAGTTTAAAAAAAGCTTTATGTAGTTTGTGGAAATTATTAAACCTGAGAATTGTCTAATTAGTGCTTGTAGTGATTTCTGGTTTTGCTTGTAATTGTAACTTTACTTTCCAAATTCATTTTTTTGTCATTTACTAACAAGGTAATATAACACTGTATAATTTTTATAAATGTTTTTTTTTGTTGTTGTTTTTTTTTAATGAAAATATGAAAAATTATACTAGATTTGTGATGTTAACTATGGAATTGTGTTATCAGTCTGTGAAAAGGATTCATTGCTATACTTATGAAGCTTAAAATTTGATTCTCTTTCTGTACAGTCCCTTCTAGATGAGCCAAATCCCAACAGCCCTGCAAACAGCCAGGCAGCACAACTGTATCAAGAAAATAAGCGAGAATATGAGAAACGGGTGTCAGCGATTGTAGAGCAGAGCTGGAGGGACAGTTGACCACATTCACAAACCATGTTCTCGCTGAAACTTTGTTTTCCTTTTGTTTGGCTCTGTTGTTGGAGGATAGTTTTTCTAATCTCCATTTTTAAGTTTTTATGCACTTTACTCATGCAAGATTGTGATTTTTGTTGTTTTATTTCTCTCCCACATTGGACTGATTTTCAGCCCTCTTTAAGATATCTGAAAGGGGAAATACCCCTGGCGTATAAAGCTCGACTAATTTTGCATCCGGCATGAACATGCAGTAAATGTTCTTTTTTGCTAAATGCATTAGCATCTCTTTAAAAAAAAAAAACACGATGGATGGAGTCAATCAAGGCGTTCTAATATGGATACATGAATCACTAAAAGACTTTAATCTAAGTCATAGTAGTGTTAATGAAAATGTTCTTGGTGCTTCATTGTCAATTTTAATATCATGGTTTCACTCAAAATGCAGTTAAAAGTGTCCTTTTAATTTCTGTTTTGCTTCCTTTTCTCTGGATTCATTATGCTGGTTCAGTCATGACTTGTCTTGGCTCTTCCAGAGGAGGGTTAGCATGTTACCACATGCGCGGTAAGAATCTCCAGCACGCACTGAAAACGCATAAGATGTTGGTAAACAGTTAGGGTTTATATAAATGATCAAATTATGTTGACACAAAATGGCAATATGGTGTGAAGTATAAAATATATATTTACTAGTCAAAAAATGAGATTTGCTGGAATTACTCAGTTTAAAAAAAATATAGGGTTTTAAAAGATATAGCGATTCTATACGTTAACTGAGTTATTTACTTCTCATGGCTTACGTCACAAGTCCAATCAATCAAGTCAAATAATGTCTTCAGGTCTTTTTCCAAGCCCTTAATCTTTGCAAATGTATTCCCTGTTACATGCATGAATGACTGAGTGTGTCCTTTCCTCTCCTAATCTCTTGTGTATATACAAAACACATCAGAATTTTGTGTACAGATTTTGCACTGGTAGGCAGTCTCATTTTCCAGCACTTGTAAATAGGCTACTTAAATAAAAGGCGAAACTACTATTGTGAGTAATGCTTCATTGATACTTTACAGCTTATTTCTTCATCGTTCAAGGCCTGTTCACACCAAGAATTATAACTATATAACCATATTAGTCTCCACACCAGCAAGTGATTTCATTCATCGGATGTTAAAAAAAAAAAATATTCCTAAAGTGACTTCAACTATGTGCAATTCATTATTGTTAGTTGCTGTGTGAACTCTGCTATTCTTTTCATTTTAGAGCTGTATGTCGTTCTTTGTGTGAATGGGTCTTTAGTCTGTCTTTAGTCTTAAAACATAAAACCTTTCATCTTTTTTATTTAACAGCAAAATTTTCAAATTGAATACACAAAGTTAAGTGAAACAGATCACACATTTTATTCTAAGAAACAGAACATGCAAAGTGGATTATGCAACGCAGAAGAGCTTAAGACTAATGTTTGGTCAACATTTATAATGTATTTGAACTCTTGTGCATCAATTTAAAAAAGTTACACATCATCATGGTCTCATTTAAAAAAAAATCGCAGATTATTGTTGAAGTAGAAGGGGAAAAAGTTAGAAAATATAGAGGTTTAAGTTTAAAATGATTTATGAAACATGTTGAACTCTGACACTGCTAGAAAATCAAACTAAATCTAAACAAGTTGTGATTATTATTTGAGGTTATCTCAAAAAATTAGCTTTCATTAAAACTTTGTTTGGGCACAGTAACAAATTTTCCCCATTAGATACCAGCGACGCTCCACTCGTGCACATGTAACCCCTCCAAGGTCAAACAGCCCGCTGTGAGCGAGACTCGAACCCGAGTCCCCCGGCATGGGAGTCAGGCACGCTAACAGTTCTGCCTTGCCAACAGAATGAATGCCTGTTAACAAAGATTGCATTATTTTATAGTTAAATGGCCCTGGGATTAAAAATTGCAGTTTTAATTGGTTTCAATGGGGACAATTTTGTCCTTAAGGTTCTAAATGGAACTTTTTTGACAACCTGGTGCAAAAGATTTATTAAAGGAAATTTAATAAAAACTAGGGGGTGAAATAGTAAAACTCCAATAAAAATACACACCAGTGCCAAAATTGTCCATAAGGTCACACAAGGGGTACGGCTTTATCTAATGCTGATTTTTTAAATAAGCAGATAAGCCATGAAACCACCACAATAAGCATGGTTTATTTTTTTTTTTTAATGAACATATGTACAGATATGCAAAGCATAAATACAAAACGATAGTTGAAAATGATATTTTACAAAAATGCATTACACTGTCTTGTGGATGGATGAACAGGATACCTCCAATACTGCAGAACATTGATAACTATGCAGATGATAAATGAACCTATCTCAAATATATCCCTACAGGATATACTAACTGATGGCCAGGCCTCTCAAAACTGGGTACTAAACTCCTGAATAGGAAAACATTCCACGGCAACCAGGTACACGTGTCACTACCTGTTGTACGCTCGTTCTTTCTTCGACCTTTCTAACGCTTTGTCCATTGTCTTCTCATTGTCTCCTCTGCACTTGGGACAATACCATTTTCCTTTGGGCTTATGGTGCAGGCCAACGCATGAGAAGTGAAACCATTCAATAGTGCATTCATCATTATCGCAACCAATCATCTCTCCGTAAGACACTTGCTCACACAGGCAGTAAGTGGGTTCATTGGGATCGATCGGCAGGTCTGTCGGTGAAGGCTCTCTGTCCTGCTTGCTTTTAGACCTCTTCTTCTTCTTCGATGACGTGGATGACGTCTTGGCCTTCTTCTCTTTCGGCACACCTGAAGCAACCTCCTCATTGTGCTCCATGCTGTAATTGGTGTTTTCCCGGTTCTCGGAACCATTTTTCTGCCGGCGTGACCGCTTTCCACCCGATTTGTCAACTGAAGCCGGGGTCTCGTCTCGTCTACGATCCACACAAGGCTTACTGGCCGAGAGCATCGAAGCAGAAAGTGGTGTCATAGTGATCGTTGTTATGGCACTGGAGGCGCTGCCCACCGACACGGTGCTCTCCGGCGAGTCCTGGCAGGCCTGGAAAAGCTCACCCTTCCACTCAAGCTGCCGGCTGCGATTCTCCACCATTTCCACCATTTGGCCAGCGATCTGGATCTTTTCATCACCGAGTTCTTCGGTGCGGATCAAGGAGCGCTGGATGCAGTGAAGTAGACGCCGCCTCTGCACAGGGTCCGACTCATGTCTGTGCTTTTCATAAGCCTCGTCCAATTCATCGAGGACCTCTGTAAGATAAATAAACTAGTATTAACGAACGAACAACGATCGATTACGTCGATTATGAAAATGTCATTTCCCATGGAATATGTTCTTGGCACTTTTTTTTTTGCTTGAGGGGGGAAAACTCATTTTGAGACCACAGCCTATAAAAGGTATGTATTGTAAGTGAAATTGACAGACCCAAATAAATAAAGTGTAAAAAATCAACGTTTCCCAAAAAAAAAAAAAATCTTAAAATTGACCAGTGCACGAAAAAAACCTGTAGCGTCTTTCATTAAGACGTTTTACATTGCGCTGGCCGCATGTGTATATGTGTGCTGTCTTTATGATATTTCAAAGACTGTTACACAACACTCACACACAACTATGATTTCAAGGAACATTATTAAACGGGAAGTTTTGTGGCGCTCTAGATTCTGCCAGACCCGCTCCATCGGAACAGGAGAGGTTGTGATTTCATAGAAGTGGAAACAAATTTAAGATACAAATTAAATATTAAGATATAAATGACAAATGCACATTCAATCAACTTTGTAGCTTTAACCTCTAAATCGGGGGGAAACTTGCGAGTTTCATGTGCTAACAGTTAGCCGCTAGCCAGCTAGCTAGTGTGACATCTAACATCCGTTGCTGAAACAAAGCAGCTTTTTCTTCTGACGCTTCTCCTTAGCGCAAGTGTCCGCATTCCCTCACCTTGATACCTGGCGTCTATTTCCTTCATGAGAGACACACATCTCTGAAGGTCCAGCGGCAAAGACTCGACCAGCTCCAGATACTCCTCAACATAGTTCACTACTGCATGAGACGACTCGCCGTTTGAAGAAGAGTTCAGCATCTTTTCAAACGCATTTAAGAGGTTGGTAGAGTGATATAAATGCGTTTTAATAATGATTTTATCCTAGTTTTAAGAATTAAAAGTCTGGGCAGCTGAGAAAAGTTACTTAGGTACGTGTTAGTAGTGATTTGTGCAGGACCAGTGACGCTTCTATGGCGGAGACTGAGCTCATGAATATGAATCACCTTACGCTGACGTTGCTCCGTAACCTTCCAACAGAGTGTCTAGGCACGTAAAATCTAATTAATATTCATAAGCAAAGCCGTTAACGTATGATTGGGCTTGTTAGAGATGCATCGGCGCTGCGCAGTCCGATCCCCGTACGATATCAAAGTACCGCGAGAGCCATTCAAGAGCATAAGCAGTCCTATGCTCTCGCGGTACTTTGATGTTATACGCCGATCGGACTGCGCAGGCAGCGTCGATGTATCTCGAGCAAGCATTTGCCACAGGATCGTGCGATCTCCGAATATATTGTTGCGCTTAGATGACGCATGGTGGCGTTTGCTAGCAAGACTTCAACGGTTATTTGAGAGTTGGTAAATGACCGACATGTTTATGTGAGGTTTAGGCTTAGGTTTAGTTGAGTTTGGTGTGTGGTTTATAAAAATACAGAAAAAAAATCTGGATTGTAGACTAGGGATTTTCCAACTGGGCTCTGTGGAAAAGTCCAGAGGGATAAATAAATAAATAAAAGTACATAAATAAATTATGATTAAAATTAATAAACAAAATGACATCTTTAACATCTTTTAAAATCTATTCAATATATTCAAATAAATAAAATGTTTGATTAATATATGTAAATAAGATTTGATTAAAATCAACTAAACATAAATAATACATTTAACAACATATAATGAGTAGAAAAAAATATAATAAAGTCAAAATCTTGAGTAGGTACTTTGCAAGTCCTAGAAAAGTATGGTCTATGTACTCTGTAATGTAATCTGGACGTCCTACATTCGCCATGTCCCGTGGAATAGTAAAATGACCATCATATGTCCACTTCAGAATCTCGCCAGAAGTATATCTTTCGGGTACTTTTTTGCCTACCTACTGTGAATTCGGACATACTTCTTTTGCCACACACTGTTTTTCACTCCAATATAGTAGGGAAGTAGGCGATGTGGTTTAGGGTGAAGGCTGGGTGTTTAAAAAAAAGAAGAAGATGCCTTTCAAATTTTAGGATGTGGTCCCTCACACGAGGATGATCATATCTGGGGGTCTGTGGCATGAAAAAGGTTGAAAACCCCTGCTTTACTCATCTGCCAATTATTTATGTTTGGAGCGTGTGGAGAGTTATAGTGTCCTATACATGAGCTGGACGTTGTAGCATCAAATCTATTTTTTCCTTTTTTTATTGTGTCTGTGTGTGTTTCTCCCTTCTTGTTATTCCGATATTTGAGCTATCAAGTATGTAAGAGATTTAACCTTATATTTAATATTAAATATTCAATATTATTTTAATATCCCACTCAGACTTCTTGAATTATGTTCTCTCTGAATAACCTTTAGATCATTTAAATCTTATGCTGAAAAGTTAAAAAGGTAGTTGCATTGTCATAACAGCATGAATGCCCTGCAGGGGTCACTTGTGTTAAGGCGATGAGGCTCTAAAATGTTGTTTATCCTCAGCTCTGGTGTTTACTGTCACATCATGTTGATATTCTTTTCTCTTGAGTGTATCCTTGTTTCAGCTACAGCCCTGAAGAGAAATCTTAAAGTTATCCTACATTTTTAACCGTTGTGAATGACCTTTAAAAACTATAAAAGTAGCTCTTTGTACATCTTTATTATTAGCTGTAAGAATATCAGATGACTGCAATGTCATAATGTGCAAATGAGAGGGGAAAATGAGTATAAAGTTCTCCAGAGGACAGCACAGCGGAGTCTTCTAGTCTTGCGTACTCTGACCCGAGTGGTGTCGTAAAAAATCACCTCTTACGCATTTCTGTGTCAGTGGAGAATTCAGAGTTTGGACCAAATTAGGTTACTTTCCACATTAACTTAATGTCAAGAATCAGGTTTTGAGTAGACGCTCTCAAGCTAGGGATAATGACCATTTAAACACCTAAATATAAAGAACACATTCTCATTTAGATGGTGGTGCGATAATCAGAGCACATGTTTGGAAATGTGCTGGTACCAGAGTGACACACAAAAAAGTGTAAATCATGAAAGTCATTCTCAGCTTGTAAAAGCTAAAAGACTGCTCCTAATGTTTAAACACACCTGAATCAGCTAATCAAGGTATATTAGAAACTTCCAGGCTGGTGTGTTATGGCAAGTTGGAGCTAAACTCTTCAGGACAGTGAGTTTGGAGCAGTCTTTGAAGCAGTGTTTTGAAATCAGCCATAGATATGGTTGAAAAGACGTTATTTTGTATTTTTGGCACACAAAAAGTATTCTCGTTGCTTTATAATATTAAGTGTGACGAGCAGGGCGAGCGAGAGCCGTGAGGGAACGGCGCGAGGCCGGTGACGCGAGTGATAATGAGCGTCAGCTGCTCGGCGCACCGGTCTCGGATCTCTCACGGAGGAGCTCCGGAAGCATAAAAGAGGAGCGACGACAGTGAAGGACGAGAGAGGACCAGGCCTGGATTTTCTGTTGTGTTTTATTTTGTTTGTGTGGGCGGCAGTCGCCGTGAGGGACTGCCGTCCTTTTACTTTCGTTTCATTGTTTGTTTATTTGTTCATTAAAAAGTTGTCGAATGTTCGCCGGTTCCTGCCTCCTTCTTCCCGTTCTTAAGAACTTTGTTACATTAAGGTTGAACCACTGTACTCGCTTGCACTTTTAAGAGCTTTCTGGGCATTAAAAGTGTTGATTGTCTTGCTGTCAATAGAGACTCACTGAACCATCGGATTTCATCAAAAATATCATAATTTGTGTTCTGAAGATGAACGAAGTTCTTACGGGTGTAGAACAACATGAGGGGAAGTAATAAATGACAGAAATTTCATTTTTTGGTGAACTAACCCTTTAATGTATGTGGCATGTCTTGTTGATCACTGAATTTCAGTCTTCAATCTACAAGTTAGGCACGATATGTAACCTTTTAAAAAAGTACACGAGTTTACAAAATATATAACACACTGTTCTAATTGTTTTTGGATATTTTAATCCAAAAATATTACATATTGTGCCTTTAACTTATATTTCATGAATTTTAAATCATTTGTTATAATGCTTAATGAGTTTATCAGTTTTCCAAAATATTCCTTTTATTTATTTCTTTTTCAAAATGTTGTCTTTATTCATTATTTTGCATTAATATTCTCGTTTAACAATCTTTTGCTGTTGTTTTCTAGGAATTGTCATTTTCACATACTTTTTAATTAATGCTCGTACAATTTCATTAGTCTTGGATTTTGTTGTCATCTGTCAAAAGATCAGATCCCATGAATCGGCATACCTTCCCTGATAAATATATTCAATTCACAACTTTATTTTGCATTTCAATTGGATAAATTCCACAACTTTTTATAGTTCAGTATTTTAGCTTATTGTGCTCTTAATCTTAACATGCTGTTAAAGGATTTCAGAAGATTTGCTCCTGTCTATTTTTTTTTTTCTTCAGGAAGCTGCAAAGAATTAATGGCTCCAGATTTCCCATGACGTAAACTCATTGTTCAGGCCCTTTCAGTGTAAACAAACCTAGGCCTGTCTTCGATGAATCTCATGACCCTTCATAAAGTCACAATGGCCTAGATTACAGTTACTGGCAGCTCAGTTTACTGCACTTCCACAGTCACTTCAGTTTCGCTGGATAATTTGTAATTATGCTCATGGTTCAGAGTCAGCATAATTGGTTTTCAGGGGTGGGTAATGGCTGGGGTTTTTGAAATGTTAGGAATGTTGATTGACTTCATGAATGAGTTCATCAATACAAGTTAAATAAGTGCTGATGGTGAGCTCTAGCTGGTGAGTAACACTGCAGTTTCAACAGATATAATCTCTTTCTCTCTCAAACACACACACAATTATAGCTCTGGAATGTATTGCGTAGGTGTAAACAATGAAATCACTTCAGATACTACTAATAAAGGGAAATAGGAGACTCAGATAGGTTTGGGAACAATGTGTTTTATACATCTCTTATTTCTTTACAAAAAGGATCGACATGTGTGAACACTTCTTTGAATTCGTAGACATTTCTTCAAATAACTGCTAGCTTTACAATTGCCCCAAAAGCATTTGAACTCTGAAACTACACTTAAATGTCTTGGCCTATATAGAAAAATATCAAATCACGTGTCATTTCTATAAAAGAATGGCACAAGCAAAATGTTGGACTATATTATTAAATTCTGTTGACTCAAAGGTCAAATAAAAATTTAATTGCATCTTCATTCAACATAAAAATGAACATAAAACTAAAATCATTATGGACATTTTTCATGCTCTCTGTGGTTCTTTTGCTGTACTTCTTCAGATACTCTATGTTAAAATGTAATAATGTCAGCAGTTCTGGTAAAAACATCCCTCCAGTTCACTTTATAATCATGCCTGTTTTTGCCACCCACTTCCTGTCTATGTTTCCGTATTTCTTCATATCTTCTCGGGTGTTTCGTCCTTCACTCTGAGACAAAATCTCTCTGTATGGCCCCAGAAGTTGTTGGAGAAAGAGAACAAAATTTACATGTTATATGTTTTTCCACAAGAATTCTATTAACCAATGAATGGGTAAATAGCCGTCAGTCACACACATGTTTCTCTTGATTCATCTCGTTGCCATCAATGTACAACAAAAACGCATACACACTATTTACATATGTAACTAGATTGCCTAGTCTGAGAAACAGTGACTACTTGTACACACCATATGTGATCAGACATTACAGTCATACAGTTTCTCGTTCAGTTAGATTCACTCATGTTAGACACCATTTTCAACTAAAAACGGAAACTTTTTATGCGTTTTTGCCGTCCATTACACGTCAACGGCGTTTTGGTGGCCTAAAAACGAAGACTTTTGAAAACGGGATACAATCATCTCTGTGTAAACTGCAAAAAGGCGAATCTGTGAAAAGTATTACGCGTTTAGTCTAATCCACCTTCAATGTGTTTTCTGTGAATGTGTGAGACTTCCGATTTCTTAGCCACTATAGGGAAATAACGAGAAGAATGTCAACATGTGCGGGGCGAGTGCTACGTAAAAGATTGCATGTACGCAGGCGCGTAGTCTTTATTTGCAAAATGACATCGCCATCTACTTGTCTGGCATGCGCAATGCAACGCTTTTAGTCATTTTCGTGGAGCTGTGTAAACAGGGAGAGTTTTGATAACGTCCTCTGTTCAAAGAAAAAAACTTTTCCCTTTTTGGCACATCGTTGTCGTGTAAACGTACCCTTAGACGAACAATATCTTGACATGTGTGAGAGTCCGTGTATATAGTGAAACCAGAGACGAAGAACGAGAAGAAACGTCTCCATTTATGGTGACAAGCAGTTAATCAACATGGTTTTGACTTTTTATGGTCTTCGCGCTGCCCAGTGTCGCTGCTTGATAAGGACATTCATTCCCTCTCCTGTCATGCACCCTGCATGCAGTGGTTTCCTCTCACTGTCTGGTGTTTTTTCTGGCGTCACTGGTGGCTAATCAGCCTGGAGAGCTTAAGCTTTGATGTAGTAACCCTGTAGTGCTACAGGGCATTCAGAAAGTATTCAGACCCCTGAATACTTTTCACAATTTATGTTGCAGCCTCATACTAAAATGTTTTAAATATATTTTCCACATCAATCTACACCTCACATTCCATAATGGCAAAGCAAAAACTGAAAATCTACTGATGGTCCAAGGATCTGCAGAGAAAAATTGCAGAAATCCAGAAGTGCAAAGCTAGTTGCATCACTGCTAAAGGAGCTTCAATTAAGTATAATTAAGGGTCTGACTATTTATGTATTTCTATATTTTTGGTGTTTTCTATTTATGTTAAAATGTTTTAATTTAAAGCATTTTAACATTAGGCTGCAGCATAAAATGTATGACAGTATTAAGGGGTGTGAATACTTTCTGAATGCACTGTAAAAGTGCTTGTAGCAGAACAAGTGTCAATTCATTTTAAACATAGTGTGTTCACCTGTTGTAAGATGAAGTGTGCTCTTCTGCTGCAGAGAGCCGGACACAGAGGGGTATGAGGCCACACAGGTGATGTTACTGATGGTCATGTCATCAGGCAGATGTGCGCGAATCTCCATAATAACAAATGTGTCAAACTTCTTGACAGAAATGGCATTGGAGGAAAAGTTCAAGGCAGGTTCCCAGTGAAGAGTGGGGGCTGTATTTTTATATGTGGCCTTACAGACAGCAATCCTCCGACCATTTTTACTGTCCAGCTGAGTTTCCAGGCGGGTAACTAAAAACAAACTTTAATTTGAATATCTGCATAATACTTTTGGCTTATAGCTATAATTTATTATTATTACTTGAATGTAATGAATTGAAGTCATCAGTTAGGAAACATTGAGCGATATCACTGAATGAAAGTAGCCGATCTCTGACATAAACCTCAAACGTTTTCACAGTTTTTACAATTGCGTAACAATAATTTGTGCTTGTACTCACCGCTTACAGAGATATTTACAGAATTGCTTCCTCCTCTATATGATAAATCACATAAGTAAAATCCTTCATCTTCCATTGTAATCTTGGGAATGAATAAGTTAACTCCATCTGAAGTGTTGAACAGCGTCTTTCCATCATTACAAGTGTTGTCCAGTTTGGGTGACAAACCAAGCCGACATTTTTTGCCTTGAATGCTGATGTTCCACACAATAAAGATTAATTCATTCCATTCCAAATCTGTGACATTCTCGGCACACCTTAAAGTGGCATTGCTGCCCGCCAAAAAGATCCGCTCTCTGAAAACTGGGGGGGGGGACATTAAATTGTACAAAGAATAATAAATAAATAATTTAAAAAAAATACAGATTGAGGTTAATTGTTAAAATACATTGCCTGACCCATTTTGAAATATTATATATATATATATATATATATATATATATATATATATATATATATATATATATATATAGCATTTTTATTTTATTTATTTATTTATCTTTACTGGTTTTATCCTTTTGTGTGTCACTTCTTCTTTAACCCTTGAATAGATACAAAATACACAACAGCGTTGACAATAGATGTAACACAATTTAATGGTTGTTTAAAAAATAACTTACAGTTCATATAATATTTAGTTTGATCTTTTGAGGTTGACAAACAATGTTTTCACAAGGTCATCTCCTCCCTTTACGGACCATTCTGTTATGCATTTATTCATGGACAATGCTTTAAATAAATGAAAGTGTATATTGTCTGACCTGTTAGTTTCTCAATCGCAGAATCTTGATTGTGATGTGATACAGTGTCTTGATCTCTGATGTCTGAAGACAGTTAGTGCACAGCATGTTAGTGACAGGTTAATGTGAGCGCTCGGCACATAGAAACAGAATCATTCACTCAAGTGAGTATTCGAGTTAATTTTATTGAATATATTGAAGTTAAAAAGAAGCATTTATTACATATATTTGTTCTAGTTCAAACACAAACTCATCATATGAAAGAACAGATTCTTCATTCTGCTGTACAACCATTTTGAGCTCCATTAAATCAAGCATCATGCTAAAAAGTGGAACAATATAAAGGCATGTTTTCCGTCTCTGATCAACAGTTACTGTCAGTTTATCCACAAAACTAATCCACAATCATTCATTCGACAGATTTAAACACTTAAAAATGTATAAATCTCATTCCATTAGCAATAAAATATCAGTAAAACATAAGTGGCATCTGCAAATAAATTATGCTAAATAAGAAGATGCAATTACATAAGAAGACATTATTACAATCTATGGTTTTTACCTTTTGTGTGACTTCCTGCCACAAACATGCTTAGGAGGATGACCAACGTCAATATCCAACTATTCGCCATTGCTTCAAATCTCTGGTCAGAATCCTTTTCACCTTTGCCTGAGTTCTCCTTTTGTTTCCTTCAGCAGTGAAGCTGTTGTACACTGTTTTAATTATCATTCTATAATCTTCTTCCACATCCTGTCTTGTTAACCACAAATGTCATGTGAGAGCATTTTAGTGCAAGACGATTGCATCTTGGCAGGGTGTGATGTGTTGATGGTGATATTTATTGGTTAATTTTGTTGTGTTACCTAGCTGGCAGAATAATGAGAGTATAGTGACCTCATAAATTCCGCTGTAATCTATGATTCAAAAGAAAGATGAAAATGCTATTTTGATCAATTGTAAGAATAAATTTATTTACAAAAATTGCAATTCTAAAGTGAGAAACAGGATAACTTGTCATTATAAACTTTTGAGGTTTTTGTAAGGTTTTGGATAGTAACGATCAAGTGTTACAACTAATTATTTGGATCAGTACCCTAAAGTGAAGATCATGGCAACCCACTAGTAATTACTTAAGTGTTACCAAATCCATAAAAAGGAATTACTATACCAAACTGTACAACAAACATACAAAAACCTCAAAAGTTTACAATGACTTCAGTAGTTAGTAGAGAGTTATCATGTTTCTCACTAATTAGTAATTCCTTCTGAAGGATTTGGTAATACTTCAGTCATTACTAGTGTTACCATGACCTTCACTTTCGAATTAATTACACATTATGCTTTAATCATGTTAATTATGAACCTGTACATAGTAGTTCTCTGAGCACATTCAACTGAGCACTATTACTTACTTATTTGCTAATCAGAGTTTCTTGTTAATTACTAAAGTGTTAATAATGTCTTACTCATTTGTTCCCGTGTAGTTATTAATCAATAATGGAACAGTATTCTAAAGAGTTACCACAATATGTATCGTGAAAAGCGCTACACAAATAAATGTGAATTGAATTGAATGGTGGTGGGAGCATCATGGTGTGGGGGTGTTTTTCAGAGCAGGGACCCTGGAAACCGCTAAGAGTAGGAAAGCTGAATGCCAAAAAAAATGCAGAAATATCCTTAATAAAAACCTGGTCCAGAGCCGTCAGCACCTCAGACCAGGCCGAAGGTTCATCTTCGAACAGAAAAATCACCCTAAGCCCATAGCTAAGACAATGTAAGAAAAGCTTAAGGACAACTTTGTGAATGTGCTTGAGTGGCCTAGCCAGCACACAGCTCAAATCAAATATGTCTGGAGAAACAGAAAATGGCTTTCCAGCAACAGTCCCCATCCAATCTGACAGATCTTGAGCGGATCTGCAGTGAAGAATGGCAGAAAATCACTGCTTCGCTGCCAAAGCTGCCTCAACTGAGTCTGAATACTTGTGCAATTTCGTCACAAATCTGTTTTTTACTTCGTAATTACGAGTTATGGGGTGTAGTTTGATGTGAAAAAAAATAAGCATTTTAGCATAAGGCTGCAACATAAAATCGTATTCAGTGTGAATACTTCCTGATTGCACTATATTTCCTGTCCCCATCTGCTTGGCTCTGATCCCAGTCTGCTTCCCAGAGCTCTGCTGTTATCTCAACCAGAGGAATGTGGGTTTGTACGCTATCAGTTGGTAAACATCGAACTGTTTTTAGCACTCCCTCCTACCCCATCTCAGTTTGTCTAGGTCGGTCAGACTGACCATGGGGGGGTTGTGGGCGTCATTGCTGGTGCGTCAGAAATGACCCGGTCCTACGGTGACACAACAGAGCAATCAATACAAACGCCTTGACACGGAGCGGTGATGGCTCACCTCCTAATGTCCGTTTAAAAGAAAGAGAGGTGGGCTTTCAAACTGGCGTCAGCAGGTGTGTGTCTGGCCTCAATTGGAGAACCACAAATGCATTTTTTCATGATCCATGAGTCAGGTCTCTGAGCGCAGGGATGATGAAAGGCGATGACGCAGAGGTGTGACAATAATACAGACACTGGTATACATGTATGTCTCTATGTCTCTAGAGGTTCAAATAAAACGCAGTGTGTTCAGCTTCGTCCGGTTTGAAAAGTATGTGTCGAACTGAGATTTGACCTTTCATCAGTTAATTATGTTTTGAATGCGAGTGTGTATCTGTGTTTGTGTGTCTCTGTGTGTGTAGTACTTCACTGTTTGCTGGCAAATCTTTAGTGACATAATTGTGACAACCTCCCTTTGGGAACATTTAGTGAAGTCTTCATTTGACAAAAGGATCCATATGCACACTTAACTAAAAGGTTCGGTTAGTTTACACATTAGGTATCATTAAGCAACAATAAACAATTCTTTTAAAGCATAAAGATTAACATTCATTTATAAATACACTATTTTTCATCCATTCATTAATATTCATTCATTGGGGGCTGTTGAATGCTCGAATCTGATTGGTTGACCAACGTGTGCAACTATTTTCAGGGAAACGCACAGCTAAAGTAGTTCAAGGCAGATCTTGACCACTTTGCAGTTTTATATCACTTTGCCAAATGATTTCAGTTATTTTCAATAGCTGAAGCACAAAAGAAACAACGACACCGTCCAAGCAAATAAATATAGTAAACAATAGAATGAAAATGACAAATTATTGTCATGGTTTTTGCCACAAAATACGTTTTATTGTGTCCTGAAAGTGCACAAAGTGCTCTCTCTCTTTCAAGTGTACACACAGGGTTGGGGAGTAACGAAATACAAGTAACTTAGTTACTTATTTAAAATACAAAATTTGAGTTACTGTATTTCATTACAGTTACATTTAAATGGGTGGTAATCAGATTACAGTTACATTCGAAAAGTATTTTAGATTACCAAAGTGATTACTTTGAATTTTAATGTCATTTAAACATTCATGTAAACATTACTGGATGATCCACGACTGTTTTCATGTTTTGCGACAGTTGTTTGAGTCCCTTGTAATTGTAAAAAAGGTAATTGCAACTTTTTATCTCACAATTCGACTTTTTTTTTTTTTCAAAAATCAAAGATTTAAACTCACAACTGTATTTATTAAATCAGAATTGGGAGATATAAATTCATAATTGCAAGTTATAAAGTCAGAATTACATGATAAAAACTTGCAATACTGACTTTTTTTCTTGCAGTTGAGAATTTATATCTTTATATCTGAGCGCCCAGATGAAAAAAAAGTACACTTCCATAATGTACCTAAAGTGCTCTATTTCCACACACTAATTTTGAACTTAATATACTATAAATTCTTCTTTAGTACTTCAAGGTTCAAGTGTACTACATGTGGTAAATAAACACTTTTTTTCATGCAGAGATATTATGTTAAAAGGACTTACATTTACATTTAGTCATTTAGCTTTTATCCAAAAAGACTTTATAGTTCATATTCATGGTGTCTCAAAATCACAGTTGAGTACACTTAGATGTTCTTAAGATTATCTTAATAAGCACTAATAAAGAAATGTTAGTATATTAAGTACAAAAGTAGTGTGAGAAAATAGATCAGTAAGTACATAATGGAAGTGTACTTTTTTTTTTTCACATGGGCGCTGCAGATTCATTTTACTATTGATAGTGTTGCCATAGAGAGGCATTATTCCGAGTACGTCACGGGTTGTCATTTCATAATTACGGTAATTATGACATGGCGTGAACACGGCATAATAAAGGATTTTTTAATTATAAAAATGTAA
The DNA here is from genome assembly GCA_038088235.1 of Zacco platypus. Taxonomy (NCBI): domain Eukaryota; kingdom Metazoa; phylum Chordata; class Actinopteri; order Cypriniformes; family Xenocyprididae; genus Zacco; species Zacco platypus. The sequence goes on along the minus strand of CM076081.1, from coordinate 9,982,791 downwards.
AAAAAGAACAGCAGCTGTGGTTACTAGAGATGTCACACAAGGGCTTCTGAGACTTATTTATCTGTAAATTAAATGCTAAATCATAGTTTGTACTTGCAAAATACAGAATAAATGCAGAATTTGACAGTATGACAGTTTACAGTCGAATTACATATAATGGGATGTAAGTAATTTATAGGTTTGATAAGGTAACTTACAGAAAACCAATTGTGCATGCTTTGTAAGGAACGGTTTGAGTTTTAGACCATTGGAGTCTGGGATCCATATAAAAGTCTGTTTGAGGGTCAAGGTTATAAATAGGCTAAGGGTAAGGGTTCAGGTTAGGCACTTAGTTGTGATGGGTAGAGTTATGGTAAGGAGCTAGAGACATTGTGTCAATGAATGTCCTCACAAAGATAGATGTACAATAATGAGTGTGAGTGCAGAAGCCCTTGGCCATTGAACAGTGATTCATGACTTTTGATGAGACAGTAATTGTCAGGTTATTGAGGTGCAAGGAAGGGCTAACAAATACATCATTATTTTCATGCCTCATTCATGGGAATGGCTCATCGGGTTATGACGCTTGTGTGTGTGCAAATATAAAGGTCTTGTGCCGTCATGGTGTCCCTTTCTGGTTCATTTCGCTCAAGATAAGCCTCCCTGCTGGCTCCTGTGCATGTGCGTGTGTTTCATCTGTTTTGTAAATGTCACAGTGTGTGAGTGTGAGAGAGGTGCATCCAATGGGGATGAAGTCAGATGGGGCAGCCTGCTGCGACCGCACAGTGTGCGTCCATATGTTTGAGAGATGAGGGTGTTAGGTCAATATGTCAGCTCGCTCATGTGTTCGTTTGTCGCGTGAGGTCTCTGAGGTTGATGTTGAGTCATAGACCCAGTTGTGTGTGTGCGTGTATGACAGGATCCGTACGGGCTTCTGTGAGAACGGAGCCGCCCCGGTCAGGGTGACCCCATCAGGAGGCAGGTTAAATATTTATACCAGCATTCACTGTGAAGATCCAATCTGCCCAGGGGAGAGAACCAGGAAAACCGTCACATCTAATGCATTTCACATCACTGCTGGATCTGTGTGTGCTTGTGGTTGGAGGAGAGCGTGAGAATGAGATAACGTTTCGAACAGAGACGATGTTTTGCCCACAGTGAATGTTATTTGCATGTGCGTGTGTTTGTTTATTGTGGATAGACAGCATTTTTATGTTTTTTGGGTTTTTTTTAGCTTTAAAGAAAAAAAAATACAGTGCAAAATACAGCTCTTCACTTTTTCCACATTTTGTTATATTACAGACTTATTCCAAAAGGGATTATATTTTTAATTTAATTTAATTTAATTTAAGTTTGTTTGAAATCTTTATAAATTTATTTAAAAAAAATCACATGAACATAAGTATTCACAGCCTTTGTTCAGTATTTTGTTGAAGCACCTTTGGCACCAATCACAGCCTCAAGTCTTTTTGAGTTGCAAACCTATTTTTGGGCAGTTTCTCCCATTCTTCTTTGCAGGACCTCTCAAGCTTCATCAGGTTGGATGAGGAGCAGCAGTGCACAGCATCGAACATCCAGAGACGTTCATTCGGGTTCAAGTCTGGGCTTTGGCTGGGCCACTCAGGGACATTCACAGAATTGTCCCGTAGCCACTCCTTTGTTATCTTGGCTGTGTGCTTAGTGTCATTGTCCTGTTGGAAGATGAACTACAGTGTTTGAGAGCCGGGCAAAGTTGATGTTGTTCGTGAGCAGCCAATGAAGCTGGCATTATGCAAATGTGTTACAAATGTTTGTGTAGGAAGTAAAACTGGAATTACTGAAGACTCATTTCTGACAGTTCTGAATCTGTTCCTTTTTTTGAGAAACAATAACTCCATTTATCGTGCACTTTGATCTTACAGACATTTTATATTCACACACAGCTATTACAAACTGCATGAAAGATAATATCTGAAAAAAGGGGCATTTTAAACTATAGACTGTTTATGGTTGACAGAGAATGTTGCAACTTGACACAGATGCTTAGGGTTAAAATGTTACCGCAAAAGATGGCGGACTAGATTCATATCGCCTGTGTGAAATCACTTGTGCTGGACTTGTTTTAGTGTGACAGCTCTGATAGCATCTGACAGCACACTTTTTAAACTATAGCTGACTGACTGCATGTACGGTATTTCAAGTACTTGAAAAACATCCATGCGCATTTTGGACAATTCTTAAATCATTTGGAAGCAGATCATTCATGTTGAACGTACAGTGTAATGGTTTCTCGTGCTGTGGGTGGGTGCACATGTAGGCCCTTCGTGCTTGGCTTGTTTGCATGTGTTTGTTCGTGTGTTCTCAAGAGCTGCTGTCCACATTTAGCCATATGAGTGAGCCACAGACATCATCTGCACAGCTCATACGAGAGCCACCTCTAAAAATACCCGCAGCACACATCCGCTGCCACATACAGGGGCCTTGCATTCAGCACATGCAGTTCTGGTAATGAATAGTAGGAGGCTGTTTTTGTTTTTGAAGATGTTTATTTGGGTTGATGACTACTTTCTGTCAGCACGATAAAGGGGTGCTTACAAGCCTGCCATGATCAAAGATCATGAAAACAAATCAGATAGAAAACTTTCAATTGCCCAAATGTGATTAACATAAATAAGTATTAATGCACAGTCAACTATTCATAATCACTAAATAAACTCAGCTGAGGGGTCTTGTTACTCTGATTGGGATAAGAACCGGCTCATTTATTACTACAAGCCAGATAAGTAAATATTTGGACATGGAATATTAATTTCAGTTGACAATGGACAATATGGACAATAATCAAATATAGAGCCATTATATCAGATATATATTTCACAAACAAATATTGACTGTGGTTATTTTAATTATTTTAAGTGTCTGAAAGACCAGTATATGAATTTATTATTTGACATTAAAATCATATACAATATTTCAAATTTTCACATTTGGCGTGTTACACAAAACTAGCCGAACAGATTCTGAGTTCCAGAGTAGGTTTAGAGTTGACAAAACAAAACAAATCCAACCGTGTTTAGATCAGGTTCAGCGGGCTCACAGTACTTGCTGTGAATGTTTTGTGTAAACTTCGGGTTTCATCCAGAGCTTATGACTAACTCTGGAACAGGTGGAGAGCATCGAATTGATTCAATTTTTGTGAGAGAACCTATTTATATACACTGTAAAACCAAAGTAATTAATGAAATTAGTTTATTTCACTCAAAAAATAATGAAAGTTCATTGTACTTAATCGAAAAAAGTTGTGTGAACTCAAAATTTCATTATAGTAAGCTACATTTCTAATTCCCAGGATGCTTTGGGTCAGACTGTATGAATAAATGTGGAAAATAAGTGTTATTTTGTGTGTTTTTGCACGAGCTTAACACAGGGAAAAATGAGTTAGTGTTTAATGTTGTGTTATGTTAAGATTTAATGGAGGTTTTTCACCATTAGTTTTAGGATAGGCTCCAAAACATTTATACATGTATGTAATGACAGTCTCTTTGATAGTTATAATAGCATGTGTTATTTGCTATCTAACATTTAACCAAGATCTGAATGCGATGTTAATGTAAATGAACCGTATGTACAGTAATTAACATTATGATAACATTATGACGAGGCTGAGAACTGGTAGTGAAGGGACGTGATTGTTAATGAGAGGCACCTGTGCACCACACTGGCTCCGCTTCCACAGCTATCGGCCTCGCCCCACTTGTCACAAAAAAATTTATTTTTCCACTAACTTAAAAAATTGAGTTAGTTTACTTAAATGTTTTACAGTGCAAGGGTTTCTGGAGTTTAATGAAAAGCCATTCAATTATAAACATATAAAATTAAAACAATTTTCAAAATAAAAACACTTAGGATACAAGATTAAAACTACGTTTTATTTGTGTATCTGCTTGTATGGAGAATCAATGAATTATAAATAATTTACTGCCATTGAGAATAACATGTAATCAATAAACTGTAATATGATTATGAATATTTTAAAATATATTATAATCTAATTACAAGTACTTAATTTTTGGATCAGGTACCCATCACTGTCCACAAAAAGGCAAATCTTTGCATGGTAAAAGAAAATACATATAAACAGCCCATCTGGATAAACAGACAACAATGTTTTTGTGCTGTAAATTTTTAGGTTAAGACCAAAATGATCAGTTTTCCTATTCAGCTTATGCCAAAAATTATGCAGCCTACAATACTTATAACTGATATGAATCAGCGACGCTTGATTTTAAGGACATATAATACAAATTTAAAAAAAAAAAGCTCTGGTTTGGTCGACACTTGATGTCCAGTGAGCAATTTGCCGCATGCTTATATAAGCATGCTGACATAAACGGCATAAACCAAACAAAGAAATTTCAAGATTTCGTTAGTTTTGTTAATTTTTATCATTTGAACGATCATGTGAAATACTGTTGTAGTGGTTTCCTTTTTATCTTCTTAATGGTTTACACATAAGCAATTATAATTCAACATTTAATATTCAACTTTTTATTTAAATTAATATAAATATATGCACATGAATACAGGCATCACAATATATAAAGTTATTAAAATGACTAAGCTTACTGTATGTATTTTCTTTTAAGCTCTTTGTGAATCACGTCACACCTGTCACTGCATCTGTTTAAAATGGCTGCTTCTACCTGTCACGTCTTTAAAGTTTGTTTTCATTAGTCACATGTCTTCCTTTGTTCAGTTTTTCCTGCCACTCTTTAGATGTAAAAGTAACAGATTGATCTGAGTTTCAGTTCAAGTGGGTCTTGTTAATTGACCCAGCAGTTTGATTGACAGGCCATCTGACCAATCATAACCCTGAAACCGCCATTTTGTCTGACAAAGCAGTCAGGGGAGTTAGTAGATTAACGTTGGTGAACTTGAAAAATTGTGTGTGCTCACCTCTTTCCGCGCTTGAAACAACATTCCTTCTGATGTTCATTCATGTTTATTTGATGCTATAAATGAACTAGAATGAAGAGATGTTGGTTCGCTTTTTTTAACCTCTTTAAAAAATGACAATATTTTAAATATGAAACTTCTTCATATCAAAAGTAACCTGCTCTGTCTTGTCTGTCGACGTGTTGTCAGTGTCCTCTTTGCTCCGGGATGTATTTTTCACTGCGTGAGAACATGATGTGTGGCGTGAGAGCGCATGACTTGTTGCACATAGCGACAGTAACTAAAGGGTCAATTATCTTGGTTAGGTCTTTTGTTTGTCTACCCTGTGTTCTCCCTCAGTCTCTGTCGGTTCTCGTTTGACTTAATGTGGTTTTCTCCTGGTTCCTGAGTATTTTGTTATTAAAGTCTGCCTTTGAGTATTATTCGTCGTCGTGTGAGTTTCTACACACAACGTTACACTATCAAGTGAAAAATTAATTTTGCATGTCAACAACAAAAGATATGGAAATAGTCTTTTCCTCACTGTTAAAATTTGATGAGCCTAATTATTTTGTTATTCAAACTAACTTTTTTATAATCATTTGCTTTTAGTATAGTTTTAGTATGCATTTGGTATTCCCCCTGCTGTTCTTTTCCTCAAAAAAAGACCTGTTAAACATCACTTGAGACCTAGTTTGATAGATTACCTCATGCTCAGTTTCCTTTTCCTGTTTCTCTTTCTCATTTCTTTTCCTCGTGAACTCTCTTTTGTTGCTCAAGCAGCGCACTGACGTAGTTCCTCTACTGTGATGCAGCCTGAATGTGCATCTGTGCGATGGTGTGTATTTCTTTAATGGCATTTTGAGTAAGTGGGATGGAAAGTCTCGTATTTGTGTGCGCGCTTACGCATGTGGATAAGAGAGACGGTGGAGGAAAAGGGAATTAAAGAGTGGGAGGAATAACATTTCTTTGCAGTCTGCATATGGAAAGTCTCCTTGTCTTGCAGGTGCATTGCAGAGATAAGAGGAAGAAAAGGAGGAAGAGAGAGAGAAGGAAACCACATGTGTGCAGCATATGATGTATCCAACTGAAAGAGGTTGAAAAAAATTAGACATTACGCAACACTTCCTGACTATGAGGAGGGAAAGAAAGATGTTTCTCTCTGTGCAGGAGTGAATGTAACAGACCGGTATGTTAGCAATCATTCTCCTAATCCAAAAAAACTACTTTATTCCACTGGTGTTTCACACATGTGGTAGAGCAGTTGTTGACGTCCTCAAATGAGGCCAAAGCTCTGCTAAAACGACACTCTGTGTTCTTAGGCCCGTGTTTGCCGATGTCTTGTCCAGCTCCAGGTCATGCGCTAAAATCCAGAGGTCACTAACCTCACTAACTCACATTGCTCTTTGGCCAGTTGTAAGCAGTCACTTGATCGCAGCTGTTGTTGCTGCTCAGCTGAGGTTAGTCTTAACTTGCTGGATTAAGGTGGAGAGCCTTAAGAGCATGGCTTGTCCCCAGTCTCCTTGTGGATCTCTTCCAAAACCTAGTGATCTGCCTACGTAGGTAGCGCTTTAAGACATCATAAGCCCACTTCTGACGTGAAGAGCTGGGCAGCATTAACCATCGGTAGAAATGTGTCAACTGGTACAAATTGTAAATCTGGTTTTGGACTTGTGCCAAACTCATCAATAATAGCCCTATTTTTTTTTTCATTCATTAAGTTCTAAAGTGTGTTTTATTTGAATAAAGTAGTTGTCATTACTTAAAGGGATAGTTCACCCAAAAATTTAAATTATCCCATGATTTACTCACCCTCAAGCCATTCTACATGACTTTTTTCTTTCAGACGAACACAAACGGAGATATATTTAAAACTATCCTTAGTCGTTCAAGGTTTATAATGTTTGTGAATGACTCATCAAATTTTGAAGACAAAAAAATGCATCCATCCATAAAAAAATGAATCCATAAGACTCCGTAAAGGCCTTCTGAAGCAAATTGATGCGTTTGTGTAAAACCAATATCCTTATTTAAAATCGTAAGCTTCTCCCCTCTCGACGCTCCTCGTGCTTTAAACAAATTGGGTTGTATTAAATAAGGTTTTAAATAAGGATATTTGTTTCGCACAAACGCTTCGATACAATTCAGAAGGTCTTCATTACTCCCTTGGAGTTGAATAGATTCTTTTTTTTATTTTTATGATTGGATGCATTTTTTTTGTCTTGACCAGGCATTCACAACCATTACAATCCTTGGTAGACTAAGGATATGTTTTAATATATCTCCGATTGTGTTTGTCTGAAAGAATGTCATATACACCTAGGATGGCTTGGGAATGAGCTAATCATAGGATAATTTCATTTTTGGGTGAACTATGCCTTTAAGGTTTTGGGGTAGGGTTAGGATTAATACCTAGTTATTACCCAGTTTGTGTCATTGCTACAATAAGTATGTTCATGAGAAAACAGGAGCGTAAAATATAGTGCTACATTCATTTATCGCAGTAAATCCAAGATGGTGGGCAAAATGACATTAGAAGACTAATAGATTAGAATAGATTCAGTAAATTGCATGTAAACAGAGCAGATGGTTAAATAACTTCCTTGGTGTAGAAATTGCTGCATTGGGATAAAGGGAGGTTGTTCACTTCTTAGTTTGTGCTTTATCATTAATCTGCAGACTGTCGTGCGTTCCGTGGGTTATGAATCTGAGATGTCTGAGTCCTGTCAGTTTTCATTTACGCAGACATGAGGGACACGTCCCTTCAGAGATGAATCATGTTTGTTTGTTGAGGAGTGGACTCAAATTTATATTAGCATGCAGTCTTCTTGAGTCACCGCCTGCTCGGCACATGCTAAGGCAGCGTTCACCCTGCAAACACTTGTTCCTTGCATTTTAAATCATGTGTTTCAGTAAGACTGGCTTCTAACAATTCGATAAAAGAACAAAGCCATCCCTTTCCCGAATATTTGACCTGGATTTTGAGAGATTAAATGCGACTTCTACGAAACCTGTAAATTACTCTCATGTGTTAAACCACTGCGGTAATTAACGGCAAAGCAACCCACACAGCCCACAGCCAGACAGAGCACAGCTAACGACGCCCAGCTGCTTCCTCACATTCTTTCTCTGCATGTTGACTATGATTATCTTTTGTCTTCTTTCCCGTCACTTTAACAGTGACTACATTTTACTGCATTTCATGCTGCATTTTGGACATTGTGTTTTTTTTTTTTTTTACTTCATCTGAACGACTTCAGCATGCTTGGGTCACATTTTACCCTTAAATAAAAGACATATTATTATATGTTTTTTCAGAAAGACCATTAACATTTTTTTTTTTTTTTTTTTTGCATATGTACATGACAGTTTAGCACATTTTATCCCCAAATAATATATAAAAAAATGATTTAATTAAAAATAATGATTTTTATTTCTTATATTGTCCTTTATATATGTATTGATTGAACTGCATTATATATTTACAGATTTAAATTTTGTAAATGTTAAAATTAATAAGTATTAAAATGATTACACCATTTTAAGGTGACATTGTACTTACTCAAGTAAATACTGAGTCATATTATTTAACTACATCTACTTACTGTAGAGTTATGGTTAGGGTTTGGTTTAATTATGCATAATTTACTGTAGTAAGAGCAGTAACATGTAATGGTGTCACCTTAAAGTTAAAGGAACAGTTAACCCAAAAATGAAAAAATAATTTTCTCACTTTCACACTGTTCCAACCCATTTGACTTTCTTTCTTCTGTGTAACTTAAAATATGATTTTGGGAAATGTTTTATTGTTTTGTTTTTTTTTGTCCATAATGAAAGTTATGTTTGGTTGCCAACATTTGTCAAAACACCTTCTTTTGTGATTAGAACAAGAAAGTCTGTCACACATATTTGGAACAATATGTGAGTGAGTAAATGATGATTGAAGTTTCATTGTTGGGTGAACATGTAAAGAAAATAATGTCAAGATACAAAAAAAACTTAATAGTATAAATAAGCTTTATTTTCTTTATGCAAAATAAAATGTCTTATTTTGAGGTAAAATATGACCCAGATATGTTCTTAACTGGTTGCATGTTATTTCAAGCACCTGTAGCCTACATATGGTCTTTTACGTCTCTTGTTTATCTATCGGTTTACCTTGTATACATGTGACGTCAGCAAAGCATTCTGTCTGTTTGTCTATACTCCGGTGCGCGCGTGTGTGTGTGTGTGTGTGTGTGTGTGTGTTTGGCCTCTACACTGACACTCTCACCATTGCAGCCAAAGGGCCAGAGTCCCACATTAATCTCATTACCACAGGTAAGTCTCTTAACTCCAGTCCCGATAATCCTTTTATACAGAGCAGAGAGGGAGATTCCCCTTTATTGGGAGTGACTAGTGCACAGGGGAAAGGAGGGGGGCATTATTGATCAGTTATAGGCTTCTATTTGATCAAAACATCCATAAATATGTGATTTTCAACAAGAGATGGCTCATTTATCAGTTCACATATTCTAATAACTGCAGTTCCTGTGCCTTGGATCAGCATGTCTCATCTGGACTCAGAACAGGCGAAGGAGGGGCGGTTAAGATGGAGTTCTCCCAGTGACATCAGGCTTTATCTCCTCACAGCTCTCTGACGCCAGCCAGTTCTCACGTGTCAAGGAGATGAGATGATTAAGACCGACTGCTTTATTGCGTGCAAATTTACGCACACGCGCTCACACATAGTCAGATTCACTGATGCACGCAAACGCACTTATGTTGCATCTCTGAGTTTGGGAGGAAAGACACCGCCACAGTGAATGTTACTAAAAAGAGGATGACAGACATATTCATTCCTCTTATTTTAATTTACATGAAAAGGGATAAACTCACAGGAAAAAGAAAAAACACAATCGAGTTATTTCCCTTAGATAGTGATTAGATAGATTAAAATGAAAATACAGTAAAAACACTAATGTAAAACATTATTACAATTTAAAATAAATGTTTTCTATTTGAATACATTTTAAAGTGTAATTTATTCCTGTTATACTAAACCTGCATTTTCAGCATCATTACTCCAGTCTTCCGTGTCACATGATCCTTTAGAAATCATTCGAATACGTTTTGCTGCTCAAGAAACATTTCTTATTATCATCAATGTCTTTAATGTCACTTTTGAGAAATTTAATGCATCCTTGCTGGAAATTTCTTTAAAAAATGAAAGAATGAATGAACTAACAAACACAAACTTTTGTCTAATAGTGTATGATTCCTCTAGAATTTAAGATGAAGTCTCAACAATGTCTAAAACTCTTGTCAGAATTGGCAAAATACCAGTCTGCAATAAATACTAAAAGAGAGTTTATAGCTCAACTAAAGAAATAAAAAAACAACAATTTATTGAAGCAAATATGTGTCAGTACATGTAATATATATTTCAGATGTCTGCCATATCAGCTAGTGCAATATAACAAATGATTTACGGAATGTCCCTTTAAGGAAAAACACCTGATACAAAGTTGATGAATGAAATACAAATAATACTTCCATTCTGAAGAACCCATTAAAATTGTTCCCGTGAAAAAGGCTGTTTAATTTATGAGCAATATTTTCCTTGAATGTGCCGCGGGACACCCTGAATGATTTACTGAGTTGTACAAACACAAAGGTGGAGCACTTCATCAACTGACTCATTCGAAAGGTGTTGTCTCAGCCCGTTTACCTCCTGTCATCCTCTTTCTTACTCCTCATCTACTGTCCCATCTTCACCTCCCAGTCTCTCTCCCCATTCCTTTCCTCATTCAGGTCATCCGCCTGTTCAAAAGAGTCATGTGCTTGCTGACGCAATGCTCTTAACATCATTGTGTTTTTCCCTTTAGAAATAACCTTAAAACATTTGAACGAGTTGTTTACTACCTAAAGTAAGGCTTGTTAGAGCACCACTCGCATTTTTTTTCTCAGAAAATGTAATACACATGCATTATATTAACTCTCCAGCACATAGTGTTTAGCTCATCTTAAGTGGAAGTAGTGAGGATTTTGAAAGGTCACTGTTTCACACTATGTCACAAACAATTGTAGACGCTACTGAATGCGTACATCCTTAAATGGTGCACATTTTAGGGCGCTTACAAAAGAAACACTTTGACATTAGACAGAGAGATGCCTGCTCCATTACTTTTGACCTTGTTTAGTCAAATGCCAGAGAGTGCCTTGGAAGATGAAATGTCCTTTAAATGCCCTGAAGGCAGATAGATTGATCTTCCAAAAGGACTTAACTGTGATTCATGTCTACAATTCGACTCTGCCCTTGTGTTTGAAGGCCAGACCTCTTGCAGCTGTCAGACCCGCATGTCAGCTTATCAATCACTGGTCATAATCTTCTCAACGATGCATTGATTATGAGGTCAGAGGCTTCCTCTTTGTAACCGTTACAGATGGAAGCTATTTTGGCCTTTACTTCAGGGTCTTTAAATGGGGTTTCAAGGTTGAAGAACATTACTCAAAATGGTGCCAATTCCCACACTTGTTGAGTCTGATTTGTCTTCTGTGAGCTTGCAGAGAGACTTCTTCACTGGACATGATAATGCACTACATTTGTACACAGAATGGGAAGTTAATGATATTTAATGGATCATTGGGGTTTTTCAAAAGTTAACAAGTAAACTGCATGGTAGCTATTTAAAGACCATGTTGAAAGGAAATAAATACTTTAATTTAGCAAGGAAGGACACATTAAACCAACGTAGTAAACTAAGTAGTTTTATAAAAGTTTTTCTGACAAATGGGGTGTGGCCGAGAGCTATGGAAGCGGAGCCCAGTGTGGTGCACAGTTGTCTCTCGTTAACAATCACGTTACCAGGATCGCTTCACTCGATGATCAACATACAGTGTTGTCTTAAAAGTTTTGTAGCCCATCCTCAACTTAACCACAGGCTATACTCTTCACCACAATGGTAACCCAAAACTAACATAAAAGAACCCCCTGTAAATCCCAACATAACACACACTAACTTATGTCTCCCTATGTTAATCATGTGCAAAAACACACAAAATAACACTTAATTTCAACATTTATTTTCCTTATTAGAAATTAGAAATCTGCTGCAACTCAATCATATTAATTTCAGCTTAATACAATCAAATTTTGAGTTTATGCAACTTTATTCTATGAAGTACTAGGCACTTTCATTATTATTTGAGTGAACTGAACTTGTTTGGTTTAATTAATTTCACTACTTGGTTTTACAGTAATATATATATATATATATATATATATATATATATATATATATATATATATATATATATATATATTGTTCAAAAATTTGATATGATCTACCAGTGTGAACTGTATTCTAAAGTAAGTATAATGTCAATGTGTGTTTGCAAAATGTTTGTATACATAAATGCATTTTTATAGTAAATTAAAGCATGTATTCTAGTATCTAGTATTGAGTACTATTTTGGACAGTGCCCTCTGTAGTAAGCAAATTGTAATGTCCCCATGAAAGCATTCACTAATAGGTATGTACAGTGTATAATTTGCAGTATAATTTAGTTGGCCCGTAATAAATGAAGCCTAGCCCTATGATATTCATCAAGTCTTTCCCTCAGGACACCACTGACGTCAGTCATGCCGTATTTTCTCTGCTTAACGACTTTATTTACGAAATTTGTACATGTTGCTTTTAGGAAAAAAGAAGGCTTTCTTGCATTTCCCAGCAGAGTGAAAGAGGCAGACGGTTGTTCAGGCTGGCAGTGCTGATCTCATTCTGTTAAAACTTTCTTAAGCTTTTTTCCACTGGCCAGACGCCTCGTAAATGGTTGCTTTATTTTATTTTATTTGGTGTCCCTGTTTTATGTGATATTTCAGTGTGGAGTTTTAGAACAGACTGACAGTAACGCACACTATCTTGACTACTTGTCTCAAACAGTGTCAAAGATGGTGCTGAATGTACCTGCTGTTATCAGTTCTGGAGCTTCTCTACAACTACAACTGATTTGATTTTCTGGCTCTGGCCTATTTATACTGGGTGCTATCCAATCTTTTCATCACATAACAGGTACGCTATGATAAACCCAGTTTCTGAAAACACATTTATAATCAAGGTACTGTATGTCAGAATACTTGTTATGTTACCTTCATGTTATATATGTTCCTTATAAAACATTAATTCAATCCACAGATACGATTTCCTTCACTGAGGACCTGAAGTGCAGTCCATCAAAATGTCAGTCAGAAGATGTGCTGTGTTGCATTCTCTCATCAGTACAGTCTAACACATTTAACATATTCATTTCAAGCACACTTTTAATCACTCTAAACATAACTCTACGGGTAGCACTCTGCATGCTAAACACAGTAGCAACTAATAGTTGGTGTTAGCTTGTTGCTAGCTAATGATCAACAGTATTCTAAGGCTCCATCCAAAACCTCAGGCAGCTGACTTGTTGCCATCAGGCAATGACTTTGGAGGCAGCATTTGCACACAAAGATTACCTCACGAAACTTTATCTATCTATCTATCTATCTATCTATCTATCTATCTATCTATCTATCTATCTATCTATCTATCTATCTATCTATCTATCTATCTATCTATCTATCTATCTGTCATTCTATCTATCTATCTATCTATCTATCTATCTATCTATCTATCTATCTATCTATCTTTTACATTTATTATATTTTTACCACTTAGAATATTTCCTACAGAGCTATGTATAAATATATTAGATTTTGAATCAGAGTGAATGATAAGTACTATATTCCTCTTACATCTCTGGATTCTGATCAAATAACAGTCAGGATTTGGTTAAAAGCCTCAAGTTAAATAATTTGTTTTTGATCTGTTCCATACTGTATTATTTTTTATTGCATACAGTTTGAGCAGATCAATTGTCACTGTATTTAATTAATTAGTGTTCTGTCTGTTCCATTTCACGTTGTTTCTGTCCTTTTACCCATGGCAACGTTCATTATGTTGATAGTGTGTGTCTGTGTCTCTCTCTCTCTCTCTCTGTGTGTGTGTGTCTGTGCGTGAGTGGCCTCAAGTCTGTCTGTGGTCTCTTGCTGACGTAAATTCAACACAACTGCTTTGTTTGTGTGGTCTGAACTTTAACTGACAGAGCAAAACAACTAATGTGTTAAGCTGCTTGTCTCTGAGCCCATCTGTAGCAACGGCTGCTATCTCATGCTTGCAACCTTGTGCACTTCTGTTGTAAAAGGCAAATTGTTGCAAATTTTGTGTCATGATGTTCTTGGGAAAATACTTGGACAGAGGATGTTCCTTCTGTGTGGGTGTGATTGCGTGTGTGTGGTTGGATCATCCAGCTTGTCTTTAATTCAGAGCGTCACATGCTGCATGGCCTGGTGCTTATGACTGTTTCTGTGAAGGTAGGGAGAAGGATAGCGTCGTCCTTTGTTCTGTATGTTTTGCACCGTCCTGCATGCAAAAGCACAGGATTTGATTAGGGATGCGTTAAATTGGTCAACACTCAAAGCACATCTGTTCGCTAATTTTGCAGATCGCTTTGAATTTCACAGTGGATGGGCAAAGTGAATATTGCATGTGCCTCATTCCCTCTGAGGTGAAAGTCACAGTTGGAGGGCTCAAGGAAATCAGTGAGCCTTGGTTGTGATCGACCGGCTTCATTGATCAGTCTTGGGAGAAAAACTCGCCACATGAGCAATCCTGTGCTTTATAATAGACCATTCCAGCTGCATTTCTAAGCAGAGACATATGCTTAGATATATGATAACAGCAGGGCAATTATGCTCAATTATGCATAAAATATGGTTACATTTGCACACAGTTCAATTATAAACGAGTGAAAACCTCAGTAACCGAAATGACTGCTTAAATTGAGAATGAATTAGTAAATCTGTGCCGTGTGAATGGAAATGATCCAGTTTAATTGGTCAATTAAGATTTGATAGATGAACTTGTGTTTTGATTGGAGTTCATCCATAAAATGATTTATAATTGTTTATAACTTAGTGTCAAATGTGATAAAACTGTCCTATAACTAACTTTTTGTTTTTGGGCATTATATGAATGAGCAATATCACACTCGTAGCCATGCGATATGATTGTATATCAGCAGGGCTGTGATTCTGTAATCCGTGGGTAATCACAGCATGCTGATATATAGTAATTAAAGCAAAATGAGCCCCTACCAACTATTGAGTATATATACAGTAAAGGAACTTACTTTCCAGAAAGCCAACAATTCACTAAAATTTTATTTTTATTGCTCTTATGAAGTACTCTAATAGTGAATTGGTGGGTTTTTGTTAAATGTGACTCAACATCATCACAATTAAAAAAACCAAAGACTTAAACTACTTAAGAAATAAATGAACTTTTCCACGACATTCTAATTTATTGAGATGCACCTGTGTATATATATATTGTAACGTTTGGGGTGTGCAGGAACAGGCACAACGACTGACGTAATTTCAAACAGTTTAATATTTGAATGACTGGAATACATACAGGACACAGGATACACCATCGACGATACTTTAACAACGGACAAGGACTGGACTGACACAGAGGGAATATATACACAGAAACACAGGAGGATAACAAGCAAGGCACAGGTGACGGACATAATGACTAACGAGACACAGCTGACTGAAATGAACTAATGATGGACAAGCACATGGGGAAACAAAACAAAGATCACATGACAGAACTAGACTCAAAACAAGGAACACGTGACAACTGACAGGACAGGGGAAGAAAGAAACAGATAAACAAAAGATCAGATCATGACATATATATATATATATATATATATATATATATACCCAAAAACAAAAATTCTTATAATAAATATACTATTATTTAATAAATATATAATAATAATAAATATATAATAATAAATATAAAAATATATATATATATATATATATATATATATATATATATATATACTGTACTATAAATATATTAGTATAAATATAAAAATATAAGTAACTTAATGTCACGGTTATGCTCTGTATAGTTTGACATTCATGGAGTCTTAGTTTGTCTTTTTTTCAGTTACTTGTTTCCTTTGCTCTAGTGTCCTGCCATTCATTAGTTGTCATGACCTGTGTTCGAAATTGCCCCCTATACCCTCATTCACTATTCCCTACATTACTTCACCAGAAGGAGTGAATGAAAACAAGTGAGTGAATCTGTTTAATAATCATTTGAAATGTAGCAAACTGGCAGTTCCAGTAGTAGCCTATAGAGCTCTGGAGGTTGACGTCACACAATCTAAACTCCACCATTTTGGCAGGCTATCTAGAGAGCTCTAGATCGGCTAAAGCATTGGTATAAGCCATAGTGGTTAGTGGTTATGGTAACATAGCGATAGTGGTTGAACAATAATTGAAAACCAGACTGTTTAGACCTTGCAAACCTTACTATTTCAGCATGGTGGACAGCTGTTGTGCGCCAGGATGCCAGAACAGGCGGGGGAGAGCAAAGGGGAAATCATTTTATCATATTTCTAAGGATCCCGATAGACGACTGAAATGGTTCACTGCAATAAAACGTGCTAACCAACGCAACAAAACAACAGATGGTTGTATTTTTATTAATATTTGTTTTGTCTATTATCTCAGTATTCCTAAAATTGTATAATCCTACAATTTTTATGTTTAATAGTAACCCTAAAATGACATGAAAGAGTGTTTAAAATGTGTAAAATAACTAGGGTGATATAGGCTATTTAAGAATTTTCAGTGTACA
The DNA here is from genome assembly GCA_038088235.1 of Zacco platypus. Classification (NCBI taxonomy): domain Eukaryota; kingdom Metazoa; phylum Chordata; class Actinopteri; order Cypriniformes; family Xenocyprididae; genus Zacco; species Zacco platypus. The sequence goes on along the minus strand of CM076081.1, from coordinate 9,966,160 downwards.
CATTATAAAACAATTTTTCACACACTTTTAAATAAAAATTTCCAAAAATAATTATCGATTATCGATTATATCAGCTATAGCATTGGTATTGGTATTAATATTTTTTTGTCTTTTATCTCAGTATTCCTATAATTGTTGTAGAAGGATTTTAATGTTTAATAGTAACCCTAAAATGACATGAAAGAGTTTTTAAAATGTGTAAAATAACTGGGGTGATTTAGGCTATTTAAGAATTTTCAGTGTACACATTATAAAACACAATTTTTCACACAATTTTAAATAAAAATTTCCAAAAATAATTATCGATTATATCAAGGGGCAACTAATGACACCTCATTTGGACATTTTCATGTTTGGGAAAAATTTGGGATTAAACTGGTTAAGATTTCATGACATTTATGATGTCTGCTGTACTCAGTGACATCGCTATGCTGGCTACATTACTGTGACAGGGCGACCAAGAGCCGTTAGGGAACGGCGCGAGGCCGGTGGCGTGAGTAATAATGAGCGCCAGCTGTGCGCTGCACCGGTCTCGTGTCTCTCACGGAGGAGCTCCGGAAGCATAAAAGAGGAGTGAAGACAGTGAAGGACGAGAGAGGACCAGGCCTGGATTTTATGTTGTGTTTTAGTATATTTGTGTGGGCGGCAGTCGCCATGAGCAACTGCCGTCATTTTACTTTCATTTTGTTGTTTGTTTATTTATTTATTTTATTAAAGTTATGTTTAACGTTGACCAGTTCCCACCTCCTTCTTCCTGTACTTAAGAACTGTGTTACAATTACATACAAACCAGGACAGTTAGGGTCAATTACGTTACCTAACAATAGCTGGCTTACCCTTCCAAAGACGACAAAGCAGGTTTTAGCCGGAAGACTACAAAGTTGAATATTCATCACAAAATTAGATTGCGTCCATTTACCCCTCTAGGCTTTTGTAGGCTTTTAAAGATTCTCCGGGGTAGAACGAAGGTAAGTTGATGAGGTAGCTGTAGATATCAGGATAGGAAAGCTATCCGTTCCTTTATTGATACACGTTAGAAGCATTACAGGGATCTGTTATGTTTAATCTAATAAGTTTTGCTATGTACAGGTCTATGTTTTAATTAAAGTGCGCAGTGAACTCTGTTGCCTTGAAACTCATGCTGGTGCCATTCATTTCAGTTTCACTGTCCTTGCCTGCCAGCATGGTGGTGTAAACAGAATGGGTCACGTGACATCCGGAGCTCTATTGAAAAGATTTATCTTGACCTCTACCATGGAAACTAGCATGTAGAAAACGTAATTTAAAAAAAATTAATAGTCAATTAAAAGGAATTTATATCTGTATGATATAGGACCTGTAGTTTGAAAAACTGTTGCCGCCATCAGTGGACAGACGCGTAACTGCATTATGGGTATTCTCTAGTCATTGAGCATACATCAGTTGTATACTTGTTATTACGCTGCATTATGGGATTGAATGAGTGCACTTAATAACGTCCTCTATACTTTCGGTCACCACTACAAATGGTTGTTCCCTCAAATAGTTCCCTATTTAAAGGGATGGGGGCAATTTCGGACACAGTCATGGACGTTCATTGACAAGCACACCTGTCTGTTTTTAGTTCATCACCATATGTATTTAAGTTCCTCATTTTCTTTCATTTCTTGCCTGGTATTGTTAGTGCTTGCACATTATTTTTTTTGCTTTCACTTTTAGTTGGATTACCGGCATTTACTTTAATAAATGATTATTTTACTTTGTTATTCAATGTCTATCTTCTTCATCAGACTTTACATGACACTTAAACAGCAGAAATATATTTTTGCAAATACATTTTATCTGAGCAATATACTTTTGAGCCATTTATTGTATATTGATACATTACAAAAAAAATGTATTTTGATAAAAATAAGAATTTTTATGGGCTGTAAATTGTCTGATTATTCGGATGTCATGCTTGTTAGTGAACATGGTTGTCAATGGTAAACACAGACTCTGTGAACATAGACTGTGTTGATCTGATCACTTTGAGTAGTGTGTACTGAACCTCCTTCATTGCCTGAGAGTGAGACTGAGCACATGCATCTTGTGACTGACGCACTCTGCTGACATCACACCACATCTCACCATCTGATCTGAACAGACGACTCAGAGGAGAGAAAGGCAAGAAAACAAGAGCTCTGTGAGGTACAGAATGAAACTGGTAATGAAATAAGAAGAGGACAGATAACAATGATAATAAGAGAACACAGTGTGTATGGATCAAGTGGTTTTAGTATGAATAAAAACAGACTTTTGTAATCTATGGAAGCTTGTTTCCACCATGGAGTAAAAATAAAAAAGAAAATTGTGACCTTTTCTCACTATTCTGAATTTTTTGCTTGCAACTCTGAAGAAAATGAAAAAGAAAAAGAATTGCAAGATGTAAACTGAGGGAAAACGTCAGAATTGTGAGATCGCAGTTGCAAGTATATATAAATATATAAGTATATATAAACTTGCAATTTTAAGAGAAATTTTCAGAATTGTGTTATACTGTAAACTCAGAAATACGAGAAATATAGTTAGAATTGAGAGATATAAATTCGCAATTACAAAACACGACATCCATAAAGATGTCAGAATAACTTGGAAAGTTAGAATTCGGAAATATAAACACGCAATTACGAGATAAATGTCAGAATTGTGTTATACTGTAAGCTGCGTTACTGTACTGTAAGCGAGATATAAACTGAATTGCGTTAACATATAATATTAATATTAATGTTATTGGTTTATTAAAAAATAAATAAATACATACATAAATAGAATGTGATATAAAATGTGTATTTCGTTTGTGGTCCTGACCTCTGCCCTTTTAAACTTCATCCAAACGGGGACCGTCACGTAACTTTTTCGAGTGCACGCACTTAAATATCACCCACCCTCAAACTGACACTTTCAGCTGTGGGTGTGGGAGTTCACCTCACGTAGGCAGAGAAACCCTAGTTACAAGAAAAAGAGAGTGTTACAGAGCTGTTACATGAGTGCAACAAGGACTTTTTATGTGTTTGTTTTTTCTCACAGACAGTGACATACTGTGAGACATACTGACACAGAACGACAGAAAAAATGCTTAGAAAACACATTGGAGATTCATCTAACCTGACACCCCTCTCCCCTACAGCTCTTTATTTCACTCTAGTTGTTTAGACTGGAAGGTCACCCTGCCCAGGTAACCCAATCCCGCTCTTTCCGCGTCACTGTGCTTTCAGTCTCTTCCAGTGACGTCTCGCACACTCCTCTGGTTGCCTGGTGTCGCCGGCTCGTTTTCACTGTGTGAATGGAGATTGTTCATGGCGACAGATGACGGCAGGTGACCGCCGGCCAACAGCTCTGGGTCATAAGCCGGAGGGTAAATGCTCAATTATTGAGAGAGAGTGAGAGAATGATGTTGGTAAGACAGAGTGGTAGATAAAAGCAGAGAGACAGATGTGAGGACAGACAGATCGCCCTGACAGAGGCAGAAAATGATGTGTTAGAAAGGAAGGATGAGACAGACAGCATTGTGCTGATGTTCACCCTCAGTTTACCAGCCCATATGTCAGTACTGTTCTGTCAAATCAGCCATTTTACAATGCACAAACACACACGCACACACACACACACGTTGTGTTTTCATTTTTTATGGGGACATTCCATAGGCATAATGGTTTTTATACTGTACAAACTGTATATTCTGTCCCCCTACACTACCTCTACCCCTAAACCTACCCATCACAGAAAATGTTCTGCTATTTTAGATTTTCAAAAAAGATAATTCTGTATGATTTATAAGCTTGTTTCCTCATGGAGACCAAAAGAAATGTCCCCACAAAATCAAAATTTAAACAAAACAAAACAAACCCTGACCCAAAGCAGGCGTGGGTCAAAAAACGGACCTTGATTGATTTACATTTGGTCAATATTGATTTATATCAGTATTGATTTGAGTTGACATTATTCTGGATGTTCTGTAAGAGGAAATTGAGTTAGAAGTCAATTATGGTCATTACACAAAAATACTAGGGGCAATACCACTTATTTTCTTTCCAATCTATAAATCCCAGTATCTATGGAGCCCCTAAGTGGACATGGTGGTATAAAAAAAATTCTGAAATGGGAGGAAAAATTATATTTTACCGATTTTGCTTTCATTCTGAAAATGTTTGTGTTGTCTTGTATTAACTTTAGTTAGTGTGTAATCTTGCTGTTTGAGCATAAACAACATCTGCAAAGTTCCGACATTCAAAGTTCAATGCAAAGGGAGATATTTTCTGTTACAGAAATCACTTTTTAACGACTGCAACAAATGGTGGGTAGGGACTACAACAAGCTTCTTCCTGGGTTGGTTACATCACGAACCCTTAAATTTACATAAACCCTGCCCCATGCATACACAACAAAGTCAAGTCAAGTCATCTTTATTTATATAGCGCTTTTTACAATGCAAATTGTGGCAAAGCAGCTTTACATTAATAAGAAAATGGTGTCATTGTGCAGCTTATTCTATATATTATTGATTCATTCCGTTGCAAAGATCAATAGTTATTAGTCTAGGTAATTTATGTATATCAGCACTGGAGAAAACAGTGACGTAATCGTCCGGCTCAGATCAGTTCGCATACAACGGCGCCAATGCAGGCATATCAAAAACACTGCTGAATATCAAGCAAGTGTCCCCAACTTAAGCAAGCCAAAGGCAAAGGCAACAGCGGCAAGGAACCAAAACTCCAACAAATGGAGAAAAAAACCTTGGGAGAAACCAGGCTTAGTCGGGGCCAGTTCTCCTCTGGCCAACAGTGAACACTTGTCCGATACTCAGGCAGAGTTACAGGTCATTAAACTGATTTGGAATCGCAACAGTCAAAATATTTAATCTAGTTCCATCTAGTTTAAGATCTTTTTGATCACGCCGGTATGGGACGGTTTGTTGGGATGTTGTTGGGAACAAAGGGGGCGAGGCCATGTTGGGCTGCTTTAGAGAAGAGGAAGAGTAACAGTGTTGTTAGCATGCCGTCATTTTACGCTAAACTGCTTCACAAACAAGGATCAATTCAACACTTGATTTGCACAAAAGATTAATATGACGGCACATCACACAACTCCACAGCAACTACATCAATTTATCCACTAACCGTTCAGAAACATCCAGTTGCATTCTAAAAGTTGTAACTTCTTCCTGAGTCTCTCCATCAGAGTCCGACTTAGTAGCGGGAAATTCAGATCATTTGACTGACTCGGATCTTTGACTCTCGTTCAGCAAAATGAACTAATCTTTTTTCAAGTCATTTTGTTCATTTCAGAAGAATATAATTAAAATGTTCCATGTTAAATCCCCCAACACATACTACATACGCAAATGTTCATCACATTTGGAATAAAAAATAAGCTATAGGCTAATGCAGCCATGAAGGCCAAATTATGAGTAAGAAATTATTAAGTAATTGCTTAACAGGGTCTTCAGGCTATGCAGTCTGACAGTTCACCTCACCTCCCGAACCGAGTCGTTCTTTCTATTGTCACCTCACATTTATCACGCCTGTTCCCTAGAAAGATTAGTTCACAGTCGTTAGTTCCATCGTCAGTGGACTGTGACAGCCCCATGTGGAAAGCATGGAGCACTGGAAACAGAAGTGATCAGTTCGCCTCTCGAGTCTTCGGGTTTAAGTCGTTCGTTCACCCCGTCACTGCCATATAGGGTGAATGCAGACACAGAAATGATCAGTACATCTCTTGAGTTCCATCGTCAGTGTCTGATCTGGGCTGTAATAGAGATGCAAAGCAAACCTGCATGTCATGTGACCAACTCCCTGCTCGATGTCTCCCAACAAATACAACATTACATTCCTATTACTATTGTCTGTATGTTGTATTAAATTTAAGAATTATCATAATCAAAAGATATGTGCAATAAACATTTATGATATGCCACCACGTCCCTTCTGACCAATCTTTTTCTACAAATATTAGACCAATATGTTCAGTTTTTATAGGAAAATCAAAACTAAAATAAAAAATAGATAAATAAACTACACACTTGTTTGTAAGGAAGGTTGTGAATAACTAATTTATGTATCCAATACGGCTGTCATGTCACATGAAAACGAATGACTCGAACCCGAAGACTCGAAAAGTGAACTAATCTTTTCTGCTTGCAGGACGGACTGCATAGCATTGCCTATGGGGCTAGGACTTGAACGAACAACTCGAACCCAAAGACTTGAGAAATGAACGAGGCTAATCATTTCTGTTTCCTGTACAGAACCTATGGGATTTTGTACATGCTCTATCAATGCAAACTGAAACAATCACTCTCTGGGACAACATCATATTAAAGTCATTTTAAAGATTCATTCAAAATGAACTAATCGTTCATGAACGACACATCAGTAGTCTGACTGTGGTTTGAACAATGTAAGGCTGAACATCATTACTGACAATCGTCATTTTGGCTGCGTGAGATTCTCCAGCTTTATTGTTGTTGTTGAGCAACTGAAGCTGTTAAAGCTCCGCCCTCTTCTAGAAAGCAGCTCATTTGCTTTTAAAGGGACAGATACACCCAAATAGGGGCAAATTTTACAAGCTATAATAAATGATGTGTGGGGTATTTTGAGCTGAAACTTCACAGACACATTCTGGACATACCAGAGACTTACAGTGCATCCGGAAATTATTCATAGCGCTTCAATTTTTCAATTTTTCAATTTTTTTTTTTATGTTACAGCCTTATTCCAAAAGGGATTAAATTAATTATTTTCCTCAAAATTCTACAAACAATACCCCATAATGACAATGTGAAATGTTTGAATTTTTTTTTGCAAATTTATTAAAAATACAAAATGAAAAAATCACATGTACATAAATATTCACAGCCTTTGCCATGACTTTCAAAATTGAGCTCAACTGCATCCTGTTTCCACTGATCATCCTTGAGATGTTTCTAAAACTTGATTGGAGTCCACCTGTGGAAAATTCAGTTGACTGGACATGATTTGGAAAGGCACACACCTGTCTAAGGTCCCACAGTTAACAGTGCATGTCAGAGCATAAACCAAGCCATGAAGTCCAAACAATTGTCTGTAGACCTCCAAGATCGAGGCACAGATCTGGGGAAGGGTGCAGAAAATTTCTGCAGCATTGAAGGTCCCAATGTGCACAGTGTCCTCCATCATCCGTAAATGGAAGAAGTTTAGAACCACCAGGACTCTTCCGAGAGTGGACCGTCTGGCCAAACTGAGTGATTGGGGGGGAAGGGCCTTAGTGACCAAGAACCCAATGGTCACTCTGACAGCACTCCAGCATTTCTCTGTGGAGAGAGAACAACCTTCCAGAAGAACAACCATCTCTGCAGCACTCCACCAATCAGGCCTGTATGGTAGAGTGACCAGACGGAAGCCAGTCCTCAGTAAACGGCACATGACAGCCTGTCTGGAGACTCTCAGACCTTGAGAAACAAAACTCTGTGGTCTGATGAAATAGCTGAATAGAAAGCGTCATGTCTGGAGGAAATCAGGCACCCCTCAGCACCTGGCCAATACCATCCCTACAGTGAAACATGGTAGTGGCAGCATCATGGTGTGGAGGTGTTTTTCAGTGCCAGGAACTGAGAGACTACTCAGGATCGCGAGAAAGGTAGTATAGAAAGAGAGTTTAATAATAATTTTTTTTCTTATTCTTTTAAGAGCCAGTCCGACTCACACTCCTGGACAGCCACACTCCTTAGAGCAGAGCTACCAGTAAAATAGACATTAGACTCTGCTAAGTCCATACCGACATCTGACTGCTCAACCATGCTGTAATACAGAACATGAAGTTTCTACACCAAAACAGCTGGTTGCGTGCTAGAACTGGGACATTAAGAAAGAGCATAACCTTACTTAAAATCCATTTCTGGAGAGAGAGAGAGAGAGAGATCTGACCTCAATCAGCTTGACCACTCTATTCCTAACGGGATCTCAGAGCAGTTGGCCAAGGCCTGACTGAGACCTGCCAAATTCCATTTACACATACTAGCAGCTCGGCCCATATAAATGGGACATAAAATGAACCCCATTAAGATCAAACTGCGTTTGCAAGAAAATGCAAAAGGTTTACGAGAAAATGCAGTTTCATGAAAAAAACACAAATCTTGTGCAACTGAATTTGAGTTTATTGAGTGAATGAGTTTACTGAGGGAATGCAAAGTTTTTGTGACAGAATACAAAAGCATTTAAATATAATTTAATTTCATTGTTTTCCCATCACCATATCCATTTAGGGGTATCTGCTGATATATCTATTAAGTTTTAATTATATTATATTTCTTTTCTTTTCTTTTTTAACATTTAATAGACCTTAATTGCATGATAATTTTTAAAATTTCATTTCAATTAATTAATTTACTTAGGACATTTCGGTCTGATCTTTTCTTTTTTAATGTGAGGATATTGATACTTCAGGATCAATCACCCCTAAAAAACTTGACTAAAAAAAAAATAGAATCAGATATTCTAGAAATGTGCCTCTGAACCTTGTTAATTGTAGTGACAATCCAGAATAAGATCCATTAATTATCTCAATAATTATCACAATATTAATATCTTAGTGACAGCATTTTTTCTCTGCTGACTCTAGATTATCTCCGAGCTCAGCATGATGAGAGGGAATGAGGGGGAGAGAATCTCTCACAGGATTTATTTCTTTGGCAGAAGACCTGGCTATTTCTTGTAAAAGGAACAAAGGATTGTGGGAAGGAGCAGTTCAGGAATCAGAGTTATACAGTTCTGAACGAGAAGAAGTATTTTTTAAATATATCACTTGTATTAAATGCAGACTTATACCCCTCAATGGGAGCCAAGTACTGTTTTAACTACATCCGTCTTTTGAACTCATGGATGTCGAGCTAATCCTGTGGATGCGTCTGATGCATGGCTGGTCTCAATGCTGTTTTACTTCAAGTAAATGTATGCACTCTTTCTTTCACATAACTATGCTTTCTATTTTGCACAAGAGCTGAAACGCTTCATTTCCTGTTTGAGGTTTAGCAGTACTACTGACTTCTGTAGTTCCCAGGGTGGCTGTGCTACTTTGTGCTTGTGTTTGTGTTTGTGTGTGGACGGTAAACCATTTAATAAATTTCTGCGCCTAAATATGGAAAATGTTAGAAAGTCCACTGCCGTAGTGCCGTTATGTTAACCGAGTAAGATGCTGTTTCCACCGTGTTTCCCGTGTTCCCTCCACTAGTCCACTTCTCTCTGTGACGCAAACGTTACCATGCTTTCCATTTCCTCCTTCCTGTGACGCTCCTCCTACTTCCTGTAAATGAAACCCTCAGGAGTGATTGAGACTTCCTGATTTACGCTCTGCTGTTCTTTCTCAACAGTCCTTTTCCTCTAAAGTGACATTTCCCAGCATGACATTTTTCCAGAGTTCCCCTAAGCATACGGGAATAAATTAGACATGGTCTCGATGCCATTACATTAAGATATTAGCAGTGTTTCGCATACAACATTAAAGTTACTGGTAGATTAAATAGTTGTGCTTGATGAATCTGGTCCCACCTGTTAATTATGAAAAGCATATAATAATCGTGTCAAGGGATGCTAGTGAGTCATATTAAACATGGGGTTAGATCGAGAAGGTCTGTAATACCTGAAGTGAATTATCTGTTAGCATTAGCATTCCCGCAGGAGTATCAGGTTTGGATGCTTCCATCTTTGGCACTAAGCTCTAGCAGTTTTTTCTTTTCTGTACTTTCTGATGGAACCAGAAGATCACACACAGTCCTAAATCCTAAAAGCTGTGACGTCAAAGGCAGCAGACAGAGATAAAAGGTGAGTTCATGCCATGTGGGAATTACTGTGATTCACATTTGTAAAGAGCCAGAACTCACAGAACTCTGAATTTTCAGAGAGCTCCAACTTCAAAGAAAAAAATCAAAGTCAAAATGTTGGTGGCTTCAGCAGTAAAATGTAAATAAGTAGTTATGTCATATTTCTGTTTAATATTCCCTATTATTAACTATTGTTAATGTCTTAATAATGCAAGAGTAATCTGAAAATTAACATAAGTAATACAATTGTTTAATTTAGCTTGCACAAAGTTGGAATGTAGTAATGTCTAATGTCCTGCTAATAAGCTAAATAATCTATTTGTAATGTACATAATAACTATTAATTAGACAAATATTGATTAGACAAGTTGCACAATTCATTAGTAGTTTGGCCATCGCATTATTCCGAGTTTGAGGTTGAAAACATAGGTTGAAATAACCCAGCATTTTTAGAGTATATAATGACATGGGTATTACACTGGTATTACTATGAAAATGTGGTTTATGAGGACATTTACAGTCCTTGTAATTAAAATGGATTAAAAATATATAAAGTTTTCTGTGATGTGTAGGTTTAGGGTTAGTGTAGGAGGATAGAATGTGTGTGTGTGTGTGTGTGTGTGTTTATCTACCTTCACATGGGAAAGACAGCACAACAGGTGTCCCTCACCCTGCATCCCCTCCCACACCCCACAAACAAACACATACATCCTCTAATCCCTGCTGAGCTGCTCTTTTAACCGTCACATTTGACTCCATTCACATATGCTGCACATACTTACTCTTTTCCTGTGCAGATACAAAAACAAAATAAAGGGGACGTAGAATGATTTGCATTCACATAATAGGCCGATATGCTGATTACAATTTAGCTGAATACATTCTTTACATTTGCCCACTATATAACACTTTCCTCATTATTTATAGGAATAACTGCTGGCATGATCAACTGAAAATGTACACAAATATCATTTAGCATCTGGTTTGTAAGCAGTCAGTGAATAAGACTTTAAGAAATTCACCGCCCCATAGAAGCGCAAAGATGATGACAAACCCAGGACAGGGAAACATGTCATGAGACTCAACATCCTGAGGACAGTGGACAGGGATTACTAAATGAAAAAAAAAAAAAAAACACATGGAAAGAATGGTACATACTGTCAGACGGATATGGAAGGAAGGAGAAAGGTGCGTCAGATCATCAGGGCAAGAGAGAGCGCTCTGGAGGGATTATGTAAGCCTATTAGACTAAGTGAGGTAAATCCAACTCTGCACGTGCATTTGGCAAGAGCGGCCGCAGAAAAAAGCCATCCATCCTAACGTACAGGGAACTCTCCAGCAGCGTACACAGATTAAAGTTTACCTGAAGACAAAACAAACAGCACACATGGAGGCAGAGGGAGGGTGAAAGTAAAGTACCAGATAGAAGAGGAAACATAAGAAGATGAAGGGCAGAGGGCAGAGATGTCATGAGAGATCTTCCTCTAACAATAAACTTAATCCCTAGACATAAGACATAATCACTTAAAGGCCATACTCTTTCCAAGCAGTTTATTTCACATTTATATTGTAATAAATATAAGAATAAAATATACAAATAATAAAGTATGCAAAGCAAATTAAGGTAAAATAGCAATAATAATAATTTATCCTATTTCAATCAGGCTCAATTAACTTTGAGAGGAATGATTCATAAAAAAAAAAAAAAACTAATAATGAACTAAATAAATAAGTTGTTCCAACTTCCAGAGTTGTCACCCTGGAACCAATTAATCTTTATTTCAATTCAAATGAACAGCTATCATAGAATGTACTAACAACTTATTTAATGCATATTTAATGAACAAGTAAAATATTACTTGTCACTGGCATTAGTGCAGTCATCGCTTATAGTCACTGTATTTATCTTCAGCACAATGGTAACCGCAAAAACTATAAAACTATAAATGAATGCTTAATTTCAACATTTATTCTCCTTATCCAGTCCGTGCAAAGTATGTTATCAAGACATTTCATTAAGTTACTTAATGAATTAAGTTCATTAACTTTAGCCAATTAATGCAACTCAAATGTAAATTTGAGTTGAAATGACAGATGATATTAAGTTGATATAATGATCATATTATATTATGCAGTTATAATAATGACATTATTATATCAACAGAACTCAACAAAATAATGTTTACAACTTAAAAGGTTTAAATAAAACAATAAATTAGAATTTGTAACTTGCAACCCTGCGTTTATTTAAGTTGTGGTAACAGATCCCTTGAATTACTTTAGGGTGCAGGCATGATTTTACAGAAGCAAGAAGGCTGTTGGATTGAATATGCAGCTTGGCCAACCAGATAAGAGTGTTTAAATTATGAAATTAAATATGAGCATAATGAAAATAAAGTATAAGATGAAACAAAGTAACAGATGTCTGTGTGTGCGTGTGCCAGAAAGCTAGACAGACCTTTTGCTTTTTAGTAAGCAGAAGCTATTTCACAAAACTGGACACCTGTGGCTCTGTCAGCAGCAGCTGTCTTCTTATTTAACCTTGCTGGAAGGCTGGTTTTGCTCCGTGTGTGTGTGCGTGTGTTTGTGTATGTGTGCGCATGATATGCTTTCCAGGTGGGAGAGTGAGTGTTCAGCTTTGGATTTTTCATACTTTCTCTGTCTCACACACAGTGTGTAATATGTGACATCTTCTGTTATTATATATGCTGTGCTCATATGCCATCTACCTCATTTCTCTCCTCTCATACGTCTTTCTGTTGACTCACTGGGCCTCTGAGAGACACCCCGTCTACTCTGACATATTTATTTTGCTGTTTACCTCCTACTCATTTAATCAAAACCCAGTGGCCTGCATATTCAATTCATTCATTTCATAGAAATAGCATACACACCCCCACATTCTCTCTGTGTCTGCCTCTCGGTCAGTCATTCTGTGCTGTTTACAATAATGACGGCACTGTGTGCTCGTGTCTATGTGTATTTGTCTGTCTAATGGGCAAGCCAAAAAATCTGTCCTCACAGAAATAATAATAATAATTTGTTCATTATTCTTTATACATTTTATTTCTGGCCATATAATTAACTTTTTAAAATTATAAATTTAAATAAATAAATCTGAAAAATATGTTATTTTTATTATTGATGTGATTAACAACAACAAAAACAACAATAATAATACAATTTATTGTTTTCATTTAGTCTTTAATTAGGTTAGTTCACTTTAAAATAAAAAATAATAATAAATCAAAATAAATTTGAATGGAAAAAGTACTAATCAATTAAATAATTAAATAACTAATTACTTATTTTGTGAAAATATTTTTTATTGTTCTGAATAATAACAATAATAATGTGTATTAATGTGTTCTTTGATTTCAATTAGGCTTCATAATTATTAATTAAAAAATAATAATTTATTAATAATTAACTAAATAAATAATTAACTGTGAACTAATGTTATTCAGATGATCACTGTTATTATTATCATTTTAATAATAATAATAATAATAATAATAATAAAATAATTATTTGATTAAGTAATATGATAACTAATAAATGCCTAGCTTGTTTTAATATGAAATACATCAACACAGGAAATAAGTGCTATCATTTGGTCTTTCATATAGAAAGTATGTCACTTGTGGGTTCATCTGAATTTTACAGCAGCTTTGAATGTGCTTCGTCCAATCAGAGTTAAAGTTAATGATTTTATTAAAAGAGCTCTACATATTTGATTCTGATTTTGTGAAGTACTAGTATCATAATGAGACCAAATCTTTGATCCGCTCTACGTTCACTCCATTCTCCACTTGTTCTCTTTTTCTGTTTTCCTCTCTATATTTCGTGTTTCTAAATCCTCTTTAGCTTTTACTCTAATTTTCAAAAATTCCCCCCCTTTACTCTCTATATCACCCGTGTCTCTCTCCCTCTCTTTTCTCCTTAGGGACAAAGGACTGTCAACCAGCAATGACGCACTTAGGGCTTTTGTGCAGAGAAGCATTTCAACAAACATATTCGTGTCTCTAAAAAGGAGGGGGGAGATGAGAGAGAGAGAGAGAGAGAGAGAGAGAGAGAGATGCTGGGGACGTGAACTGTACATGAACATGAGCCAAGCGTGTGAAGGCATGCCAGGTAATAAACAGTCTTTCTCACTAATTAATACTGGCTGTGAGGTACATCTCATCTTACCTCAGCAGGTGTGAACGTGCTCCTGTTGAGAAATCTTCCAATTGTGCTATGCATTTTATGACTCAAATACCAAAGTATGGTGATTCATAGACTGTTGAATTTGGTTTGAGAAACTGCCATGAATGCTTATGAATGTTTTGTTGCTCCTCTGATCAGAAGGGATGACATATCTCTGAATCATGTGTCCTCCTCTGGATCTTGCAATGGGCTGCTTAGAAGTGATGTAAAAGTTGCCCTGTGACAATATCACATGCACATGCTTCACGCCATGTGAGCGTACCTCATTATTGTCCTTTATTGACACTGCCATATTTACAGGAAACTTTGTGATCCTCAGTTGATAGAGTGTTTGAACGAATCTTTGATGTTTGTTGTCAAAACTCTAAGAAAAGACATGACTGGTGTGTTGAAATGTCCAGGATTTTTGTGGACTTGCCTTCAGTAGGGCTTCACGACATCAGTCACCAGCTGCAGGATACTCTAGTTTAAGCTACTAGTTGGATGCACAAGTGTGTAAAAGTTTTATTGTTGAAAGAAGTCTCTTATGCCCACTAAGGCCGCATCAAAAAACACAGTAAAAACAGTAATATTGTGAAATAGTGTTAGAACTTGAAATAACTGTTTTACATATTAATAAATTTTAAAATGTTTCAGCATCATTACTCCAGTCTTTAATGTCACATGATCTATCAGAAATCATTCATGCTCATTTGCTCAAGAATAATTTCTTCCTATTATTTTTATTATTATTATTATTATTATTATTATTATTATTAATTCTGAAACCAGTGGTGCTGCTTCATATTTTTGTGAAAACCGTGATACTTTTTTCAGGATTCTTTGATTAAACTTTTAAAATGTTGTTACTGTCACGTTACTGAGGCCAATTTTTTAAACAATAATGTACATTACAAACTATTATTATCATTATTATTGTTATTTATTTATTTTCTAAAATTATTTATTGTAATTTTATTTAACCATTGGAAATTTAATTTAACAACATAGAACAGATCAAACTGAAACATACAGGTGCAGGTCATATAATTAGAATATCATCAAAAAGTGAAACTTGTATATTATATTCATTCATTACACACAGACTGATATATTTCAAATGTTTATTTCTTTTAATTTAGATGATTATACCTGACAACTAAGGAAAATCCCAAATTTAGTATCTCAGAAAATTATAATATTGTGAAAAGGTTCAATATTGAAGACACCTGGTGCCACACTCTAATCAGCTAATGAACTCAAAACACCTGCAAAGGCCTTTAAATGTCTCTCAGTCTAGTTCTGTTGGCTACACAATCATGGGGAAGACTGCTGACTTGACAGTTGTCCAAAAGACAACCATTGACACCTTGCACAAGGAGGGCAAGACACAAAAGGTCATTGCAAAAGAGGCTGGTTGTTCACAGAGCTCTGTGTCCAAACACATTAATAGAGAGGCGAAGGGAAGGAAAAGATGTGGTAGAAAAAAAGTGTACAAGCAATAGGGATCACCGCACCCTGAAGAGGATTGTCAAACAAAACCCATTCAAAAATGTGGGGGAGATTCACAAAGAGTGGACTGCAGCTGGAGTCAGTGCTTCAAGAACCACTACGCACAGATGTATGCAAGACATGGGTTTCAGCTGTCGCAATACTTGTGTCAATGCAGATTTCATTTTCCAACAGAACCTGCTTTAAGGACCATGGTATCCCTGTTCTTAATTGGCCAGCAAACTCGCCTGACCTTAACCCCATTGAAAATCTATGAGGTATTGTGAAGAGGAAGATGCGATATGCCAGACCCAACAATGCAGATGAGCTGAAGGCCACTATCAGAGCAACCTGGGCTCTCATAACACCTGAGCAGTGCCACAGACTGATAGACTGAACATTGCTGCAGTAATTCAGGCAAAAGGATCCCCAACTAAGTATTGAGTGTTGTACATGCTCAAACTTTTCAGTTAGCCAAGATTTCTAAAAATCCTTTCTTTGTATTGGTCTTAAGTAATATACTAACTTTCTGAGATACTGAATTTGGGATTTGCCTTAGTTGTCAGTTATAATCATCAAAATTAAAAGAAATAAAACATTTGAAATATATCAGTCTGTGTGTAATGAATGAATATAATATACAAGTTTCACTTTTTGAATGGAATTTGTGAAATAATTCAACTTTTTGATGATATTCTAATTATATGACCAGCACCTGTACGAACAGATCAAATAACACCACTACCACCATTAAAGCTATAAAACATAATTTATCAAACATTAGGTATGATTAGAAAACAAAAGTGACTGACTAAATATTAGATTGTTTTGTAAAATTATTACAATAAACATTAATATATTTTTATATCTTGCTAACATATTGCTGAATAGGCAAATGCCTCCGAGAACCAGTTCATTCAGATGAATCATTCAAACTGATTCACTAAATGACTCCGGCTGCTCAATGTGTCATGTGTGAAACAGAACATTTCAGGAAGGCGCGTTTGATTATTATCTGTAAAGCTACAATGTGACAAATATGTCACGATGCTCTGCTGCTTATTACTAGAAAAATCTAAAATCTGCACTCGCATGAAAACAGCTGAGCTATGGTCACGCTACTGAAAAATGATCAGCATTGCTACTTAATAGGTTACTCCTGTCCGCAACATTGGCCACCAGCCCCATTCGGTCAAACCTGTCTGTGATTTATTGACCCTACACTGCCCACCACAAACATGTTTTACTTATCTGTAGAACATAATCTTCTTACTGTTATAGCATACTCACAAGAACACAGAAGAACTCATGTTTTCAGATCACAAAAACGCAAATACACTTGGCAATTTTAGGGAACAATTACGGCAAGGAAGCATCAAATGTATTGTCAGCATAGTTTGAAATATATACGTCAAGGTATTGATTCATTGAGAGGGTAATCCATAAATATTTGGAGCTGCCTCTCATTTAGCTGATGGCTCATTGATTAACACAGCGGAGATGATTGGGTTACAGGAAATGACCGTATGTTTGCCTGACATACCCTGCAGACGCCATGAACTTTGAACTCTGACGCATTAGCCAAACAGGCATTCAGAAACATAATGTACCCTCTTCAAACACGCTCTACCTTTGTCTGTGTTTGTTTGTTTGTGTGCATATACATGTATATGTGTTCCATAAACATTTCATTGCGTTCAGTTCTGAGGACACAAGCTCCAAATAGTCAGTGCTGCTGTTCGTAAAAAGGCTTCTTTGAAAATTATGCTTTGACGTCCAAACTCACGAGGTGGGGATGTAGCTGCCAAAATCAACAGACAGTGGGAAAACAAAGTCAATAATCAGTCAAAGAAGAAAAGCTTCTCTATTCTCTCTCTCCTCCCCTCTTCTCTCTCTTAATCATCCCCACAATAGTTTTAGATCACAACAGCACTTTAACAAGAGTCCATTTGCACGTAGACACATTTTTGACTATTGCCACGAGGTCTGGTCTACTTTGCAGGTTATTCAGGCCAAAAATGCACACTTGGACTGGAAAGGTCTGGCAAAAATACGACAGATAAAAGTTTGTTTTGGTTCAGATTAGTTAGATAAAATATCGTTCAAAAGTTCAGGGTCTTTAATGCTCAGTCCTTTATGCTCGAAAAAGCCGCTTTATTTGATGTCATATTGTGAAATATTATTACAATTTAAAATAACCATTTTCTGTTATTTCTGTTTAAATATTTATTTTCTTCCTATGAATTCACACAATCCTTCAGAAATCATTCTAATGTGCTGATTTGTTGCTCAAGAAACATTTCATATTATTATCATTGTTGAAAACAGTTGTGCTGCTTAATATTTTTGTGGAAAGTATGACATTTATTTGAAATAGGGATCTTTTGTAATATTATACACGTCTTTGCAGTCACTTTACTGGGCTCAACAGTGTATAAACATATTTAGCCTGGTGGTAGTTACTGATTTTTAAACTGGATTGTCTTTATGAGAGAACAGGAAAGACTCCATAATAATGTACAGTGGTTATTACATGACAATGATGATGATGATGACACAGAAAACAATGAAGTATTCTGACATCAATAGCTAATGTGGGCTAATTCAGTGGGAGTCATATTTCAGTATGACTATGTAAAGTTAACAATGGTGGTTGCTGTTGTGGTATTTCATAAAAAAATCACAAAAATCTGTGGTAATTTCCATAGTAAACCCTGATTTCAAGGGATCTTTTTTTTATTATTTATTTATTTTTATTTTTTTCGTAATTTGTAAGCCATCATTATAGACCAGTGCAAAACAGGAATGGATTTTTAAAGGGATAGTTCACCCAAAAATGAAAATTCTGTCATCATTTACTCAACATTAGTTCCAAACCTACATGAAATTCTTTGTTTTGCTGAACACAAAGAAAGATCGCAGATGGAAGATCCTGTTTTTCCCTACTATGGTAGTCAATGGGGGGCAAAATCTGCATGGTTACATCATTTATGGTTAGTACTATTGTAACTACATGTAACATATGTAACAATGACACTGTAAAATACAGTGCTATCCCTGTAACTCTTTCCCCACCAGCATTTTTGATAATTTTCATCAAAATTTAAAGGCCTATTTATATTTAAAATTTTGTTGTACGAATATCTGAACATACAAAATCAAAACAAAGAAAAAATATTCTAGCTTCATGCATTCTATTTTATGAACACTCTTAATGTATATAAAAAACAAAAAGCTGAGAAAATCGCATTTTTTGTTGTTTGTGTTTTACAACGTGCATAAGCAGTGCTTTTATCACTTGTTTCTGCTCCTTTTTCGTCTGTGTTTTCTTCCCGAGATTTTCTGCTCTTTCAGAAGAAGTACTTCCTACCACAAAATTTTGTCAATGGCGGGGAAAGAGTTAGTGCCATGTGCTAACAAAGGCTTGTGATATTTTGCCACTCCTAACATAGTTTCTACAGTTTTGGTATGATAAGACTTTAAACATGTTCATGCTCTGTAGATCAGTAGCTGAATGTGAGTGCCATTTATCATACTGTGGTGACAAATGACGTACAAGAACAAGGAATTTGCAAACAACAGGGTGGTAAATGCTGTGATGTTGTGATGGCATTCGTTTCGCAATCATTACCATTTGAAAAATGTACAAAGTATGTCATGGATGTTTATTATGCAGTTATGAAAAACAAAGATGACAACCTTTCATTATTTTATGACACAAAAAAGTGAAGGTAAATAGGGTGTAGTTGGGTAATATGAAAATATGACTTGGACAGAATGCTCATTCTATGGCTTTGAGTAAACAGGGATTGTTTTAAATGTCAACACGTCTGTTTTGATTGGGTGAGATGTTTGCAACGCAATATGGAGTAGCCAGTATGGCCCTGGGTGGTTAATTATCAACAGTTCACAACTAAAAGGCTTTTTAGACAACTGAAGTAAGTTAATAAGATTAGTGAAACCACTAAACAGCTTTTTATCACAGACTGCTTTATTCAGGCTTCTTTCTCTTGGGCCATAATCTTCACAATGATGTCACAAGGAAACTGCCAGGTGTTCTACGAATCATTGCCCATGCCAATGGCCTTTCTATTTAGAAGACATCTGTGTGTGTATTTGCATTTGTTATTGAGGATTTTTTCAATGCACCTTTTATGCATGTAGTGTTTCTTTAAATTTATTAGAAAGACGCTTCTTTTCCTCATCTTTATGTGGCATTCATACAGAACACCTCATAATGATTGCACACTATATATATATATATATATCCACTTTTCATGAGCAGAAATAACTGAAAAAAATAAAAACATTGACTTATACACAATATAGTACATCTATAACCATTACTCTGATCATCATATTTTATCATTTTACATTTTTAAATATTTTATGTGTTTGACTACTATAATTACCCATTACCTCAATCCCCTGTTTCACATTCAACATTCAAGTCATAAAAAAGACGCCATTAATATTTTCTCTTAAAACTACTGACAATAGAATGAATATATTGTGGCAAAATATTTCCAGATCATGTGCATTATTTCAGCAGTGGAGGCACTTTAATGTTTAATATATTAGTTAATTAGTTTTATATTGTTGTTTTATGCTAGCAAGACTGAGAGCTCATGAATATTTTCCTGTTCTTCAGCTAAATAATGCATCTTATTGTGCATTTTAAATTCCTTTCATTTGGTGGATAATGTTAGATGTCAGCTTATGGAATCAAAAAGGTTTGCAAATGGCATTTCAGGCTGACATGGGCACAGTTTCTCCGAAAAAGTCTCATTTGAGAATTGATATAATAACTGCAATGACCCAAATGTCTGTTAGGATTAAATCACTCAAGGTTAAGAGTCTAGAGGAGAGCCCAGGTGGCATCATGTGATAGGTTGCATAACAAACAGGATCATATCAAAGTAAGCCTACATTCAAAGCAGAGAGATATGCAAACAGGTTGGGTTAGAGCCATCTGCAATGCAAACCATGTGCGGTAAGTTTGGTCCGGAGAAGCTTCACTGCTAGCATGTGACCTTTAGGGCTGATGCTTTAGGTAAAGTCAGGTGAAAGTATATGACATTTGAGTCAGCTGATTTCTTTGCATTGTGTTTGCATTCCTCCAGCTGAGCAAAGATTAACCAGCAGCGTGGGATGACCTGCTTTTTTTCACCTCTCTTCCTCGGTCTGTGGAGGAGGTATTGTGTTGATTTGCGTCCCCCATCAACCGTTTCTACCTCATTCCCCTTTTCCTATTCTTCTAGTGATGCTTTGGCATTTCTGCAGTTGTCCAGTGTCTTGTTTGTTTATTCTCTCAGTCTATTTCCACCATATGACTCAGAAAACTTTTTGACACCACTAGAAACGGAGCGGAAAAGTTTGTGTGTTGTTGAATGTGTCGAATGTCTCACCACCAACACCAAGAAACTCCTGCGGAGACTCTCATAGTCTTTTGCGTGGGCGGTGTGTCCTCTGTTTCTGAAAGGTCATCCGCTTTTGAGGGAGACCCCTCATTAATGTCACGATGTGAAGATGCTATTTTGGGTTTTCTTTTCAGAAAAATCAAAACCAACAGGAGTCCCCATCCTCCGCCTTGAGTGAAAAATTAAATTTAGGTGCTTTCCGCAACCTATCAGCCTGCAATTCGTGTATTCGAAGATAGTGACTAAGCCAGATATTGCACTAAAATATGTGAAAAACACAGAAGATGACATTATTTGATTCAAAAGAGACATATTTTGCGTATTAGGAAAGAATCTGCTGTCTTTTTTTGAAGAATCGGAAGCAGTAATGTCTGATCTATGAATTATGGAGCTGCTTGAATCCCCTTAATCTGAAACATATTTTAATTTTTTTTCTGGAAGATAATCTTCGTCATCTGTTTGACAGATGAGTTGAAGTCACAGAAAGTGAAACATTACACCTGATTAATAATGAGGGTAATGACACATGTTTCATTCCATGACGAATAAGTATGTATTTCATGATCCTGTTGCTCCAACTGACGTCTGTGCAGTGTGATGTATTGCTACCATCATATTAGTTTTCTGGTCTTTTTCAGTATGGGCGCACCAATTACCAGTAGATATTTATCTGTATCGGCCATTAAAGTCCTCTGTGGGGTTGCCTCAGGCATAAATCTATGCATCGGTGTGTGTGTGTGTGCGTACATGCATGAATGAGATTGTGTGTCCGCAGGGAGGGGTTTGCAAGCAAAAGCTTGTGTGTGCACATATTTGTGTGCACGTGTAAGATCTCAGAGAAATGATAATGCCAATGCGGTATGTTCTCTCTGTGGACATTCAGCATTGTCATATAGATCGGTGCTGTGCATACACAATGAATGGATGCACCCCTCCCTCTCTTGTTGAGCTGCGGAACATATTACTCACAACCTTGACTTTGAGAAGGAGACTGTAAGTGGTGTTTTCTAAGAACAAAATTGTGCATTACTATCACTGCAGGTTTAAATATGTATATTCATATCTGCATCTGTTTCTTGAAAATAATGCAATTGTCCAATGTGTCTTTTGAACGTAATTTCAAAAACATTGGGATTATCATCAAGTACAATTCTATGGCTTTATACATACCAAGTTCTCTCATGAAACTGGATATGGCGCAGGCTGGTGGGTCCTTGACGCAACCTGATGACATTTATATTGTTTAAGCTGATTGGATCCTGTCACATCTGCAGCCAATGAGCTTGCTGCTCAACATGTACATAGCTGGTTAGCGTTTGCTATAGCAGTTTGCTGAAAAGCTCATCTGAAGCCCTCCTCCTTCCCTAGCTCCACCTGTATAGATCTGCTACTGGTAATTGACCCTTTGCAAAAACACGCCTCCCTTTAGTTACTGTTGCTATGTCGACAGACAAGACAGAGCAGGTTTCATTTTTCAAATATTGTAATTTTTTAAAGAAGTTTAAACAATAAATATCATATAGTGTCTCTTTAATGTGTTGTGAAAGATCGCAGTAGCTCCTTCAAGCGGCTCGTGAACCGATCATCTCTTCATACTAGTTCATTTATAGCATCAAATAAACATGAATGAACATCAGAAGGAATGTTGTTTCAAGCGCAGAAAGTACACACAATTTTTCAAGTTCAAGTTCACCAACGTTAATCTACTAACTCCCCTGACTGCTTTATTGGACGAAATAGTGGATTCAGGGTTATGATTGGTTAGATCGCCTGTCAATCAAACTGCAGGCGAAGGGTCAATAGCTAATTTTGCAGCAGCATTATGTCTTACTTGCCCACAGCAGCGTATCAGTGTTGTATTGGCACTAGCGCTCTGCAGCAGCAGCAGCGTAGCAGATCTATTCCACCAGGACCAAATACATATTAACATTGTCATATCCATTACCATGCTAAAAATCTGCTGAGAGTTGTTATGATAGAACTGATCGGTGCAGCTGAAAAAGTCAAATTTGTTATTTTAGGGAGGTTTTCCACATAGGTGTGGCTGGCTGTAAAATACTTTATTCAGTATTAGTAATGACCAAATGTAATATTTGGGAAAATATGACATGAAATATAAAATACATAGCCAACTTACCCCCATCTGGGGTGCAATTTCAGTATATGCACATTCTAAAGCTGCGAGTTTTGTCAATGAAAACATATTTCTAAAATAAATTAGATGTGGCCAGCCTTTAAAATTCTAATTCAAACTTTTGGGAGGAAGTTAAATTCGATATTTAGTGTTTGATCTGTTTATGTAGTGTTGTGTAAATGCTGCAAGCAAATTGCCTTCAGGAAATGAAATGAAAAGCTAACTGAACTCAATTGAAATGAACAGGCTTTGCCTCAGGTTACTCCAGGCTAACTGTTACTGTTTTAAGTATATGGATAAAAGTCTATGTATGGACATTTATGTAAGTTATGTGAAAAACAATTATATTTGACCCACATATGTAAACTGGAGTTTTAATAGCCATGTGTGGGGACAAATACTCACTGAATTTTATTAAGCTATCATAGGAAGAAATTTATCACAAAAAAAGTGAACTAAATGAGTTGCCATGAGGAATTCCACAAATTCCAGATGGAAATACATAGTGGGGGTGAACATAGATGTAGGCTACCCCATCGCTCCAAAACAAACAGGCATACTAATTTGCGTCCACACACGAGAATCATAATTCAATCTTTGTATTCCTCAAATAACACAAGCATGTCAAGCAAGTCGACAGCTGCTCGAGAGCGCGCGGAGTATGCATGCCTTCCAGCAGGTGGAGCAGACTCTGAGCCTCCACATAACACTAACAGCTTGAGAGCGGCGACACATCTCTGCCACTGGCGTCATCGACCTCATCTCCAAGCAACCCCTCCATCAGCACTGGCGTCACCGTACGACGAACCCGCACCGTTGCTCGGCAACTTCTGCCTTGTGCGCTCGCCCGGCCTCGCGCCCCGCTCCGAGCTCTGACGCGAGTATGACGTTAATGAGGCGGGTATGAGTTTGTTATGGCAAGAGGGGGAGGAGGCGGAGTCCCTCATCACACCATGAGCCTGTAGCGCTTGTCTCATGCCAGCAGAGCTGCTTCAGAGCGGAGCCTCAGTGGCCGGAACGGCACCTTGTACATAGTAGCGCGCTCCGTAAAAGTGTATATCGTTGTACATAGGAACTATTATCAAGACAGAATAAAACAAAACAAAACATATTTCCCCCCTCAAAGTTTGCATAAGGAATGAATTGTACATGCAGACTTAAAAAGCATTTGTACTGTGGAAGGAGGTGGATTTTATTCATGTGTTAAAGGTAAGCGCATTCTTGCTTTTGTTACTTTCTCATGACGCGCATGAGTAAAATGAATGTCTAACAGATATAAACATTTTGTTATGATATATAGCTTGTTGTTTGTATTTATTTGTTTTTAATTTGACATTTCTCACAATTTCAAGGACATTTATGGACGTTGTTCTCTGCTTTTACTTGTTACCCTGCACTGTAGGATTAGTTTTAGGTTTATATAGCAATTGTAATGACTATTACAATTAAATTAAGCTGAAAATGTGTGGTCAGTGCATCTTAAAAATAAAATGGGTTACACTTTATTTTAAGGTGTCGGTATTACAGTGTAATTATACATTTAGGTACTGTGTAATGACAAATGTACTTACTATAGGGATGAGGGTTTGGTTTAGGGTTAATTGCATAATTTCTAGTTATTACTATAGTAAATACATGTAACATATGTAACAATGACATTGTAAAATTAAGTGTTACCATAAAATGTTAGTAGGAGATTTGATTTATTGATTTATGAAGCACTTGTAGACTGTTTTGTGAAGATTCTGATGGGATTGTGAAGAATCATTGCTAACGAATAATAATAATAATGACTGTAAATTTGTATCTAAAGTTCTGCATTATTATTGCACATTTATAACCTACTATTTTTGGTTTATCACAGATATAATAAAGTTATACACACAAACCCGGCATCATGGTTATAATGACGGACAGCCGCACGGGCTCTCTGTCCAGTTGTGCCCAGACCAGGCCTCTGCAGGTCGGCTTCTATGAGATCATCAGAACCCTTGGCAAGGGAAACTTTGCTGTGGTGAAGCTGGCCAGACACAAAGTAACGAAAACACAGGTAAGACTCCTGCATCATGCAATGCCTCAGTATAATATGTTTTTATCCCTTCAAATCGGTCAATAACAATAAGAATAATGTACAATGAATTCTGCATAAACTAAGTGAATTTTATTGGATTTTCATGCAGGTTGCAATTAAAATTATTGATAAAACAAGACTGAACTCTGCCAACTTGGAGAAAATCTACAGGGAGGTTCAGATTATGAAGCTGCTCAATCACCCTCACATCATAAAGCTCTATCAGGTAAGTTATATGATTTTTAAAGCTAATAATGATGTTATAACTATAAAGACTAGACTGGATTAATGTCAGTTAAACTGATGTGTATTTTAGCATGCTCAGTGACATTGAGAGAGTGTGGTTTAATGTTGAGTGAATGTCTAAGTGTTGGTCACGCATATGGTGAGGTGTTCTTCCCTGGAAGTACATCTGGTTATCATGCAAAGTATAAATAGACTGAAGTTACTTTCTCGCTTGCATCTCGCTTCTGCATAGCAACTCTGCGTTGCATTACACTGCAAAACACATCGGATCACCTTGTTTTATTGAATTAAAAATATATATGACAGAAAAAACATAGAAATAAGTTATAAAAAAATAGCTTAGAAGAAGAAATAAATCCTTAAAGTAAGACTAAAAGCACTTTTTGTAATGCAAATAAAGATTTGAGACTATTTTGAAGTGATATATCGGGTTTAAATATTACTATATTGGACTAATCTGTGTCCAAAATGTCTGGTTTAGCCTGGGAATGAGAGACAGAAGAGCAGAAAGTGTGTGGGACATAAGGATACAGGATCTAAATCTCCAACCAAGTGCAATGTGTCTGCAGAGTCACGTGAAGCCAGCTGTCTTTAATGAGGAAAATCTCTAAGAAGTACAATCTGATTTGATCCCTGGGCTTGTTTTGTCACCATAGTTTGGCTCACACATTCATGTAAACAGTGGCAGGCTAGTACAGGGTGCTAAAGCATCAGAACATTCTTGCTCTCATAGCCTGTACCATTTAAGTTTGTTTTGTTCAGATTAGCATTTTGCGGATTATACCGGAGATCCGAGGTTGCGAGAACCTAAAATCCTTGGGAATAACATCTCAGCTCACTGCTTTGGATCTGACCCCTCACATTTGTAAGAGGTGGAAGGTTTGGGAACTGAGCAGCAGTGTATCTAGTTTGATATGTGCCTTTCCTTCAGCATACTTTTATTAAATGTCATTTTAATGTCATCCAACATATGAGCTGATGACTTGCAATATCAGTAAGAATCCTTTACAAAAGCATCCTGGATTTTCAGCTCATTTTGGTGTCAGATAACCTGAAATGTACCTCTCCTTTCATAACTAAAGACCTGCTTATTTAAAGGAGAAACCCTTTGAGATGAAAAACGTGGAACTAGTGACCCATGGCCCTTCATGATAAACTGTTTCCGTTCTCTTGTTTCTTGTACAAACAGTCCTTTTATAGCCTTTAGCTTCTCGTTCACTTCCGACACACTCTCTTCAAAACTATCAATAGTTTCCTTCACTCATCTCCCTCTGCTGTAGTGACGGAGGGAGACGTCTCTGTGGGACAAACAGGCTGGGGTTTCTAAGGAAGCAATGACATCATTGGCACCTCTGGGTTGACATTAAAGGCTGAACTTTTTGGATGTTTGGTTTATCTGGAGATAAAGACCCTTTTCCTGCTGTTGCACAGCCTGACTATGTGGGTCATTACACGTCGTGTTGCGCACTAGCCTGAAGTATCGAGTGTCTGAGCCTGTGTATGGATGATTACACAGGTTTCTCAGTGATAGAAAAAGAGGACAGCACAGAACCTGTTGTGCAACTCTTTCTGGTAGCGCAACATGCAAGCGTTTAGTGTTTCTCCCTCAGGCCTCTCCTGGGAACTTACGTGACATTCTTATAAAGGGTGAGGACGTCATACACCCTTCTCTTTTATGATTTGTACGCTATTAGTGGTTGAATTGCTGTTCCTTTTGTACCACTGCATGCCTTTGTGCTCAAACTAGGTCTTATATGTCGGTTCATAAGAAACGGGCTGGGGAAGATAAAGTTTCAGTTGTCATTGGCTGCTACAGTGGCAGTTATGGATCAGACGTGTGTATGTATGTGTGCTCAGGACATTCAGGAAATGCTTTACTGCATTCTCAAGCAATGTTGCATGTCATTAAAAACTAACCTGTCCTATTTGAATGACAAGAACTATGAAAAAAGTTGACAGAAAGAGGAAATTTGGTTTGAAAGAGAAGTTGAGATCAGGTAGTTGGGCTGTCGATGCATAAAATGTCCAAGTTTTAGATTTAAATTTATATGAATGTATAAGGGAAAGTGTTTATTATTAACTTTAAATAATCTACTACCAAAGTACATGCGCAAAATGTGATAATAATAATAGTAGTAAAAATAGTGATGATGTTTCATTCATTTGAAAGCTAGTGTTTTTGTATAATTCTATGGTGTTTTTGTTTTTATAGGTCATGGAGACCAAAGACATGCTGTACATTGTGACGGAGTACGCAAAAAATGGAGAAATGTTTGGTAAGTGGAACCACTTTTGTAAATGAATGACTAAGTAATCTGTGAAAAGATTGAAGGGACGTCTATTGTTTTTGACGCCTGCGCCTCTCCCAAAACCTCTTGTCCAGTTGTTGTGGATAATGAGGTCTGACGGGGAAAGAATTATTTAGATCAACACTGCCGTCAGAGCAGTGAGTCAGTGAGTGAGCGCAGAGCAAGACAGGTGTTGGATTTTCAAGCTTTATGTAACTGTGTGAATGGGATAAGCTGTTGTACCTCTGCTTGTCCTCACCACCTAGGGATTTAAATACATATATAACAGATCTGTCTCTTCACCTGTCATATACTTAGCCTTTAATAAATAACAATGGCTGGCTCCCCAGATAAAACGTAGGCTTGGTTATGTCTTTATATGGTGTTTTTAAGGCCATGTCTCCTCCCTTCCTAAGCCTTCCTCTTCTTTACAGACTATCTGACGTCCAATGGAAGGATGAGTGAAAACGAGGCTCGTAAGAAGTTTTGGCAGATTCTGACAGCGGTGGACTACTGCCACCGGCACCACATAGTCCACAGGGACCTCAAAACTGAAAACCTGCTGCTAGATGCCAACATGAACATCAAACTGGCAGGTGAGCAGAGAAAATAAGCTTTTAACGGTTCACAAATTGATGTGCCCTACTCATAAACCCTTCCCAGTGCCAGACTTTGAGTGTTTTAAAAAGAAAGTAATTTCTGTATTCACAGACATGATTGGAAATAAAATTAAGTAATCAAAGTGGTCTGCTTCTTTGTACCGACTCAAGTCATTCATTATGTAATTTAATTTCAGGAATTTACACCATTCTGAAGCAATTTTTTTAAGTAATCAGTCTTTTCATAAACAAAGAACTCATTTCAGTTTTGTTCGTTCCAGACTTTGGATTTGGAAACTTCTACAATGCCGGGGAGCCTCTCTCCACGTGGTGTGGAAGCCCGCCATATGCTGCTCCAGAAGTCTTTGAGGGGAAGGAGTATGAGGGGCCACAGTTAGACATTTGGGTATGTTCATCATTCTGATTTTCACCTGATATCTTACACAGCTGATGAATATGAAATCATAATGCTGAATTTATAATGATGAAATTTTAAAAGTATATTGTATATAGTGCTTGAAAACCAAAACTCCGTTCAGCATTAGTAAAGTAACCAATAGTAATGACATTGTCCTATTTTTTGCCTTCTGAATAGCAACTCTTCTTTTAGCTTACACCTATTTCCATATAAAATAATATAATATTGTTCTTTGCTGCCTTGCCAGCACTGTATAGATGCAAATCTAGTTTAATACATGTTCCAAATGTTTGTCTTTCACAGAGTCTAGGTGTGGTTCTGTATGTGCTGGTGTGCGGGTCTCTGCCCTTTGATGGGGACAGTCTTCCGGCTCTGAGACAAAGAGTGACGGAGGGCCGATTCAGAATACCATTCTTCATGTCACAAGGTACAGCTCTACACTCCCTCTGTTCATGTACAATGCTTCTGCATCATAAATAAATAAATAAAACATTTCTGACCAAAACCTCCTTATCTTCTTGTCCAGACTGTGAAAATCTGATTCGTAAGATGCTGGTGGTTGACCCTGCCAAGCGGATCAGTGTTGCTCAGATCAAGCAGCATCGATGGATGCTTGCAGATCCCAGCGCACCCCACCAGACCCTTTCCCTGTCCCTTACTGACTACAACTCCAACCTGGGAGACTACAGTGAGCCCGTCTTAGGCATCATGCAGACCCTTGGCATTGACAGACAGAGAACTGTGGAGGTGAGAAAAGGGGCAGATACTATTGGATTGTAGAGACAGATTGTGTTTGTTACCAACAGTACTTTGGCATTTCCAGCAGGGAAGGGCAAGGGTTAATACCTGTTGGACATAAATTGTCAATTTGTCACCTCAGAATAAAAGTAACACCCTATCTAGCTTCCTGTAGCTTTAAATATGCTTTTCATTTGGCACCAAAAGGATAAACATAGTAGCCTCTGTTTTGAAAGCTGCCATATGTTGCATTTAGCTTTCTCTAAAATCCCTTAAGAAGTTAATTCTTGATGCAGACTGGCTGTGTTTCATTACACCTGTTATTGTGACACTCAGTATAACCACTGTGTCTAAAACAGTTTGTCAATTTCTCTCCACAGTCTCTCCAGAATAGCAGCTACAACCATTTCTCAGCAATCTATTACCTGCTGCTAGAAAGAGTGAAGGAGCACCGCAGCCAACAACTGAGCCGGCAATGCGGGGCCTGGAATCAGAGGTCAAGGACAGCATCCGATTCCTCCACCCCAGAGGTGAGTGTCGAAGCGAGGCCAAGAGCATCTCCTGTTTAAGATGAAATGTATCTCTGCTAACTCATCCGTTCCTCTGTCCATCTCACTTTCAAGGTGATCTTGGAATCATCTGACAGCTTCAGAACCTCAGCCTTCCCCATCACCACCAAGGTGAACGCTCCTGTCCATTCAGAGATGGAATGTGAACAAGGAGGCCTGTTTCAGGTCAGTATTTCCCCTGAGCTTGACGAAATTCCTATTTCCCAAGATTTGGGGGCCGGAAACTCTGGCTCTTTGAGGTCCACTGTCCTGCAGACTCCAACCCTGAACACACATACAAAACAAGCTAATCAAGGTCTTCAGGATCACTGTGTTTGATTAGGGTTGGAGCTAAACTTTGCTGGACAGTGGACCTTGAGAGCCAGAGCTGCCCACCTCTGCTTTAGTCCCCTCTCTTCCTAGTGGCTCAGTAAATAGACTCCCTGTCCTGTTTCATATTGCAGATATGCAGTGCACCCCCAATCCCCCTCCTCCATTAGAGACAGGCAGTGGCTAATGTGAATGCCTCCCTCCCTTCCTCAGCGTGTGGTGTGCCCAGTGGAGGCCAGCCTGAACGGGCTCCTGTGGAACCGATCCATCTCCCCCAACAGCCTGCTGGAGACCACCATAAGTGAAGAGGTGCGACCTCATGACCTGGAGGAGGAAGAAGGGATGCTGCAGGTCCAGCTGCCCCATCTGCCCAGCACTACGTCCCGAAGGCATACACTAGCAGAGGTCTCCGCTCGATTCCACCAGTGCAGTCCACCCTGTAAGTGCAATGTTAATAATATGGTGACTTTTAGGATTTAATGCACAGATCTGGTTGTTAATTACATCTGTTGTGCTCTCTCAGGTATTGTTGTTAGCCCCTCCGACGGTGCTTCCTCTGACAGCTGTCTGAAGTCCTCCTCAAACCCCAACCCAGCTCTCTCCACCGCTGTAGAGGATCTTTCATCACTGCTCAACTCCGGTACTGGCCCTGGGCCCTTAGCCCCTGCTGGGACGACCCTCACTCTTTCCTCCAACCTACTCTTGCAGAACCAAGGCAGCATGCTTGCAGCCAGTTTCCAGGAGGGGCGTAGGGCTTCAGACACCTCCCTTACACAGGGTGAGTTTACCCGAAAAGGAAAAATCTACACATGTGCCAAGAATTACATCATAGACCTATTGTTGAAATATCTTAAATGGCTTAAAAAGATTTCTAACTGGACTGTGATTATTTCTGTAGGATTAAAAGCGTTTAGACAGCAGCTGAGGAAGAACACTCGTGCAAAAGGCCTGCTGGGGTTGAACAAGATCAAAGGTCTGGCGCGACAGGTGTGCCCTCCGACCTCATGCTCCAGAGGCAGCCGTGGGTCGCTTGGCCCAACTATGTGCCCTCCCTCAAGCCTCCAGAGCGCTATTGGCCCCCGTGAACGCCGCAGCATGCTGGAGGAAGTTCTGCACCAGCAGAGGTGAGAAGAAATCCATACCTACAACAGAATGCTGAAGATTGGTTCAAACCTGTTTGCAGAGGCAACCCCACATTACACATTTTCTAACTCTTTTTAATCAAATACACCTGAATCAACTTATCAGCGCATTAGTAGAGGCTCTAAGACCTGAAATGGATGGGTCAGTAAATAGACTCCCTGTCCTAAGACATCCAAATTGCATACTGTTGGGGTGCCTCCGGCAACATGTTTGGGAAACACTGAGGTTCATTTCTTGAATATTCCTAAACTCTGTTCTTCTTTCATCATTCAGGATGCTACAGATCCAGCACCAGCCTCAGCCCCAAGTCCAGTCTCAGCAGCCCGTGCTCTTCCTCTCACAGTCTCACCCCTCATCTCCTCCCTCCAACAACCTCTTTGCCCCCGCTGCCCTCTTTTCCAACCCCCCAACTCAACCTATCCTCCCCCAGTGCCAGCAGACCTCTATCGCCTTTCAGCACAACCTGTGGCAGCAACAACAGCAGTCTCTTGACTCCTCTTCCTCGTCCCTGTCTCCAGTGGCATCTGCTGCCCATCTTCTTGAAGCTCGTCTGCACATCAGTCAGCGGCCACATCTCCACCCTCAGTCCCCACAGCGCTTGCAGATCCAGCCCACCATCCTGTCCCAGGGGCCTTTCTCCCTTCTGCCACACCAGGGCAGTTGGAGCCTGAGCACCAGCACTGAGCAAGAACCTGATGTCCAGGAGCTGGTCTGTGCCGGTCAAAAGCAGCAACTCAGCAGCTGTGTCATGGTCAAGTAAAGAAGGCAAAAACTTTGAAAGAGATCGTAAGAGTGCTGCTGACTGCTTTCACCACTCTCAGTCCAGAGTGAGCCAGCGGACAATGGTGTTGAGCATCAGAACCAGAAGGCATCTCATTTTGATGCTTTCAGAAGTTTTCTAATGCAAAGGAGAGACAATTTTACTCTCTCCGGACACACAATTCCATGATCGTATCTATATGGGTTGGAATGACCAGAGACAATAAGAAGCAATAACCAACCTCTTCATTGAGCCCATGATCCTTGCCAGGTCCTCCTGTCCACACAGCAATAAAGGACGGATCTCGGAACAAGGAACTGAAGAGTGAGTTTTCATCCATTTGCGAGTGGGTCCACTCATAAATAAAACTGGCCTCCGTAATCGCGAATTATTATGTCAGAGATGCTTGTTTATCCTCTATACAAGTATGAAAATAGGATACTGATGTCTTCCTTACAAATTTTTCCAAGGATTTCCTTTCAGGTCTTGAGCATTTTCTTTCTTTGTGTGTGTGTGTGTGTGTGTGTGTTTCACATCTCCAGAGAAGACCAAAGTTGATTGCTTTTTGTTGATTTTTTTTCATTTTGTTTTCTTTCCTAGAAGTTCTTGACAATTCTTGAAACAAAATGCAGTATCTGAGTTATCCTAAACTTCCAAAATCTAGAAAAAAATACTGTCATTTCATCTGTGATGTGAAAATGTGTGCAAACTAGCCACGCTATGCCTCCAATTATTTGTGTGTAATGAAGAGGCTCCTTTGTATGAGGGGAAAGCTAGATATAAGCACAAGAGGTACTGCATAGTGTTCACTTAGACCAGGTCTTTGAGCTTTCGCTGTCTGTGACAATGACTTTATTGCTGCTTCATTTTGTGTCACATCCATACAAAGACACTAGACAATTATGATCACAGAAATGTAGGACACCTACCAGTGATTTAATAATATTAGGAGACATTGTCGGGTCTAGCCGTTCAGTTTTGGTCCCTCAAGACTCCTCTTCCATCAGTTCACTACCTCCTCCATAACTGATCATTCACCTCAGAAGGCTGAATCTCAACACACACTGTATGAGAATAAGTTAGGCCCATTACAATGTCTTTTTTTTTTAAACAGTGAACAAAGAATATGAGAATAGTGCAATATTTCACATTGAAATGTAGAACCAGGAGAGGAAGCTGTTGTAGGAAAGCAAAAGGTACTTCATGCCTGATAATGCTATTTTATTCTTTCTTTTTTAGAGCATGCTTTTTTTTTCTATTTGTAATGATTGTATGTACAAGATCATTTAATGATGTATTCTGCATGAGCGTAGGAAATAAGAGCCTGGGCATTTTGTACAGCTTGTTCTCTTCATGACAGAGATTGCCTTTGCATCCAGGCTAGCTTGGTAGAACAGCAGAACTATCAAAACTAAAATAACAGGAAAAGCCAAAGAGAGAGCGCAGGGAAGATCAAGAGAAACATACTTTTCCGAAAGATGTCATGTTGGTGAAAAGCTCTCCTTTTATCAAAGTGTAGCGCGTTCAAATCTCCCAAAAGCAGTCTTACTGTTCAGATGTAAGAATTAGCTGCCTCCTCTCGCTAACAAATATTTCATAAGCAATTGTTTTCAGAATGCAAAGGTCCTCCCTTTCTCAGAAAGGCCATGCATTTACGTTTTTCTTGGTTAAAATGCACACACACTTAGCTGAATACGTCTTGTAGCGATACAGTTGAATTTTATATTTTTTCTATTTTAGCTTACAAACTAGGTGCTAGAAGTAGATTTCAGAAGTGTTTAGGGTTTGTGTGCAATTTGTATGAAATAATAGTGTGTTACCATTGTTGAAGCTCCACCGTTTGCTTGAAGCGCTGTTTTCATAGCCCTAAATGATCCTGTTGCATGTCTGTCTTTGTGAATTCGACATATTTGTGCAATTGTTTCTTGTAGTTTTGAAGAAGAAAAAACTGTGCTGTGTTGTTTTCAAATTGGGTCAAAAAACAACAGTGTTTGAAAGCAGTGCAGCAAAAGATGAGTTGAAGGTAAAGCTATTGAAGATAATGTCAGAAGCAGTGTTAACACCCCTTTCCTTTTTCACCCACCCACCACCAAAACTTGTGCCTTTGTCTGAACAAATCCAGTGGTGGTTAAACATTTTAAGCTTGATTTTAGGATATTAGAAAGATGTAGAGGTGTGTATATTATGCTTTTGTTAGTTTAAACACCCCATTTTATACTTTCATTTCATTTGCTGTTTTACAGTAATGCACTTTATGATGACAGTTGCTTTTAAAAATAGTGTTTGTTTCCACTGCAGGTATGAGCCTGTAGTTACTTTTGAAACACTATGTTTTGATGCTGAACTGTAAAGATTCTATTCTGTTCAATTTTATTTAATTTTTTTTTTGGTTATATTTTCCGGATGTGCTTGCTTGCTTGTATGTGTGACTGTACATGGCTGTGTGAAAGTATATGAGAGATTTTATTTATGTGGCTATTTATTTGAATAAAAATTCACCTCTTGAAATTAACTTCTCTGTGTTTGTGTTTTTCCTCACATTTTCCTGGGTTTCCAGTTGCTTATATTGATTTCACATTACTATTAAATCATATATTAGGTTATCAGGAGGATTATATAAACAGACACTATTGTTTGACAACACATTTATGAACAAAATGCTACATATTAAAATAAGAAAATATCCTGCCTTGCAAATCTATATTATAGTCTATGTATTTTTTGTCTATTTTTTGAATAAAAAGATCTAAAATATCGTTAAAATAATACATTGAATAAAATGAGACACAATATATTCAAAATAAAAATTGATATTAGGGAATATATTTTTGTTTTGTTAAAATTTTTTTATAAATTTCTGAGTTTAAAACTATTATCTTGTGGTGTAAGAAAAACTAATTTAAGATATGTTCTCTGAAAACATTCTCTTATTTTCTACGGCAATTTTGCTTCCTAGTATTTGGTTTTTTATTCAACAGACAAAATACTGATTTATTTTTTTATTTTTTTGTTACTGATATTTGTTGTAGTGGTACAACAACAACAACAACCGGTTTGAATAACAAGAAATTTATTTGTAGACCGTAAACAACTCAAACCGGAGCAGCAAACAGAAACATAACAATTAGCGTGAAACACATCTGTCCATAATACATAATCTAATGTGACAGTTTCTGTGGAGAGGATCACAGGTACAGTGGAGGATAAAGCACATATAAACACATTCCAGTGCATGTGCGCTCATCACTCCAGCTGTAAGCTCGCGGGTGGCTGTGTGCCCAGAGAGCTCAGATTGATCTGTGCTGGGAATTCCATGCTCATACGTTCAGCCCTAAAGCCAGCGGTCCATGCCAATCATTCTGACTGGATGCCCTGCTCCAACCTCAAATGCCTGCTCACAGCGTGTCAGAACTTCTGTCACATAGACTCTGATTGATGACTCTGCCGTAAATATCTTTGTGTGCACATCCAGATCTCTCAGAAATCAACTGCTGATCTCATGATGTGGTCCTGCAGAAAAACATCAATTACCAGGAAGAGGCATCAGTTGATGCTTCATCATTTCATAAACATTAAAGGTGTTATAAGTGTACACAGCAAAAATTTGGTCAGAACTATAACAACACTATGTGATATTATTCATGAAATGCTATGAAAAGACAGGAAAATGAGAATCTATCATCAGCGCTGAACAAAATGTAGATAGAATATCAAACATACTTTTATAGGCTATTAAGCATGTCGCTAGCATGATTTGGCATGTTGTTAACATGTTTTAACATGAACATAATTAGAAATATAGATCAAATGGAGTTCAAAATGGTTTCGGGAATGATGCAAATAGGCCTTTATTATTTCTATTTTCTGCACTTTAAAAGAATAAAGTAATCAACATCATGAAATAAACAAAATGGTAGTATGGGAATTACCGTATAGTGACCAAAAAATTATAAACAATAGAAACTTATCTTAGCATTTAAAGGGGTAGTTCAGCAAAAAATGAAAATTCTGTCATTAATTACTCACCCTCATGTCGTTCCAAACCCATAAAGCCTTCATGTTCATTTTTAATGAAATCCGAGAGCTTTATGACCTCCAATAGACCAATGTTACTTCCACTTTCAAGGTCCTTTCATGGACGATCTTACGGGTTTGGAACTACATGAGGGGGAGTAATTAATAACAGAATTTTCCTTTTGGTGTGAACTGACCCTCTTAGCCTTATGAACAGGGTTTAAAGACACAACAAACAAATTTAGACAAGCCTCTTTTAATTGGTATTAGAGAATTTGGTGTTCAAGTAGTTTCAGGTATTCTCACAGAACAATATAATAATCAATCCAAGTGAGGAGGAATGCATTTATTGCTGAACAGTTGTCATCTCTTGGGATGTTCAATAGCATATGATAGGTATCAGGTTAAAGTTTGCTGTCTTTAATGAGGCAAGCATGGGGATGTAATGATATTACATGGGTTATAGAGTGCAATAGTCGTGTGTATGGTAGGTAAGTCAGAGGTATTTTGGTACTGCACTGCTCTATCTTTCCCTTCTGGGACAAGCTGCGGCCAAGATTGTAAGCTGAGATAAGTATGAGCGAGAGATGAGATGATTCTGTCAAAGGTCATGAAGTGCAACGCTGAGAGACTAGCAGCTAGTCGCCCTTGACGGGAAGCTCTGAGAAACCACTTCAAAGTCATTTAAAAATGCTGTTGGCTTTTAGTCTGTTCTCAGTTGTCCAGGTAAGTACTGTAAAAGTAAACAGAAATAGGAAAGTCTATATCGGTGTTTCCCAAACATCCCTTTGTGTACCCACTCTCTTCCCTTTGCGTTAAGGGACAATATTTTCCCCTTTAAACTTGTTTTCCAGTGCATTTTTTTCCCTCAATAAATAGGCTACCTTTATAAAATAAAAAATGTTTTTAAATAAAAATGTTCAATAGAGAAATATACTAAATATACTAAAATGAAATTATACTTTTAAATTGTAAACTAAAACCACCAGTAGGTGTCGGTAAGTCAGTGCCGTAATGAGTGAGTCAGTAATGAAGAAAGTGGCTGTATTTATGAATGAGTCATTGAATCATTGACTCAATTCTTTCAAATGATTTGTTCAAAACTGCAGACTTGTCCACAAAAACACTGCTGTGTGTTGCAGTTCTCGGCTGCGTTTAAGTCCAATTTTTGTGCCCTTCCCTTGCGAACTTCCCTCCGTCTCCTTCACTCGCATGTACGTCATTGCTTGTGTTGTTTGAGTGCCCACTGCTGGCGGAACACTTGAAATTTGTTTAAATGGACTGCCCTAAGTCCTTGATCACTTGATCTATTATTTATTTATTATTTATAGTTTTTTGTTTATGAATTTGTTTTACGCACCATTCTATATCCCTGTATGTATCCTTGGGCTGTTAAAAAATGAAGTGTAAACAAATATTAAATATGAATATATTTATATATTTATATTAAATATAAAATATTAAAAATACACGGAAATGATAACAACACAATAACTGTTAAAAAGAAACACATTTAAGTAATAAATGTGGTTAAATGTCAAAATAGCTCAAATATCACGCACTAGAGATGTGTGGGGTGGGGGGAAATTAAGCATTGTTGATGTTACAATCGTGATGCATTGTGGTCTATGGATCTGCCTGAAGTGTACATGTTGAGTAAACTCACTCCCTTTGTCAAAATCGAGTGGTCAAGGGTCTGTCCAAATAAACGTCCCTCGTCCACTTGATGAAGTTGAATAGCCTTCAAAATGGCGGTGGGGATTCCCTCAAGGGGAAGTGCTTAGGAAAGTTTGCAAGTGTATGTCTAAAAGTGGAGTTAAACGAAGCCCTGCTGTGGCTTCCATTGGAACAATTTTTTTTATTTATATTTTTTATTTATTTTATTATTTCATTCCAAAATAGAGCAAACAATACTGAATGTAAAAAATGTACATCACTTAATATTACCCTTTTGTTAGTTGAACTGCTTTATAAAATCAGTGTCACATTTGCAATCATGTGGATATTTGGGAAAAATTGCATTCTTGCTCATATAATATGTTATCAACATTAAAAATAAGAACCCACACGGATACCCCTTTTGTTTCGAAGTTTGAGTCTTAATCGATCTCTATGCACAATCTGTCTATATTTGTTCTTCATGCTGATAAGAGCTAAAACCCCTTTTACAATTGTCGGGAACAGCAGTAATGTAGAGCAATTTGCTAAGGTAGCATACTCTGCACGCAACCCATTATATGCACGCTGCAGTTGGATGCAGTCAGTTTTGACCGCAAAAGATGAGGTTATTTGACGTTGATGAAATGTTATGTTGACGTTATCTATTTGACCTTTTACTGCCTGTTAGAAATACATGCTCGGATTTAACAGGGGGTAGAACTAAAAGGCAAAACTCAGCAATTTGTTTGCATACCCCCTCTGTCACCTAACGTACCCCCAGTTTGGGATTCACTGATTTATATAATATTTAAAGACGTTTAATCACAGTTTACTCACATAAAACTATAAAACAAAAAATAAAGATTTATATTATATAAAAAATAACTATAAAAAACGATATTATTGCCCAGATCTTTATATTAACTTTTTTTTAAA
This sequence comes from Zacco platypus, assembly GCA_038088235.1. Lineage (NCBI taxonomy): Eukaryota > Metazoa > Chordata > Actinopteri > Cypriniformes > Xenocyprididae > Zacco > Zacco platypus. Next base: position 9,927,363 of record CM076081.1, on the reverse strand, counting down.
TATTTATAAATACGTGAACATCCAACTTTCCATACCTTGAGTACACTCGTGTAAAGTGATACTTATTGCAAATCTCAACTGAATTGTAGCAAAATGTAAACTATATTATCGCCCAGCTCTAATCTACTAAATGAAGATACTAAGATAATACAAACATTAACAAAGCATTATACAAATACATTTGACTTGATTTGACCTTGACTTTGCTTACTCCAAAGACAAACATGTAAAAGCTAATCTGCAATCAGCCGGTCATCATCACGAAATAAACTCTGAAAGGGTGATCAAGACCTTGATGTGAGTCAGTCTTATGTCACACTGAAGGAGTTTATTGTGAGATAATGACTGGCTGACTCTACAATTTCCCACGGCTACTTAGCAAATAAAAAAATAAAAGAAATACATGAAATACTGTGTTGAAATGATCTTGTTATGTAAGTGGAAATGCAAGAGAAACAAAACTAACTGGATTTGGACAACAGTCAAACTAAAGTCCACACTACTGGGGAGAATGATAAAAAGGCATAGTAAAAATATTTGAGTACAGAACGCCTGACCAGTTAGAATCTAAAAGTATTTTAGAGAGGCATGATGTGCTGTAAAACCTCTACAAAAGTCATTTAGAAGCCTGAAACTTCAGTATCTTCATCTCAAAACCAGTGTGCAAATACTGTGGCAGATTAAAAGTTTAAATATTTCTCTGGCAAACTTGATACATTTAAGGGCCGGTTCACAGAGCATTTTTGCATTTAAAAACTTGATATGCAGGGAAGTGGAATGGAAGTTCTTTTTTGGAATCTTGAATCTAGCCGTTTGAAGGAGCTACAGCGATCTGTCACGACACATTAAAGAGACTCTATACGCTATTTACTGTTTAAACTTCTTTAAAAATTACAATATTTTAAATATGAAACTGTTTCGTTGTCCGTGTTCTCCTTGCTCCGGGATGTATTTTTCACTGTGTGAGAACATGATGTGTGGCGTGAGAGTGCATGGCTTGTCGGACATGGCAACAGTGCATGAGGCGGGTCTTTGCGAAGGGTCAATTCTGACACTTTTGGCTTGCCATAATATGATGGATAAGATTGTCACTTGCTTCTCTGACAAGAGTTCAGACAGGCTCAAATGACCAAATGATCTGATCATATAGTGTGTGAACTTTCCGAATAGCCGTTTGTTCGACACTTCATAATCTCCTTGTCATAAGCTGAACATTACGACCTATGCTGTTGGCATGAATCAACAGAAAAACAACAAGTCCAACCTTACTAAAATCAAAGTCCTTTGGTGTACTGTTATTACTTTTCGGAGCATTTTGATGCAATTGATATATCTAGTTTCACAAGATCTTGTAGCAGTGTGAATTTTTACAAAGCAGAGCACAAAAATCATTTTGACCAAAGTTGTGAAACAGTGAGAGGTTTAACCTTTATGATAATGGAGTCATTACGAGACCATTCCATTTACTCTGTTGCATAACTCATTCTTACAGCCCACCACGACACTCCTGGAGATTATTAAAGGAGAACGTGTGGTTTACAGGTTGAAAAAAGTTTTGCATCACTAACCAGAAACATCCAGTACTGCGTTGGGTGTAGTCTTTCAGAAACTGGAACTGCCTTTCTGAGAAATACAGTAAGTTTGCATTGTCATTGTCAGATTTTATCTATTGATTTTATTTAAATCATAAAAACTTATTTTCAAAATGCATGTATTTCCCCGAGAAACTCGCAAAGAACACAAAAGTTTTTCAGGTAACACTTTACAGTGAGTTTTCATTTGTTAGCATTAGTTAACTAACATGAACTAAGAATGAGCAATATATTCTTACAGCATTTATTATCGTTTGTTCATGTTAGTTAATAAAATGTTCCGGTTCATGTTAGTTCACAGAGCATTAACTGATGTGAACAGATACAACTTTCGATCCTAAAAATGTATTGGTAAATGTTGATGAACTAAGATTAATAAATGCCACATTCATTGTTAGTTCATGTTAACTAATGTTATAAAATGAAACCTTATTGTAAAGTGTTACCGTAATTTTTTTTTTTCAACAAACATAACATTTCTTGGGAGAATGCAAAACTTTTGCGAGAGAACGCATACGCATTGAAATATGTATTTTTTGTTAACACTTTACAATAAGGTTCATTAGTTAACAACTTAGTTATCATGAACTAATAATGAACTGCACTTACACAGCATTTATTAATCTTTGTTCATTTTAATTTCAACATTCACTAATACATTATTAAAATCTTGTTAACATTAGTTAATGTTCTGTGAACTAACATGAACAAACAATGAACAACTGTATTTTCATTAACTAACATTAACAAAGATTAGTAAATACAGTAATGTAAAGTGTTACCATTTTTATCTCCCTTTATGTCTCCGTATTAATTTTTCAATAGTTAAAATGTATAAACAAATTAGATTTACCTGTTTTTTATAATCATTGTTATACACACCTTTTCAAGACATTGAATATGTTCAATATTTGTACTTTGAAAAATGCAATTGTCCCACTGCAGGACTGCTTAAAATAAACCAGTGAAGGTAAAAAGGTTATTAAAATGCTTGAAAATAAAGAAATGCTTTATTATTTACCTACTACATTCTCTTGTACATTCATAATATTTAACCAAAAATATATTGATATTGATAACAAAAAAAAGTTCATGTTATGTCAACTATTCATGTACAATATACAAAATATAGCACAATAAACAGGACCATAACAAGCTGTTCAAATTAGGCCACTTAAAACTGTGCAATGCAATGAACTACTCTATGTCATGCCATTGATCTGTATTATGTCCCCTCTCTGTAATGTTGGTAAATGACCCAGACTTTGATCTCAGGGCAGCTAGACATAGAGAGAGAAAGAGAGAGAGGCCAGCTAAATCAGCGCACAGCTGCTTAGTGAACTCAGCTTGAAAGGCCTGTAATGGAATGCTCAGTCAGACGCCAATGCCTCCTGTACAATATTAACTGGGGCTCAATGTGCGTCATTCAGCAAACAGCTGACCCTGAGAGCACTGAAGCAAGTGAGAACCTCTCACCCTCTCCCTCTCTTATTACTTTCATTTTTGAAATTAAAACTGCTCTATTTTACCTTCTCCTGCAAACTGAAATACGTAACAGTATTTAATAACTACTACTGCTACTGTTAATAATATTATTGATGATGATGATGATGATGATGTAAAGGGTACTGAATTGTTCTCAAATGTCCTAAAACCTACACTTAAATTTTTGGTAACACATTATTTTGCCCACTTTAGACATTCTAAGTAAATGTCAACTTTTTCTCTAACCCGAACCTCTACTGTAATGAGAGGTAGTTTGCATATACCTATAATAGCTATTATTGTTATTATTTTTTATTTTTTGATAGAAATAGCAAAATATTAATGCGAGAGTGTATAATAATGATTCATATTTTAGCACTGTCAGGACAGATTTCACAGAAATGGAATACATTCGTCATTTGCTTGTTCATGTCACATTATCCTTACACAGAGAAAAGTGACTTTGGCTGTCGGTGTCATAAAGCTGAACATTCATTTTCACAATGAATGACAAAAACAACAAGAACAAACATTATTTATTTGACCATCCTCTCTGATGAAATCTCTTGTATCTGTACACCAGTGCCTTAAACCACATTTATCTGCGCAGAGGAGCAGAGCTGAAACACATCCAAAACAATGTTACCTTGTGTAGCTTTAGGACCTTTTAAAATAAACATTATTATTGTTTTGTAACTTTTAGTTGAGATCAGTCCGCTTTTGAGGACAAAATCAACAGATAAATGCATTTAAAATGTATTGTTTTTTTCTTGAGACTCATCTTGCACTCATGGGCGTGTCCAATTTTTGTCCAATCAAATGCTAAAACAAAAATGCCCTTAATCTGAGATATCCTGGATGTTCCAAGACATTTAAACATACAACCATAGTAAGATTCTTTAACACATTTGGAATTAATATAAAACTTGGAAAATTGAATAATTCAATTTCAGAAAACGCACAATAAAATGTCTGTTGTAGATTGCGTAAAATTACTGACATTGAAATGTGAGTTCACATTGAGGTGAGTGTCCCACAGCGAGACGTGGAGTAAGGGGAGTGTGTGGAGAGCCTGCAGTCTGTTTCCCATTCCCATGGAGGACGTGCAGATCAAGTTTCCTGTCACGTGTCAGAGTTGAGGCTGACACAGGAGAGTGCTACGTGACCAGAAGTGCATTGTGTCATGTTGTGATGACAAGACACTCCACGGTACTCCACTTTAGCACAGTGTCTGATGATTAAACATTTTCATTGACTTAATTACATGATATGTTATTCCTTCATTAAATTAATCACAAATGTTTGCTAAAGAAAATTTCATTACATTGTGTCAAACTCAAGCATGAAATGGACATTACAAAAAGTGGCTTTTGAAGTCAAGGTAACAGTTTACAATAAGGCCTCGTTTGTGAAAGTTAGTTAATACATTATAACATTAACTTAAAATGAGCAATTTTTTTTGACTTATATAGCACTTTTTACAATGCAAATTGTGGCAAAGCAGCTTTACATTAATAATTGAAGAAAAATAATTTCTTCCAAAGAAAACAGTGTCATTGTCCAGTTTATTCTATATATTATTGATTCATTTTGTTGCAAATATCAGTAGTTATTAGTCTAGTTAATTTATGTATATCCGCACTGCAGAAAACAGTGACGTAAATGTTCGGCTCAGCTCAGTTCACATACAACGGCGCCAATGCAGGCATATCAAAAACACTGCTGAATATCAAGCAAGTGTCCCCAACTTAAGCAAGCCAAAGGCAACAGCGGCAAGGAACCAAAACTCCAACAAATGGAGAAAAAAACCTTGGGAGAAACCAGGCTTAGTCGGGGGGCCAGTTCTCCTCTGGCCAACAGTGAACACTTGTCCGATACTCAGGCAGAGTTACAGGTCATTTCAATATTTTATGTTTCAATATTTGTTTATCTTTGTTTTATTTAATGTCAGCTACGGTCCATTAAATAGAATTGATAAAACATTTGATTTTAATAATGTATTAGTAGATGTTGAAATGAACATAATTAAAATTAATAAATGCTTTACAGTTATTTTCATTGTTCGTTCATGTTAACTAATGTAGTTCACTAACTAGTGAATGCAGATAGACAAGTAGACAGGGCAAACCAAACTAAGGGTATGTTTACATGACAACGATGTACTAAAAACGTAAAAAAAATTTGTTTGCGTTTTTCGCCCACAGACAACAATGCTGTCAAAACGATCTCCGTTCCCACGGCTAACGACTAAAAACGCTGTATTATTCATGCCAGGCCAGTTGCTGGCGATATGACTTTGTAAAGAAACACTAAGCGCCTATAGACTGAACATGTTATGTGCATGTGTCGTTTTCACAAATATGCGTTTTTGTTGTTTACACGGAGACAATAACGGTATTGTTACCGTTAAACTTGCATTTGAAACCAATGACCCCTAAAACACAAACACCTGACCTTGAGGCCTTATTGAAAAATGATACTATGCCATTTTCCATATCATTGAACAAAAGTCTATAATGTTCACTAAATTTCACATCAATCCATTTTCAAAAAATAGGGCTGGTTTATGCATTGGACAGATGTCTTTTACCATTGTATCATGTTTGTACTTAACACATTCAAATCTGTCATTTTGACTGTAAAGAATTTTGTAAATTTATTGCCAGCTTCTGAGAACTAGGCCATGGGAGAAAGGATTTGTAATCGTGCTTCACTGAATATGTCAAATGGCTTCCTTAGCGGAAAAAAGGAGCAAGCTGAAGATACGTCATGTCACGCTCCAAGAGTCACCCTCATCTAACTTTGGCAGTGTGTCAAATGTATATCCCATGTTTACATAAGAGATACACCACTGTGTAGAAGGGAACCGACCTCGTTGCCTCCAATGATTTTGGGTCACACAGACATGATGATGCTGTCTGTTGCTGAGCCTTGGGTTTTCATTCTGCCCCGTTTGCACTGGCTGTCACCTCTGTTTCTGCCGCCCGCAGCACAGCACAGAGGGGACCTGTGATGTCATCGATGTGTGAGTGCACTTAAGGCCTTCCCACACAGAGCTATTAAAATTCAAACCGCTGTGCGAGACAGTGTCATATCTCAAGAATGAACCTCTCTCTCTCTCCATGAGAAAACACAACTTAGATAAACACAACTTGATGAACAGAATCTGGTTGCACACTACTGACAATAAACAGCATTTGTTTATGGAATAGAGGAACCCACCAATGACGCAAAGAGCAAATCATTTATTTTCATTCTTGTAGATGTTTCCTTTTTTTATCAAACTATAAAAACATTGACAAAAATAGAGAAGACACTCAACAAGATATGGATTGAGATTTAACGACTAAATGAAATCACAAAATGGCTGGTTGTGGTTGGCTAATGCCAGCCTTTACTTATTTAAGACAAGATTAACTGACTCTCACAGATTTTAGATTGTTTTAAAATCTTCTAACTATGCGTCCTACACAAAGAAAAACACAAGACACACTGTGAAGTTAATATTTTTATTACTAATCATCAGGCCAATTTTGACTCAAATTATTATGCTAGTTGACTGTATATTGATTAAAAATTTGGGGTTTGTAAAATTTCTAAATATTTTTGAATGAAGTCTCTTATGCCCACCAAGAATGCATTTATTTGATCAAAAATATAGCAAATATAGTGAAATATCATCACAATTTAAAATAACTGTCTATTCGAGAAAGTCATGTATTCCTGTGATGCAAAGCTGAATTTTCATCATCATTAGTCCGTCTTCAGAGTCACATGATCCTTCAGAAATCATTCCAATATGATTGAAAACAGATGTGGTGCTTAATATTTTGTGAAAACCATGACACTTTATTTCAGGATTCTTTGATGAATAGAAAGTTCAAAACAAAAACAACCACAATCTGTAATAATTCACTTTGCAGGCCAATCACAGATACATAACAGCATACAGTTGACCCTTCGCAAACAGTTTGATTGACAGGCAATCTGACCAATCATAACCCCGAATCCACCATTTTGTCTGACAAAGTAGTCAGGGGAGTTAGTAGATTAACTTGAGCTTGAAAAATTGTGTGTACTCACATCTTTCTGCACTTGAAACAACATTCCTTCTGATGTTCATTCATGTTTATTTGATGCTATAAATGAACTAGTATGAAGAGATGTTGGTTCACGAGCCGCTTGAAGGAGCTACAGCGATCTGTCACGACACATTAAAGAGACACTATTTAACTTCTTTAAAAAATTACAATATTTTAAATATGAAACTGTTTCATACGTTGTCAGTGTCCTCTTTGCTCCGCGATGTGTTTTTCACTGCGTGAGAACATGATGTGTGGCGTGAGAGAGCATGGGTTGTCGGGCATTGCAACAGGGGGGCAGGTCTTTGCGAAAGGTCAATTGATTTCAAAGTCATAAAGATATGTTGTCACTGGCTACAAAATTAACTTTACAAATACTGAACATTACATAACATGTGCAATAAAACAAACAAATAGAGTATACGTTCTAGTTTTAGATTGATGTAAAACTTTCAAGTGTTTGTAATCTTGCTTACAACAGTATGTGACAGACATTGTCAGATTAAGATTTCTTACTCAGGCTAGGAATATGAGCTGCTGTATAGCACTAACTCTGCATCAGAACAGTGCATAAAATCTGTCTACTTCTCTAGTCTTGTGTGGCAGAAGTTCTGATCTTTGAAGACAGCCAAAAATCCCCAGGGTGTAAAGACATTGAGGCTGTTTTCCCTGAATAACACCAATCTAGTGCAGTTAGCCTCTCCCTGCAGAGAAGAAAAACTCATAATAATCCTTTTGCGTCAGCAACTTTGGAAAACTGCTTTTGTGTTGGTTCATGGACATTTCAGTAATGATGAAAGATGGTCCTGTCACTGAGTGGAAGGAGCGTTGTCAGCTGCTATCGCAATCCGTGTAATTACAAATAATCACCACACAGAAGGATTCATTAGAAGCCAATTTATCAACTGCTTTGGCATCTTTTCTAAGCCAGATACCCAAAGGATAATAATGCTTTTAGGCAATGTGCCATTATGAAATTTACAAATGTTATGTGACAAAGGAGATTCCGGTGCAGTTATGTTTATTATTGCAAACATTTGGATTGTGTTGCTGAAAATTCAGTGATGAATATCTTCAACACTTTTGAGATTGTTTGCAAGAGTTCCAAAGGTTATACACTTCATAACTCATGCCAATTCAAGGGCGCCCTCCTCTGGTTCAGAGTAAACCTCAGCCACATAGTAGAAAAAACACTTTAAAAAATTAAATAAAATACAGACAGGGAGGGGTAGAGGGGTATTAAAATATAGAGGGGTATTAATTGATAAACAATTAAAAAAAACATTTCCATATACTTTGTCTGTAAAATGCAGATTTTATTGTTAATTTAGTGGCAGAGTGTTTTTCACATTGTATTGTTGTAAAATGCATCATTACTGTTTTTGTGTAATAAAAAATTAAATACAGATGTTTAGTTGTTCAAGCAAGTAATACAGCACAGATTATGCGCCTCAATATGATTATGATCTGTTCATTCATACAATGAAATCAGCGAACAGGTCAATAAAGCCAACTAAGACATTAGATTTCATTGGGGCTGACTCACAAATGAGCTCAACTGTTTGTAATATAATAACAGTGCGCGTTGAAAGTGCAAGGTCATTAACTGCCTCACCAGAATTTTCCTTCTTCTCACAGACACAGGGTCAATTACTCTCTTGAATGAGCTACAAACTTCTGTCTGCAGTCATTCAAATCAAAGAATAGAGTCAGACAGCTTTTGTTAATCTTAAAGAAAAGTGTGCACATTCAAAACAGTGGGGAACTGCATCATTACTGGTATATTCAACCCTTTTTTTTAGCAGGAATCCTGTGCTTCATGTGCTTGAGTGCGTTCCTGCAGATGGGCTACAGTAAAGCATGGCATTAGCAATGCCAAGGACATGGGTTTGATGCCAACTGAACACACAAAAAGCTGATATTGCTTTTATATGACTGACACAGGTCATTTTTGTGCAGTGGCCCAATCATCAATATGCAGAACCATTTTTAATGAGTTATCATATGATCATTATTATGCAAGAATAACAACATAAGCATTATGATTGTTACTACTACTAATAATAATAATCATAATCATAATATTATCCACAATGATTATTGTTTTATAATAATAATAATTACATGTTTTGTTGTTTTTTCTTCTTATATTCTCCAATATATTTATGAAAATTTGTTTTACCACCTAGATGGTCTCTAATTCTAAATCTAAATCTGCTATATCCTAATGATTAAGCTGTATTTTTCATTTATTATTATTTGAAAGTAAAAGAAAAAAAATAGAGTAAATATACAAACAATACATCAAACTACTTACTTTGCCTGAAGAAGGACTTTGACGACAACAACGCGCTAATTTAATAAAGATTATTTATTTTACTCATTTATTTCAATGAAATACATTACACAGTACATTTCAGTATGCTGTACTGATTTCCAGAGAAATCCAGCACAGCCCCACAGTCTAAACTTTGCAAAATAGAAAACATAAAACCACTGCAGCTGAAAATGCAGAGTTTCTAGACACAAAAAGAGGCACTTTTAGAATGTAAAAGTGAAAAGGTGAAAAGCCAAACACATGTTTTTACTCTCTGCCTGAAGTTACACTCTGAGCACTGGCTGTGACGTCAGTGAAGGCTCAAAGAGAGAATATTCATTATCAAATGCACACAGCTACTTCTCTTCCCTTCTTTTCAACCACCCTCCAGTTACCCATACTGTCTAGTTCTCTCACTGACTCTTTCAACAACCTCTTTCATTTTGTCTTCTGATAACCTTTTCAATTAGACTCTCAGAGCCACTTGATCTTTCTGCTTCCATAGTGCCTTTCTTCTCCTTGCACAGTAATACTTCATACCTCGCCATGTGAAGAAGCGGCTGAAGGCTGAGTAGAGGCAGAAGAAGGCGAAAGCCTGGAGCGGGGCTAATGGGATGTCATTTCCATGATTTATTACGGCATTCAGAGAAATGACGCAAAAGTCTCAAATTGAAACCAAAGCTGTTTTCCTTACGTCATGTCTACTTAATCATCAACCCTCCCTGCAACTTCCCATTACGATTTTCAAGTAAAGCACAAACACCACCTTCTTCTGCATTTCAGAATCAAATGGCTCCTCTCAATGCCTCGTATTATGTGGCGTCCTGGCTCGCTTCTTCGGCAGTGCTCTCTGTGGGGGCTGAGCACGTCTAAAACACCTCAGCCTTCATTAAACATTGACTTTCCCAGCAGGAGAATGTGGATGCATCTGTATTTCTCTGCCAATAAATGTAGGAATGTTGCGTATTTGACCGTACATGCACATCTGTATTTAGGGGCAGATGGACAAACTTGTTCCTGTCCACAGGTTTGACAGGACAAATGTGCTCTGTCAGATTTTAATCTGGTTTGAAACTGACAGGTCTGTCAAAAGTTCTGAAGGAAACAAGAAATAGAGTCAAGGGGCTGTGTGTAATTTCTTTAAAACTCCAGGTGAAGGGTTGTCAGACATCACAATAAAAAAGGATATCACAGAAACTGCTCTTGTAAAAATGACACATTACTTACTTCTAGCTTCTGACCAAGGCATCTCAATACTAGTTTTATTGTTACTTAGTGCTGTGTTCGACGCTATAGATCATAACATACTCTTAGATCGATTACAAATTACACTAGTATTCAGGGATAGGCATGAAGGTGGTTCAGATTGGAACACAGGGAAGAGAATTAAAACAAAACCCAAACAGAGCACACATGTGACAGTTGGAGAAAACAAGACAGCGATGATGGTGGGAGGAGCAGGAGTAGCCAGGAGGGGACCCAGAGAACAACCAGGACAAATAGCCCATGTTGGAGTCGACAGAGAGAGGAGCCATGGTGGAGACTTGGTTGACAACACCCGGAGGACGACTGATGGAAATAAAGCCAATGGAAATGGAGGCCTGAGCACAGACAGAGAATAGATGGGACCAGGCAACACCAGTTTTCCTGGAGGCTGAGGCAGAGCCACAATCACAAGTGTCCGAGATGGAGCCAGAGTGCCTGAGGACTGAGGTGGACTGGGTGGGACTGAAGACCGAGGAGGAGCTGGAGAGAAGGCAGAGCCACACAAAGCCGAAGGGGTGGAGAGACAGTGCAGCAGACGTATTGTATGTCCATGGTGCAGCCAGAGTGATGTCTGACCAAGGTGAAGCCAGAGGGACGAGGGAGCTGAAAGAGCTGCAAAGACAATGGTTCCCGGTCGAGCTGAGGGAGGGAGTGGCCAACAGGGGGGAATCAGTGAGGGCACAGGAAACTTTGAGCTGGGCAGAACCAGAAGGGACACAGGATACTTTGAGCTGGGTGGAACCAGTGGGGATGCGAGAACCAGGAAAACTTCCTCTTCCATTTCAAAATAATTCCCCACTGACAGACCCACTGAGGCCGGGCACAGCACATTCACAGTGATGGGGGTATAGCCGGCGCTCCCCTCAATGCCCTTGAACTCCACAAGCAACCCCACAGGGACCAACGATGTAGCTGGCTAATGCACCTGATCAGGTGTTTTGTGGGGGTCGGACTCTGGGGCAATAGTGTGCTGGGTCCTCCTTTAAGGTTCTGGCTTGTGCATCGCAGCAGGCCCAAGCCTTCTATCTATGGTGAAGGGGTGGATTCTGGAATCCACTGCCGCTTCAATATATACATTTTGAATGATTTATCACGAAATTATCTATCTAAATGGTGAATTATTTAGAATGACTAACTTCAACTTATGTTAAAGCCTTTAATTTCCTTTTCATTTTCAAACACTAGAAAATACAGATGAATATTGTCTATACGTCAGACTGAGAGAAAAGTAAAACTCATCAGTATGTTTTGGTAAAGTTTCCTGTTCAGTGCAGAGCTCAGATCAACTCCAGCCTTGAAGAAATTGTGAATCATGTGTATCTTTTTATGTGCGCTTAGTTTTCTGTACAGGTCTGTCAATGGGTTCTGACATTAGGTCCATGCTGCGTCTGGCAGGGATCTGAATCTGGATCGGGAGCAGGGCTGATTATGCCCTCCTCGGTCAGGCAGATGGGGACCTGCAGTTCACCAGCACCTTCAGCACGAAATCCTCGTAAGTTCCCCAAGGATTAACAACGGAGTAGTTGAGCCTTTGTGTGCTCATTTAAGACATAAAAGAATGCACACAATGAGAGGTCGCAGAATTCTATCAGGCTTGCCAGATTTCTACATCCATGGGTGTAGTCCTTGAGGCAATGCTCTTCCTGCTCAAGGCATATCAGTTTGACTGCCAGTATGTCCATTGTTCTTCTTACTCAGTTTGAGGGTTTGATATTCTGTAACGTTTGGTGGCTGTAGAGAATGAGCACGACGGAGGAATGGAAAATCTTTAATTAATCTAAACAGAACACTTAGGAGATAAACTTTAAAACAACCACTAGGATACAAACAATAGGCAAAGGAACAGAGGAAGCTAGAATAGAAACAGATGTGACAATAATTAGGAACCATAGGAACTAATGACAGTGAACATAGGCAAAGCAACACAGACATGTGATACCACTTTTACGCTTATGATATTTAGTTATATATTTCATCATTACAAGATGAAATCTCTTAATTATCTTATGATGTCAAATTGATATTAAATACAGCCCAGGTGTACTTAAACATAAAGCTTGATTAAACTTTATGACTTGATTTCAACATTATTTCCTGTTGTCTTTGTTTATGTTTCCTGCTATCATTAGTTGCTATGGATACTCATTTGATTATCTCACCTGTTGGTCTTTTAGCTCAATATCTGTGTATATTTAAGTTCCTCGCTTCTTTGCCTTCATGGTCGGTTATCGTTAGTGTTTGAACTAGAGAACAGTGTGACACTACTAGTTTTTTTTTTATTAAAATACCTTTATTTTTGAAGTCTCTTCTTTATCTGTGGACTTTACACACAGCTAACCATGACAAATATATTTTGTAGTGATGCAAAGTCCAAATTATTTCCCCGAAGCAGTTCTTTTCGGACAGTTCGGCTCAATGAACCGGTTCAAAAAGCCGATTCACAGTTTCTTGACAAAAGTAATGTCACTCTGCATTTCTTTTCTAACAACTCACTGTTGTTTTATATCAATGAAACATTAAAATAAAGTCCTTTGTGTCAACGCATATTGAAACATTCAAGTAAACAGTTATTTATGTGAACGCATATTGCTGATTAATGTCTTTCATTCACTGTGGTCACAGTTTCATTTGCGGGTCCTTTATGTCGGATACGACTGACCGATATTGAGTAGCCTACATCTTGGATAAGATTTGCAACTACAGCACACATTTGATGCACAAGTATACGAAAAGAATAAAGCTTATAAACTCATTGATTTTGCTCAACGACTTAAAATATAATCTGCATGTCCAATAGGCTAAATCATAATAAAATTTATTGACATCTCTCGACAGAAATGTTTTTGCAGGTTTTAATAATTTAATAACAGAAGTAGCATATTTCCAGTAGGTCAACGTGCCTCAGTCTTGCATGGTATCGCCAGCTCAGTCATCAGACTCCTCGGCAAACATCGACGGTCAGTTGGACCAGCTCATTTGGTTCTTTTTGAGTCAGACATGCTACTTCAGCTGTGCGTCTTGCGTCATCAACCCGGAACTAAAGTTCGATAAAGTTCCATTAGTAAACCGGCTCGACAGTTTTCTTCCTGATAACAGCCTCAAATTAATGATTTGCTCAAGAATCGAACATCATTTCTATTTTGTTGAATTATTAATTTAATGTCAACTATGTTATTCATAATAGATTTTATTATGTTTTTGATGACAAAAGGTTGGGAACCACTGATATAAAATGCCTATATTGTTTTCTTTACAAAATTAAGGCTAATAAAAAATTGACATTGATTAGTTGACCATATTAAAGGAAAAACAGCCAAGATGTTGTCATTCATGAACTCTCTCAGTACTGTTTAAAAGCATCTCAGGATGCACTCTGTGAGGTTGGTTGAGTAAGATGAACTCTCTCAAATAAGGAAGTTTTGATTTGTTTTACATTTTCTGGTCACTATGTAATACTTCCATTTTTGTTATTTTATCATTTTGATAATTCAGTTATTCTAAAATGTGTGCGTAATCAGTAATTGTGTCCAGTATCAGACTTGCTGCTCATGTGCATTTCTCCACCATGCTGTCTCTTTTAAGAGAAACCCACACATGATCTGTATGTCCATCATTACCAGAAATGAGAGTGACTGAAACCAGTAGATTTTGCAATCAAAGTTTGTCATGCTCTTGGAGGTTGTCCAGCATTCTGTGTTTAAAGAGGGCTAAACAGCAATTGATATAGACATTTGCACACACATTCTTTACACCATCCTGTCTGAGGAGCTTTAAAAACATAATGATGAGTTTCCCTGACCAAAGCCTGAGGATGAAAAACCACTGCATGTTCTTGGCAGTGTAACTCCTGTTATATGAGTATGTCTTTACAACTCTCCAACACACAAATCATGCTGACAGACAAAACCACACCAATGTTTCAAGTTCAGGGAGTTCTGTGGCTGAACACTGTAGCCGCAGCTATGAGTGATTGATTGCATCCTGTCAATCACAGTAAACTCATGAGCGTAAGAACGTGGCTCCCTCAATTTTGGCTCCTTTATTATAGGCTAGACTGTAATGTTTTTTTAACGACTTCATTTCTCATGCTGGGTCGCCGATCCTAAAATTTAAAAGGCAACTACACTGTATATTTTCATGTATAAAGACCCAATTTATATCAATTTAAATTGCATACCATTTTAAAATATTATTTGGAAAATATTTATTATCTGTTAAAGACCCCTTGTTTTGAAAATCAAGTTTTTGATGTTTTTATATGTCTATGTGGTATTTTTAATATGCTTTAAGTGGGCTTTAGCTGATCATTAACTATACTGTGAAGCAGAGAAGGTAAACAGAACAACTTTCACCTTCTCAAGTTCATCGGTCAGAGGAGAGTCAGACCAGTCTAATTTTAAAAGATCACACTCTGGATGTAGTCAGTTTCAAAGTTCTCTATCCTCTGTGTTTCGATTAGTTTTTCTCTACAATATTTTCCACCCATATTCATGTCATATGTTTATTTGCCACACATTTCCCTCCACTCTCCTGGGAAACTACTACCACAGAGTTGGAAGCATAGTATCACCAAAATGTCTTGGTATGCTAAAGTATTAAAATTTCACTTCTCTTGAAGTAGGCGGCCTAGCCTGACCCCTGAAAAACAGCCCCACTGCACTATCACTCCTTCACCAAACTTTACAGTTGGCACATTTCAGTCAGTCAGGTAATTTTGGCATCCACCAAACCCAGACTCACCCATCACACCGCCAAACAGAGAAGCATGATTCGTCATCCCACAGAACGTTTCCACTGCTCCAGTGTCTAGTGGTGGCATGGTTTACCATCCCTATGCCTCATGCTTGCCATTGTACTTGGCGATGTAAGGCTTGCATGCAACTGCCCTGCCATGAAAACCCATTCCATGAATCTCCAGTTTTTGGGCTGATATTAATGCCAGTGGAAGTTTGGAACTCTTCAGCTATGGAATGAGCAGAGCATTGGTGACTTTTATGCACCATGCCTCAACCACATACCGTGGTTGAATTGCTTCTGTTCCTACATGCTTCCAATTTCCAACAATACCACGTACAGTTGACAGTGGAATATCTAGCAGGAATGAAATTTCACTAGCTGATTTATTGCAAAAATGGCATTCTGTCACAGTACTTCACTTGAATTCACTAAGCTCCTCCGAACTACCTATTTTTTCACAAATTTGTAAATGCCAGCTGCAATGCACACTGATAGGTAGTTTTCTATGCACTGCTAAATAGTCAAATACCCACAAATATATCAAAATAAAGTATTCACATAAATGCAGTTGATTTATGTGCTGAGTGAAGGTAAACAGTTGGAGAATTGGATTTTTGTTTTTGTTTTGTTTTTTATTTGTTTGTTTTTTAACTTATATCATTCTCACAGTAAAATGACAGAGATCTCTAAAGTGATATATGCCGGACTTCCAATTTTTCAGTCTGCTTAAACCCCCCTTCTTTCTTACAACCAACTGCAAACTCACATTTAGCTGATCTGTCTCTACCCAAATAACCGCAGAAACAGATTTTGTTTCAAAAACATGTCCTGTCACAGTAAGTTTTATACATCATTTGTTCATCAAAATATTGAAGCTCGGGTAGAAATCAGCCATTATGTGTGTTCACACTCTTGATTGAGTAGGGAAGGTTCTTGTACGACAACAAAGGCAGATTTCCCATAACAAGCAGAGGCACAGTGCCAGGAAGCTTCCAATGTAGATCTAATGATGTTATTGGAGGTCAGAGGAGATGGAATGGAGACTCGGCCAGAAGATGAAAAGTTTCCAAAACAACCTCCATGCACTCATGCAGGCCTGCACATGTTCGCACATGCACATTTTAAGACTTGATTTTTCTGCTAAGACAAAAGCTGATATCAAACATCGTGCAATAAAGCAATAAAACTCATCTGGATCATCAACTCCGGAATACATCTATGATCGTCAGAGCCTTTTGGATATTGGCAACACATACAAACACAAACTCTCGCCGGCGGCTACTGAGAAGCTACGAGGCTTTTGTTTACTGCTGGAGCTGGACCCTGAGACTGCGGCCTTGCCTACCGATGGTACCCGCTCAAGGCGGCGTCACAAGCGGTGTGAGAGAGGACGGAAAGCCGGTAAGCGTGGAGGTATACGAGCTAGGCTAAGGGCTAACCCCATAAGACCGGCTCTTCCAGCACACATGCTCTAAAACGTTCGCTCTCTGGAAAAGAAACTGGACTTAATTCAACATAGTTATTTACACAGCATGAGGCAAGGGATTGTTGCATGTTTGTTTTCACTGAAACATGGCTAAATGACAACACTGTCATCAGCTGAAATTGTACAACAGATTCATCACTGTCTGGTAAGACTTGTGGGGCTGACTTGTGCGTGTACATCAACCAAGAATGGTGTAACAATGCTGTGTCTCAAAACACTGTTCATCACTGGTGGAGTTTATGGCTGTGAAGTGTCGACCGTTCTATCTACCATGGGAGTTCACGGGCATTGTTATTGTCACGGTTTACATTCCCCTGTGTGCAAACATTAAAGACGTGCTTCGTGAAATGAAAGCTCTAGCGCAAGTTCTGCCAGGAAGACTCAAATGTTACGTCACTGAGTTTAGATCTAACCAATCATTATCCAACACATGTAGTATATAAGATCGGTACTAACACATGTCCGAGTTCACAGATGCTGACGTCAACCTTTAACTCCATCCTCCCCACCACCACCAGGATGGTCCCTGTCCATACCTCCGGGGGGTCGGCCTTCATCTTTAGGCAGGAAATGCAGAGTCCGCAACCCTCAGGATCTAAGCTACGGACGGGGCCTACGCCAAAGAACTTTCTTACTATATTTGCTTGCTGATTGTTAATAAATATCATTTTTACGTTATCTTACCTCCCCAGTCTTTCTGGTTGAACTGTACAGCACCATCAGTGAACAACAAACAAATAACCCTGATGGATTTTTCATCATAGCCGGTGACTTCAACCACACAAACTTAAAGACAGTTTTGCCAAAGTTCTACCAACGTGAACTTTGCAGCAAGGGGAAAGAACACACTGGACTTTCTTTACCCGCCCCCACCTCGGGTACTCAGACCAAATCTCTGTTATGCTAATCCCAGCATTCAGACCACTTCTCCAACTTGCCAAACCGGTTCAAAAGTAGATCATGGTATGGCCAGACAATGCTTCCTCAGCACTCCAGGACTGCTTCCAGGACACAGACTGGAACATGTTTAAAGAGGCAGCCACCTACAACAACAACACAGACCTGCAGGAGTACACTGAAACTGTGACTGCTTACATCAAAAAGTGCACTGATGATGTGACAGTCACCAAGACCATCACCACACGGGCAAACCAGAAGCCAGAGATAAAGCATTCATATCAGGAGATAAAGCAGCCCTCAAAACAGCAAGAGCCAATCCGTGCCGCATTATCAAAAATGCGAAACAGACATATGCTCAAAAAATCAACAACCACTTCACGAACAGCAAAGACACACAGAGCCTGTGGCAAGCCATTCAGACCATCACTGACACACCTGCACAAAAACTGCCCACACCTCCCAACAACCAGGCACTCTGTCTCCAGCCAACATGAGG
This sequence comes from Zacco platypus, assembly GCA_038088235.1. Taxonomy (NCBI): domain Eukaryota; kingdom Metazoa; phylum Chordata; class Actinopteri; order Cypriniformes; family Xenocyprididae; genus Zacco; species Zacco platypus. Next base: position 9,909,002 of record CM076081.1, on the reverse strand, counting down.
AAGACCCTATCTAGGATTAACCCACGCAAGGCTGCGGGTCCTGACAACATACCTGGCCATGTACTGAAAGACTGTGCTGAACAGCTGACAGATGTCCTAACAGATATCTTCAACATCTCGATGACTAGGCAGTCGTCACCACATCAAATCCACAACAATCATACCGGTACCAAAGAAATCACCTGTGTCCTGTCTAAACGACTACCATCCCATAGCATTGACTCCAATCATGATGAAGTACTTTGAGAGATTAGTCATGCACAAAATCAAAACCAGCCTCCCCAACACACTCGATCTGCTCCAGTTTGCATACCGGAAAATAAAGACTCTTATGTCAGAATGCTGTGCATTGACTTCAGCTCAGCATTCAACACAATAATCCCACAACAGCTCATCAATAAACTAAACCTGCTGGGCCTTAACAATTCCCCCTGTAATTGGATCCTGGACTTTCTAACCGGAAGATCTCAGTCAGCCCATGTTGGCAACAACACCTCGAACACTACCACACTGAACACGGGTGCCCCACAAGGCTGTGTGCTCAGCCCGCTGCTCTTCAGGCTGCTGACCCACGACTGCACTGGCAAGTCCAGCTCCAACCACATCATCAAGTTTGCTGATGACACAACAGTGGTAGGTCTACTCAGCAACAATGATGGAAATGCACTGCAGAGAGGAAGTGGCACAGCTGGCGAAATGGTGTGGCACTAACAACCTGTCCCTCAATGTGAGTAAGACAAAGGAGGTTGTGGTGGACTTCAGGAGAAACTCCATTAACCACAACCCACTGACCATCGGCAGCTCGACAGTGGAGAGAGTCAGCAGCACTAAATTCCTAGGGGTGCACATCATAGAGGATCTTGCCTGGACCACCAACACCATGTCACTCTCCAAGAGGGCACAACAGCACCTACACTTTCTCCGCCGGCTGAAAAGAGCTCACCATCCTCACCACTTTCTACAGGGGAACCATTGAGAGTGTGCTGACCAGCTGCATCACTGTCTGGTTCAGAAATTGTACTGCAGAAGACCGCAAGACCCTACAGCGGACAGTGAACACAGCTGCAAAGATCATCAGTGCTCCTCTCCCCTCCATCATGGACATTTTCCTTACATTTTCCGGCCTCCTAAGGGCACCGAATTGCCTTGGGCACCGTATAATGAGGTGTACACCACTCCACCCCAAAGGGAGCTGCCCCCATTGGTGTCAGGACTACTTTTTAGTAGAAGTCTTCTTCTCGAGAACATCCACACCTCAGATCCACATTCTGCTCAAGAAGATTCAGCTTTGTCTCCCTAAGAGACAAATCTGTGGCCCAATGCAATTCTCAAACCTCATTGGTGCCTACCCCCTCGCCATCATCCACATCCCTCAGCAGCATGGTATGCCTTCAGAATAGACTTTGTGTGCAAACATGAGCCAGCCTGGCCTGCCGCCATTTACGCTTTACCCAGTAGCACTGATGATGTTCTTAGGGGCTTAGCAGGCAGCATCAGGGCCTTCAGGGACGATGCTGAACTATGGGACAGATAGCTCCTAAGTGTCTGTTCCACTACAGGCATCACCCCGTAGCCAAACGTTTAACCCCCTTATTTCTGAATAAACATACACATGCACTTAGGGACGAGTGTGGCCTGTTTCACAACAATTCTTTGTGGAGGTTGGAAAAGGATGGAAGATCCCGTGGTGGAGGTATCATTTTTGGTGACAAAAAGCACTTGTCCAGTTTGCATTTTGGATGAGCACCCTGTTTCTCGGCTGACCAATAAATTTTTAACTTTGAGAAAGCACGAGTAATGACCTCCACCAGCTTCTCATACACTGGGCATAGAAGTAGTGAATCTTCTGTATCCCCAGCCTCGATGCTCAACACATCCACCTTTTCAGAGCTGGATAGCTGAAGCACCGGCCTCTCTCCCTGGGCGGAAGAAGCCACTGTGCGGGATTCCAATCCCAGTGAGAGTGCACTGGATCCATCGGGTGAAGGCAAAGAAAAGGCAATGCCCGTCTCTAACCCCACTGTGAGATTCATTTGCGAATCTCACAATTTCAGCTTCCGTGCTGCCTCGGCAGCAGCAGGGCCAGAACCGCAGGGAACGTGAGCCTGACCATGAACACAGTCAGTCATTCCGAATGAGCTTTTATGCTCTACTGACGTCACCCACTGTGATGCTCTATCTCGCCACTGGACAAGTTGACACACATGCTTCAGACGAAATCATGCGGAGGATAGAAGAAGCATGAGTTCCCTCGAAAGGGAACGTCATGATTAAATGAGTTCACATAGCAGTAAAAAAAAAGATTCTACTTACCTCATCGTTACTGTGATTCCTGAGAGTGACTCTTTACCTTGCTACTGCCAAAAACGTGTCTGCTGTGAAACAGCAGTGTAAACGCCCACTGCTGTGATGGGCTGACATCTTTGCATTTGAAATACGTATTACATGTTGGATATTTTTACTAAGTTTTTACGATTACAGCCGTTGAGATTTACGAATCTTAAAAAGTGTTGGTAATAGCCTTATAGTTAGATATTTTCCCATCACATGAAAGGTTGCAGTGATGAGCACTGAGCAGATGACAGACATGTTGATCGCATGAATGAAGTGATCTTGTCATTGTAACTCGATTCCTGCACTCTCACGAAATGCTTTCACCACAACTAACAGCAAACATAAAGTAAATACAGTAACACAGGAACTAAGAGCTTCATGTGCAGTTTAACAGCTTCATTCATTGTTATGGAAGTTTTGGCAAATGTCCAGATAAACTCGCGCTGTGGGATTGACAGCTTCAGCCATTGTAAAGGGATCATTAAATTATGATGTAATTTAATCATAATTTAAATCATATTATTTTCATGTTTCTAAGAGAAACAATGTGAAGTTGATCGTTTAGTCACTGGCTTGATTTATTGATACATAAACAGTATTTTTACAGCTTGATTATATAAATGCGTTTTCATTGGAACTTGCATTAATGAAACAAAGACCTCTTATATACTAAAAGATAAAGGAAAATTTGATTTCTCATGTCATTAGCCCTTTAATATTATAGGTAATGTGTCCCTTATCCCTTAGGTGGTTATCCACTGTTTGAAAAGAGTCGAGTTTCTGTGTTCAAGTTATTGAGTCAAGTCTGTCAGTGTTTTATGAGTAGACACATTCAAACAGTCAAAATCTTTGATGTTACTAAAGCTCAGATGTCAATGAAACCAAGATGCTTTACTGAAAAATCATTGGTGGGATGTCTGAGAAAACGGGGACAAACGCAGAAACACAGATTTTATATTAGAAACATTTCCTGTCACAGTAAGTTTTATATGTCATATGTTCAACAGAATATTGAAGCTCAAAATGCTTGATGCTTTTTTTTCAGCTGTGATGCTTGTTCTTGATTGAGTAGGGAAGGTTCTTGTACGTCAACAAAAAACAGATTTCCCATAACAAGCAGAGGCACAGTGCCAGAAAGCTTCAAAGGAAGAACTAATGATGTTATTGATAATCAGTGGAGATGGAATGGAGACTTGGAAAATGGAAAAGTTTCCAAAACAATCTTCATGCACTCATTGCATAAGTTCACGCCTGCACATTTCTTTACATTGCTGTTGTGTCTGGAAATGTTTTTAAACTGTTTTCAGTGGATATTTCCACTAAATGTAATATCTTACTAATTTACTAATGAGAGATGACCTGATTGCTGCTGGGAGTAGTTTCTGCAATATCAATGTTATTTTAGTTTTATTATATTAATATCAGCTTATATTTTTATATTTTCCTTTTTCCATTTTATTTAATTTTTTTAGTCATTTTATTAGTAGGTCAATTGGTGGCTTTTTATTATTTTAGATTTATTTATGAATAATTTATATTTATTTCAGTTTTAGTATTTTTTACAAGTTATTAATTTTAGTGCTTCAACAAACTTATTTCAGGTAATTGCGAACTAATAATTTTCCAACAGATATTTCAATTTTATTTTATTTTAATCTTAATTAACAAATGTTTTTAATAGTTTTAGTTAATGATAACCTTGGCTACTTCTCTCTAAAGCCATGCACAAAAGTTTAGGCTGCTCCGAGGAAGCTCTGGGCCTTTGTAAAGATGCAATGCTACATAAAAACATTTATATTTTCAAACTTCCAATGTGGACCCCAGACACACTTTGGCCTGGTTTCACAGACAGGGTTTAGATTAAACCAAGGTTAGGCCTTGGTTCAATTAGGACATTGAAGTAGCTTATAAAAATATACATTTAAAATAAAATAATAATACTACTAATAATAAAAACATTAATAGTGCATCTTGAGACAAAACAATGGCTGACTTTAAAGATGTCAGTGCAAGTTACTTTCAGTTAAGACAGCTGAAACATGCATTTGTCCGAGAAAAGACATTTAAATAATATTCTCTAGCGTTCTTTAATACACACGAAGGGCATCACTAATAAAAACCACTGGCTACAAAGAGACAAGACAAATATTGAGAAATTGCTCTAATTCAGTCAAGCAGTCAGATTTTTTCCCATTTTTCATAACCCCACCAGGTGGCGCTATTGAACAGGTTTATATAGTTTGAGTATACCCCCCTCCCCCATATCCCCCAGGTTTTTTTAAGCAACCTGTAATTCTCACTAGCTAGAATAAAATGTTCTGTTACAAGCTAGCCAGTGTTACTGAAAGACAAGTGTAGTGAGAATACAATTCACAAAACCATTTTTCCTTCCCGAAATAAAGCCTTTATTTGTAACCAGTATTTATTACAATAATAAGACTCAAGAAAAAGCCAAATCAAATGACATAGAACACCATAATAGGGGAGTAAACATTCTGAGCAAGAGACCTCCAGCAGCATGCACAAAAACCATGAACATGAGATCAACATTCATTCACTTCACATTAACTCCTATATACAATCTTATTCAGCCTCCATAAGTTACAGTTTTGATTTACGACAGCTCCGACGAAAAGAACAGAAAAATGAAAAGAATTTTTAAATTTGCTGAACACAGAGTGGTGTGTTTTCATCATTATTTATTTACACTCTATATCATATCTTGTTTCAATACAAGAAAAATACCAAGTCACCCTGTCTGGGTGCAGTTTGGTTTACCAAACAAACTTATTATTTGCTTTGCCAAATATTATCAATAATTTCTGCAAAACTTCCCACACACCACACAGATCATTGTGCCAAGAAGCAGAGCATGATTGATGAAGATGAAAGTTTCCATGCATGTTGTAATCTATTGCAGTCACTAGGTGGCAGCGTAGCTGTAAATCAGACAAGAGAGCACCTGAATCTAGCACTTAAACTAAATCCAGAAATACTAAACTGAGTTTTTAAAAGAACAAAATACATTCATTGGAATATATACACCTTGACAAAATCAAATTTTCAAAGTAAACAAATCTGTTAAAGGGTGGTTGATTAACCTGTTAATTACTTCATTATGTTGAATGGTTAAAACACCTAAACTGAACTCAAATTAAGAGACCGCAGAAAAACTAAATTCAGTAAACAGACTACAAATCTTTTAGAATTACATGTAAATCTATATTGACTGACTTGCCTATAAAAAGCATAATTGTTCTTTAAAACTGAACATGCTATTTGCTGAGAAATAAACTTAATAAAAAAGAAAGAAAAAAAGAAAAGAAATGGCGAGAGAAAGAGAAGAAAATAACGCTCCACTGTTGTGTCTGCTCAATGTTGATTGTTCACTACTCTTCAGACAGAGAGCACTCGGACAGAGAGCGTTCCCTCCTCTCACGCGTGGCCACGTAGTTCAGCAGGTCAATGGCTGTCACAACGCCAAACACCATGTGCCTCATCTTTGGGGATCCATCACTCATGTCTGTAAGACAGGAACTGATATTCAGACTGCGGACACCATCCACTGCAATGACATCACAGCCTGCATTTACTGTACTGCATCTACATGTGGCTCAGGGTTATTATCGTTGACTAAAACCCATAAACAACAAAATAAACACACACACACACACACGTTTGTTTTGCTATCTTAGTGAGGACATTTCATAGGCGTAATGGTTTATATACTGTACAAACTGTACATTCTCTCCCCCTACACTAACTCTACTCCTAAACCTACCCATCACAGAAAACATTCTGCACTTTTACTTTAATAAAACTTATTAATTGTTTATGTTTTTAAAAGCATTTTAAATATGAGGACTCATGAAATGTCCTCATAAAACATGTTTACGTCATAACACCAGTGTAATACCCATGTCATTATACAAATGTGTCCTCCACACACACACGTACCTTTAGGTTTAAGTTAACTAAATAAGTTAAAACTACAAACTACAGAGATTTATATGAAAAAGACAGAAATAAAATAAACTTTACAATTAAAATGAAGACAGAAAATATGAAATCTAATTAAAAATATAAAACAAAAATAACACTTTACAATAAAAAGGTCTCATTTTTTAATGCATTAATTAACATGAACAAACAATGAGCAGTATAGTTTCACACCATTTATTAATCTTTCTTAATATTAGTTAATAAAAATATTCATGTTAGTTTAAAGGGCATTAACTGATATAAACACACAAATTTAGATTTTAAAAATGTAAAATGTTGAAATTAACACTAATGTTAATAAATGCTTTACAATTGCTCATTGATAGTTCATGTTAACTAATGTAGTTGCCCATTTTTTAACAAATAAAACCGTACTGTGAACAGTGTTGGGGGTAACATTTACTTTTTCCAAGTAACGCATTAACTTTAAATTTACAAAAAAAATTAAGTTAATTTTTCAAACAAGTAATGCAAGTTACTGTGTTTTTCCATTTATGGTGCGGAGGCTTTGTGTGCGCTGTGTGAACATGATGGTTATTGTAGCTCTAGACTAAATGTGAGCATGAATTTACTTGAATCTCACTCACACAAAAACAGATTCAGTATTCCTTAAAATGTATAAAAACCTGCAATAATTAAATATGTTAAATTACACAAATATACTTCATGCATTTAATCACTAATGTCTCTGCTGATGACTTTCAATGATCCTATTCAACAATACTGATAAACAAAAAATATGTAGAATGGCAGTATAGTTGAAAGGTTTGTTCACTACTGGACAGACATGAATTTGCATTTCCTTCAGCCTGAGGCTTATTAATTTATTATTAAAGGTGTGAAAGGGCCTTTACATTAGCAAAAATAGAACTTTTGTGTTGAAGTTTATTCAAGAACAAGCCCAGCCTAGATGAGAAAAATTAATGCAAAAGTAACTTAATGAATTATTTTCCATAAAAAGTAACTAAGAAACGCAATCAGTTTTTTTTTTCTTCAGAGAGTAGCAATATTGTAATGCATTACTTTTAAAAGTAACTTTCCCCAACACTGATTGTAAAGCACCACCACAAAAGCTATATTTGTATATTAATGATGCTACAACAACACTATTGGTTATTTTTATTTACAATGACTACAATTTTTAATGACGTTATGAAAGTTATAAAAGCAGCCCTGTATTCTTATGTTATGTGCGTTAACCTTAGAAAAAAGCAAAGTTCACAGTGGTGTCTGAGTATATACCACAGCAGGTGTTATGGTGCTCAACAGGTACACAATGTAACAATGTCTTCGCCACGAAAAGCAAATAGAGGGGAGCAGTGATCCGGAGTTCAGGAAAACTCGTGTCCTGTATCAGGAATTGGTGCTGTATTGCAATAAGCTCCATGAATAAGACTGTTGTTCCTGAATAGTTCTGCATTTTGTCTGGAAAGACTTTTGTACATTTTGTATTATACCTGTTTATTTAGTCATGTAATGTAGATACTAGTCCACACTCGTTTTACATTCTTTGCACAAATAGTTTTGATAAAGGACACATTTTGTGGGTCAAATTTTGTTTGAGGGCAAACTGTCTAATGTGGCAGCTTTATACCAAGTGAAGTATGAAGGATGATTTGATTGCAATGCAATAATTTTTTGGGAATAATGTTAATACCCTGATTTTACAGAATCATTGGCAAGCGATTATATTTTATCATTTGTGTTTTTACCAGAGAACACAATCTATGCATGATTAACAGAGTAAGACTGAAAAAAGGCAAAAACAATATTAGAGCAATGAAATTATGTATGGAGAAACCTTTGATTTAAATAAACTCCAAATTACACTACGGTTAAAAAGTTGGGGATTTTTTAAATATTTCTGTCTTTTTTTTATTCAAGGCTGCATTTACTTGAAATACAGTACAAATAGTAATATTGTGAAATAATTTAATATGTGAAATTAATTTAAAGTGACTTTTCAATTTGAATACATTTTAAATGTAATTTATTCCTGTGATGGCAAAGCTGAATTTTCAGCATCATTACTCCAGTCGCACAATCCTTCAGAAATCATTCTAATATGCTGATTTGCTGCCAAGGACATTATTAACAGTGTTGAAAACAGTTGCTTCATATTTTTGATTCATTCCAGGAGACTGTGAAGAGTAGAAAGTTCAAAAGAGCAGCACAAGAGATAAAGAACTCGACTTACACTGAATCTGTTCATGCACAACAAGGGCGAAATGGTCCGTCTCAAGAATACGAGAGAGTTTGCCGAGATTATCAGTTAGGCGCACCTACAGGAAGAGAGACAAGTTGACTATTGAGAGATCACATTACCTGTCATTACTGGATACCAAGTAAGACTCTGTGTACTGACATTTACTCTAACAAGTACAATTAACACATTATTATTCCGCTATTATTTGCTTCTTCATCCAAGCCTTAGAAATAAAAACTGCACACATTTTTTTTTTATAGAAAGTCATATAATTAGACCCAACCCTCATTTAGAGCCAGAGGGAGAAAACACAAGCACAAGACTATGAGGATTTACGACGTCTCAAGGTTTATTTGAACAAGTTGTGTGAATTTGTTTTCTTGAACCTTCTGTTGCATCATGTCTACAGTATGCCAGAAAGGGGCGTGTGTATGTGTAGGTGTTTGTGTGCCCACCTGTTTAAACTGTTTGTAGAGAACTTTGCTTATAGGATCAGATGGCCTAACCTTCCCAGCCAGAACAGACGAGAGCATGTTCCCCAACGTGACCATGCCCAGAATGTGCCTAGAGGGAGAAAACCAGACACCAGACTGAGCCACACCTTCCTACACTTACCATCTGTTTTATCATTTTGGTATTTTTGGGTAAATGACATGACAATCTTTTTTTGTCTAGATCTATCAAGTCTCAATCTTGGTCCTCTAAGATGTCAGTACTGTACATTTTGGGTGTCTCCTTTGTTCGAAACACTTGGGAGCCTCTACTAATGAGCCGTTGATATAAATCTGGGAGACGTCCAGCTTTTCAAAATGACTATAAAAACAATTCATACTGGCTTTTTCTTTTTTGAAAGTTTTCAATATCTGAATTTAAATTATTTGTAACAATTTTTAGAAAAATAATTATATAAAATAATAAGTACTATTAATATATATTTAATTACATGCATACACACATTTGCACACATACACAAACAAAATCTATGGTGGGGCAAAATTAGGGCGTTCAACTGTCTGTAAAACATAATACAAGAGAAAAAAGTTACAAGAAAAAAGTTAAGTAACATGAAAAGAATCATTAAAATTCAATTATTTTATTAATAGCATTTTTTTTTCTTTATTAAAATTAAACCGAATTAGTCATGTTTTAAAAATATGAGTGTTAATATCAAGAACTTCGATATAAGACTAGTTCAAAGTTTTCAGCTGTCAAGTGGAATAACCCATAAAAACTTGTAAAATATTTTACCTAAAATACATTTGGAAATCGGTTTTAAAATACGAACACTCACATGTATTCAAATGTATATTTTCCACTATATTTCTAAGAACACAGCACATATTTTACCGTCTCATCGTCTCACACATCCTTATTTACGCATAATAAGTTCAGTAGAAACATTGATATGTGGAATTAAACAGTACTTGCGACACTGCATTGATTTGAGTGATTAGCACCGATATGTGATCTGCTTGAAGCTAAAATCTTAAGAGGCTTGACCTACCCGGCCTCGTCCACCACAGGTGCTTGGTCAAAGGCCTTCTCTTTCAGGATCTGAATGGTCTTCTTGATGGACACTAACGGCAGCACAGTCAGGGGGGCAGAGAGTCGGAGCTCCTGTAGAGTCAGATTCCACCACCTACCAAGAGATGAGGGCAGGAAGAGGGGTGGAGGGGGAAAGACAGTAAAAGCTCACGGTAAGATGACACACAGAGTAATCTGGGAGAGGTAACATATCTCCACAGTTAAGTTTAACTGTGGCAGTAATGTAGCCTAGTGTAAAAACAGACACAGAGAGAAACTATATTTGCATAGGATATCGGTGTGTAAATAACAAGGATGGTTCCAAACACAACATGTGTACGTGGGTATGTGTATACACTCACCATGGCTTCTTGACAACAAGATCCTCCTCGCTCAGGAAGCCCTTTTCACACATCCACTTGTCACTAAGGAATTTCGACCTAAGGGGGAGAATAAAGCATTTAGGCCAAGACTAAGGGTGTACTAACATATAACCTATGCTATACCTTTTTAAAAATAATACGTAACGATAAACAGTTCAAACCAGAGTTCCAAAAGCATGGTATATTGTTGTCACATGACCTCGCATTATAAATTGCATTATATAAAGTAGTGTCATCTCTAGTTGCATTTAGTGCAAATGCACCCATTTAATCTTGTTAAACTTCACGCTAAATACATTATAGTTATACATATCCATATCAATATATTACATATTATACATTATAGTTATACATAACCGTATCAATGTTGTTAGCTACTCTTAGTGTAGCAAACTGCTAATCTTAAATTAGAGGTTAAATTAGTCGGTTTAGTAGAGAAGACAAATAAAACCGTAAATTTTGGGAAACCACAACTTCAAAGCAGATTCTCAACTTTGGTAGAATGGTGGCATAGCAATTCCAAACATACCGGCTGTCAAGGTTTAAGTCTTAAACATCACAATTGTATTGTGGTTACCTAATCTACCAGGCAACACAAAACACACCACAGCTTAGCACACTACAATGCTGGGAACACCAAAACCTACATGTAGTTGCGGATGGAGTCGGGAAGGATCACCACACAGCGCTGGCCTTCTTTCAGCTCTTTGGCTACATGCACTGCCGCAGACATGGCTGTGCCTGAACTACCGCCTACAAAGAGTGATACAGAACAGACTTTAGATTCACAACTTCATACATATTAAAGTTGAGATGTATTATGAGTCACGCACCGCACAGAAGACCCTCCTCTCTGATGAGCATACGAGACATGGCAAAGGACTCTTCGTCATTGGACTTGTACCAACTATCCACCACCTGAGACACAAAATGTGGTTTTAAAAAGAAAATTCTGAAAGGATTTTGTCTAGCATGGGTTGGAATGAAGTGTGACACATCAAAACATCTATTATTTGTCATTTTCATTTAGAGAAATTGATGAAATACACAGTATCTTGATCAAAAATGGTGCAGACTGCAAATAACAACGGGCAAACACTTATGAAAGTCAACAGAAGGGTTCCTACAATTTCTACATTTTCACTGGCTCTTTTAGGGTTCGCAGTAAGTGTTCACACTTGGCAGGTTTGGTTAGATTAAAACGAACTCTGGTGCGATTGCTCAAATAAGCGAAACAAGACCAACCTTCAAAACAAACTTGTACGGTTTGACTGAAATATGAATGCAATGTGGACCAAAGACATCTAAATGAACCAAAAACAAGATGTGATGTGGGCATCAGAAACCCATTTTCTTGCAGCAGATCTTGGTTTGAGTGATTCCTGCCACCGTTTTGACTCCTTTACACATTTAAAGGGTTAGCTCACCCAAAAATTCTGCCATTAATTACTCTCGCTCATGTCGTTCCAAAGCCGTAAGACCTTCGTTCATCAAAGTGTTAATTATCTTGCAGTCAATGAGCCATCGGATTTTTTCAAAAATATATATTTTTTTGTGTTCCGAAGACGAACAAAGGTCTGCATGTTTTGCACGACATGAGGGTGAGTAATTAAGAACAGAATTTATTTTTGGGTGAACTAACTTTTCACAAGTTCTCAGCTAATTAAAATACCGCCATATGTACGCACATACAAATTCATTTAGCCCAACACACAGCGTTGTTTTCAATGTTCAGTAAGTTCAGTCACAAAATACATGCATCCGTTTTCTTGTTTTTTTTTGGTTTGTTTGTTTTTGTTTTGCATCTCTACATTTGGCGCTAAAAATTACAGTGTGAACGCTTTCTTTTTTGGTCCGGACCAAAAGAACCAAGAGCACCAAACTACAATTGTGAACAACCTTAGTTACTATTGCCTCTACTATGGCGTAAAACAATATGTAACAATACTCATGCACTTCAAGATTTAAATATCTGCACATCCTTTCTAGTGAACTTTCGTCACTTATGACTTTTTTTTTTTAATAATCCATCCATATTGGTCTAGGTTAGATATGACAACAGGTGCAAAGGCATGACAATTTTAGGAGGTAACATTTAAAGTGGGTCACGGCAAATGGCCGTTTGCCATCATTAAACATCAAATGTTATTTCAACTGCATCAAAACCTACAGTGCAAATAGACACTTACAGATCTGTCCAGAACAGTGGGGATGAAGTCATATCCGATGCCCTCCACCTCATACTGAGTCTTATCAGTCTTGTTCAGTTCCTCCGGCTCAGCAAGGATGGAGCCCTCAGGATCCACTCCAACTATCTGAGGAACAAACACATTAACATATTATTGGCTGTGTAAAAATGTATTCATACAAATAAATGCAGTGTCTCTCCAAATTAATGATTATTCAGAATTATTCTGAATAACTATGATTTGTGAAATAAAACTAATAAAATGCCAAACTAAAATTTAATCTCCACAAATAAATGAATGGGATGGGATGGAAATAAACTAAAGAAAACACATTCATTGACTGCTGCATCAGCATTCATGGACCAATCTGAGTCTCACCTTGATATTGGGGCATTTCTCCTTCAGCTTGCGAGCGATACCAGTGATGGTCCCACCAGTGCCAGCTCCAGCCACCAGCATGTCTATTTTACCTACAAAGGGAAAACACAAAAACTTGGCTTCAACATTGGTCATATGCAGTGATTCTCAACCTTTTTGACTTTAATTGAAACTTCTGTCAATATTTTAAGGCCCCGTTATCTAATCTGATGTCAGCAGTATATGCAAGTCAATGATAAAATTATAGTATAACAATTTTAGGGCTGGGTAAAATTATATTGATTACTTAAACCCCAAGAATCAATCTTTTATTTGATGAATTAACAGATCATTGTCTCATGCCTCCCATCCAATAAATCACAATAGGATTTGAGCTTTGTTACTTTTGATATGAATCTTAGATGTCAAATTCTGTCCATTACAAAATGCAAACAATACATACATTTTTGCTAGTCTTGAACTGACCATCTCTTCCACTTTACCATTTACAGCACGAAATAAACATGAATGAACATCAGAAGGTATGTTAAAAGATACAGTGCAACTTACTGAAATCTGTATCATGTCACAATGTAATGGCTCAATTAGAGCTTCAACTGCGGAAAGACTTCAAAATAACTGTAAATACATGCATATATATTTTTAATTTTCTTAAACATTTAATGCATGTTTGAATAAATCAGTCAAGTTTTTATTTCAGCCACATTTAAATATATTTATATTTCTAAAATGAATTTGAGTAGAAACATAATTATGCAAATATAAAGTTAGTATTATAACTTCATTAATATAAAAACTTCCTTGTGTGTCTAAGAGTTTATATTTAAGTGTTTGTATACAAATCATTTAATTTTAATTTCCAATATTATAGTAATGTAGTACCAACTGTATAGTTTGCAGCATTAGTTGACAGATTTTTGCCATTTACTTCATCTGATTTATATCCAAATTAATCGATATTGAATGCCTGAGAATCAAAATTTTGAGAAGAAAAAAAATAAATAATATTTGTCAGTACCCAGCCCTACTCAATTTAAATAATTTTAAGACTTATTAAGGCTTCCTGGAAGTTTGTTGAGGCCCCCTAGTGGACCCCAGCCCCCTGGTTGAGAACCACTGGTAAATTATGAGCCTTTTCATAAAAATAATCAAACTGTCCAAAGAGAGAGTTGACCGTTTCATTTTGCTTCTACACAAATTCTGTAGTTACCATCACACTGCTCCAGAATCTCCTCTGCAGTGGTGTCATAGTGGGCCAGGGGGTTGCTGGGATTACGGTACTGGTCCAGAATGTGAGCATTAGGAATCTCATTCTTCAAACGCCAAGCCACACCCACATGAGACTCAGGAGAGTCAAAACGAGCAGAGGTAGGGGTACGAACAATCTCGGCACCAAGAGCTCGGAGCACGTCCACCTGGGAGCATGCAAGGACACGAAACACATGACTATGCGAACACACATTCACACGCACTACAAACATTTACAGAAGTCTTCAGGAATCAAGTGGATTTACACCCACAGCATATTTATTTTCAGAATTTCACCTTTTCCATGCTCATCTTTTCAGGCATGACAATGATGCAGCGATAACCTTTGACTGCTGCTGCCAGCGCAAGTCCAATACCTGAAAAAAACAAACAAACAAACAAACAAATATTTACAATTATTCCTTTAGCAGACACTTTTTCCAAAGCAACTTACAAAAGAGGAATTCAACAAGCAATTCAACTTAAGGAGGCAAACACGAGAAGAGTTAGCAATACCATGTTTCAAACATTGTCTAGAAAAGTACAAACGATGTATATGTACCATCATCATGACTGGCAAATAACATGTTTAACTGGTCCTACAGCATTCCAGGGTCTGGATTAACTAAATGAAATAGAGATCTTTCTAAACACTGCACAGTTAAAAACAATTAGTACTTTCTTTAAAGAAAAATATAAAAGACTTAAGAATAAGTATTATGGCACACACACACACACAGGTTTGTTTTGCTGTGTGTACGTGTGAGTACATGCGTGAGGACATTTCATAGGCGTAATGGTTTTTATACTGTACAAACTGTACATTCTCTCCCCCTACACTAACCCTACTCCTAAACCTACCCATCACAGAAAACTTTCTGCATTTTTACATTTTTAATAAAACATTGTTTAGTATGTTTTTAAAGCTATTTTAAATGAGGACTCATGAAATGTCCTCATAAAAGATGTTTACGCTGTAATACCAGTGTATTCCCATGTCATTATACAAATGTGTCCTCATAAATCAGGAAAACAAGCACACACACACACCTGTGTTTCCTGATGTGGGTTCAATGATAGTGTCTCCAGGTTTGAGAATGCCATCTCGTTCAGCATCCTCTACCATTCGCAGACTGATTCTGTCCTTCACGCTGCCGCCGGCATTGAAGAATTCACATTTAGCCACTTGACAATAATAGAAAGACAAAAAAAATAAATTAACAACTTAGTAAACCATCTTTTCTATTTATTTATGTTTTCAATTACAAATCTTCTACTTGTCCTTTAGATGATAAATACAAGTAAAGTAAACTCAGTAAACTTCCAATGGGCCTTCAAGATTATTTACAAAATTTTCATTAATTTTAATATAAAGGCCTGTGCATGCCTTGATACATGCACAATCACGCTACCACACACATAAACAATAATAATACTATAATTGCAATTACCATTAATAATAATAATAATAATAATACCAATCAAAGCATAAACTACAGGCAATACCCTTGTGTTTTCATACCTGTGTGAAATATTCATCAAATACACAGTGTACTTAAATCCATGGTAGCCATATACTTTAAAATCTGAACCTTCACTCCATCCCAACCACAGTTCCACATGCAAATATGTGAAATATGCAGCAACTCGGATACAATTAGTCAGCTAATTCTACATCTTTAATGCTAAAGCCTGTTGGCTCAACTGGCCAAAGGGTAATCTTGTTCACATGAAAACGCTAGACGAATCGAATCCCAATTATAAAGCTCATTAAAGCATTTAGAATCAAAAGGCTTTGACTTCCACACAATGACACTTTCAAACAACGTTCGTTAAACTAAAGAGGGGCTTAACTACAGCCCTGCGACACTTCTGACCCGTGAGGCTAAACTCGCTCACCTTTCACAAAAGAAAAGAATGACTGCAGCCATTTTGTGAGCCTGGTTTTGTCACACTTGTTGACTTTCAGTTTAGGTCCTTGAGTACATTCTGCTGGAATGTTGTGGTTCCAAAACAAAATCAAAAATACAACGCAACAACCTGGCCATGTCAGGTATGCATCTGATGCAACACCCACTGCATTCCTCCCTGCAGGAAATCACTAAAGGGTATTTTGAAGGCCTTTGATTTCATCCGAGGATGAGAAATATACTTTACAGCAGATCTGTTTTAGTTCAGTTACGGTGTATAAGAGCCAATGGAATGCTGTTCTAAAGGCACTTGGGAGGTATTCCAGAAAGCAGGTGATTTTACCACAACTTTGGTTTCAATATCTTTTAGGGTATGCAAGTAGTCACAGCAATGATAATAACTTAATAAGCAGATTATGTTCCAAGCTTAGTTTGCTTCAGTTAAACGTCGGGCATTTGGTGCATACATACTTGTCGATGAGGCTCCAGTGGGTTTGACAATACAGATTACACACAGTTATAAAGTTATAGACCTTATGCACCACAGAAACAAGTGAACAGTCATCTTCAAAAGTTGGTGTTTGAACTGTTTTTGCAGTAGCTCTACATATTTATAGTCGATGACGTCGCTGTTGAAGAATAATTAACTAGTTAATGAAACTTAAGAGCATTGTAATGTTTGAAGCTAATGTCATAAATGTCTGTAGACCAGATGAACACGAGTGGTTCATTCATAAATCCGTAAGATTGTACCTTCATGCTGTGGAAACCAGGACAGGACACATCGAACGCAGCGCTGAAAAGGGGTGCTACAAAATATCTTTAGAATTCATAAAGTTTTACAAAACAAAGACTGTGTTTTATAAATTTGTATCATTTCATTGGTGACTCCTGGATTCGGCACTATATTGAAAATTTCTTCCTCCGTTCATTGTGGATGTGCATAAACTCGGAGTAGAACTAACTCAGGCCACGTTTCTGGAAGCAATGTGCGTGTATCCATAGCACAAATTCTTCATACCTTGCTTGCCCCAAGGGGGTTCCACAAGGCTCCATTTTGGGACCAATTTTATTTTCACTTTATATTAACGATTTACTTGGAGTGTGTAAAGATGCAAATGTTCAGATGTATGCAGATGATGTAGTAATTTTTACCCATGCTAATAACGTTGAAAAAGCTTCAAATACTTGGGGGGAGAAAAAAAAAACCAACAAAACAAAAAAAACTAGTTGATGCATTCAAAAAGGTATTCCTGAAAGGGGAGGAGTTGAAATTGTTAATGAGTTTACATATCTTGGGGTGACTTTGGATTCCACTTTAACTTTTAAAATTCACATTATAAAGTTGTGTAAAAGTTGCAATATTTTACAGTCGGTACTGCCAGGTTGTATTTACATTCAATGATTTTTTCACATATTGCGTATTTTTAATAGTTGGCCATTCATAGGTAGCACAACTCTTAAGTCAATAGAATCATTGTATAAGAAGGTGATACATTTTTAGATTTAAAAAAAATGCGGCTATAATCCGGCTTATTTCCATTTTGTATTATATAACTACAATTAAGAAAGGTTTGAGTTCATTTGAACCAAGAGTCCAATGTGCGTGTGATGGTAAGTTGACACTGTTATATGGAATACCTCCCTGATACACTTTCATGAGTAAAGATCCCATGAATTCCAGATTCATTCTTCCAACTCTATGGCTGCATCCAAAAATCACATACACATTTGTCAGTTGCATTGCTTTGCTGCCATTCACAACTTCTCTCCCATGACCTCATGGGATAGTAAAGTGCCCATTGGATGTGCACATCATAATCGCAGCTGTAGTAATAGGTCACTTTTTGCCTACTTTTCATGAAAACTGAATTCATACATAATATTCACAAACGGTTTTCACCTACCATGTAGTAGGGCAGTACGCATATTCAGATGGAGCTTATTTTTAAAAATAGATGGGGTTAACTAAGTGCATGTGATTTGAGCAAAGAAATAGGTTGAACTGCGACTCAGTATGGTCAGTCCAGGAACGTTCGCTTCATCACGTCTTCGCCCAGCAGAGAAGCACGAAACCCAACACCTGCGTTCCTCATTCCAGAACACAACCCCTTACTTCCCAACCTAGACACACGTGCCGACACATGCACTCCACAGGCTGTCCTTAAATGATCATGTGATCTTTCGTGTCCTCTTAGGACACAACCAAAAAAAAAAATATTATATATATAGTGCTGCTTGCTGCATGAAACTGGGTGTGCAGACACATCCTCTGCACCCATATTTTATGTATACTCACAAAGCTCACACTTCAGGCCAAACGCATTGGGAATCTTGTTCATGAGGACCATTGGGGTCTCTCCAATCTTGCTTAAGATGTTGGGGAGGATACTGGGTGTCTTTGTCCTGTGAGAAAAGGGAGCATGTTAAGTGGTTACACATGCTCTAGCACAAACAAAAATAAGTCAACGTCAGCCTTAAAAAGAACTGATTAAATCACTGTGACTCTGCAGACTGTGACATTGGTTTATGGGTATGGTAAAGGTGTGGCCATTATTTACTGTTACATTTCTAGTCGAGTCATTCTTCCTGAAAAAACACTGTTGTTAAACAGGAGTTACTTGCATGGTCATGAATGTTCATGAGACTGGGTGTAGAAAAAGCTGACATTTTAATACCTGGTGAAGTAGATTTGTACATATAGATGGTAACAGATGTAGAATAATCCCCACCAACATTTCCAGCAAAAAGTTGTGAAAGAAAAACGAGAATTGAACTTAATGTATTGCATGTTTCTGTCACGTTTTCACCCATAAATTTCTTTCAGAGTTAAAATAGCAATGCTGTTTAGAATAATCACACTCACAGATTTTGTTGGAAAGTGCATATATTATACACTGCAAAAAAATGCTGTTCTTAGTATTCTTAGTCCAGTCCAAATATCTAGAAAAAGATGCAAGTAAAATGACATGATATTCAAATGTAGCATTCACGTGCTACAAATGTATGATTATTCAAATGTATTGTTTTCTGGGAGAAAAAAAAAACATTTCTTAACCCATTGGCAGATAATTTTGTTTGGTTTAAACCAGAGCTTCCCAAACTTAAGAGGGGCAAGGCCCCCAAAAACATTGCAAAAGCTTCACGACCCCACCATTAAAAAATATATACCGACATTTACCTACAAATACATTTATTAACAAGTTTGTAAGAATTTCATGTGAATTATGAGAACTATGATGTAAACATTCTTTACAAATATATTTAAATCCATAACACTAACCTTACATACTTTCAAAAAAATAACATTTTAGAACAATTGGAATATTTTAATTATTTTAATATATTGATTTGGACTTGCGACGGCCCCCCTGCAATACCTCTCCGGCCCACCGGGGGGCCGCGGCCCACAGTTTGGGAAGCGCTGGTTTGAACAAAAACATTCCCCGTATTATAATTGTGTGTAAAATTATAATACAAATTTCGCTTCTTAATTTACTTTGGTGGGGAGTTAGCTCAATGAATAACCACTCATGTCTAACAAACCGGAGACCCGTGTTCACTTGTAAGTTGCTTTAGATAAAAGTGTCTTATAAATGTAAACGTTGCAAGAAAACTGCAGGATGTCCTTAAAGTTTATAAATTCCCTTCTTTATTGCTTTAGAACCTAAAAATGTGTTCAAACACATACAGGTAGCAACAAATATGAATTGTCAGTGTTAAAAGGCAATTCCATCGTGTAAGCAAAAACATCTGCATACAGTAGTTTTATTTTAAAACATCCTCTCCGATGTCAAAACGCCCTCTTAAAACCTCTGCACCGACAAACATGAACTCTAAGGAACCCGTGTAACAACTTTAAGCTGCTGCATTCTTACCGACGGAAGTGGTTGTGGGGCGACTCCGTGTTTGGGTCACCAAGTTTCCAGGTGCATCTGCTGGGCAAATCTGGTCGAATCCATTTCCTCTCCATGGTGACCTCTGATCCGTTCTCCATGTGCTCTCCATTCAAACTCTTCACATGTTGACCGTTTGTTTCATTCACATAGGCGGAGCTATTCACATTCAACTTGTGTCCGTTCAAGACGGCGTCGACTTTCATGCCAGTTTCTCCATTTGCAGTATTCGTGAGGAGCTTGGCAGCATGTGGGCAGATGGGACCAGTCCCAACGGACTCTGAACTAGATGGTACTGATGGCATGGCTTACCTATGAGAGGAAACATTTGAAATATCACCAGGTTTTCCTTTGGGTGATCAGATATTGTAAAACGGGAAGTACAAAGAACCGTCAAACACTTTTAGGAAACATTACGCAACGTAAATCGTTGCGTATTGTTGTACATGTTCACTCAATTATGCTTGAATACTGTTTCCATGTCATGCAAGTGCTTACGTAACACTGACAGGTCACAGCATGCAACAGCAGAAGCCAAACCACTGTACAAGTTCCATGGAAGTCTCAAACAAACTCCATCAGATAATATTTATAGTGCATCTCAATGAATGATAACACTGCTTTGTGTGAGGAAGAAAACAACACTATATAACTCAGAATGTGTACAAAAACACTTTTCTTGATAACAATATCTATTAGATTAGACCTATAAATCTCTAGTCTCAACAGTCGAACATGAAGATAAAACAAGCACACATTGCCTCAACTTCCTCATGGTGAAAGCATGAATAAGCAAAACTTTATCCCTCATACATAACAAAACTGATTATGATCGACACATTAAAAGGAGGATATGCATTTGGATCCAGGTGAAGTGGTCAATTTTATCCCTGTGGAAAACTGCCAACAGGAGCAGGACATGTTTAGGTTCATGTTCATTCCTCACACGCTTGTGAATTTGCCAGGAAGTGACTCTTATGTGAGACGCGCGGTACAGTGATACACAACACCAAAGCTTTTCTTTCAGTCAAGAGTGTGCTTCATGACCAAGCACTTTACTTCATTTTCCTGACATTTTGACTGTAGCTTTCAGCTCTCTCATCCCTCCTCTCAATTGACAGCATATAACATCATTACTCTGAGGAGAAGCTACTGTAAACCCAACACAGTGGAACAAGAAACTTCTGCTTTCCACTGACTAACAGACAAAGAGGTGTGACTTTCTAGACAACTGAGATGATGCAAAGCCAGTTAAGTGTGTACAGAGGGATTTAAACCCCGTTTAGTCATGGTGCGGCACACAACACTGGAGCCATATAGAAGAAAAATGTTCTCAAACATCTTCAAAAACACAAAGAACAACAACAACAACAACAACAACAAAAATGAGTATTGTGAACATTTTTTAAAATATTATTATTATTATTATTATTATTATTATTATTATTTAATTGACGTTACATTTCTATACTCTTCAACAGCCGCTGACATCTATAACGCCATGGCCATACATTCATTTTACTATTATTATTTTAGTAAACACAGTTTTGATGAGCTTTAAGAAGACTCACGTCGTGATAGTGAAACACAATGACAATGTTAAAAAAAAACAACAAAAAAAACAATTAAGGACTCAAATTAATTGTAAACTGGCGACTTCACCGGAGGTATATGCAGCTCTGCATTTAAAACCAACATGATATGAATGAAAGGCCGGAGTGAAGTGAGCTGACGCAATCGCGTGCGCTTCATTGTGCTCGCGCGGGTCGAGATGCTGTGACGCAGGGCTGGATTTCATCACGCTCGCGCCGCATTCTCATCACTCGGGACAGGCGCATTTTATGTGATACAATTTAAATGGAAAAATCTTTAGTGTCATACAAGCGACTAGGAAATGTTCCTCGGATACAGTCATCACTGTGTATTAGTGGAGCAGATTGATGCTTTCACCGTGTCTTTTTCA
The DNA here is from genome assembly GCA_038088235.1 of Zacco platypus. Classification (NCBI taxonomy): domain Eukaryota; kingdom Metazoa; phylum Chordata; class Actinopteri; order Cypriniformes; family Xenocyprididae; genus Zacco; species Zacco platypus. Next base: position 9,886,969 of record CM076081.1, on the reverse strand, counting down.
TTATCAATAACATTTTCTTGAGGGATAAATGACTAAAATACGAGTATTATTTAGTAGTATTTACTCACCTGACGAACTTGCGAGCCGGTGAGGTCCGATTACACAGATGACCTATCCGTCTGTGAAAAGAAGTCGGCTTGCCAGTTGCTCACATGCGGTAAAGAGTCAAGCTGGCGTCCAATCAGGTGCCTGCATACCTTGTCGGAGTCTACCGCTGATTGGCTACGACGGGGGTGCCCGTTCTTGTCTTCTAACCAATGGAATATCGACCTTTAGACGTGCCCTCGTCCACAGAAAACATTTAAGGACACGTTTAAAGCGTAGATCCACGCAGGAGAGTGGATTGTGTTACTCAGGTGCGCGTGATCGATTTATTTCTAACAGTTAACTTTTATTATTCTAATTTATGATATCTCTCATCCAGCTGTTTGTGACCGAGCGCTTTGTGTTTTATCGTGCAATGTTTTCGTTTTTTTGCTTTGAAGAGCTCCTGAGCTCGCGACCAATTATCGAAGGTTGTATTCTTAACACAGAATTAACACGGAGTTACGAGGACATTTTTGGTACTTAAGATTATTCGTGAGGTTATGAAAGCAGGGGCACGCGGGGAGATAATATATAGCAGTAAGCTGCATGGAAACCATCAAGTTGTTATTTTTACTGTTTTACGTGATGTGGTGGCTGTATTTCCCTCATGGACAATAAAGTACACCTTAACTTTAACTAATCCACAAATATTCCTTAAATGAACTTTAAAAAATTAAATTGTAAGTTACTTCAAAACTATTGTAAAACATGAACACCTAGTTACCTTACCATTGACGTGTTATTACTCCATACCCAAGGCCATTCATTGTGTGAGCTCACCTGATGCTATTTTATTAAGTGGATATCCTCATATATATATATATATATATATATACCTGCCATTAAAATAGCTTTTGCAACATGCATTAGAAATTCTTGAGCTCACAGCAGATTTGAGAACAATTACAAACAATCACTAACAACTGCTGTCATTGTTAGAAAATACAAGCACATATAATACAATATAAAAATAACATAACTACTGAAAAGCAGTAAAATGACTAAGGTATCTTTATTGAAAAGCAAACAAATCCTGAATAAAAAGATGGGAGGACAAAGCAATTGGGGAGAAAATAAATTCAACATTTATCACATTTCATCAGGAGAGACCTGGGCAGGGTTTGGGGACTGAATTCTTTCAAGAAAGTGGGAAATTTTAAAATCGTCCGGAGCGCTCTCGATCTCTTGACCTCCGCCTCTCTCTGTCTCTTCCTCCTCCACCACCACCACCTCCGCCGCCGCCACCACCACCTCCTCTGTTGCGTTCCCTAGAACGAGAACGGCGTTCACGGGAACGCGAGCGGGAGCGATGCCTGTGTGAGAGAGAGAGAATAAATTTACTAACAGACTAAAACCTGTCCTTTTACACATTACCATATATAAACATACAGGACTTTGGGGTCGATATTTATTTATTTTTAATTAATACTTAATTCAGCAATTAAGAATCAAATTAATCAGTGACAAAGACTTCACTATTAAATTGTAATAATACTTAACAGTTTTTATTGTACTTGATCACATATATGCAGCCTTGGTGAACAGAGTTCTTTCAAAAGCATTTTATTAAAAAAAAAATCTTATAAACCCCAAAAATATGAACAATACTATGTATAAGCGTTGCCATTTGTCACTTGTTTCACCCAAAAAAACAAAAAAAATCAAAAAGTTTTTGAACAAAGTCAGTATGCTATTACAAGAGCCTATTATCTTCATAGCAGATAATAAAGCAAGACCTTATAGAGGCCTAATGACACCAATGCTAGGATTACAAGTACATCTACTCAAGTTATCTGTAACAATCATTACGCTTTTGAGTTTTAAAAACAAACAGACATACCTCTTCCTTCTGCGGCCATACAGTTCTCTTCGGAGTTCCCTTGAGATTGGCTTCAGGTGCATGAAATTGCAGAAGCCACCTCGAGTGCACTCTCTGCAGGGAGACACAAGTACTGCAATCAGTCACAGTGAAGCCAGGAAAAAGTCATTTCAAGGCAAAATATGGGACATTGTGATGAAACGTGCTACAATGGAGTCATTACCATTTTTTTGTTTGCGCTCCTGTATGGAATATGTGCAGCAGTCTCTGCTGGTTCAGTCACTTACCCCATTTCATACTGTCGACAACAGGCCTCTCTGAAATCGGTGACAGGCGAGAGCTCAGCATGGATGGGCTGGCCATTAAACCAGCGGTTATTCAAGTTAATCACCGCTTTCTCTGCATCTTCCTCACGGCGGAACTACACACACACACAATAAGGCTTGTTTAAGTGCCTGAGATGCGTTTAACCTTGATAAAACATTGTAACAGCCTCAAGATAACTACAGTTTACCAAATGGTGGCAATACCAATATTGGCAAAAAAACAAACAAAAAAAAACACCAATAATCCACATAGTTACTTTGAATAATAATATTAAAGGCTCGGTAAGTAGCTTTTGAAAAACACTGTTTGGAAGTTAGTTGGGCTGATACCAACAACAAAAGTGTAGCTAATCATTTATCTCATCTCATCTCATTTTTTGAAAAGAAAACCTACAGAAAACAGATGTGACTCAATGTGAAAGAGCTCAAAAGCACATCACTGGAATAAGGTTTATAACTGGGCAAGCTCTTTAGGACCCACGTTAATATCAGAAGAGCTTTCCAGCGGCTGAAAACAGGCGTGGAACCTGCTTTGATTCCACTTCACACGTGAGTAACACTGGGTTTGAGTGTCATTGAATGTCTGGAGCTGCTGTGCTGTTGGCGAATAACAACTAACTCTTGTTTGTATTTACTCTGGTGTACTGTATGTTAATTCTTTTGTGCTTCCTTGTCATTCGTTCATTGGCGCTTTATTTTTCGTGAAGCATTTTGTTGCGCATCAGCTGCGATAAACAGACATCCTCTCTCGCATTACGCGTGTAACAGTGGCCAGCTAGTGAAAGTAGAGCAGATAAACCATTGCGCACTGACAATGATTAGCGTCATTGTTAGTGCACTCGACTTCCATTGCCAGCAACGATCGGGCTCAGGGTTCTAGACTGACTCGGAGGGTGAGTTTTGGAGGCGGAGCAACAAAGAGAAGGTTGATTTCAAATATCAACAATGTCCAACAGTGTCTTTGAAAATCTACTTACCGCACCGATTATAAAACAAATATAGCTGCAAGCAGCGACATGGGGACAATCCCCGTAATATGTTTTCAAAATTCTCTTAATGCAAGATGTTGAATGTGTTCAACATGATTAGAGGAATCTATGTACTAAATTTCATTTTTCTAGTACAAAGGGTTCAAACGTTATGACCGTTTGAAGTGTATTTTTTGCGCTGATGCTGGCACTAAAGAGTCGGTCCTAGAGGCCCGAAAGTTGTTCAGGATTCTGTGGAGAGCCACCCCTATTTGCATCATTTTCCTACTTAAGGTTCATAGGGCTTCTATTAACTCCCATTCAGGAACAATAATAATAATAGTGGTGGTAGTAGTAGTAGTAATGTTAGCAGGACAATATTTTCACAGTGGCCCAAAGTAACTGTACCAAGTAACACTGGCTATAACAAAACACATGAGATCATAAAATTATTATTACAAGTTAACAGTTATAAGTAATCAGTAACTGTAACAAGCACCATTAACATACAATGTGTGGTCACAGGGATGAGTATAATGGTGTTTTACCACCCTAATACCAGCCCCCCCAAAACAAACCTCACCCAATCAGAATTTAGTTTTAGAACTAGATGTATTTTATCATTATAAATGATCTGAAATGAGTGCGTGTGTATTTCAGTAGTTGATATGACAGTACTGTAAATTCTCTCACCTTCACGTAGACATTTCCCACCAGGTGATCTCCTAAATTATCACACACGTTCATCTCCTCAACCTCTCCATATTTCTCCTCCATTTCAGTGAAGACCTCCTGCACACAATACATTTGCAAAGAATTATGTATAGCCTCAAAACAACTGATGCAACAAATGTGTCCACTATTCGTTTGTGATAAGACACTGTACAAAAGTTACAAAAGTTTGAAGTTGGTAAGATTTAGATTATCATTTCATATAACCGTTTTCTATTTAATATATCTTAAAGTGTAATTAATTTCTGTGATCCAAAGCTGAATTTTCAGGATCATTACTACAGTCTTCAGTGTCACATGATCCTTTAGAAATCTAATGATGATTTGCTCCTCAAGAAACATTTATTATCAATGTTGAAAACAGTCATGTTGCTTAATATTTTTGTGGAAACCATGAATATTTTTTACAGGATTCTATAATGAATAGAAGGTACAAAACAACAGCATCTTTTGAAATTTAAATATTTTGTAAGTATCTTTATAATCACTTAATTTGTAAAAATAAAATAGAGTTAAATATATATATATATATATATATATATATATATATATATTACTGTGAGCTATTCATTAAGGAAGTATTCAAACTAATTTGTGAACCAGTCCAGCCAAATTCTTTAAGAAAAAAAGCACAAATCAGACATCACAATTGCTTGAGAAAATTTACTCCACACTACGGTAATGTCTAGCCTATGAAATAATGTATAACATACGACTAAAAAAATAAATATTCATAATAGAAATTTCTAGGGCTGGGTATTGACATTTCACAATTCAATTGGATTTCGATTCACAAGCTTGCGATTCGATTTTATATCTCAAATTTTTCAAGTAATGCCGTAAACTATACAGGAAGTCAGTTGGTACAACATTACTACAAGATTGAAGGTTAAAATTAACATTTGCAAACAAACTTAAATTTATACACAAGTAAAAATTACACGCAAGGAAGATTAATAATAATTAAGTTAAAAGAAAGTAAGAAAACTTAAAAAATATATGTATAATGTATATGTAATATGGTACATATCACTTAGAAAAATGCTCATCTCTAGATTTCCTTTACCTGACAGATCAGTTTATGGTCATTGAATGGCCTTTCTGAGGTAAATGTGATGTGACTTTGTTCTCAAGCTGTTTTATTGATGTTTTCCCACAGTTGAAATACTGTTTGAACGATAACATGAGACGGATTTCAGTGAGTTCCACTGTATCGTTTAACATACCTTCTGATGTTCATTAATGTTTATTTCGTGCTATAATGAGGAAGATGTGTTTGATGCTGCTGAGCTCAGTGGTACGACTGGTTTTCATTGGCTTGTGCCAGTGGATAGAGGCATGTGCCACTAAAACTTGTGACGTGCCAATGGATTGCATCGTGTGCCACTTGCAATGTTGCAGAACATGTTGCCATATGTTGTAGCACCTCCAATTATTGACTAGCAGATGGGTTGATCAGCTATACTGACCTAACTGACAATTTTACAATTTAGTTTACAATACTATGAAATGTCTGATTGGTGTGTCAGTTTGTGATGGCAAAAATCCCAGCTGGTTGGTACCACTGTAATTAGAATGTTTCACTTTTTTACTTTGGCCACCAATCTAAATATATTTTATAATTTTATAATTATAATTAAAGTTATCAAAAGTGTGTGCTTACAATAAGTATTTAAACGCATTGCGCAAATTATTAATATAAACATTAGAATAATAAATATAAATACATACAATAGTCAACGACGCAGATATTAAACATATGGAGAAGCCTAATGGTGGTTGTAAAAACTACGGTCCCTCATCTCCGCTGCCACTTCGCTTGACCGAAGGATTTCATGCAACATTAAGAGTGTCAAAACAGTATTTATTGTTTGAATTTCTTAATAAAATGAAGAATTTTATATTGAGAATTTTTTTTTTTTTTACTTTGTTTCATATCAAAAGTAATGAAGCTCAAATTGTTACAAATTGTTGCTCTTATTGCAATTTATTGGATGGGAAGCGTGATGTTCCTTTCATTCATCAACTGAAAACAGCATAGACTAAGAGATTGATTCTTGGGTTAGGGTTAGAATGAACAGTTCGTAAACAATAAACAATTCGTAAACAGTTTGATTGACAGGTGATCTATCCAATCATAACCCCGAATCCGCCATTTTATCTGCCAAAGCAGTCAGGGGAGTTAGTAGATTAACGTTGGCGAACTTGAACTTGAATTTGAAAAATTGTGTGTACTCACATCTTTCCGCGCTTGAAACAACATTCCTTCTGATGTTCATTCATGTTTATCTGAAGCTATAAATGAACTAGTATGAAGATATGATCGCTACAGCGATCTGTCACGACACATTAAAGAGACACTATACGCTATTTATTGTTTAAACATCTTTAAAAAATTACAATATATTAAATATGAAAAGGTTTCATGTCTGTCGATGCGTTGTTAGTGTCCTCTTTGCTCCGGGATGTATTTTTCACTGCATGAGAACATGATGTGTGGCACGTGTGGCGGGTCTTTGCGAAGGGTCAATTAATATTGGTTCACAAAGAAATAAATCGAGAAATGAATTTTTTTTTATCCAGCCCAAGAAATTTCCACAACTCTGAACATTTGAACACCCTTTTCAGGTGCAGAAAAAGTCAATTTTGGAATTCCCTAATATTTCAATTGTTTTGCTGATTGTGGGGAATCTGAAACTGCTTGAATCTTAACTATATCCAGGATGATGCGGCGCACGCCCGTCTTCCTCCACCTACCTCAAAGAACTCATCATAATGTTCCTGCATCTCCACATCACTCACAGCATCTGATAAAAGAGAGAAGACCGACAATCAAATTCAGAAATGACTTCAGTAACTGCATTTCTGTGAACATGTAGTCTGATTTCAAGCCACTCCAGAATGTCATGCAGGCTGTACATGAGAGAAACACTTACTTATGCCATCCGCAGACTGAGCTGTGTTTTGTGGGTTCCGGTAAATGTTCAACAGAGCAATGGTCTGAAACACAAATCAAATAAGAGTTACAATGCAAAACGACCACAACAATCGTGCATTACAGAACTACACTGAAGGGTCGCTGGTGTAAACAAAAAAAAAAGAAAAAGAAAAACTGGCGCGTACCTGACTGAACGTGGGTTTGTTATGGAGTCTAGAACATCGGTCTCCATGGCGACATGCTCCAATTTTAAAGTAGAAAGAGCAATTAACCCTGTAGAAAGACAGAGAGATTCAAAACACATACACTTGGTCTGATCGGTTCACACACAATGGTTAGTTTGGATTTCTGTTCATTTGACCATCGCTTCACGCGCTATTAAAATGCAAAATAACGAGAAGCCAAACGTAGATAGTCAAAACTATAAGAGATTATGAGATATTATTATTTTGCTATAAGATCGACCAACAAGCAACACAATGAATGAGACGCACTGCAGCCACGGCGAAACGGAAACAAACGGGAACTCACCAAACCAAAACAAGCATTTTGATATATAATGATTATCCAGCATTTGAAAGCTATGCTGTGACAAACAAGCATTTATTATTATTGTTTATTATTGTTATTGTTTTACTAGAGGCGAGGTTGGCAAACAGGTCAGCTAACAACCACACGAGGCGTGATGTAGGAAAGGCAAATAACCTTATATTCTACCCGTAATTGACAGTTTGTAACAATTTATACGATTACCAAGCGTAATTAAATGCATGTAATATTTTAAGAAGAATATATACGTACTTGTCTTTTTCTGTACCGAAAATCGACGCCAAGTATTCGGCCATTTTGAAAAAAGAAAGACGGTGGGCGCGTTTTCTTCTATTGGAGAATCAAGAACAGAGACGCTGAACACAGAGAGTCAGAGTACTGCCACCTAGTGTAGTGAGGCACAAACTGCAGGAATTCATCTTCTTCTTCGTTATGGCGGCTGGCAAACCATCTTTTGGCGCATGTTCCGCCGCCTACTGGTATGGAGTGAGGAGCATTGACGTTTAGGCACAACTAATAATAATAATAAAATAAATAATAATGAATTAATCTAGATAAGAGCTAACCAACAAACTACATGTACATCTTAAATTCTGTCAATTAACTCAGTGTAGATATTTGAGAATATTGATCACTCTTACAACTAAATCTTTGTTTAACAAATTCTGCAGTGAAAGCTCATTAACTCCGGCTATATTTCTGAGTGCTTCCATGAGTTGTAATCTTTCATTGTCATAACACTTTATTAAAACATGCTTGACTGTTTCAGGCAGATCACATCCGACACAACATCTGGATTCACGTTTAACAGATGTAGACTGGTTAGGTGCAGAGTGCCCAATTTTGAGACATGATGCTGTCTTCCCTTTTATTCCCAAAACCTCTCTCGCTCCCAACTATTCTCTGAATATAATAAAGATGTTGTCCTTATTTCACTGTCCCTCTTCCTGTGCCACATATCCTTTTCAGTTGCTTTAATCTGTCCTTTCATTTCCAATTTACTCACTGGAACATTCAATTCTGTGTCTGAGTGTTTTAATGCTTGTTTTGCTATTCGATCCACCAATATATATGAGCGGGTACCCATGAGATAACTCTCTCTTCTTGTTTGATGTATTCTGAACAAACTTTGTCATAAAATGTACTGCCTAGTTGATGATTTTCCACTGTTTAAACTTGATAATGCCAGTAATATTGAATAAAGCCAGTGATATTGAATAAAGCCAGTGATATTGAAAGGATGTTGTATAAACTGAGATTAGATGTTCTTTTTGCTATTTTCTTTCCTAAACCGTAGGTTATATACACTGCAGATGCCGCATGTCCAGTTTCAGGATCTTTAGATCTATCTGTAACTGAATTACTGACACATATTTTATGTTCCAAATATTTATAGATTCCAGTTTGATCAGCCTCTTGATTTACTTGCCATCCAAAGTCATATTTATATATTCATGTTCTATTAGGCTACTCTACTTCAATGCCATTATACCAGTTTCAGTTTTAACCAACGAAACTCCAACGCCATCTCACCCATTTCAACTTGTAGAGCTGACTCGATGTTGTAAATGCTCCACAGTCCACAGCATTTTCTTAAAGCTTGATTTTGTATTATATTTACTTTATCAAACACAGATTCTGTGGCTGTTCCATAAATCATACTTCCATAATCTAACTTTGACCTTGCGAGTGCACAGTATATTCTTTTTGCTGTTATATTATTCATTCCCTCTCTAACTTTTATCTACTATCTGTTGTATATGTGTTGCAAATGTTATTTTTGAATCCATCCAAACACCTAAAAATCTGATTACAGATTCTTCTTTCAGTTTTTGATCATATCTTTAATTTGATAGATGGGGTCTTTTTTGAAAAACATTACTTCATATTTTTTTTACTGATAATTAAAATCCCCAATCGTTGCTCCACATTTATACTTCTTTAATAGCATTCTGAATGCTTTCTACTGCACAAGACACATTTCTACCCCTTTTCCATGAAGCACCATCGTCTGCATGAAACGACTGTCCTATCCCAGGCACAACACTATTAAAAAACCATTTATCATTGTAGGAGCCACATCGTCCATATACTATTCCTTGCAGGTTTAAGCATTAAGTTCAGTCCAACACAATAATCCAATTGACACAGTTGGATTTGCTTTCCAGCCACCAAACACACATTTCTTCTTCTTCTCTAGGTTATTGGCAGATTGCAAACAACTTTAAGGTGCACACACAAGTCGAACTGGAAGCAATGTTTATTGGTTATTGTTTTTGCATTATAAAATCTGAATACATGGATTAAATTTAAAACGTGTCAGTTATTTGTTCACTTCTGCAACCATCAACAGCAGCAGCTTCATGGAGCCGCTCTCACGCCACACATCATGTTCTCACACATCGCGGAGCAAAGAGGACACTGACGACGTGTTGACCAAAAATTTATGTAACGTGACATGCTGGATTACGACTCGGTCACGGAATCACGGAATCACGGAATCACGGAATCACGGAATCACGGAATCACGGAATCACGGAATCACGGAATCACGGAATCACGGAATCACGGAATCACGGACATAACATATCAACTTTAACGACTGACAATCACTGGACTGACACAGAGGGAATATATACAGAGGAACACAAGAGGATAACGAGTAGGGCACAGGTGACAGACATGATTACAAACAAGACCATGTGACGAATGACAGGACTAAAACTCAAAACAAGGAACACGTGACTGAAGACAGGACTGGGGAAACAGATAGACAGAACATGAAACTCTAACAATTTACTTCAATTGCTTATACAGTTTTTTTACAGCTTTGGTATTATTTTTTTTTACAAGTAAGGTGTATATTTTCAAAACTCTTTTTTCAAAAATTTTAGCATAGTTTCAAATGTGTTAGTACAAAACAGAAAATCAGAAAGTATCCTTTTCGCTACACAAAATAAGTGTTTCGTCTATATAAATTCACATTCACTGCCTTTCAAAATGCTCTTACTATCAAACGTTTCATTTGGATCTGTTCTCCTTCTCATTCTCATCTCATTCTGTTGTGATATTGAGTTTTGAAAATATACACCTTGTGAAAATAGTACCAAAGTGAATAAACTGTTGCATCATTCACTGTTTCTCCTATTATACTTTTCTTGATTACATTGACAGAGATATTAAATAATGTAGTCCTCTCATCCATTATTAGTCCTTATCTCCCAATGTTAAACAAGTGACTTTTGAACCATTAGAGATTATATCCCAAGGGCTTTCTTTTGTTGTACACTATCCTTACAAAACAACAATGGAGATCACCACGGAGCTGGAAACTTCCATGGAAGAGCAGGTGTCGGGAGAGACCATGGGGGAGATGGAGCAAGGAGACATCTATGTGGCTGTTTATTTTAAATGGCATCATTTATAATAAATACTGCATATATTCCATAACATTTTTGATTTCATGGTGACTTTTTATGTCCATTTTTTCTTTGAACATCATTTTATTGCCATCTTTGCAATGATACTATAATGAACTATGAGCATTAAAATCTTCAGAACATATAGTTTTCCCTTTTTTTTGTAAAAAATTAACAATTTTAATATTTCCCTCTTTTATCAAAACTTTGTTTATAATATATTTCAACTTGTTTGATTTCTCCAGAATCCCATATTGCATTCCATTTTTGAAAAATCTTACATACCTTTTCCCAACTGCCCTCTGTTCTGTCTATGTGGATACTATCATAGCCTTTAATAATAAAAATCTAATACTGGCTTTAGTCAGGATTCCTGAATGCATTATGTTCCCTTTCACTCCCAGGTGTGACAAGAAGCAAACTAATAGTAATTATTTTGTGTATATTACATATTATTAGTATGTATTCATTTACTATGGTAAAAACTAAATGCTTAATAATAATTGTTATACTATGTACTGTAGGTGTAATGATCATCAGCTGAAGTGCCCGTGACTACCACAAGAGGGCACTTCAGCCTGGACTTTCACTCACACACACATGGGCTGCGTCCGAAATCGCCTACTCAATGAGTAGGTACTTAATTTCAATGAGTAGGTAATTAACGAGTGCTAAAAGAGTATGAATGAAATCTAGTTGAGTATGAATGGGATCCGGAAATCATCCGCCATGTTGACGTCAACATGTGACTTACAACGTTATCGCAACACCTTAAAAGATATTAGTGACAGGTTTAATTCATCTGTCTGTAAATATCTTGATATTGATTAAACTTGCTCATTTTCTGGTCTTGTTGAAGAAAGAGCTCCCCATTTATTTTGTGATTGTACCAATAAATTTGGGGTTTATTTCAGTTCTTATATTTTCAACCCTACTAATGTGACCCAGTTTTATCCTTAAAGATATTTTTTTATTATTATAAAAACCCAAAATAGCAATCTCTTAAATATGCTCATTTATTTTATATGCAAACATTTTCATCCACAAGCAAAAGTGAATTAAATCTTCTTTGTTTCCCTCTTTTTCTTGAATTTAAGAATTCGTTTAATTCATCAGGTTTATAAATAACAATATATATATATATATATATATATATATATATGTAGGGAAGATGTAATAAGCTCTCCCTGTGACTGAAATGTGAAGATATAATGAAAAACCTTATGTAATTATAAGTTCTGCAATAGATAATAATGAAAAAGACATGAGTCACAGCTGCACTAACACCTCACAGCATCAGTAACTCAACCCTACCTAGAGTACGGTTTTCCCTCAGTGTCAGCTGCTCGAAGATCCTGCCTTTGGAGAAGAATATTGATTTTGTACACAGAAAATATAAGGACATTAGAATTCTGCCAAAAGTGAATGGAGTGGTGCGTTAATTATTCCTCGTTTTTTTTTTTTTTTTTGTGCAATGAGGTTGATCTCAATTGTGCCTCCCTGAAAAAAAGGTAATGCCCGTCCGTGAATTTGTGTCTGGGGCTGGTTCTGCCCCAAACACAAACAGCCTAGCCTTCATCATGGTCAGTGTTCGCATTTTATACAGTAATCTGTTCAAGAGATTGAACCAGCGTAGTCTGTTCCTTCTGTTGAATGAGAGTGGCTGCACCCCTCAAAACTCCCCCAAGCCCCGTTAATACGTAGGCAGAGACTCGGTGAGATGTGAATCGACCGATCTCACTGATTATTACTTCTAAAAATAAGATTACCCCAGAATGAATTGCATTGCTATCCCACCCCAACACTTACACACAATAATAATGATCAATGCTGCCCAATACTTCATTATATTACTTCTTACTGAAAATGATGTTTTAGTAAAACAAGTAAAATGTCATTTGTTTTGTCATATGACAGCTATGAACACACACTAGACAAGTGCAGTCAAGGTGAATACATCTCAATTTTCAGTCAAGCAATGATTTAAAGCATGAATTAATAAAATAATTATATTTTATTTACTGACAATAAGAAACAAATAAGTAAAAGAATGAATAAAAGTAAGCACAATAAATAAATACATATACAAGTCAACAACACATGAAACAAAGCTTTATTCAGACTTATTGTACTAATAATCACGTATATACAGGCGTTGAACCCTCCTACTGTCCATCCTTCTGCCATCTCAACACAGCTGTGCTAATTCTGTGGCTTTATTTTGATGAAGCAGCTGATCACCGTGAACACCTTCACCTTTGCCGTCCATCATTTCCCTCATGGGGACATAATTGATCCAGAGGATGAGGAAGACCATGATGATGGTTCCCTGAACCCTTGAAGCAAGAGTGGAAGAAGATGTGCGGGACAATCTGGCTGGCGCTGCGTCTGCTCCAAACATTTGTGTGCCTCATCTCCAAGAACATGACTACCTGTTAAAAAAACAATTAAAGATTAAAACATTTTACAATCCATGTCAGCATTCCGTTTATTGCCATTTTTCATGCTAATTTTTGATGTATTTTTTTTTTATCGGGCCTGAATCACTGAAATGGTAAGCAGAAGGTTGCTGGTTCGATCTCTGCAGCGTCTCCACCACACTCTCAGAAAATAAAGTACATAATTGTACCTTTAGGGGTACAATGGCTTGTCACTGGCTGTACCCTCAGCATAGGGTACAAATTTGTACCCTTGTGTTTTGTACCTTAAGAGACGAATTTTGTACCTTTGGTGACAATTTTGTACCTTTATTTAACAGTACAAAAATGGACCCTTCAAAAAGGGTACAAAATTGGCTTTGACAGGGTACAATCGTTGACTATAATGGGATATATATATTTTACACACACGTTTAATTAAAATCAGAATTTATTAAATACTTTTCAGAAAATTGAAAACAAATATTTCAAAGTTATCTAACTTAATGGGGTTGTTTTAGGGTGAAATAATATTTTTGAATCAAGCCAACTATTATCACTTATGTTTGAGTTTTACTAACTTAAATCAGTTATGTTATATGGACTAACCAAATTTGTTTAGAAGTTGCATATTACATATTTGTCTATTCAAAGTAAACTAATCATTTTACAACAAAACATTCAATTCAAGCTTAATTAATCAAAATAAAATGCCTTCACTAACTTTAATTTATACTAGTTAGGTTTACTTAACTCTAGTTTGTCAACAGGTTCCACACAAATTACTTCAGTAAACTCAACTCAACATTTGTTAGTTCCTTTTATTAACCAACACAAATATATCAAATTCTTATATCAAAAGTTTTACAAAAGAGAAAACAATTTTTAACTGTTTAAACAGTTACCAGTTTTTAACTTAAAACAGCATTTAAAGGTGATTATATTTACCTTTGACAAACAAAAAACAAAACAACTCTGGACACACGTCACCCAGAACAGTGTGTGTCACAAAAGAAAGAAAAAACTCAGTGAAAAAACTCAACAGTGGTGCATGTCTCACACCAAAAAAAAAAGGGGGGGGGGGATAAACTTGTGTTTTTGTGTTTCAAGTGAGCAGGCCTTGATGTTAAACACCACACGCTCAGTTCACTCATACTGAATATAGTTTGTTGTTAAGCATCTGCACCTTGGTTGAGAGTTTGGTAGCATCCAGCTGGAGGAAGATTTTCTGAAGCACCTCAAAGAATGTTTTCAGTTCCTGACGATAACTGAGGTTCATTGCATATACGACACCCATTAAGAGTGCACATGCAGAAGCGATGTCTCCCAGGTCGTGAAGCACTTCAACACCTTCAATCACTATTCCAACATCAGTTGGAGCGGTGGTGGCATCACCTCCCTCAGCATTAATGCTGTAGATACCGAAGACCACTTGCTCAAGGTCCCTCTGGGCAGCACAGCCATCTGAATCCTTTCCACACACAAAAAAGGAAAACAATGAAATCACCAGCCAATTACATAATTCCAAAGAGCTCATTTGCATTGAAGTTTTCTCTGTAAATGTTTTAAAATAGTGCTTGATTACTAACTTTTGGTCCAAACTGATTCCTCAATTTTGTACACTCTCTGACCATCTTATTAACCCTTATAGGGTCTTTGGGGTCTTTTTGGACCCAAAACGATGTTTACTAAAATTAAAAACAATGTTGTCTTTGTACAGTGTACAAACATTGTACAGTGGTTAACACTTTCTAGATCTACAAATAAAATATCTTATATTAGATATGTTAATGTAAAAAAAAAGAAAAAAAAGCCACACTCAGGGTCTTTAGGGTCTCCAGACAACAAAATGTAATTTTGTAACAATGTTTTATTTATTTATTTATTTTTTAAATACTCTGTTTATTAATGTTTTTACTTCATATTTGTGCAATTTTTGGTGGATTTATCATATCTTTTAAATTTATATAATAAATCAAAAATATTTTGCTGAAATATTTTTTGTTGAAATTTTTTTTTTTTTTTATACAAAAACAGCTTTTTATGTAGAACTCACTTTATAAAAGACCCACATTTCTAACTTTCATTCATGGGGACAACATGGATAATTTGACATAGTTTAGTGTAAGATTTTTGCCCATCTTTTGGAAAATGCAGTTTTTAAAAGTAAAAAAAAAAAAACACTTTTACTAGTAGATGCTGCAGAGCTCCACTATTTGCTATTTGACTGACTGAAAGACATCTTTTCACAAACCAATAAAATAATCACACTTTGTAATTTTTCTTTAGAGTATAACAAATTGGAAAAAAACAAACTTCAAACCAAGTATTAACCACTGTTAATTTTGACAGCAGATTTTAGTTTTAGTCTACGGAAGCCCTGAACCGCATGGTGAAAAAAAAAAAAAGAAAACTTGGTATGGGAAAAAAAAAAAAAAATCTTATCTCGTTATTTCAACATAATATCTTGTTATTACAACATAATATCTCGTTATTTCGAGATATTAAGTCGTTATTATTAATTATATTGGGTTCATTCTGGTCGCATCCGCTTGCTGGTATATGCGTCATCAAATCTTTTATTTAAAAAACAACAGTGTAGTTTACATCAGAAACGACGACGATCGAGGCACTTGACACAAACTCTGGCAGACGATCTCATAAAAATGTATAAAATAATAATAATAAGCCTAATAATACACTGTAACAACACTGTAGCGAACGTAACAACAATGCGTTCTTTAATTGATTCCCTGTCTTATTCTGCCCTCTAGTGGGGAATATTGAAATGAACACAGTTCTTAACATAATGAGGCTTATGTTGAAATAACGACTTAATATCTTGAAATAACGAGTTAATATCTCGAAATAACGACTTAATATCTTGAAATAACGAGTTATTATGTTGTAATAACGAGATATTATGTTGAAATAATGAGATATTATGTTAAAATAACGAGATAAGATTTTTTTTTTTTTCACCAATGCGGTTCAGGGCTTCTGTATTAGTCGGATGGAGTATTGCAGTTTCAACAGAATGACTGTAGCATTGTTTTTCAAATTTAATCTTAAATATATCTGCAAACATATTATTGTATTTTTATGCTTTAGTAGAGTCAAAAACTTACAACTTAAGTTACTGACTTACAGTTACAAGTTACAGAGTTCAGGTATACATTTTGACATTGTGTAATTCTATTTATTAAACGTGTAGAATAATATCCAAAACATTACATATAGCATCATAAATGATGCATTCAGGCGTACATGATTTAAAAAATAAACATACTAGTATAACTTTTAAAATGAAGTCGTGAGCGGGAATGGAAAACCCAGATTGACCGAAAAAATCTGTCGTAGAACCGCTACAGTTAACGTAAATCCATCGTAGCGACGGAGCACTTTAATCCATGAATTATCTCTTATTGCTTTTCGACCAAATTGAAATATGCAGCGCATCAACCTGCGCCACGTGGCTAAACTAGCATGCTAACTTTAGCATGTCTAAGATGCTATAACTCTCTAAAACTAAAGCATGCCAAAAATATATCTCTTATTACAAATAAAAAAGGTCGATACTGATGGAAAAACAAATATCCTCCTACCTTTACCAGCTGTTGAAAATGTAAGACGTCTCTCTGTCAAAACCAATCGAAGAAACACTGCAGGGGGTCGCTCAGGTATGCAGAGAAAGAATCGATTATCTTTGCGCATGTGTAGTCTGACGCATCTTGCCCTTCTTCTTCTTTGGGGTTTCATGGCAGTTGGCGTCGCACTATACTGCCACCCTCTGGATGTAAGAATTTTTTACTTAACATAAATGGTTTGTGTTTAGACAACGCGTTAGGATTTTGTACAGTTAAGTTGAGTAACGTAACCCGGCAACAAACCCACGTGGCTCCCTCCGGCAGCCAACCCTCTTTCATCGGAGCCTCGAACGCAACAAGTCTTGTGTTGTGTGCTTACAAGTTACTGCCTTAAACTGTCGGTTACGTTACCTTGCTCTTATTGGTAATCATAGCTGTATATTATTCCCGTTGGCCACGGGATAATATTCGGTCCAGAATTGATAAAGTACCTCAACCTCAATTTGCCGGTGGACGAATAATTGAAAAGGTATTAAATATTAATTCGGAATAATTTTATATATAGTGAATCAGTTATTATTCACTGTAATTCAATCACCTTTGAGTTATATTGACATTAGATCCCTATTCCCTTACATTCATAACAAGTGGAATTACACCCTCCAACAAATCGTGCATTATGTCCGGTGGTAAAGCTTTTGTCACATCAAAATATTGCAACTCTTCAAAAGGTGAAGGACCATTCACAGCATAAATCACTTTGTCATCAGGAAATTGTTGAATGCGGGCAAGATGACACTGATGAACCTCAGAGGTTCTTAAAACAAAGCTGTCTTCCTCAAACATGCGCTTTATATCTCCATAAGAAGCCATGCAATAACGACAAATTCTACCAGAGTTAAATGTCATGGTAAATCCACCGATCGTGTGAGATGACAAGTTATCACCAGATAAAGTTGCAAGAGCAGCATGAAATGTGTGTTCAGTTTCATCAACAGTTACTGTAAAACCATCGGTTGCCAGTTTTTTTAAGATCATTTAGCAAAGGTTTTAAGATAACATCCAAACCACACTGTTTAACATATGAATAACGCACCCACAACGCTAAATGAATATGTCTCTGCTGTGATCTATACTTGTTGTCCAAATTGCCTACAGTATAATAGAATGCGCATAATTTGTGCTTGGTTCTTTTTGACCCCAACGGGTTAACAACTTCGAATTCATCTTCATAGGAATGCAGCCGCAGTGCAGTTGGGTGATCTTTAAAAAACATGTGTTGTTTGAAAATTTCTCCATCACAGTAGTCTGTTAAAAATTCACTGTCTGTCTCTGGAATATTCTCATTCAGAATTTGATCCCAAATATCCTCATGAGAACAGTAATTTTTCAGCACTTTATCAATGGGTACATATGAATAGGAGCCCACTGAGTGTCCTACAGAGTCCCTTGACTTAAAATGGATCGGTTCTGTCATGTTAAGCTTGGATTTACAATGGTCTTTTATCATGTATGGAGATCGAATAGCTTTTGAGGCCTCATCAAAAAAATCATTAGACTGTATAACCCTTTTCAGTTCTGGACTTTGTGACGTGTCAAAACCACTTTTCTGCAGGTGGTAAGCTATAAAAGCATCATGGTGCTCCTTAAAAAAAAACAGTAAGAAATTAAAATCATTAACAATTTCTTCTTGAACTGACAATGGTAGGTGATTTTTCTCTCTACATTTCAGAACGAACTTGAAAAGATTTTCTTTTAAATTCTTTAACAGCTCATCCATACATGGAGGATTTTCAGTGACAGCGTGTATCCCAGGCTGATGAAAATCTTCGACTACCTCAGTATTTCCATCGTCATCATCGTCAGGACGTAAAACGCGGTCTGTATGTTTCCGATAAACATGTCGCCTAAAAGACTCATATTTTGTAAATGTTGACTGGCAGTCATTAAGTCCACATGTAATAGTGAAATTGGCTTCATGGGCATGAATGAGTCCAATGTGCTGAATTAGTTTCATCAGGTGAATGTCCTCCTGGAACATTTGGAGCACTGGTATGGACGAGGCATGGTGGAGTCAGTAGAGGAGGTTTATTTGCCTAGTGACAGTTATTGGCAGAGGCTGGTCACCATCCACAACTATTTTGGCAATGTACCTTTGGAGAAATATTAGAGTGTTCTTCAGATGTCTTGGATATACAAGATTAAACACGAAGTATGTGCAGAAGGCTGAGAGGATTCATTCGTCAATTCCTGAGTTGCGAAACACCTTGATGTGGTCCACTTTCAGAATGTTTGGAGCTCTCCTGGCAAAGGCCATTTTCCAGTCTCGGTCCGTCAACTGAATAGTTGGGTACGGGCTGTCAAGATCAGTCTATTCAAAGCCAAAAGGAAAAAAGCAAATTAACCTGACAGTTACCATTTGGTGAAAAATATTAATACCTCACAAATTCTGGTAATGAACAAAACATTAATCCATTCTGATGTGCTGTACATAAATCATGTAATAAATAGTAAATTAATTGTGTAGCGTGAACACCCAAAACAAAATCTAGAGTAACATTTTATTTAGTCATTGTGCACAAATATTGTGCTTATGTACTCAAACTTCCGCTTTTTCCTTTCACACAAGAACAGGTATGAATTGCTGTTAAAACTTGTTTGACTGGATTTTAAGTAAAGTAATTTAACAATGGTGGAAGACAAAAAGCAACAAGGACCATCCAATCAAGTCTTCAGCTTAGCAACAATGATGAGGTGATCAAGGTGGAGGTGAACAAGAGATTTTAGCAAGCAAGACATAGCTCTCCAAGTGTAATAAAGCGATCTGTTAGGAGAAGCAGAGACAACAGGGACCCAAGAGCAGATAAATTGCAAACAGAGTTTATTGCCCAAGGGGGTAAAGGAAATCAAAACAAAACAAAATAACTGGTAGCCGAGCCACCAAGTAGAAGGGCGAGACAGAGGCGAAATCCAATGGGCAGGCGGAGGTCAAAACCAGAATCAGACCAGCAGATACAGGGCAAAACCAAGGCGTTAGTCCAGAGCAAGAGCAAGAGGGTCAAAATCCAGGTGAGCCAGCCAAGGAATGAAAGGGAACAGGAACTGGGGAAATGAATAACAAAAACAGGGTAAAATAACCAGACAAGGCTTCTAAATGTTTAGGAGTAATCAAAAACAAGATCTTCCAGCAAGGGGACAGAGGTGAAGCGTACGGAAACCAAAACACACTGACAGAGAACCAAAGCAAGAGTAGTGGAGAAAATCAGTGCAGAAGATGGGGAACAGGTGTGTGAGTAATGAGAGAGAGAGTGCTGATTAGAATGGGATTCAGCTGTGATGGTAAGGTGAGGTGACAATCAAGACACAAGACAAACACAGCAGAAAGATCAAACCAGAGTCCTGACACGATCAATGTTTTCCTTGAAGATGTAAGGCAGAAAGATGAGGGCTGCCCTGAAGTCAATTATCTGCAAGACATAAGATATACTTGATATTTAAACAATTTTTCTAATTCAGAAGCAGTGCAGGTAAATATAAAGGTCATCACTATGCATTTGGTCCAGTGTCGATGTTAATTTCAGGTAAGCAATTTGAATGTAAAAAGATGATTTTCCCACAGAACCTGTGTTAATTAACACTTTGTTAATTGAAGTACACCGTTTTATGACATAATAATAAATCTAAAATAGAATTAAAGACATAAAGGCCCACGACTGGAAACACTGTAGTATTGGCATCAACATTTAATCAGTACCTGGAAGATCCTCGGTAAGAGCTTCTTTTGTCTCCAGGTAAAACTTGAATAGTGGGCATTTCCTTTGAGCTAGGTGAAGCACCTTCGGTACAATACATTTGAAGCCTTCATTGAATCGCTGACAAAAGTTCCCTGTTGCTGGATGGATGCTTTCCAACTCATCACACAACTACAGAAAAAAAAAAAACATTAAGCTTTATTCCGTATCAGAAATCATCATGCAGCTTGATACTAATCTAAGAAGCAGTTCGTAATGGCTTATGGATGATATGTGACATTTGTGTGTAGAGTACATGTTAGTTTTCATACTATAAAACCTGCATCGTTTATTTCAGCGGTCACATTTTTAATAATGAATAACATTTCAGTTACATAGTGGTTTTGGCTTGTTTATTAGAGCACAATACATTCACCAAGGTTGACCCAGTAACTCCCTCCCTGTCATGAAAGAGTCACCAGGAATGTACTGCTCCAAAATGAATGATAAATAATATGCTATATAGCTCACCACAGGTATAATATTTATTCCAGTCAGACAAAACAGCAGTTTCATATTTGTGAGTTGTTTTCATTCATTAAATCCTTGTGCAAGAAAAATGGCCAACATTGGTCTCTAATTTGTTAATGCTACTATCTCATCAATAATTAAAACTATTTATGCAGGAAGAGTTCAACTTTTGTAATGTCCCGCCCCATCCAGGCTGTGATTGGTCAGTCGACGATAAATGAAACTGACGAGCACGTCGATTTTATGAAAAGTTGAACATGTTTAAACTAAAGGCACCTGATATAGCTAAATAGCCAGCTAGCAAAACTCAAAACCTCCTTATCTTCTCCCTGCCGTCTTCGGTCTCACCGGTCCAGCTGCTGACATCTCAGTCTTTGTTTTTGTGATGAGCTGCTCAAGCGGCCATACTCCTGGTTAAGTTCTCATTTTCATGACAGGGAATCAAACTTAGTGCATGTATTACACTCACACGGATCAGCAAATAAGAATATACCGTTAAGAATTCTAAAAATGACCATAGGATATATTTTTACTTACCCCGGTGGGTGTCCTTAAGAAAGGGTACTTCTTAAGTGTGTCCTCTACAGTCATGCCATCAGCAATCTCCTTTTGCCGCCATGCAAACGTCTGCTGCATTCGGTCCCGTACGATCCTGAAGTCAGGTTGCATCTTCTGATACTGGCTATGTAAGACATTCACATGAGCCTCAATGGAGGATAGATCCTCACCCAGAACACTTGGTGCCTTTATGGGAATTGAGATGAGATACTCTTACAAACACATCTGATATAAAACTAAATTGTCTTGTGTAGTTCCACTGAGGGAACCAATCTTCTATCAATCTGATTGAACAGACTTGACCAATCTTATAACTGATAACTACAAAACTTAGAAAATACAACAGACATTAACCAACTAACAGTGACTACAACTTAACTAAGCCTCATTTATTACCAATGCACCAAGCTGGGCATCACAGACCTTGGACACATTCCTCTGACTGGTCCTCGCCGGTTTTACAAGTTGCTTTGATTTTTTGTGGCCAAACTTCTCCTTACTACCTCTCACTTCACTGTTGTCAACCAGAGGTGCACGCTCCCACTTGAATTTACGCCTCAGAGACATGTGCCATGTGTGCTAATTGAAAACAGAAACATCGATTACCAAAGACAGGCATGAAAACTGGTCAGGGGTTTAAAAAAAAAAAATAAGGATACAGCAGCAAAAAATCCAAATCCAATCAACTATATATATAAAATGAGAAGGATCATGTCAGATGTATTCCCTGCCACAAAGAAATAAATTAAAAAAAATTTTTAAATGTGATATACATTTAATTTATTTCTTTGTGGCAGAGAATACATCTGACATGATTCTTCTTATTAATTTCCTTGATAACACCTGATAAAGGGAATGCAAGCTCTTCTCCTTTAACCTCAATCTTATATACAATATTATATTCCAGTTTTAGCCGTGACCAGTTCCAGGTGCACTTCAGGCCTGCATCCAACTGCTTCTGCTTCACTAGCAGTGTATCACTCTTTCCTAAATGACTCATTCTGATATTAAGCCATAACACAGTTAAGGTTGCACATTTTGGGTTGCTTTCATATGGCATGGTTTACCTAGTACCATAATAGCACACATACAAATCAAGTGCATGTACGTAATATGAGTGCACAGAACCGTATAAAACCGTTCAAGCAAACAGATCAAGTGTTATTCCTTAGATTGAAGAAAAGAAAAACTAAGCAACATTTAGTATTATGACAGACCTGCACATAACATTGGAAAGATGTAAAACTTCATGTTAAAAATACTGTGTATAGTTTATTTGCCAATGCACTTACATAACCATTTCCCTATTTCGGAAAGGATATTTCGCAATCAGCATCTTTACAACTTGCACATATTCTGAAGTTGTGGGATACCTACAAGAGAAGAAAAGCAAATCAATTGAAGGCCATCGGCCTTGAAATGATCGTGCACCAGGACAAACATCCCTTTTTTTCAGCATGAATTTTGTTTCATGGCGAAAATATGCTATACAAAGACTTCAGTTAAAATATTCCAGTTACACCTATAAAATATTTCCCCCTAGGGAATTTAACCATTTCTGGTGGTTTCCTAGAATCAGATGAAATGTTAATGGAAGTATAGTTTAGCCTTAGCTCAACTGCTTTAAGTCTAGGTGACATCTTCAACATGCAGATTATTATCATTATTTTTTCTTAACTAGCTTAGGTTGATACATCACTGACATTCAAGTCTTGCAAATCATTGTATCGCTTTCCCATATCTAATATTGCCTTCAACACACTTACGTACATTGTGTATTGTGCCACAGCCTCATAGAGAACCCGGATCACTATGTGTCTATCCTTTGGATTTTTCTGGCATGGTTCTTTGTTGTCTAGCTTTGTTTGTAGTTGTCTGGGGAATGCTGGAATGTCAAAACTAGCAGGCAGTCTCACATTAGCTCCATTCCTGTAATATAGCATTTTTTGTCTTTTTTGTCCAAGTATTTTGTCAAAATATTTAATCTAGTTCCATCTAGTTTAAGATCTTTTTGATCACGCCGGTGTGGGACGGTTTGTTGGGATATGTGCCACTGGCTGATGAGTCGGTAAGGTCTTCACAAAGGATGAGCTAGTTAACATAGTCTCTGCCGACACCACAGGGCCACATTGCTGCCGCACACAGGCACAGGTTCCTCGTCCGACCCGGACACGGCCCGGATCCAGCCAATCACGTTAATTGTTAAACCTCGGGATAAGCAGAGACAAAAAATTAGCGTAGACGCCATTCTTCTTCCGATGTAACAGGTACATCTGGTGTTATAGGAAGTGTTCCCGGTTCCGGCTGACCTGATCTATGCAGCCTAACAATCCTTTAACGGATATGAAGACAAAAGTTTATAGTGCGTCATGTGTATGCCAGGTTAAATAGATGCGTTTTTAGTCTAGATTTAAACTGACAGAGTGTGTCTGCTTCCCGAACAATGCTAGGAAGATATACAATTATACTGCCTATACTGTAAAAAATTGCTGTAAATTTACAGCAAAAATTTACAGTACTGAACCGTTTTCTAAAATTACAGTTTCTTACCGTAAATTAGCACGTGATCTGTGGGGGAGAAGAGAAACTGGTAAGTAACCTTAGTTGGCAAGAGTGCCACAGCCTCATAGAGAACCCGGATCACTATGTGTCTATCCTTTGGATTTTTCTGGCATGGTTCTTTGTTGTCTAGCTTTGTTTGTAGTTGTCTGGGGAATGCTGGAATGTCAAAACTAGCAGGCAGTCTCACATTAGCTCCATTCCTGTAATATAGCATTTTTTGTCTTTTTTGTCCAAGTCCCTTCCAATGAATAGGTTACCAAACAATACGTTAAGTGCAGGCCTGCAGTCTTTGATAACCTGTTTTAAATCCTTTCAACTGGTCAGGTATAAAAATTCAGGTAGCCTTAAAAAAAATGTCTGCCCCAAATGTTAACTGGTATGAGGACAATAATTGCTAGAACAAAAATTATGGTATTAGTGTTCTTAAGCCTCAAGTTGGTCACTAAAGCTAAGATGAAACTTAGAAGACGCTTTGAAAACATCATACATTCACTAACCTTGGTATAGCTGAAGTAGATTGCTGGCATTCCTCTGGAGGTACAGGCTCTAATGTCAGCGTTACTACTGGCTCTTTCAGCTTGCATACAAACCGGTTGAATTTGACCTGCTTCTTAAAAGATCCTTGAAACAAGTACGCAACCATAGTCTCAGTGAGGCCACAGTCAACTGTTTCACCATCCACATCATTATCTGAGAAAGTAAACAAGAGGGATATGAAACAGCTGTGGACTTGACTAAAAAGTAATCCAAACAAACGGATATAATTTGACCATCATATAATAGCAACAACATTAGCTTTGTGCCCAAAGCCCTCGCTAGGTTCACATATGTTAAACTCAGGGATTAAAGAAAAATATACATATGTTTTGCCTGAATTTTTCCATGGCCAAACCCCGTTCCAAAGCCTGTCACACATCCAGTTTTCTTCTTGTTAGGAGTAGTGAGTACATGGCATGCATTACCTTCACAAATGAAATACTCAAATAACATTTGCATTTGAAGAAAGGCCATTTTGAACTACGTTTCTAACCCTAACCCTAACTATTTTTAAATTTCAATGCTTTCAATCTAATTCTTTTACAAGACTTGACTCTTTGTGATGTAGCTATACAAATAATTAAATATTGGCATTACTTTAACAAGTTATTTCTCAAATAATAAAAGCCAAATAGAGCCGCGTCGAAATCAGGCGCATAAAACACGACTCTTGGCTGCATGTCAATATCCACGAATTAGGTTTATTTGACAAGTTGTAAGTACTGTTGAGTTTTTGAACATTTTCAAAGCATTTTCCCAAAATATGTGTCAAAATAAGATTTGTCACCAAAAATCATTCCATTTGCTGAAACACGGAGAAAGTTATGGCCAAATTAAGACTCAAAAATTCCCCATAGTGGATGAAAACATCCCGAACAGCACATAAGGGTTAAGACCGCGAACACAGCGGTGGAGTGCGAGTGAAGGGTAGGTACACTGTACCTCAAAAAGGTATGTACCTTGAGGTCAAATAATAAGCCCTATGGGGTACGTGTAGTGTAGATTGTACCTTGGGGGACAGAAATGGACTCCTACTGTACCCCTATTTCTGACAGTGCAGTGTGTCCTTGTGCTAGTCACTCGTGATAACTGACTTCTTATACAATACTAATGTTCCTTCATTTATCAACGGTACAAACGGTCAAATAAAAAAGACAACTAATGTTGAGTTACTTGTACATTTGTTTATTTATATTACTCACATTCATGTAATGTAAGCAGTGTTGAATTCTACATAAAGCACAGATAAATCATTCAGATGTCTATTTCATGTTGTGATGAGCTCATCATCTACAATACTTATTGAATATTACCCTGTCAGATGTTAAATAAACATTTAGTAAGCGTATTTATGATGTACATGGTTCAGAAGTCATGTAAATCCACTTTGGTGACGGACGTGAGCTTACTAGAGCTCCTGTTAGCTGTATGTTATAAAACGTGTTTTTACAGCAAAATCACAACTATACTGCCTATACTGTAAAAAATTGCTGTAAATTTACAGCAAAAATTTACAGTACTGAACCGTTTTCTAAAATTACAGTTTCTTACCGTAAATTAGCACGTGATCTGTGGGGGAGAAGAGAAACTGGTAAGTAACCTTAGTTGGCAAGAGTGAGTGACACGTCTTTTTCCAGTGTAAGTTGTCTGCATTTTAAGTGTGAAATTTGAAGCAGGAAGCAGATGGGTGAATCTAAAATAAGTGTGTTCACTTTTAATCTTATTAATTTGATTTAATTTTGCGCTTTGAGACAGTGGGTGTAGCTAAATTTATTTTTTCTCAAATTAAGTGTATGTGTGCGTTATCGCAGCTGGTTGCATATTTTTGTTCTATCATTGAGGAAAAGTTACTCGAATATAGAGGGAAATGTAATAGTGTTCGTTGGATTATTTTATTAAGTAGGTTTTTGAATTTGCCGCCTTTTGGCAGTATGTTTTTTTACGGTGGAAGCTAGGTTTTTCAGTAGGAGTGAATTGCATAGCGCACGTCTTTCTCGCTGTAAGTCATCAACGGTAGTTGATGTAGAAGTTTTTTTTAATTTGCCGCCTTTTGGCAGTGCGTTTTTTTACGCGGTGGGGGATGGTGGAACAGCTAACGTTAGGTTCTTTAGCACGAGCGAATTCCACAGTTGAAATTATCTGCACTGATTGAATGTCAAGTCTCGTCTAAAGCAACACGGGGTAATCTAAATTGTATTATTATGTTGGTTTTGTACGGTATATGAGCTCGTTTTAACAGCATAGTTTTGCACTCGATAAATTCGCTCCAACAACGTAAATTAGATGTCGATATAACAGATGAAATTCATTTAAACTTTAATTTGTTCCTCAAAGTTAAAACACTCGAGTGTTTGATAGTCGGACTGTGCTCTTATACTTGCGAACTTTGTGCACACACATGCAGTACTTTAACTGCATTTGTGAGACACATGCGCATTCACATTCATTTTTGGTGTATTTTTGCTGTTTTTATTCTATGGCAGAGGAGATAAATGCTGTACGATGGATGATAAGCCTAGAGGGCCGTGTTATTTGTGAGTGTGTCCAGTCATCATTTTTGACTGCACATGCAACACTGTTTGCTGTTTACAACGTCTTAAACCTGCAGTATCAAGAGGAGGCTTGTTGCATATTGGAGTTTCTTCAAAGGTGGGACACTTAAGTTTTCCTTATTGCATTTTTTTTTTTGCATTTTCATAAGAATTGACATGATTCTTGCATACTATGTTAATTTGTTATAAAACTGTCTTTAGACGATTTGTCGGAATAAACCCAGAAAGAGGCTCAAAGACCTGCAGAGGCAAGGTGGTCTCCAAGAAGACTGGAAAAGTGGTGAATAAAAAGTCTGCAACAGTTCATCCAAAGGTTGCCTCTCTGTTGAAAAATCTTGTGGATTTCGAATGGGACTTCATCTAGGTAAGTAAATTTGCACATACACTGTACATTTGTGTGCCCGTTTCCCACTAAAGTTGTGATACCAACTTTTTTTGTAGAACATGTAAAATAATTTACAATACGCTACTGGAAGCTCATTTCATTTTAATTTCAGATGTTCTTTACAATGTATTACTGAAGTGTGACTTTCAAAATCCAGAGTGTGACAGGGATCACTGTGCCATTCTTCAAGCTTAAAATGTCTTCCCATTTACTCTCTCCTTAAAGGGTTAGTTCACCCAAGATTGCAAATTCTGACATTTATTACCCTCGTGACGTTCCACACCCGTAAGACATTCATTCATCTTCAGAACAAATTAAGATCTTTTTGATGAAATCTGAGAGGTTTCAGTCTCTCCATAGAGATCCAACGCAACTATCACTCCAAGGACAGAAAGGTAGGAAAAAGACATCATTAAAGTACTCCATGGGACTCCAGTGGCTTAAACTCAATTTTATGAAGCGACGTGACTGCTTTGTTTGTTCAAACATAATTTACCAATTTATTCACAAAATAATATCATCCAGAACGTTTACGCAACAATGCCAGATCTCGCGTGGACACAAAAAGGATGCGCCGTGAAGCTCTCGTGAAGTCTAAACACAACCCTCTTGCGTCGTGAAGCTCTCGTGAACGTGCGTTGCAGATGGATATTTTTGTAAGTAAAGTGGTAGATTGTTATTTGTGCAAACAAAGCACTTGTGTCACTTAATAAAATTGAGTTTAAGCCACTGGAGTCACATGTAGTACTTTTAAATAATGTCTTTTTCCTACCCTTCTGGACCTTGAAAGTGGTAGTTGCATTGGATATGGAGAGACTGAAACATCTTAGACTTCATCAAAAATGTTAATTTGTGTTCTGAAGATGAACGAAAGTCTTACTGGTGTAGAACGACATGAGGGTGAGTAATGACAGAATTTTCATATTTGGGTGAACTGACCCTTTATGAAGATTTTAGATAAACTTTAATCATGTTGCTTTTTGTCATGTTCTTTTGACACTTTATTTACTTCACTCCCCCTCTCCTCTTTTCAGACTACACCTGCCTCAGTTTGAAGTTCTTGGGATTTTCCTGGATTTTCCTGGCATGTTCCTGGCCTGTTCCTGGCCTGTTCCTGTTCCAGTTACTTGCCAGGTTTGGACTTGGACTGACTTGTATTAAGACCAACTTCAATCAAAAGTTTTCAAATCATTTACTATTTCATAAAGGCTGTTTTTAGGGAAACACGAAGACTGATTATTCTATTGGATGTGGTTGTTTTTTGTTAAAGCATTCAGATTAATTCACTAAAATAAATGTCAATAAATATTGTGCTATAAGTACCCTCTTGATCCTGTTTTTTTTCCTTCTCTTTTTCTTGGGGATATCTTGTACAAATAAACTCGTATTGTAATAATTTATAAATACAGATATACATATTAAAGTTAATAAAGAATACATAACTTAGAATACAGTAATGAAACTGCAGGATTACAGATTACAAAGATGGAAACACTGCTGCCAGTATTTTACTGTTAAATTACAGAAAAAATGTAATTTGGATTACGGTAATGAAACTGTAAAATTACAGTACACTGCTGGAAACCCTGCTGCCAGTATGTTACCGTTAAATTACAGAAAAACTGTAATTTGGATTACTGTAATGAAACTGTAAAATTACGGTACACTGCTGGAAACCCTGCTGCCAGTATGTTACCATTAAATTACAGAAAAACTAATTTGGATTACGGTAATGAAACTGTAAGATTACGGTACACTGCTGGAAACCCTGCTGCCAGTATTTTACCGTTAATTTACGGGTAAATTTTTTACAGTGTAGCGTCTTTACACCTTCAACACTTCAACAGTTTACAGTAGTTCAACAAATGCGATTTTAACACAAGGAACGTTTTCAATACTCACATTTGAAAACGTCTCTTTCTCCTCCGTCTTTGATTGACGTATCCTCTCCAGTGGCCTCCTGGGATAGAAAAGTACTTATCGGTAAGCACTCAGGAATCTGGGCGGAAGCAGTAGGCCATCCGGGAACTTCTCGACTACTCTTTTACGACTACTAAGGTTTCGGACATACTTATTCACTCACCTACTGCTTTTCCCCTACTATATAGTAGAGAAGTAGGCGATTTCGGACCCATTTTAAGTAGACGTACGTTCCAATCTCGCGAGAAATAGTACGTCACCGAGGTAATTCTCGCCTACTCTTTTATGACTACTGTGGGATTACAAATTTATAAAAAGTTATGTACATGGTGTTTTTGTTTTTACATTTGGTGTTAAAGTCTAAGGGGATTAAGTCAGGCAGACATTAACATTTGGTCTGTGGGTATCTTCCTGTTTATTTGGCATGACAAGTGTAAGGTACAGCTGTCCCTTTTGTCTCTATGATAATGTAAAGGAATGGGCTATACTGTCAGACTGATCTGATTAGCACCCCCCCTGCATTTGAATGACACTGTTATGCTGATTAAATCAAGGCTGGGGAAATGCCGGGAACGGACATTTGTCTCCACCCATTGTCTCCACCTATATTGTGAATGTATTTAAAACTGCAATGTACACTAGCTTAAAGAGACTTGGATGACTACAGCAACGCACGTTTTCTCAATAAAGAGCAACTTCTTCTTAAAAGATACCCCAAGATCTCCTGGTCTCTACTTCGACGAAGAAAAAGATTCCAACACTACTAAGGTTTCGGACATACTTATTCGCTCGCCTACTGCTTTTCGCCTACTCAATAGTAGAGAAGTAGGCGATTTCGGACGCAGCCATGCACATCCACTCCCCTTCACTTCCCACAATGCACTACACCTGCGCACTACATTTCCCAGAAGCCTTGTCCCCTGTCACTGATCACCCCAGACAGCTGCAGCACATTATCCGTCATTATTTAAGCACCATTCACACACACACAAATGGCGAAGTCTTGATTAGCTAACAACTGTCATTTCTGAGCATTATGCCGTGTCTTGTTTTCTGCCTGTCTGTTCTGTTTATTGATTGTTTGCTGCCCATTTTGTTGGACTTACTGCTCTGGATTATTGGACTATTGCTTGCCTGCCGCCTGCCTACGACCTACTCGCCTGTGTACTGTTTCTGATTCTGCCTTTTCTCCGACATCCCTGTTTGCTACCATTTGACCCTGCCTGTTACACCATTCTGTGCTTCATTAAAGCCTGCATTTGGATCTCGTTCGCCGTCTCGCCCTTTCAATACAGTAGGAACACCTATGAATGAAGCCCACCAAATGAACACAACTTCACATTCCAAAGATCAAAGAGATCCCCAATGAACCATCATGCCCCCATCGTGCCCCTTGAGCTGTAAAACTTAACTCAGGGAACGAGACGGCTGAAAGGAGACGGCTCCCCTACACCTGCTTAATTTAAAACTAGTGATTGTAGTGTAGGGGATTTTACAGTTAAAGACCCAAAAGACCAGATATGATAAATGAAGACCCGGAGTCAGAGTTTAAAAAAATAATTTGAAGAAAATTTTAATAAAGAATAGTTTGCAGTTTCATCAGCAGAAGCAGCTTCAAGTCTCACAAGGAGTTCGTAGGCCGCTCTCTCTCTCCTTTCTCCTCACTCTCTCCCGTACATTCACATTTCCAGAACAATTATACTCTAACAGAGTCTACTAACTACGTCATTACTAAGATACTGATTGGTTAAGAACACTAGACAAAACTGGTAATTTTCCACACATGGACAGATAGTCAGAATCATATCTTCTTCCATTATGATGCTGACGATCGGACCCTGAACTTAGGCACAGAATGTCCTTCTAGGTCAGGCCTATAGGCGCCTTCAGGTCTCCAGTCCAGATGACAACAGTCCACCAGTACCCATAACAGACCTGCACAGAACACTTAGCCCACATACAAAGATACACATGATTCACAGTTTCTTCAAGGCTAGAGTTGGTCTGAGCTCTGCTCTGAACAGGAAACTTTTCCAAAACATACTGATAAGTTGTACTTTTCTCTCAGTCAGAGGTACAGACAATATACATCAGTATTTTCTAGTGTTTGAAAATGAAAATGAAATTAAAGGCTTTAACGTAAGTTAAAGTTACTCATTCTAAATAATTCAACATTTAGAAAGATAATTTCGTGATAAATCACTCAAAATATATATATATTGAAGCGGCAGTGGATTCCAGAATCCACCCCTTCAGTCCCCCCTTAAAGGCCAATGTGGAGTCCTAAACTACACATCTGGTCTTAACAATAGAAGCCGCTTCAAAATTTTACATTTATGACCCATGCTCCCCTGGCAGGTTACAATTTTGATAAAATAGACAATATGTTTTCCCTTTAACGACTTGCTAGAACAGAATATTCTACAGAGCACATAGTGCATTATTGACCTTCAGATCTTACACATAGTTGTCTTTACATCAATCTTGGCAAATATGGTTTATCATCAAATTCATTGATTACAAAACAAGTACATATTTATTCTCTGGAAGCCGGGCTAAACGAGTAAGCACTGTTACTGCATTCCTGGCATGGGCCAGACCCTCAGTCACCCCTCAGATCCTAAATACAGACATTGCCTGTAACCATAAATACCAGGATATATTCACTGGTTTTTAGAAAAATATGATTTCCAATTCATTACATAATACAAGAAGATGGATTCTAAATCCACTCCTTTCCCTTTCTTAAGATTAAAAACAAAATTGTTGTTTAAATAAACAATAAACAATGAAACATATAAGCAACACCCATGATAATTCATCTAATTACTTTAAATCTCTACAGAAATCATCCTTCAGCTTACAGTGTACAGACAATTGTCATGTACCATCTTGATTACAGAACATCTTTTCAATATCCTTTTTCTGAATCCTCTATAAATAGAAATAAAAGAAAAAGAATTCACATCATAAATTCTTTCATTATCTTCATTAAACCTTAATAAACCTTTTCGTTAAGCTTTCTTTTCACTCCAGATCCATTTACAGTCATTATCACTTTTTCATTCAACCCTTGTTGCATAAAATGTAGTTCTCTAGACATCTAATGTCATGCATCCATTTAATGAATGAAAAATAAAACTTAAAAGTTATATTCCCTCCTTTATTTGCCCACCGGCCTTCCACAAATGAGGGTGCTCTCTGGATAGTGTTTTAATAGTGACTCAGCCAATGTGTCACTTTGTCTCTGCCGTCAAATCTTATAACATATACGTTTATCATTCTGATCACAAATAACTGACAGTATTTAATTTAGACCCTCAGTTAAATTTAGACAAGGGTTTTTAACCCAAGGACGGCAATCTTAAATTCCACATTACCTTTTACATAAATACTCTTAAACATACTAATCCAGAGTGTAATTCAAATCAACAACAGAAATGACAAAAGTCATAATTACCAATAGTAGACAGAGCTGGATAACCAATCCACTTAAAGCTCGTCCTGTATGTTCTGTATCGTCTTTTCATCAGATTCGATCAGAAGTATCGGCTTCTGTACAATTATTGTTGTTTCACTTAACCCACTGTAATGACAAAAACACTCATTCCAGAGGTTAATGACATACACACACAATAGGGTCATGATAGTTCCCCAAAATGAACACATACAAACATACAAACAGTCAACATCACACACACACTTGTTCACATGTATGTGAACCGCTCATTTTCTAGGTCTAAAAATATATTTAAACTTCACACTTTTCACGTAAATTATACTTAGTGTTATATAATCTTTAATCCATTTTCAAAGCATACCTCTTCACTATAATTTGTTTTATTTAGAAAAGTCAGCAGAGTTCTTACAGTTCTAACATCATTGTTTTGTTTTGTTTAAACTTTAGCAGGCCGATAACAGACACAGCACCATCCTTGCCTCCACCCCAGCAGTCTCTCTCTCTCTCTCTCCTACTTTCAAATAATCTTTTCAACAGCCTCAAGACTGTAACTTAGACAAAATTAAATATTTCATTCATTACTGCATATAAAACTGTTAATCATTAACCAATGTTATAATACATGTTTATTTTTCAGATAAAAAAAAGAAACCATTACCACAATCCTTATATGTTATCCTAGGAGCCTTTTAAGGTTATCTTTAGTTTAAATGCTCACTTTACTTAACTTCCTCTTGAATCTGCAAACGCGGTCTTCATCTTTAGCCACCACCATGTCTTTGCATTCCTATGCCATGTCTAATGACCTGCTAGAGTAAAACTATGATGCAGACGTATTATTTCAAATTCAACACAGTCTCACAGATTCAGGGATTCACAGTAATACTGAATCCAAAACTTATACAGTTTTTGCCAATAGGGCAACCAACATCATGTTAATAAATTTTGCCCTGATCTCCCCAGAAATTACGGACAGTCACCTCATGGTCTCAGTTGGCTCTTGAAAGCTCATTCCCATCAGCTCTTTATCAATAATCTTCTCTTCTTCAGGGTGTTGTCCCCTGGCATAGTTGCATCAAGTTGTGGACACTTGTCACAATGAAAAACAAGCCATCCTAGGAATGCGGTTTCTGGTGAGAGGTATGGAGGAACATTTTTGGGTCAGACTTCTGTACTTCTCACAGATCCCCCCTTAATGATGCTGCTGGCCTCACAGACATCCGTTCCACTCTCATACCCATCTCACATAAACACCTCCCTTCAGGGTAGATGCCCAGTGTCGCCGGTAACCCCCTGCCTTAGGTTGTCCCCTGTCTGGCCAAAGAGGATCTTACCCGTCACTGAGAAATCACCTCATGCACACTGGTAACCGCTCTTTCCCATTCCAAAATCTTTGACAGTCTTCTTCAACAGAATCAGGTGTTTTGGTGAGCTTAAGGAAGACGCATTCAAGAGCCACCAGAGCCATTGGACTGCCTAATAGTGTTACAACAGGGAAACAGGTTCATTACAGCAGTATTTAATCACTAAAAGTCATTAGACATCTTTAAAGCAGGAACATCAAAGCTGAGATTATACATCTTTAACTGGAACCATCCGCCCTGTGCATGGTGGTGACTAGGATGAGACAAAAAAGTTACTGGTCATAAAATAAATTTGTCAAAATAGTCACTTCTATCATTCCAGGTCTGTATTTAAAGACCTCTTTAAAGACATTTCATTTTACTTTGTCACATTTAACAACAAATTGCCCTCTTCATGGCACTTATTTCTTTAACATCTTTGTCAATGATTTTCAACTGGCACCCTGTGCTTTTACTATAAATATCTTATCACTTATAACACCGGCTCAGATAACAGCAATTAGCTGAGTTTGAATAAGACGGAGAGAGAGATTCTGTGGCATTCAGGACTGGTACACTGCATTTTCATAAACTTTTAACATCAGACTTTTGTTTGATATCTTGTGACTCTGACCCAGCTTAAGACTTTGCCAGAATTGACATGCATTTTTGAATTAAACATCATTTTTATATTTATTTTTACCCACATATTAGGGAATTTAGAAATTACAAATTTCCCATCAGGTTGAATCTTTTTGCAAATTCATGAATAAGCACAAACAGCTAAACATTTAAACTTTTCTAGTTCTTTTGTTTGAAGGCAGTCAAGTTATTTAACTTGCCAATCAGAATTAAAACCTAGGCTGACTATTCTCTTAATAAGTTCTGTTCAAATTTCTTTTAAGTGAGCGAATCAGAGCAGAGCTGCTTACAGCATTTGCTCTCTTCTGTCTCATTATCTGTTTCAGGACTGATCAAGTTACTGATCAAGTTACTAAATTTGTCAGCCATATCTTAGTCACGGTTAATACTCACCTGAGAGAGATGGAGACGGCAACCTTTGAAAAACACAGCTTTGGCTTCTGCTTGATGAAACTGCAAAGTATACTACGAGACACTGGTCACATATACTGGTACAATCCAATCAGGGTCACAAAATTTCTTATTAAAAATCGGAATCGTTCCAGATGCATCCCTGGCAAACAAACAACCCTATTATCTTTTATATTTTGTATCTAATTAAAACTGTTGTCCCTACCTATCTGAATCTCTAAGTTCGGGGTACCCCTATCTGGAGTGGCAGCAATGAAGCGTCAGGTTTACGATTTTACACATCAAGTGCCTATTCACTCTGGTTGGGGGTGCGTCAATACACCAAATGCACAATCAATGTACCACAAACAAGTG
Source organism: Zacco platypus (assembly GCA_038088235.1). Taxonomy (NCBI): domain Eukaryota; kingdom Metazoa; phylum Chordata; class Actinopteri; order Cypriniformes; family Xenocyprididae; genus Zacco; species Zacco platypus. Next base: position 9,851,141 of record CM076081.1, on the reverse strand, counting down.
TCCCAATCAGAGCGTGTTCACCGGGGCACACATGTAGTGTCTTTTTTTTTTTTTACTCTGGTGGGGGTGTCCATACACCAAATGCACAATCAATGTGCCACAAACAAGTGTCCCATCCAGAGTACTCCCCGGAGCGCCCGCCTTACACAGCGTATCAAGCGAAAAAGAACTGGAACCTCAGCTTCCTGTCCTCAACATCAACCCTGGTCAACATCGACCTCTGGAAGATGAATGGGCCCTCACGTCTGAGGGAACCCTATCGCTCCCCTTTCTCTCCACCACTTCCACTCCAGACAGTCCTAGCAAAAATAATAAAACAACTTCCTACCTTGTTTGTTGTTTAGCCAGGAATGTCACCAAAGAATGATTGCCCGCGCATTCTCCACCATTAACTGTAGGGGATTTTACAGTTAAAGACCCAAAAGACCAGATATGATAAATGAAGACCCGGAGTCAGAGTTTAAAAAAATAATTTGAAGAAAATTTTAATAAAGAATAGTTTGCAGTTTCATCAGCAGAAGCAGCTTCAAGTCTCACAAGGAGTTCGTAGGCCGCTCTCTCTCTCCTTTCTCCTCACTCTCTCCCGTACATTCACATTTCCACAACAATTATACTCTAACAGAGTCTACTAACTACGTCATTACTAAGATACTGATTGGTTAAGAACACTAGACAAAACTGGCAATTTTCCACACATGGACAGATAGTCAGAATCATATCTTCTTCCATTATGATGCTGACGATCGGACCCTGAACTTAGGCACAGAATGTCCTTCTAGGTCAGGCCTATAGGCGCCTTCAGGTCTCCAGTCCAGATGACAACAGTCCACCAGTACCCATAACAGACCTGTACAGAACACTTAGCCCACATACAAAGATACACATGATTCACAGTTTCTTCAAGGCTAGAGTTGGTCTGAGCTCTGCTCTGAACAGGAAACTTTTCCAAAACATACTGATAAGTTGTACTTTTCTCTCAGTCAGAGGTACAGACAATATACATCAGTATTTTCTAGTGTTTGAAAATGAAAAGGAAATTAAAGGCTTTAACGTAAGTTAAAGTTACTCATTCTAAATAATTCAACATTTAGAAAGATAATTTCGTGATAAATCACTCAAAATATATATATATTGAAGCGGCAGTGGATTCCAGAATCCACCCCTTCAGTAGGAACAGAGTGAATCAACAAATAAGACCCTCACTTAGTTCTACAATCTTTCAAGACCAGACGACTAAGTAACACCTCGACCATAAAGTCTAAATCCAAAACCTTATCAGGAGACTCAGACTTGTGGAGACGTTACAAGGCCCCAAACTCACAGCAGGCCCTCACAGGGACACTTGCCAGGACACCCTATGAGCATTTCAAAAACATTCCAGAGTTTCTTTTATCCCAGCAGAAACCTTAATGAATTCAATCTCAAAATTTCAGTCAATGATACGATTTAATCACTAGTAGGTGCCTTATATATCCTAATGTATCATGTGTGTTTCATATAATCTGTGTAGTTCTTTCTGTGTTTTTAAACACTTAGTACTGGTAAATTCTTAGGAAAGTCTACTTCAGCTATAGGCAGTATAGACTATTTGGTATCAGTGTGATGGAATGATTTCCAGTAATTTGATGCAAATTAAATCCCTCTCAAAGTCCATTGCTTCAGCAACCTCATCAAGACAAAGAGGAACTTGGTTTTAGAGCAACGAGTTAACCTGGCAACCGACCCTCCTGCAAAGCCCCTATTCACCACTGTCCCTCCGAATGCAACAATGACCGACCTCGAGCCAATCAGTACCGCAGAGATTTATGTGCAATTTTTATTAAGCAAATGAACTAAGGTTGAATTGCTAGATTTAATTCTCTCAGGTTGCGGTCAAAGAAATAGTTTTGAACGCTAGACCTTTGGGACTCCATTCACATTCCATTAACAATATCACAATGTATAAAGCTTAATTAAACAATTAATAATCAATTAAAAAGGAATTTATTCCTGTATGATATTATGCTGTACCCACATTGGGCCAGGGGTTTGGAAAATGGACTATACCCTTAAAATAGGGCATTCATTCAACATGGGTATTCTCTAGCTGTCAAGCGTCAGGTCAGGTCAGGTCACCTTTATTTATATAGTGCTTTTTACAATGCAAATTGTGGCAAAGCAGCTTTACATCAATAATTGGAAAATAATTTTGGCTGCACAGCAGCTCCCAAAGAAAATGGTGTCATTGTCCAGTTTATTCTATATATTATTGATTCATTCCGTTGCAAAGATCAATAGTTATCTAGTCTAGTTAATTTATGTATATCAGCACTGGAGAAAACAGTGACGTAATCGTCCGGCTCAGCTCAGTTCGCATACAACGGCGCCAATGCAGGCATATCAAAAACACTCCTGAATATCAAGCAAGTGTCCCCAACTTAAGCAAGCCAAAGGCAACCGCCGGCAAGGAACCAAAACTCCAACAAATGGAGAAAAAAAACCTTGGGAGAAACCAGGCTTAGTCGAGTTCTCCTCTGGCCAACAGTGAACACTTGTTCTTGTTCATACTCAGGGAGAGTTACAGGTCATTAAACCGATTTGGAATCGCAACAGTCAAAATATTTAATCTAGTTCCATCTAGTTTAAGATCTTTTTGATCATGCCAGTATGGGACGGTTTGTTGGGGATCTGTGCCACTGGCTGATGAGTCGGTAAGGCCCTCACAAGGGATGAGCTAGTTCACACAGTCTCCGCCGACACCCCAGGGCCAAGCGTACATCAGATGTACTCGTGTTATTGCAGTGCATTGTGGGATTGAATGAGTGCACTCGATAATGTCCACAATGCTTTTTTGGACACCACTACAAATGGCTGTCCCCCCAAATACTGCCCTATTTAAGGCTATGGGGGGCGATTTTAGACAGCCCTCATCTCACCAGAAGATGGTGTCTGCAGCTGAATCATCCATCCATCCATTCATTTTCCAAGCCGCTGGTCCAATGTGGGTATACTGTAATATCATACAGGCATAAATTCCTTTTTAATTGATTATTAAATTGTTTAACTAAGGTTTATAAATAGTTTTCATGACAGAGTTCAGATAAATATTTTTATCTTTGTACTAGGTGTCTGAATTCACTCATTCAATTTCAATGACTCCCTCAAGTGAACTATATAAGTGGACTAATGTAGAGAATAGTGAATGAGGGTATAGGGGGTGATTTCAAACACAGCCTGAGGGAGTGAATTTATTGCTTCAGACATGTGTCACTTTGCGCACAGATTGGTCCAATTTCAGTTTCAGACCTCTTACCCAAAACATAACCTGCACTGGAGTAGGTAAGCCATGGATCTTCAGTTACTATGGCCATGAATATACTAAAAACCAAGCAAATTTTGTGGTGCCTAAAAGCCAGGGTTGGTGAAAACTATACTGAAACATACCTGACTATCCACCTTCTGGACACATCTAGAATCCACCCGTATTCTCTTCTGACTGGCTATGATTTTTTGTTTCTCCACATCTCATAGGTTCACGCGTCTGGTGTGGACAGACAAATTGCTTGTTGCTGGAATATTATCACATCGCAAATCGTTTGGACACGGTGTTAAACGCTGCGCCGTTTTCTTCACCCACCTGAAGTGAAGAAGCTATTTCACTGTTTGTCCAATTAGGCTGCATCCTGCATCCTATTTGGTGGCCAAAGCACCACATCCTCATCCACCACATTCTCTCTGAACATCATTTGTCTTTATGAATGGGGAATATAGAGGCTGGAATGGAACTGTGGAATGTCAATAAACCAGTTGTGGACCAAAGTAGCCTGATGGAAACTCATGTTGTCTCAGATCACACAGAACACACTTGGGCTGTTCTAGGGACTGTACCATGATGGTATTTGAACAAACTCAGTGTGACGAGCAGGGCGGGCGAGAACCGTGAGGGAACGGCGCGAGGCCGGTGACGCGAGAGATAATGAGCTTCAGCTGCTCGGTGCACCGGTCTCGTATCTCTCACAGAGGAGCTCCGGAAGCATAAAAGAGGAGTGACTACAGTGAAGGACAAGAGAGGACCAGGCCTGGATTTTATGTTTTGTTTTATCATGTTTGTGTGGGCGGCAGTCGCCGTGAGGAACTGCCGCCATTTTACTTTAATTTTATTGTTTGTTTATTTATTTGATTAAAGTTTTGGTTGAACATTCGCCGGTTCCCGCCTACTTCTTCCTGTACTCATTGAACGTCATTACATTGGTGCCGAAACCCGGGAGGAAGGAGGGACATGCTGTCGAAGAGCCCTTGCTGCTGAGGGGAATCGCGGTGCTGACTCGCGGTCTTCACGCTCCCGCGCTGCCCGAGGCGGTGGTGTTGGAGCGACTGAGCAACAGGTGGGACGGAGAGCTCGTTGCCGTGCCCCTGGGACGAGGTGGGGTGGCTGCCGTCCAGGAGGGAGCGGAGGAGTCGCCGCCGTTCGCCGTGGGCCGGAACCTGCTGCCTTACGTCTTGATGGGGAGGAGCAGGGAACGGGGGACTCGCTGCCGGCTGCCCTCAGCCGGAGGAGCCATCGCCGGCCGCCAGGGGGTGGAGGAGGATCGGGCCGTCCACCGAGCCTCCAGTACCATCGCATGGCACCGCGAGGAAGAGCCTCTCGGCTGGCTGAGGACCGAGCGGCAGTGTGTCTGGGAACCGGACCAAGAAATTTTTTTTTTCCCTCTCTCCCCTCTCTCGTCTTTGTCGCTCCTTGTGCTTCCGTCTCCTTTTCTCTCACACTGATTTGTAGTCGTGTCAGTATACATCATATTCTGTCCCAGTAGAACTGTCATAATTATTTTTAAAGCTGAAAGAAACAAACTTAATATTGTCAACTGGAATCCAATAGTTATTATTATTATTATTATTATTATTATTAAGCAGACACAATGATGGCTGAAGTGAAAAGCCGAAGGAGAAAGATCAAGCCAATGGAGGAGGCCATACAGTTTTCACTTCTGCAGAAAGACAAACATGGGCTTGACGGCAGATTCATCAGTGATTCTAAAAGTGAGTTAAATGTTTTGTTTGAGCCAAGTTAAAGGTATAGTTCACCCAGAAGTGAAGATTTTGTCATCATTTAGTCACCCTCAAGTTGTCTCAAACCTCTTTAAGTTTCTTTCTTCTGTTAGGCACAAAAGATGTTACTAACCATTTGATGAAAATTGTCATCATTTACTAACCATTTGATGGTTAGTAAATGATGACACAATTTTTTTTTAATTTTTATTTTTTTTGCTTGAACAATGCCATTAAAGGGACTTGTGTAAGAAAGTTGTCTCAGCTTCATTATATGTTGTTCTCAGTGATGGTTTTACCTCTCTGTTGTTGTTTAGGGAGAGGTGTGTTCAGTTGTACTGAGTTTGATAAAGGAGACTTCCTGCTGGAATACAGTGGCGACCTCATCGCCAAAGAAGAATGTGAGCGGAGGCAAAGGATATATCATGATGCACTGAAAGTTTTCATGTTTGAGTTTCGCCACAACGGAAAACGCCTCTGGTATGTTCAAGTGTTTGATGTATATGTTTTTTGATAATCAAATTACATGATTCAAAATGTGGCAGTGGACATGTCAGTGGTTAGAGTTCAGGTTTTGCTAAAATATTCAGTTATGTGTTCTTAAAGCTTGGTCATGACCGTTAAATGATTGATGAAGAATATGATCTCTGCTGGTGCTAAGTTTTCAGTGCTGATATTGTCTGTCATTTGTTTAGTGTTGATGCAGCCCGAGATGACGGTTCTCTTGGGCGACTTGTAAACGATGACCATATTAACCCAAACAGCAGGATGAAGACTATCTCTGTGGATGGAAAACCTCACTTATGCTTATTTGCCACAAGGAACATCTGTCCTGGTGAAGAGATCACATACAATTACGGTGATTCTGAGTGGCCATGGCGATGCACGGTATTGAAACCTCTACACTGTCAATTCTGATTTATTGGATTATAGTAGAGATTAAAAGTATTAAACTTTAGTTGTTACCTCAGTTAATTTTAGTGACTTATGTATTACATGCATGCTCATTCCAGTATGTCACATAGTGTGTATATTTACACCTGTATTACGAGGACCATGTTTTATGAGGACCATCATAAGAACATGGTTTTGATGTCACAGTGTGTATATTTACACCTGTATTACGAGGACCATGTTTTATGAGGACCATAATAAGAACATGGTTTGATGTCACAGTGTGTATATTTACACCTGTTTTACGAGGACCATGTTTTATGAGGACCATCATAAGAACATGGTTTTGATGTCACATATTGTGTATATTTACACCTGTATTACGAGGACCATTTTTTATGAGGACCATCATAAGAACATGGTTTTGATGTCACAGTGTGTATATTTACACCTGTTTTACGAGGACCATTTTTTATGAGGACCATCATAAGAACATGGTTTTGATGTCACATTGTGTGTATATTTACACCTGTATTACAAGGGCCGTGTTTAATGAGGACCCTCATAAGAACATGTTCCTGTGTGTATATTTACACCTGTATTATGAGGACTTTGTTTTATGAGGACCCTCATAAGAGCATGGTCTTGATATCACATTGTGTGTATATTTACACCTGTATTAAGAGGACCTTGTTTTATGAGGACCATCATAAGGACATGTTCCTGTGTGTATATTTACACCTGTATTAAGAGGACCTTGTTTTATGAGGGCCCTCATAAGAACATGGTTTTGATGTCACATTGTGTGTATATTCACACCTGTATTATGTGGACCGTGTTTTATGAGGACCCTCATAAGGACATGTTCCTGATGTTTGACTGAAGAATCTCAGTGTGTTATTTGTTTGACAAAAGCCTCGTATTTGAAGACCCTAGTTATTACCATGACATTAGGCTGCATGGATGTGAAATATTAGGCTTAACACTGATCATTCACAGCTCATTGTGGCCGTATATGATATTGAAAACGTATAATTGTTATCTTTAGATTATGTATATTGTAATAGAATGTGGTAAAAATGTGGTCCCCTTGTTTGAAATTGACTTTCAGGCAGTAATGGTACAATATTGTGCAGTTTTATCATATTTTTGTCATTATTTAAATTTTTTTGCTTTTTTAAATTTAAATAACTTTCTCCAAGATTGCATATTATTTATTTAATTAATTCAAACTCTCAACAAAGCACAGCAGCTATAAAGGTATCCAAGAAGTTTTGGAATAATTGTGTTAAGTCCTTAAAGAATAGAACAGATTACATTTGTCTCTCAGAATAATAATTTTATATTAATAATGTTTTCTGCATTATTGTGGGTGTAAAAAGTGAGTCTTGGCCACATGCTGTACATCTAACGCAGGCACTGTCTCAAATCACCACCGTTTCTCTCATACACAGAAATTCTTGAACTAAGGGTGCTGTCCACATTTGTCTAGTTACCAATGTCCCGGTAATAACAAGGATACTAATAGACCAGACCTTTGTCAAACTAACGACACACTGGGACTCTTCAGTCAAGTCAAGAACATGTTCTTATGTGGTCCTCATGCAACAGGGTCCTTGTAACACAGGTTTTAACACAACCTGACATACTGGGATGAACATGCATGTAATGTAATGTAATGTAATGCATAACAAGTCATGAACATTATCTTGGGTGACTCTTAAATATTGAAATATTGATTTGAAATGTTGTAATCTTACTTGTATATTACATTGATAAAATATAAGCAAGATGATAAAATAATTGTATATGTTTTAAATCTGTATTTCATGCACACATTTATTGCCTCCCTCAATGTTACAAATGTCTAATTTAATATTTTCTAGGCTCTTGAACCATCCACTCTCGAAGTCCACACTCCTTCCCAGTCAGAAGTCAGAGACGTAGAGAAGGTGTTGTGAATTTGATTTATTAATTTTTTTATTTCATGTTTTCAGCTGACAGTTGTCAGTCAGACTGGAAAAGGTAATACATTATGCATTTGGACAGTCCCTGAATCCTTTGTCTGCAGAAGAATGTTTAATTATTTTTTATTTCCATTTCCTTAATTTCAGGTGACTCCAAAGAAGGACCAGTTACCATTGGATCAGGACTGTGTTGAGAAGGTAATAAAATGTGCATTGCATAATTTTAGAAAATGCTTGATTGATTTTGTAAGAAATCATCTCTACATGAGCCTTGCTTTTTTCATTGTTTTATTGCTTTTTTCATTGTTTTATTAGATGTCACCTGTCAAAGAGCATGTGATAAAAGAGGAGCAGAGCTTTTGTGCCCCGGCTGAAGGAGTTAAGGAGGTATTCACATGTTTTGGGTGAACTGTTATTTCAGTGCAACAGCGAATGCTCTGAAGTCCGTCTCTGCATGGGATGTGATATACTTAGGAATAAAAAGCTGTTTCCAAAAGTATTTAATGACTTGTTTTCACTTTCAGTAATATTAGTCAATGTCTAAATCAGGGGTGCCCAAACTCGGTCCTGGAGGGCCGATGTCCTGCAGAGTTTAGCTCCAACTTGCCTCAACACACCTGCCAGGAAGTTTCTAGTATGCCTAGAAAGAGCTTGATTAGCAGGTTCAGGTGTCTAAATGGGGTTGGAGCGGAACCCTGTAGGACACCGGCCCTCCAGGACTGAGTTTGTGCACCCCTGGTCCAAATACATATTTGTAGTAATCTATAAACCAGTACCCTTTTTAAGGTCTGTAACATAAATGTTCTTTAATGATTGTAAGTGATCTTCAATCACAACTTCACTGTCACTCAAAATACATTAAATGATTATTGAAAGACAATGCAGCTCATGTAGTTCCACATGCATGTTATAGGATCTTTCTTTTTTGCTGTAATTTTACATTCACTGATATTTTTTCTTCACAGGTCTGCAAACATGTTGTGGTCACTTCTGCAATCTCAAGCATGGACAAATGTGCTGAATGTGTGGGACCTGTAGCAGCGCTCAAGAGGATTGGCCTGAGATGTAAATGTTAGTATGGTGTCGTCTTGTTCTATATGCAGCATGATGTGTCTTAACAATTCATTTTAATATCACTAATTTATGTTATGAATTCAGCTCAAAATTGTTTAACTGTTGAAGTGTGTGATCAGTAGGAGATATCTACAATTGTTTGTAACAATGGTAGGGGTGTAATATTGTTTTCACCTTTATTCTATGTTTAGGCATAGAATCCCATGTTAGCAGTTGAACATGTCCTGACACATGACATTTCTCTCATAGTGTGCTCCAGTTTTTGGCACAAGTCCTGCTATTCGAAGCTTCATGAATGGAGTGGAAAATGGTCATCGTGGGTAAGAGAATATTTGATTCTATGCCTTTGTTTGTTATTTTTATGAGTTATCGGTTCTGTAAATTAATCATAAATATCTTGACAATAGGAAGTAAGTTCAGAGGAAGACGAGCTGTCAGATGAGGAATATATACCACAGTCTGAGTCAGACAATCAATCAGACAGTTCAGATGAGTTGACAACAAGACCAGCGAGTTACGATCATGCTAAACTCGTCTCAGATATACAGGAAGCTGCATCCTCTAAGTTTAATGAACCTCAGAGATCAGAAGTAACTGCCCTGAATGTGTCTAAGGGCAAAGGAAAAGGAGTCTTAAAGGCCAGGGGGGCAGCAAGTGTGTATGATTAGTCTGACTTACTTTGCCATGAGGAGCAGTTAACTGATGTTGAGACAGACAGTGATTCAGACCGTTCTGGTGAACGTCACCTTGCCAGAAAGCAAGGCTCAGAGGTACGCAGGTCAACAGATGTGCTTATATCACCCCAATCACACAATAGAAAGGACAGTAGTAGTAGTAGTAGCTTTTTAATGCAAAAAGCACAGCAATGTTGAGAGAGGAAGAGAGGGAAAGCAGATCAGTGTGTGCAGTCAGCAAAAATCTCCTGTTCAGCAAATAATAAGAATCATTGTTACATCTGTGGGAAACCTCAGTCTAAGATAGCACGCCATTTGAAAACTCATAAGGATGAAGTTGAAGTTGCACAGGCTTTGTCACTCCCGGTTCACTCGAAAGAACGTAAAGCAATGCTGCTAAAGCTCAGGAACAAGGGCAACTTTCAGCATAACACAGATGTTTTACAGTGTGGAGATGGTGCTCTTAAAATAAAACGGGCACCAAAGAGAAAGTGTGATTCAAAGCAGTTTGTGCATTGCATGTACTGCAAAGGGATGTTTGTACGGAGAGATCTGTGGCGTCATTTGAGACGATGTTCCTCAAAACCAGCAGCTGACAGTGAAAACCAAGAGAGGAGGAGAGTTTTGGGCTTGGCGGCCATGGCACAGTCTTCATTCAGTCAGCACATTTCTCAAGGAGTTTGGAAACTCTTAAGTGTGATGAAGCAGGATGACATTTCAGCTGTTGTCAAAAATGACCTGAGTATTCTTCAGCTTGCACAGTCTTTCTTTAACAAACATGGACATGACCCTACCAAATTTGAGTACATTCGACAAAAACTCCGTGAAGTTGCAAGATTGTTGTTGACTTTGCGTAGAGAGTTTTCGATATACAGTCTTGAAGAAGCTGTGAAGCCTGCTAATTTTCATAGACTCATTCGAGCAGTTCAGATGGTGTCTGGCTATGATGATGAGTCACTTCTACCAAAGCCCAAGCCTTGCTCTAAAACTGGGGCATTCGTTGAATAAGATTAGTGAAATCATTCACTGCCGAGCACTGCTGTCTGAAGACAAGGAACTGATCGCATCAACAGAGACCTTTAAAAAGCTCTACTCCTCAAAGTGGTCTGAGATGATCTCACACACTGCTTTGGTGACACTGAATGAGGCCAAATTTAACAAGCCATCAACACTTCCCTTCACTCAGGATGTCCAGTTCCTTGAGAAGACTGCATATACGGCATTTCACAAACTAAAAGAGACTGCATCTCCTCAAAGCTATGCAGAACTGGCCAAAGCAACACTCGCCAGAATCATTGTGTTCAACCGCAGACGCGCGGGAGAGGTCTCTAAAATGCCGCTGAAAGGCTTCAACGAAAGTGTAGCGAAGGCTTTCTTAAAGCTGGTAATGACTGGTGTCGGGTAGGTATAGCAGTGTACCAGGTGTGTCGGTCAGAACACGACAGAGAGGGAGTGATGAACTGGAGTAGCTTTAATAGGGCAATGTATGAAAATGAACAGCAGAGGGGAGTGTAAAGGACTTGTGCTGATCTTTGGGGTGTGGTTTGCCTGTAATAGACAAAGAGCAACACTCTAATACCAATAAACACATTATAACAACATTGATTCCTCCCCTCACATATGAACATAGTAATTGTGAACATGTAATATAATTACATAATGAGCAGCATATATCACTCACATTAACTCACTTTCACATCTTCTATCATTTTACTATTATTATTATCTATCAACATAAATGGTCATGACATTATAACTTATCTCACTGCAGATCGGCATGTAAGTTATGAGATATAACACAGATAGATCGTCAATAGGAATTAGCATCATGCCGTAACATAACACCACCACTAACTGCGTCATGACATATCAACAAGTGTACAACAGCAAACAAAATAATGTTCTTTTACTCACTCGTATTAGACGCACAACAGCACAATACACTCAATCTGACACTGATAACCGATGTGACCCGTATTCACAGCGCACGTGAATGCGACATCGCTGATATGTGCAGAGGCTTACACAATGTGCTGTTTCTCCGTGCCGAACTGCTCTGCTCATGAGCTAATGTGCGCGTCATATTTTCATAATAAAAGTCCCCATTAAATGTGCAGCACGGCAGCTCGTTTATCCTCCTAAATCACCTTTTGCACAGCCGCCCCCAAATTGTGCAATTTGCTCCTGTAAAAGGCTCACTCCTCAGTCTGTAGACGCCGGAGGGCATTCATCCTCCGCCTTTGAGTCTGGTATCATTGGAAGAGTGATAAGTCGGGCAACTGGCCGGGTGTAAACTTTGTCCTTGACTTGGACGTCTGCAGATCTCACATGACCATCTGCACTTTGATGCACTCTGATCACCTTGCCAACCGGCCAGAGTGCTCGGGGGAACTGTGGGTCCATCACCAACACTACTGAATCCACTGACAGATCAGCTGAGGTACCATGCCACCTTTGCCTGCGTTGCAAGGTTGGCAGGTAGCACCTGATGAATCTTGCCCAGAAGTGATCTGCGATAACTTGGCAGTGTCGCCATCTCCGCTTACTTAGTCCTTCGTTCATCGAGTAGACAACTGGAGGCAGTGCTCCATCCAGCCGCCCCATCAAGAGAAGGTTTGGTGTCACGGCATCCAAGTCAGCAACACTGGACGAAGTATAGCCCAGGGGCTTAGTGTTTAGTATAGCCTCAACCTCAAGTAAGGTTGTGTACAATACCTCCTCTGAAATAGGTTGAACTCCTATGACAGTGTACAGTGCGGTCTTTACAGACTTGATCTCCCTCTCCCACGTTCCCCCAAAATGAGGAGCGGCAGGGGGGTTGAAGTGGAAATCAATCTTCTGCTTGGCTAGAAGGTGTTGGAGGTCAGAGGACATGTTGTTAAAAGACTCACGGAGCTCCTTCTCACCTGCTTTAAAGTTCGTACCTTGGTCCAAATAGAGCTCAGCTGGAGTCCCTCTACGAGATGTGAACCGCCTGAGACTCATCAGGAAGGAGTCCGCGTCCATACTGTGCAGGAGGTCAAGATGCACCGCCCTGGTGGTAAGGCACTTATAGATGATGCCCCATCTCTTCTCTGAGCGTCGTCCTATCTTGACTTGGAACGGTCCAAAGCAGTCGACACCCGTAGAATAGAAGGGTGGCTTGTATAAACGGAGACGGGCCGCAGGCAAGTCAGCCATCTTTGGGATCGACGGCTTAGATTTCCATCTTCGGCACTCCTCGCATTGGTGTTGCACCCTCCGAATGGCCTCTCTTCCCCGTAGGATCCAAAAGGTCCGGCGTATCTCGGCAAATACTCGCTCAGGGCCCGGATAGCAGAGACGAGCATCATAATCTTGGATAAGGAGTTTCGTAGCTGGATGTAGGGGGTCCAGGACAATAGGATATTTGAACGCAGGATCTAAGCATTCGGCACATCTGAGTCTCCCTCCAACTCGTATGATTCCTTCGTCCGGGTCCAGCTCCGGGGATAGGGTGAGGAGACGACTGCTTTGGAGTACAGCTTTCCCTGCCTTAAGGCGACACAACTCCTCTGGGAAGCACTCAGTCTGGACTCTCCGGAAGATTGTCATCTCTGCCAACCGATAGTCCGCTGCTGTCAAGGGCTCATTTTGATCTGCCGCCCCTCAACCCTTATGTCCTCAACCATCTCCTTCCAGGACAGGTATGACTGGCCAAAGTGTGGCTCTGGTCTATTCGTGCTGGAGACCACTCCACTCCACTGGAGACTGACTTCTTGTACTCAGTGACATCCTGTTCCGTTACCTCTCCAGGTGAGTATGGCCATTCAGCTGGTCCCTTGAGGAGGAACGAAGGCCCTTGACTCCAACGGTTCGACCCCGCTAACTCTGACAAGGTCTTCCCTCGGGTCACATCATCCGCCGGGTTCTGCACGGAATCAACATAGCGCCAGGTACTCCCTCCAGTGAGCTCCTGGATCTCGGCCACACGAGTACCCACAAAAACTTTGAAGCGGCATGACTCTGAACGCAACCAGGTCAACACTGTTGTAGAGTCACTCCAAAGGATTGTCTTATCTATCTGTAACGTTAATTCTCTCTCTAAGGTCTTTGCTAGCTGGGCAGCCGTCAGGGCTCCACAGAGTTCGAGGCGAGGAATCGAATGCTGTCAACGGGGAGCTACCCTGGATCTAGCTGCCAGAAATGCCAAGTAGACCTGTCCCTGGGTATCTTCCGTTCTCAGGTAAGAGACTGATCCGTAAGCCCTTTCAGAGGTGTCGCTGAACATGTGGATCTGTCGGGAAGCGACCCTCTGATCGGTTCGCATCGGAGCGTAGGGTTGGGGCATCGAGATGAGTGTAGCTCTGATTCCCAATCCATCCATGCCTTCTGCAGCTCTTTGGGGATAAGTGGGTCATCCCAGTCACGTGGCTTGTCCCACATGCTCTGGACAATCAGCTTGGCGCGGGTTGTGTAAGGTGCAATGAACCCCAGGGGATCATATTGTCGAGCCAGCACCTTGTAAACGTTCCTCATAGTAAGTGCCCCATACTCCAGAGGTCGGCTCCTGTAGCCTAAGGTGTCTGTCTCCCAGTGCCAGCTTAGGCCGAGGGCCGGTTCTGACAGTCCAGGTCCATCATGCGAGAGCCATTGCTCCATGTTGTTTGATCTTGCCTCTGCCGGGAGGTGTCGGATGACATCAGGTATGTTACAGGCCCACTGCCTAATCTCAAACACTCCCGATGCTAGTACCTCCCTGAGATGATCCACAAGTTCTTTAGCCTCATCTACGGTGTGTACACTCTGGAGGCAGTTATCCACATAAAAACAGCGTTCCACGGAATGCCTGACTACTCCTTCGGGGTCTACATGATCTTTCACATGTCTTTGGAGAGCGAAGGTGGCGCAACACGGTGAACACGCCGTGCCAAAGGGTAGTACCTGCCACTCGAAGACATCAGGGGGGTTTTCACGTTTCATGTCCCTCCATATGAATCTGAGGAGCGCCCGGTCTTCTGGTAAGAGCTGGACTTGGTGGAACATTCCTCTAATGTCACCACTGACTGCCACCGCGTGTTCCCTAAAGCGCGGTAGAACTCCCAGCAGAGAGGCTCCCAAGGTTGGTCCAGGAAGGAGGGTATCATTAAGGCTCCGACCTTGGTATTGAAAGGAGCAGTTGAAAACCAAACGATTCTTTCCATTATGACTCACTAAGTGGTGTGGTATGTGCCACGACTCATTCGTAGCTGAGGCCTCACTGGAGTCAATCCTTTTTACCACCCCAGTCTCCACCAACTTCTGAATCGCCGCACAATACTCATTGGCTCATAGGGGGTCCCGGGCCAAGCGTCTCTCTAGACCTCTGAGGCCAGGTAGGACGGCTTCCTTGGGAGCTCTGAGTGGAGGAATATCTTGCTTCCTCTGCAGAGGTGTGGCATAACGGAGGATAGTAGCGACTGGTACACGCCTTGTCCTAGCCTCCAGGAGCTCCAGTGCTTCCTTGTCCTGCTTTATCTCATGGCCAATTTGCTGTTCTGGTACGGCATTAGGTCCATTTTCCAAAGCTTCTCGACATTCTGCATCAGCTCCGTCAGTTGGGGTGAGATACTAGTGAAGAGACACTGCTGAGTGCTCGGGGCCCACTGAGTAAAGTGTGCCGGTCCTTGGAGTGTCCACCCCAGTCTTGTACGAATGGCTGCTGGTCCTCCAGGAGGGCCCAGCCTCACTGGTTCCAGAGGAGTAAGTAGATGGGGATAATCCGCTCCACTTAGCACAAGGGGTTTAACATGTTCAAATGGCTCAAGAGGAAGATCGGCCAGGTGTTTGTACCTTCTTTTCAAACTGGCAATGGGGTAAGTGTGATCTGCTAGACCCAAGCGTTGCAAGGTGAAGGCCTCCACTATCTGGAATGTTCTCTTGGGATTCATAGGAGATGAAATTTTGAATGTGACGGCGGATCCCTTCAGGGTCTGAACTTCCTGACGAATTTGTGCGGAGCTCGAGATCTTCCGGCTTCTTCTGCAGGCCCAGTATGTCAACTGCCTCGGGGAGGAGCATTGTGCGCTCTGATCCATCGTCCAGAATTGCATAAGTGTCTAGTGTCTTTTCTTTATTGTGCAGGAGAACTCGGACGACTTTCAGCAAGACATGAGAATGGGGTGATGGCCTGTCTAGGTAGAGAACTTCTGTACTGGTACTCACCAGACAACTCTCAGCTTTCGGCTGCTCAGCCTTAGGGCGGAAGATGTATTGACGTCATGTAGGACTCTTAGATGTCTCCCTTGACATACGTCGCAGAGCCTCTTAAGGTCACATTGCGCTGCTTGATGTGCTCTCCCACATCTCCAACATCTCCTCTTAACTTTAATCCACTCCATGATTTCTTCTCTGGTGAGTTTCTGAATGGCTGGGCATTTATTTAGGAAATGCTCTGTGCCCTCACAATAGGGGCAGTAGGGTTTTGCTTTCCCCTTCCATCTCGGCACAGGTGAACCCTGACCCTCTAGTTTGGTTGCGTGGTTCGCTGCATAGCTCTCTGCTCCATGTAGTACCATAGCTGCTGACTTGCTGCGTCGTTTCTCGGCTCGGTAGCCAGAAGGCCCTGTAGCACGAGTGTCTGATGGATTGTCATAGCCCTGACACCATGACTCATATTGAAGCCATTCCGCCAGGTCGAGCAGCGTATGAGTGTGTCCAGGACGGTGAAACATTTGACGCCTGAAGTTTGCTCTCACCTCTATTGGAAGCTTGGTGAGAAGTCTGGCCACATGTGAGCCGCATCGCAGCTCAACTTCTCCATCTGGACCCAGTGTCTGTAGCATACCCACAAGTGACTGTACATGGAGGGAGAATCTTTCAAAGGCAACTATATCTCCTCTTCTAATCTCAGGCGAATCCATCACAGCAGCAATCCTCTTCAAGGCTATATGGTGTGGCTGGCCGAACTTCTTGGTCAAAGCTGCCATGGTGTCGGTGTAGGGCCTGGGCGAGTTGATAAAGGAGTCAGCGATAAGGCATGCCTCTTCAAGCTTCAAGTGATCTACAAGAATTTGATACTTGAAAAGCTCTGTAGCGTCAGCAGGTAGCAGGTTCGCAAGAGCTAGTTTCAGCCGGGAGAACTCCATTGGGTCGTTCTGAACGAAGAGAGGAATTTTCGGTGCCGGACCCTTGTACTCTCCTCCCAGAGTCGCTGATACCGGTGAGAACTGTCTGCCTCGGGCAGGATGTGATTGGCTTGTATCAGGTCTGACCGGGTGCCGAGTCGTGTATCCTGCATCCATTTGATACATACTGGGCTGCGAACGTGAGATGGATGAGTAGTGTTCTGGTTTCCAGGTGTAGGTCCGGGTGTCGTGTTGTTCAGGAACCCGTCTAGACTGAGGGAGGTTCTGGCTTTGGGGAGTAGAATGAGGACGAGTGCGGGCTGTTACGCTGGACGTCATACTGTCCCTCATAAGCTGGAGCTCGCCCATCATTCGGTCTATGGCGACAACCACTTGCCGCTCCTCGGCAGCCGCACACATTTGAGGGTAGTCAGATGAAGGCCAGGGGGGAGGGGGCAGACCCTCATCATACTCTTCTCCTTCTAAGGCTAGAGAGTGTTCTGATAATGGAAGGGGTGGCATTGGCCATTGCTCCGACGTCTGATCCCGCTGCACTGTTCCTCGCGCTGTAGCTGAAGCTGTTGACTCGCGCGATTCTCTCCTCACTTCATAAGGTGATGTGAAACTATGCAGCATGCGCTCTCTCTGCATGCTCGACTCAGCTCCCTCCTCTGTGTAGGGCATACAGATGGGTGGCCATTCTAAGCTTGGGTCAATGAAGCTTTCCTCTGAGCTTCGGGAATAATCATTCTGTCCTTGGGGGGGCCCACTCCACTTCACACGAGGCTGCGAGCTACACTCTTCCCCTTTCGGTGTGGGTTGTGCTGGACTGCCAGGTGTTGGACCATAAATCTTGGGTCGCCCTGCATCGACATCGTAATCTTTCAGATAGGATGCCAGTCTCACCTGACGTTTGGGCCGAGTGGATGGGGCCCACGACGCTTCGCCGCTCTGTTGCATACTCCCAGCACAGCTGCTTATCCGGCTCGAAGGACCACAAATGTAGCGAAGGCTTTCTTAAAGCTGGTAATGACTGGTGTCGGGTAGGTATAGCAGTGTACCAGGTGTGTCGGTCAGAACACGACAGAGAGGGAGTGATGAACTGGAGTAGCTTTAATAGGGCAATGTATGAAAATGAACAGCAGAGGGGAGTGTAAAGGACTTGTGCTGATCTTTGGGGTGTGGTTTGCCTGTAATAGACAAAGAGCAACACTCTAATACCAGTAAACACATTATAACAACATTGACTCCTCTCCTCACATATGAACATAGTAATTGTGAACATGTAATATAATTACATGATGAGCAGCATATATCACTCACATTAACTCACTATCACATCTTCTATCATTTTACTATTATTATTATCTATCAACATAAATGGTCATGACATTATAACTTATCTCACTGCAGATCGGCATGTAAGTTATGAGATATAACACAGATAGATCGTCAATAGGAATTAGCATCATGCCGTAACATTACACCACCACTAACTGCGTCATGACATATCAACAAGTGTACAACAGCAAACAAAATAATGTTCCTTTACTCACTCGTATTAGACGCACAACAGCACAATACACTCAATCTGACACTGATAACCGATGTGACCCGTATTCACAGCGCACGTGAATGCGACATCGCTGATATGTGCAGAGGCTTACACAATGTGCTGTTTCTCCGTGCCGAACTGCTCTGCTCATGAGCTAATGTGCGCGTCGTATTTTCTAATAAAAGTCCCCGTTAAATGTGCAGCACGGCAGCTCGTTTATCCTCCTAAATCGCCTTTTGCACAGAAAGGGATGGCACTTCTCTTCATGATGATGTTGCCATGGGCCTGAGCAAATTTGAGCAGAAACTCTGCAGCCATTTTAGTCGCGTTGAGATCAGGGGAAAGAGGGGAAGAAAGGTTGCTGTTCTTCTCTCGCCTGATATGGTCGATACCCTGACGCTGCTGGTCAGGATGAGAAGTGAGTGTGGAGTGCTGGACACTAATGCTTTCTTGTTTGCTCGGCCAAACTGCCAAAGTCACTACAGAGGACAGGACTCCCTCAGAGTGTATGCAAGTGAATGTGGAGCTCAGAATCCAGAATTTCTCAGATCAACTCATCTGCGAAAGCACGTGGCTACTCTCTCACAAATCCTAAACCTGAAAAACAATGAGTTAGATCAGGTCGCCGATTTCTTAGGACATGACATCCGCGTCCACCGCGACTATTACAGGCTGCCAGAAGCCACTACTCAGCTTGCTAAAATATCAAAGCTACTGTTAGCCATGGAAAAGGGCTGCCTTCCTAATCTTCAAGAGAAATCGCTTGATGACATTGAGATTGAAGGTACGTCCATCCTAGTGTGGGTTGCATTGGTCTTACACTCACAGGGAGGTTAAAGGAAACTCGTCTCTGAAATATGTCTTGTTCACTGTAGGATTTAGTGTCATTTGGCATGTTTCACAAATGGGGCGTGATTGTGTTATTTGACTTCTGAATGCAGATGTTTTTCATGTTCTGAATTTCATTTTTCATTGAAGATGAGATCAATATGACGGATTCTGATGACAGTGATCCTGAAGAAAGTGATTCTGACGATGATGCTCTTGCTGGAGCTGCAGGAGTCTCCAGTAATGCTGGTATGTGTCAACTAAGTTGTTGTTTCAGTAAGCCAAAAATTATATTATATTAGTTCAGCATTTCTAAGAGTTTATTACTAAAATTAGGGATACACCAGTATTCTGTTGGTATCTGTAGGGATGTGCCCAAATCCGATATATGGTATTCGTAAAGGTAATGATTTGTACTTTGGCAATCCTAAAGGGAATAAATATGATTTCTCTCAATTTCTCTCACAATTAAATTGTTGGGTAATTGTCCTGTATATAAACTGTAGCATCAGGGAGCAATTATTAATATGCAGGACATTGAAATCACTTATTACAAGATTTCTCTTGTGGACGTGCGTTCACGAAAGTACATCTGGCTATACCAATAGGTTAAGACTTAACATGTTAAGGCAAAAACTGATAAATGACTGTTAAAAAAAAATGTTTAACAGGCCAAGTCCTTTAGAATGAATGGAGTTAAAAAAAAAAAAAAAAAAAATTTATATATATATATATATATATATATATATATTTATATATATATATATATATATATATATATAAATTATTATTATTTTTTATTGTTTCTTGAGTTACTTCTGAATTTCCTGATCGTTATATGACTGATTTTCTGCAGGTGTTCAGAAGATGCCCATTGAGAGCACCACTGAATTTCCTGAAGGTACCAGAGGTTTAAATTACAATACCACCATCAAAATGTTATTGCAACATTGATTGTACATGAGCTCACACTCATAGTGTTAGAACTCACTGATGTATGTGTTCTTCTTTACAGAGAGTGAGGCACAAACTGAGAACCCACGGAGAGGGCAGAAAGTGGCCTGGTCAAATGCTGAAATTACAGCTGTAATGAAACATTTTAAGGGCCATATAACTAAAGGAAAACTGGCCACATTGACTGAATGCCAGCAGTGTAAGACGGCTGAGGATCCTGTTTTGGTGAGACGCAGTGCACAGAACATACAGGATTTTGTAAGAAACCGAGGAATTAGCTTAAAAAGAAAAACCCAAAGTAAGTGATGTTACAGTACATCCTGTGTCTCTTTTGATGCCAATCTAATATAATTGGCCAACATGTGGCATGCCTTTTGATTTGTTTTTTTAAGTTGGTGGATTTCACTTTTTCAGTTTTTGTTTTCATGCCACAATTTTAAGTTATTAAAGTACTTCTAAAACATTGGTCCCTGTAATGTTGTATGTTTTGTTGTGTATTGTTTATTATCCAGTACTCTTTAACCACCTCAGTCCTGGTAATGCAGCATATTGATACGTTTGTGTGTTGTGTAGGGTCATGTACCAGTAAATCACATTGGTCCCTGTAATCCAGGGAACTGACATGTTTTGTGTATTGTAAAACGAGTGTCCTCATAAATCGATAAGACCCTATAAATCCCAATTATGTAATAGGCGGGAACATTTTAGGAGGGGCGTGGCTGTCCTTGTGTACCACCAAAATATCATATTGTCATATTATCCGTTCTTTTGTGTGTAAAGAAAGTCCAAAGTGATATTTGTGTTCTGCAGAGTAAAACAAAATTTTTGATAGTTTTATCATTTCTGTAGGACATTGGGAAAGGTGTGTCCCCTTAAACCACCATTCAACTGGTTTGGCCATCAAAGTCCTGCTAAACCACAAAAACCTGTGTGTGTGTGTGTCTCCATCCTGTAAAAGAACAGTCGTGACATCAATAAAGTTTAAGATTTTTAATTTAAGCACTATTTCTAGGTCACTATACAAATAAATAATTATGAGAGACAAATTAAAAGAGAGTCAACACAAATACTAATACATGTCGAAATTCACATATTGTTTTTCTATTCTGATATTATAATTATGGTATATGGTATATAATATTAAAATGCACTTTCACTACCAAGTTCACCACACACTGCCAAGTCCAGCTCCAACCACATCATCAAGTTCGGTGATGACTCAACAGTGGAGATCTCATCAGCAACAATGATGAAACGCACTACAGAGAGGAAGTGGCACAGCTGGCGAAATGGTGTGGCACTAACAACCTGTCCACCCGTCTCTCCCACAGTCTCTTCCAGCTCCTACCATCAGGAAGGCAGTACCGGTGTCATAGGCATGTGTCTCTTGATCTGTTCCTTGTTTTGAGTTCTAGTCCTGTCACTTGTCACTTGGTCTTTGTTTTGAGTTTCCGTCTGTCATTGTCACTTTATTAGTTCATTGTAGTCAGCTGTGCCTGTTAATTAGTTATGTCTGTCACCTGTGCCCCGCTCATTATCCTCATGTGTTCTTGTGTATTTCTATCCTCTGTGTCTGTCCAGTCCTTGTTTGTCTTTAATGTGTCGTGCTAGTGTTGATTTGTTCCTGTCTGTATCCAGTTCCTGTTCTGGTGAATAAACCACTTAATATTAAGTCCGTCTTCATTCTCCGTGCTTTCCTGCACAAACTCAGCACGTTACTACTGGAGCATCAGAGTCTGCTCTGCCAAACTCTTGAACAGCTTTTTTCCCCCAAGGCTGTGAGAGCCTGAACTCCAATCACCCCGCCACTCTCTGAAACCCCATACAAACCCTCTTCCTCCTGAAACATGGACCATCTCAACCATTTGTATAGTTTGTATTTTAGTTTGTATAGGTAAACATTTTTATATACAGAATATTTATGGTCAAATCTATCAGTAGGATAGTTTTGTATATGTTTATACTGTTTCACTGCATTGTTGTATGGATGTATATATGTAGCACTGTGGTCCTGTGAGGCACGACGTTTCGTTCCACTGTATGTCCCCACATGTAACGGAATGACAATAAAGCTCAACTTGACTAGTGATTTTGTTGGCAATGTCAACAAATAATTAAAATTAAATGTCATCAGAGACTGTTTAGGGAAGGTTGCCCATTCTTACATATAAATGAGAAAACACTTAATGCCCAGTATGGCAAAATGTTATCCTGACACCAATTGTTGTGGCAGAAATTTTACTCATACTGCTTAACTCAAACTCACTGACAAACTCAGTGAAAATTGTCTTTATAAAGAATTTATTCCTTGCAAGAAAGGTCAGACAGTCATACAGAAACACAAGTTACTGCAGAGTGCGACCTAGAAGGACGGGTTTCCTCAGCTTTTATACCCCCCCCCCCCACGGTAAAAAGAAAAGACACTGTACTATGACATAAGGCCTATACCTAAGACAGGATGACCTTTTAGGCCTCAGGTCATAAACCTATGATTAAGCTTATAGAAGAACCCCTAATATTAAAATTTCCTTCACAAAGACCCTAAAATAAAGTGTTACCAATTTAAAGTTGTATCATTATAGTTTTATGGGGGGAAAAAAGAAAAAGTGTAGTTGTCCAGTACTTGCAAAAACACACTTGTTTACTATTATTTCCATGTTATGTTTAGATGAGCACAAAGCCAAAGAAAGGAAATGGGAGATGGCGAGGTTGAGGGCTTTAGCCGGCTCTGGAGTTTGGTCTTCTGGGCCCGGTTTTTCAAAAGTAATCCACTAGGATTTTGGATAACGGATTGGATCACGTAATCCAATCTTAGTTTTGATCCGGATCAAACCTTTAGTTTGGGTTTTTCAGAACTTTTTTGTAGGATTTGGATCACTTTGGATCACTCCTGCTGTTTCACTACATCTTATGCTCTTCTGCTGTTGTTTTAGCAGCCTGCCACTGCCGCTTCCACTCAGTCTTCTGCCGCACCTCCGCAGTCTGAAGCTTCAGGCACGGCCCCTGCTAGTTTGTCAATGGTGAATGTTCTATCTGTAATTAATGATTACTTATTTATTTGTTTGGTAGGATCTACAGCCCACCAACTTCAGAATGGCTCATGTAGACTGATCAGTCAGGCCATTCACATTTTACACACATAAAAACAAATAAAAAAAAAAAACTCTTATTTATGCGTATAGTTTTTTCTTTTTTTTGCACTTGCAAAGACTTAACAAGAGCCGTGGACACTGGAGAGTTTTATTTATGTGTATAGTTCTGTGTTTTTACTGTTCTTTTGCACTTGCAAAGAATGCACCAGAGCCATGGACATTTTAAAGTTTTTATTTATGTGTATTGTTGTTTTCTGTTCCTATGCACATGCAAAATAATGACTAAAAGAATTAAAATGTGAATGAATCAAGGAATTAATGAATGATTGGCTATGGTTGTTTGACAATAAAAGTTTGGTCATGATTAAATAACTCTCTGTCTTTGTGTTTTGCTTTGCTATAGTATCATTCAAAACTTTCATTAGGCATTTGTGAAAAATATTGTAATGTCATGATGCTTTATGTTATATTTATAGGATTAATATAATGTTTAGAAAACAACTGGAGCAGAAATATATTTAAAATTAAAAGTGCACAAACTCAGAATTGTAAATCAATTGTGAATCAGTAATATATCATTAATACAATGTTCACATATATATCAAAATGGCATAGCAGAAATAATTTCAATAACATGGTCACCATTTACGTGATTTTTACTAATAAAACTCACTAATTTACATTGAGTAACAACCTTCATTTCTGGCAACAGTGGGATTCGAACTAACCACCTTGTGATCAACCTTTCTACCATATAAATGTACAGGAAAACAGAAAAAAAAAATGTTTTTAAAATAACTTATTGTACACATAGACTCTCAAAAATATTACTTTTAGAGGAGAAAGGCACAAAATTCCCTTTATTCTCTTTTCTTCTCATTTTTTTCCCTTTTTTCTCTCTTTTTTCCTCTTTTTCCCTTCTTCCCCCTTCTTCCCTCTCCTTCCTTTTCTCCCCTCCCCTTAACAGACTATTGTTCCCCAGCTTTTTTTACTCTAGTCTACAATGTGCATCCACCTTCGCTTGCCTAAAAATGCAGATAAGCTTGATTATTTGTGGTCTCAATCGTTAAGGTTGTTACTGTGCTGTCACAATGTTGCCATTCAACCACGGTTCAGGACCGAAGAAGGTTGTGCTTAGGCTGTCTGGACAACCATTGTACGACATGTACTCGTCACTGTTCCGAAGCGCATTTTAAATTTTAACAGACCGTTGGGCCGTTATTCTTCTTCAAGCCAGGATACGTGAGTATTGCTTATGATTTTTCTTTTAGATAAATAAGATATATAAATATCCAAACAAAACCTACAATTTTCATGTCTAATGTGAGATTTATTTGTTCTGTTAATAAACTGAATAAACTGAGTGGACAGAATAGCTGATAATTCACATACCGAGTCGTTTGCGATCGGGTTTGGTGTAAGTTAATGCTAAGTTAATTATATTACTTTCAGAAGGCCTATTCAGATATCGTTATTTAGGAAAAGGCGTTAAACTGGTCATGTGATGAAGTGTTTTAACATTATGCCAAAAGTTATAAGCCATAATGAAGCTATGAAAAGGGACTGACACAACAGACAGCGACCTAAGCGCGATACGCGCAAGTTAATGTTCAATCTTGGCGACTATCATTAGCCATTGGCCAATAAATTGTTAAATTTAACTCGCCAGTGTTTTTGTTAAACGTGTGAAAGATATTTCATTACAGATACATTTTCACTTGCCTACATTTGAACACTGACTGAACGATTAAGTTTCACTCTGTCTGGAGCAGTGAGTGCATTATTGGCTGAGGAAAGCGCTCTGCGTTTCTCTCACACACACACGCAGGGAGTGAGTCTGACATGCCGATTAAAATTAGCACCCTATGTGTTTACGGCATCCATAGGCGTAATGGTTTTTATACTGTACAAACTGTATGTGCTACAAATGTTCTCAAATGCTCTTTTTATGCTTTTTTATTTGTAGTCTATTATATTTGAGCTTAATATAATTAATATACTCTATATTAACGTTTTTTCCCTTCAAATGTATGTTTTGGTAGTGTAATTATATGTATGCAATGTTTTAATAAAGTTGGATTGTATGAACTTGTATGGCATTTTTCCTCTTTAAAGTTTCATAGCTGGTTTTACATTGCTACAGCCCTTTAGCGTCTTACAATTCAACGTTGCTATAATGTCGCGAGCACGTAGACAGTCAACTTTGCCACAGTAAAAATGGAACGTGGCAGCGACGTTGCCACAACGTAAATGTGTTTGTTGGGAAGGGTCATATTTAGAGTCATAGGCAGGGGCGGACTGGCCATCGGGAGCACCGGGACATTTCCCGGTGACCTGATGGTCATTCCGCTGTGCTGTCGATCAGACTGACGTGCAATAGGCTGGTATGCAACTGCGAATTAATTGACGCACTTATGAATCTACGAATCAGGCGATCGCGGAGTGAAAACGACACCACCACATGACCCAACATCAGCGAAGCACTGCCTAATTGGCTATATCCAGAGGCAGGCTTTATCTTGGAAAATAGTGCAAACAATGGAGCGTAAACGCAAAGGAGGAGCAGAGAGGGAACGCATAAATAGGAGAAAAGCCCTGGCCACAGACAAAATCCCAGCCATGTTCGCCGGTAAGGGAACAGGTCGGTCAGAATTACATTTACATAATATTTACTAGGGGTGGAAAAAAAAATCGATCCGTTCGGTTCTCCACACTCAGTTCTCCACGCTCTCGGACAGTCCGCCGTTCAACTTAAATCTGACAAAGCATCTGTAATATGGTTTACTATAAATAACACGTAAAACAATCAGGGTTCAGTTAATATATGTTTCTGTTGAAGGATGAACATTCTGGGTTCCCAGAGATTAACAACAGCGATGAAAAAAAAAACGAACCGTGAAAAAGTTGAACTGTTCCACCCCTAATATTTACTTAATCATTTGGCAGATGGACGCTTTCATCCGAAGCAACTTACAATAGATAAAATTTATTCTTTATAAAAAATAATACAAATATATATATAATGATAGAAGTTTTAAAAGCGCATCTTAATGACAAACTAGCACATTGTTTTATATACTGTATGGGGATACATAGAGCATTGGAAATATATAAAATAGAAATATTTTAACATGTGAATATGTATCTTTTATTATCCCTTCTTAAAATGTGTAAGCCAATTTTATATTTGTCTTTGGTGTGGTAGTATAGATGGTCTATTTCTAGTGAGTTTTTGAGGGTTTATTTATTTATCCATTCATATTATGAATGGTAGTCTACCTGTTACATCAACTAACAGGGTTACCCTATAAGTTTAGCAGGCTGGTGGACACATGAATTTGGTGGTGGTGACTGCAGCAGCAGAGGTGGCCTGGGGTGGAGTCAAATTCCCGGCCTGATTTACTGTCCCAGTCCGCCACTGGTCATAGGTCAAACAAAAATCTCCAGGAACCATCCAATCATCAAACATTACCATATATGGAATTTCAAGAAATGTAATAACATTATATTTAATGTTATTATATTTCTTGAAATATAAATATCTTGAAATAATGTTTGTGCGTATCTTCAACTTCTGGTTGCGAGAGTGTCAAAGCTCAGAATGGGAGTCTATTGTGTTTTCTCCTAGAAAAGAGATGAGCCATGATAAATACTGTAGTCTAAACAAACTGTTGTATCTTCTTTCATCAAAACATGCACTCTCAAAAATAAAATGTGTTGTTTATGTCAGGCATTCCTCAGTACTATCCTCTCAATCTCTTGATAAACTTTGTTTGTGTAAGTAAGCAAAGGGAATTCACCTTTTTGCCAGTAGAGTGAGCCGATTCCTGTACCATACTCGTTTGAAGCTTCACAGATGTACAGGCCATTGAGGTCAGACGTCAGTTCCAAGAAGAAGAGCTTATTTCCTTCTGTTTTAACGGCATCATTAGGAAAAGTCTGGTGTGTGCTGCTGCATGAAAACAAGCGAAGAATATAAAATCAGTTTAGTGCAGACTAAGACTATAGGATGAAAATACACACTGACATCTGAATGCCTAATTTACAAAACCTGGCAAAAGTCTGAAATAGTGAAAACAGTGAAATACTAGGGCCTAAGAAAAAAAATCGTCAAGCTGTTCTGTACACATACGTTCATGTCACCATAGCCACTGTATGAGAATTATGTGAGGCAGTTTGTGAAGAATGTATCTGCAAAGCAAATACATGTAAATGAATGCAATGCTCTTCCTGTTGACAGGTCAGTATTATGTTGAGGAAGGAAATTGTGCCTTGATAGTTCCTGAGTTGTGCCGCGTTCCCTTCCAAATTCTTGATCCACTAATATCCAAATGTTTGGATAAACAGTATGCGGTATACTTTTATTTATATTGTGCTTTTTACAATGCAAGTCAAGTCAAGTCACCTTTATTCATATAGCGCTTTTCACAATGCAAATTGTGTCAAAGCAGCTTTAGAGTGAAAACAGCAGCTCTAGAAAAAAATGGTGTCATTATGCAGCTTATTATATTTCTTGAAATGTGTATCAGACCTTATTGTAATTATCTTCTAATTTGTTTTTGTACTTTATTTTTGATATTTTAGTGGGATTAACTATGTATTAAGTCTGCACTATCTGTCTTAAAAAATCGAGGACTCTTATTTTTACGGGTTTGGAAGGTGTGGAAATTGGAAACAAGGAGGTGGGACAAGAGTAGGGCATGGCACATTCAAAGACAGGAGGTTTGTTTGACTTCATACAGCGCTGCACAGACTCATCGGCGGCTGACTTGAAGTAGTGCATGCTAGTAAGAAATTTTGTCCGACACCATGTGACTGTGACATATGGCTATAAAGTACCGCGAGAGCAACTCAAGAGCAGTTGCATCAAATGTGGCTATTTAATGCCATTAGAATGAGATCTAGTTATGATTATTTAGCTCTCCTTTTACAATTTTTTTTTACCTTAATATAACAATACATTAAGGTAAATGCTGTACATGACAAAACTGTTTTATTACAGGTGTTGATAATTAGTTAACATTAATCTACATTTGAGTCACATCAAATAAAATTGTAGAGGTATCACCCGGCATCCTAGTCAAATGTGCCCATTGGCCTCTGTCCATCCCCATATACATACTGATATATACTGAAATTAATATATCTATTTGTATATTAGATTTCTTACCTGTGCCAGCTGAAGTGTGTAGCTGCAGGATTGGCATCTGCCTCACACTGATACGCTTCAGCGTAGGAGAGATTTTTGAATGGAGTCACAAAGACCAGCTGAGGAGGATCTTCAAAACACACAAACATATGAGAAGTTCTCATATTTAAACTACAATCAAGCTAAACAAATTCCTGTATCAATTTGTGCAACAAGTTCAAATAACAGATCAACTGATCAATCTTCAATCAATTAATGAATCAAATAATAAATGTGTAAACTGGTAGATAAAGAGATAAATCAACATTTACAGTTATGAAAAACATATTTAAATACAACACTTGTGAAAAAGAAGTCTACTTAATTGTGACTGTCAAAGGGTTAGTTGAAAATGATCAAAATTATTGAAATCATTAATCACTCATGTCGTTCCAAACCTATAAGACTTTTTGATGAGCTTTCTGTCCCTTCATTGACAGTCTAGGCAACTACCAGTTTTAAGCCCTTGAAAGGTAGTGAACACATCATTAAAGTAATCCATGTGACTCCAGTAGTTTAACTAAGCGACTAAAGTGCTTTGTTTGTGTGAAAAAAAACAATTTATTTATACTTTATTTCCAAAATATTAATCTCAAACGCGCATTCACGAGAGCATCATGCCACATTCATGTTGTGTTGATGTGAGAGGACATGTTGCCTGATTGCGCGTCTGAGATTAATATTTTGGAAATAAAGTGGTAAATTGAGTTTTTTATATGCGCAAACAAAGCACTTTAGCCGTTTCATAAAGCTGAGGTTAAACTACGGGAGTCACATGGATTACTTTAATGATGTGTTCACTTTCTTTCTGTGGCTTGAAAGTGGTTGTGTATGCTGTCAATGGAGGGACAAAAAGCTCTCAAATTTCATTAAAAAGATCTTCATTTGTATTCTGAAGACAAATGCATGTCTTACAGGTTTGGAACGACATGAGGGAGAGTGATTTATGACAGAATTTACGTTCTTGGGTGAAATAACCCTTTAAATAACATGGCTGAAAATATTTCATTAAGTTTGCACTTTTTTATTTCTACAATAAGTACTCTTTTTAAAAGTATGATAATGATGTAAATACTAAATTAAACTAAATGAACATAATATGATCACTTTTAGTCACATTAAAACTTGACAAAACCAAAACAAATTTTTACTTAAATTTGGTAGACAGTTTTATCCAAAGTTCTTTTGTTTATGGCCATGGATCGATCAGTGGGAAATGTGTCATAATTTTTAATAGCTCCTTCCCTTTTAATTACCAATTGCTGTCAACCAGCTGAGGCCGGAATTGGCCCTCAAATGGCGGAGATGTGGGCAGTTTGTATCATCTTAAAAAGACTCACAGTGCACAATGATCTTGTGATCAATTCCCAGTTCCTCTTTCATCCTGGCATGTCTGATCACACACTTGACAAGCTGTAGATTCATCTGTACAGTCGGAGTAGCAATTATACTGCTTGTGACAGTAAACATCCCATCCAGATGTGTCACAGTGTTCGGCGATAACTTCACAGAATCGGACAAAGTTCCCAAATGCCACGACACTTCAGCAGCAGACTCCGCTGTGGAAGCTGTGCAGGTCGCCAAGGTAACCTCAGAGCATCCAGCCACAGGGACTGCATCCACAGTCACGCTCACATCCACAGGGCTCGTGGCTGGTGATCATGAACAACTACATCAGTCAATCAAATCTTTTAGCACATTTTAAGTGAAGAAAAAGTGATTAAAACATAAATATAGCAACCAATTTTTATATTTAGACACTAGCATTTGATACAAGTAATTTGTATTTGTTTTAAAGCAGAGATGGTCAAACTCAGAGTTCAGCTCCAACTCTGATAAATTACCTGCACCTTCTATTGTAATCCTGAAGACCTTAATTAGCTTTCAGGTGAGTTTGATTAGGATGGGAGCTAAACTCCGAGGCAAAGCCAGGACTGTGTTTGCCAATCCCAGTTTTAAACAAATGATAAACACTTGGAAATGGAAGCATTTGCTCATATTTCGTAGGTGTTTCATGTCAGATGTTAAACAGACATTTATAAAATGTTTTAAAGATGTTTTGTTTATGATTTATACTTTTGAAAGGATGTCTCCAGCTAACAAAAATGTTCTTAAAATATTATGATAACATTCCCATTAAGTTAAGAAACGTTATTCCTGAATGTTTTTTAAACGTTCAAAATGTCATTTTATTGTATTAAGAATATTGTTTTTTTTTTATATCATATCAGTTCTTTTCTATCATTTTGAAAATGTTATGAAAACGCTACTTCTGAATATATTCTGCACTTTCAAAACGTCCAGTTTTTTTCCAAGACCATTGCAGAAACATTATTATTATCAGATATTTCATGGTATAGTTAACAAATTTGTGAAAAGTTTGAATAAAAAAGCAAAAATGAAATGAAAGCAGATTATCAACCATATTGTGGCTGCGGTGTGTCACGTGACAAGCAATTTTGCGTCACCATGGAAATAATACAAAGTGACACGTTCTAAATAACAGTCACCTTGAAAAACTCACGCTGAGGGCTCAGCCAGAAAATTTTAAACTTCGGTGTGAAAGGGTAAAGAACATTTTTTCCTAACATTTACATAACCTTTAAAGAATGTTGGTGAATGGAAACATTCCCTGTTAGCTGGGTTTTTTAGATGTTTGTAAATAATGCCTGATGATGTTCATATGTCTCCAGATATCTTGGAGACATATGTGTGCTATCACAAAATAGCAGCATAAAATTGTAGTAGTTTTCTATATTTTACTATCTGAAAGCAAATTTTTGTATCAGTTAAAATGCCTGGCTCCAGCAGCAGTGACCGCAGTATAGCGGTGATTATTTCACAGACTCTTCTCCAGCTGAGACAAAATTCCACTGTCTGTCAATTGCAAAGTTATGTGCATCCTGTCACCATAAACTCGCCATCATCTTGTCACATTTAACATCCTCCTATCCTGTCATAACCGTGTCTGTTCATTTCTGTTCCATTGTTCTCCAGTCCTGTTTCTGTCACACATTCCTTGTTTTGAGTTCTAGTCCTGTCATCTGTCATGTGTTCCTTTGTTTTGCTTTCGTCAGTCCCTGCCATGTGATCTTTTTGGTTCCCCATGTGCCTCATAATTAGTTCATTGTCTCCAGCCGTGTCTTGTATCAGTTATGTCTGTCACCTGTGCCCCGCTAATTATCCTCTTGTGTTCATCTGTATATATTCCCTCTGTGTCTGTCCAGTCCTTGTCAGTTCTTATAGTATTGTGAATGGTGTTAACCTGTATCCTGTCTCCTTCCTGTTGATTATTAAACGGTTTTGTCAAGTCAAGCCAAGCCATCTTTATTTATATAGTGCTTTTTACAATGCAAATTGTGGCAAAGCAGCTTTACATTAATAATTGGCAAATAATTTTGGCTGCACAGCAGCTCTCAAAGAAAATGGTGTCATTGTCCAGTTTATTCTATATATTATTGATTCATTCCGTTGCAAAGATCAGTAGTTATTAGTCCAGTTAATTTATGTATATCAGCACTGGAGAAAACAGTGACGTAATCGTCCGGCTCAGCTCAGTTCACAAACAATGGCACCAAATGCAGGCATATCAAAAACACTGCTGAATATCAAGCAGGGTTTAAAGCGAATTCTTTCGTCGTGCCTGTTCCTGCACACCACAGCGTTACACCTCCACACTCCACATTTACGTTCATGTAATTTATAGAGAGAAAAGAACTAACTTCCAACTTTCCTCATGTTTTTTATGCATTTAAAATTTAAAGGCCAAACTTATCTTTATAAAAATTCACAATACTGTTGCAGATGAAATAAATATTTTTCATCAGGTTAGATATTGAAACCTAACTGTCTGTCTTGCACATGGAGCATGTTTTTTTTTTTTTAAGCCATTAGAGCAGTGGTTCTCAAACTTTAAACACTTTAAAACTTTTAAAAAAAAAACTGTTGCCATTTTTTTATTGAAAAACATTCACTGAAAAAGGCCTGCATTAGTTTCACTTTGTAATGCCAGGAAGTATGAACATATTAGCCCGGTTCTGTCAAAACTGCACTGGCTCCCTATTAAACATCGTATAGATTTTAAAATCTTGCTAATTACTTACAAAGCACTAAATGGCTTAGCTCCCCAGTACCTGAGTGAGCTCTTAATGCATTATAGTCCTTCACGTCTATTACGATCTCAGAATTCTGGCCAGTTGTTAATACCTAGAATATCAAAATCAACCGCGGGCGGTAGATCCTTTTCCTATTTGGCACCTAAACACTGGAACAAACTTCCTAGCATTGTTCGGGAAGCAGACACACTGTCAGTTTAAATCTAGACTAAAAACGCATCTATTTAACTTGGCATACACATGACGCACTATAAACTTTTGTCTTCATATCCGTTGAAGGATTGTTAGGCTGCATAGGTCAGGTCAGCCGGAACCGGGAACACTTCCTATAACACCAGATGTACTCGTTACATCGGAAGAAGAATGGCGTCTACGCTAATTTTTTTTGTCTCTCTGCTTATCCCGAGGTTTACCAATTAACGTGATTGGCTGGATTCGGGCCATGTTCCGGGTCGGACGGGGAACCTGTGCCTGTGTGCGGCAGCAATGTGGCCCTGTGGTGTCGGCGGAGACTATGTTAACTAGCTCATCCTTTGTGAAGACCTTACCGACTCATCAGCCAGTGGCACATATCCCAACAAACCGTCCCACACCGGCGTGATCAAAAAGATCTTAAACTAGATGGAACTAGATTAAATATTTTGACTGTTGCGATTCCAAATCGGTTTAATGACCTGTAACTCTGCCTGAGTATCGGACAAGTGTTCACTGTTGGCCAGAGGAGAACTGGCCCCCCAACTAAGCCTGGTTTCTCCCAAGGTTTTTTTCTCCATTTGTTGGAGTTTTGGTTCCTTGCTGCTGTTGCCTTTGGCTTGCTTAAGTTGGGGACACTTGCTTGATATTCAGCAGTGTTTTTGATATGCCTGCATTGGCGCCGTTGTATGTGAACTGAGCTGAGCCGGACGATTACGTCACTGTTTTCTGCAGTGCGGATATACATAAATTAACTAGACTAATAACTACTGATATTTGCATTGGAATGAATCAATAATATATAGAATAAGCTGCACAATGACACCATTTTCTTATTAATGTAAAGCTGCTTTGCCACAATTTGCATTGTAAAAAGCGCTATATAAATAAAGATGACTTGACTTGACTTGACTTAATGTCACTGAATCATTGAAAATATAATAGTAAGAGAAAATAATAGATCAGAATTTTTTATTTAAATTAACCAAAAAAAGTCTTGGGTTACAACTGTAACACTGCTGTTACGATATGCATCGTATACGATGTATGCACAATGTTACGATATGCATCGTAGAGTGGTGGCGATGCTTTTACGATATGACGGCAGTCTAATCTTATTGGTTAAGCTGCCGACGTGACCTACTCTGCAACAGCGTCGCGTGTGCTTTCATCACAGATGCAGAAATCGCTTGACCTGAACATTAGTAGGGCAAAATGAGTTCGGCTGAAACTGAAATTGAAGATGCCCCGTCTTCTTATAAGTCCAATGTCTGGCAGCATTTTGGTTTTCCAGTCAAGCGACAGGACGACGGTAAAACAATTACAGACAAGACACAAACTATTTGCTAACACTGTAAAATAAGACTGCCATACACAACGTCAAACACTTCGAATATGATGTGCCATTTAAAACGGCATCACAACAAACTCCTGCAAACTCCTGCGACAAAAAGGGTGAAAGAAGGCCAAACGTCTATACAAAGCAGTTTTGCTGCAACATGGTCTCAGTCAAGTGAAAAAGCTTCAGAAATAACCAAGTGCATCGGAGTTTTTATTGCAAAAGACATGAGACCATTTTCTGTGGTCGACAATGTTGGATTTCGCGAACTGGTTAGAGTACTGGAGCCCAGGTACCATATTCCATCACGCCCGCACTTCAGTCAAGAGGTGGTTCCAGCCCTGTACTGCGAAGCTAAAGCAAAGGTGGTCGACTGTCTGAAAAAAGCAGAATATGTGGCTATAACAACTGACGGGTGGACTTCGCGGGCTTGTCAAAGCTATATTACGGTCACGGCGCATATGATTACTACTGAGTGGGAAATGAAAAGTTTTGTGCTTCAGACTCGCCCACTTTTTGAGTCACACACTGGAGCTAACATAGCCGAAGTTCTAAAAGCGGCTATACAAGAGTGGGAGCTTGAAAGGCCTCATAGTACTCCTGTTGTTACTGACAACGCACGCAACATGGATGTGGCAGTGAGAGAAGCCGGGTTGTCACCGCATATCAAGTGTTTCGCGCACACATTGAATCTTCAAAAAAAAAAGAAAAGCAAAAGATGCTTGAGATCGCATCACACAAGCTTATCATGGATGTGGTAACACGATGGAACAGCTCGATGGATATGCTGGAACGCCTCGAGCAACAAGCCGCTATAACGGCAGCACTCTTGAGCTCAGAGGTGCGCAAAAATGCCCGTCAACTTGATACTCTGGATAGCAACGACGTCACTGATTTATCACCCCCCCATAACTCTCAGATTGACAGGTTGTCATGTGTCAGATGTCAGGACAGAGCAAACAGATGTCAGGTAATTTATGGCACGTGGTGTCATGTTGTGACATATGTCTAAATGACTTCCCATGCGGATGTCTGGACGTGTTAAAATGACAAAACAGATCAATCAGTTGCAACCAGTAACAGTAACTTTTGATAGGGATAATGACTGTTTTTAATGATCTCACACCTCTCACCCAACCATGGTATTTTTATGTTTTAATTCCTTCCTGGTCTGCTGCCTCCTTCCATTCCGGAGGGGCAAAAAGGCATTATATCTGTGAACATGTTTCCGTTGATTGTGGGGTCTTGCTAGCACCCAAGCTAGTTTTACATTATGTTAACACCTCAGCAAGACCAGTAATGATTGTTCAATACAGTATGTTAATTAAGTCAAATATTTGAGTCAAGACAATCAGAAAGACCATTACCTCTACACCACACTGGCTACATCCATTTAAATAAGATGTCTGGGTGTGTTCTGTTAAAATTGTGTGTGTGTGTTGGTTTTTGTGGTTTACGAGGACTTTTGACCTGAATGCGCACCAGCATTACGGGGACATTTGGGTTTATGAGGACAGGGGCCATGTCCTTATAATTCCGACAGTGTAGATGCCCTTTTCTACGTCCCAGAAGCTCCCTCTCAAAGTTTCGCGCCACGTCCTTAAATACCAGAAAACCCTTAAATTTTACTATACACAGTGTATCATCTGAGCTCGAGAGTGCGCCCCTGCAGCCCGGACCCGGTACTACATCGTAGCATCGTGTGATGCTAACAGCGCTAGCAATCAGCTTATCAGTTTGAACTTATTTTCATTTACAGAGAAAAGAACTAACTTCCAACTTTCCTCATGTTTTTTATGCATTTAAAATTTAAAGGCCAAACTTATCTTTATAAAAATTCACAATACTGTTGCAGATGAAATAAATATTTTTCATCAGGTTAGATATTGAAACCTAACTGTCTGTCTTGCACATGGAGCATGTTTTTTTTTTTTTAAGCCATTAGAGCAGTGGTTCTCAAACTTTAAACACTTTAAAACTTTAAAAAAAAAAACTGTTGCCATTTTTTTATTGAAAAACATTCACTGAAAAAGGCCTGCATTAGTTTCACTTTGTAATGCCAGGAAGTATGAACATATTAGCCCGGTTCTGTCAAAACTGCACTGGCTCCCTATTAAACATCGTATAGATTTTAAAATCTTGCTAATTACTTACAAAGCACTAAATGGCTTAGCTCCCCAGTACCTGAGTGAGCTCTTAATGCATTATAGTCCTTCACGTCTATTACGATCTCAGAATTCTGGCCAGTTGTTAATACCTAGAATATCAAAATCAACCGCGGGCGGTAGATCCTTTTCCTATTTGGCACCTAAACACTGGAACAAACTTCCTAGCATTGTTCGGGAAGCAGACACACTGTCAGTTTAAATCTAGACTAAAAACGCATCTATTTAACTTGGCATACACATGACGCACTATAAACTTTTGTCTTCATATCCGTTGAAGGATTGTTAGGCTGCATAGGTCAGGTCAGCCGGAACCGGGAACACTTCCTATAACACCAGATGTACTCGTTACATCGGAAGAAGAATGGCGTCTACGCTAATTTTTTTTGTCTCTCTGCTTATCCCGAGGTTTACCAATTAACGTGATTGGCTGGATTCGGGCCATGTTCCGGGTCGGACGGGGAACCTGTGCCTGTGTGCGGCAGCAATGTGGCCCTGTGGTGTCGGCGGAGACTATGTTAACTAGCTCATCCTTTGTGAAGACCTTACCGACTCATCAGCCAGTGGCACATATCCCAACAAACCGTCCCATAACGGCGTGATCAAAAAGATCTTAAACTAGATGGAACTAGATTAAATATTTTGACTGTTGCGATTCCAAATCGGTTTAATGACCTGTAACTCTGCCTGAGTATCGGACAAGTGTTCACTGTTGGCCAGAGGAGAACTGGCCCCCCAACTAAGCCTGGTTTCTCCCAAGGTTTTTTTCTCCATTTGTTGGAGTTTTGGTTCCTTGCTGCTGTTGCCTTTGGCTTGCTTAAGTTGGGGACACTTGCTTGATATTCAGCAGTGTTTTTGATATGCCTGCATTGGCGCCGTTGTATGTGAACTGAGCTGAGCCGGACGATTACGTCACTGTTTTCTGCAGTGCGGATATACATAAATTAACTAGACTAATAACTACTGATATTTGCATTGGAATGAATCAATAATATATAGAATAAGCTGCACAATGACACCATTTTCTTATTAATGTAAAGCTGCTTTGCCACAATTTGCATTGTAAAAAGCGCTATATAAATAAAGATGACTTGACTTGACTTGACTTAATGTCACTGAATCATTGAAAATATAATAGTAAGAGAAAATAATAGATCAGAATTTTTTATTTAAATTAACCAAAAAAAGTCTTGGGTTACAACTGTAACACTGCTGTTACGATATGCATCGTATACGATGTATGCACAATGTTACGATATGCATCGTAGAGTGGTGGCGATGCTTTTACGATATGACGGCAGTCTAATCTTATTGGTTAAGCTGCCGACGTGACCTACTCTGCAACAGCGTCGCGTGTGCTTTCATCACAGATGCAGAAATCGCTTGACCTGAACATTAGTAGGGCAAAATGAGTTCGGCTGAAACTGAAATTGAAGATGCCCCGTCTTCTTATAAGTCCAATGTCTGGCAGCATTTTGGTTTTCCAGTCAAGCGACAGGACGACGGTAAAACAATTACAGACAAGACACAAACTATTTGCTAACACTGTAAAATAAGACTGCCATACACAACGTCAAACACTTCGAATATGATGTGCCATTTAAAACGGCATCACAACAAACTCCTGCAAACTCCTGCGACAAAAAGGGTGAAAGAAGGCCAAACGTCTATACAAAGCAGTTTTGCTGCAACATGGTCTCAGTCAAGTGAAAAAGCTTCAGAAATAACCAAGTGCATCGGAGTTTTTATTGCAAAAGACATGAGACCATTTTCTGTGGTCGACAATGTTGGATTTCGCGAACTGGTTAGAGTACTGGAGCCCAGGTACCATATTCCATCACGCCCGCACTTCAGTCAAGAGGTGGTTCCAGCCCTGTACTGCGAAGCTAAAGCAAAGGTGGTCGACTGTCTGAAAAAAGCAGAATATGTGGCTATAACAACTGACGGGTGGACTTCGCGGGCTTGTCAAAGCTATATTACGGTCACGGCGCATATGATTACTACTGAGTGGGAAATGAAAAGTTTTGTGCTTCAGACTCGCCCACTTTTTGAGTCACACACTGGAGCTAACATAGCCGAAGTTCTAAAAGCGGCTATACAAGAGTGGGAGCTTGAAAGGCCTCATAGTACTCCTGTTGTTACTGACAACGCACGCAACATGGATGTGGCAGTGAGAGAAGCCGGGTTGTCGCCGCATATCAAGTGTTTCGCGCACACATTGAATCTTCAAAAAAAAAAGAAAAGCAAAAGATGCTTGAGATCGCATCACACAAGCTTATCATGGATGTGGTAACACGATGGAACAGCTCGATGGATATGCTGGAACGCCTCGAGCAACAAGCCGCTATAACGGCAGCACTCTTGAGCTCAGAGGTGCGCAAAAATGCCCGTCAACTTGATACTCTGGATAGCAACGACGTCACTGATTTATCACCCCCCCATAACTCTCAGATTGACAGGTTGTCATGTGTCAGATGTCAGGACAGAGCAAACAGATGTCAGGTAATTTATGGCACGTGGTGTCATGTTGTGACATATGTCTAAATGACTTCCCATGCTGATGTCTGGACGTGTTAAAATGACAAAACAGATCAATCAGTTGCAACCAGTAACAGTAACTTTTGATAGGGATAATGACTGTTTTTAATGATCTCACACCTCTCACCCAACCATGGTATTTTTATGTTTTAATGCCTTCCTGGTCTGCTGCCTCCTTCCATTCCGGAGGGGCAAAAAGGCATTATATCTGTGAACATGTTTCCGTTGATTGTGGGGTCTTGCTAGCACCCAAGCTAGTTTTACATTATGTTAACACCTCAGCAAGACCAGTAATGATTGTTCAATACAGTATGTTAATTAAGTCAAATATTTGAGTCAAGACAATCAGAAAGACCATTACCTCTACACCACACTGGCTACATCCATTTAAATAAGATGTCTGGGTGTGTTCTTATTAAAATTGTGTGTGTGTGTTGGTTTTTCTGGTTTACGAGGACTTTTGACCTGAATGCGCACCAGCACTACGGGGACATTTGGGTTTATGAGGACAGGGGCCATGTCCTTATAATTCCGACAGTGTAGATGCCCTTTTCTACGTCCCAGAAGCTCCCTCTCAAAGTTTCGCGCCATGTCCTTAAATACCAGAAAACCCTTAAATTTTACTATACACAGTGTATCATCTGAGCTCGAGAGTGCGCCCCTGCAGCCCGGACCCGGTACTACATCGTAGCATCGTGTGATGCTAACAGCGCTAACAATCAGCTTATCAGTTTGAACTTATTTTCGTTTACAGTATAACTGTAACTGTAGTAGAACATAGTCTAGCCATCATAATAATGTGTTGTCATGACTACAGTATAACTGTAACTGTAGAACATAGTCTAGCCTTCATAATAAAGGGTTGTCATGACTACAATATAACTGTAACTGTAGTAGAACATAGTCTAGCCATCATAATAATGTGTTGTCATGACTACAGTATAACTGTAACTGTAGAACATAGTCTAGCCATCATAATAATGTGTTGTCATGACTACAGTATAACTGTAACTTTAATAGAACAGTCTAGCCATCATAATAATGTGTTGTCATGACTACAGTATAACTGTAACTGTAGTAGAACAGTCTAGCCATCATAATAATGTGTTGTCATGACTACAGTATAACTGTAACTGTAGTAGAACAGTCTAGCCATCATAATATTGTGTTGTCATGACTACAATCTGTGAAGAGGAGAGGCTTCCACTCAGTACACTATTCTAACATGTAATTTCTGTTAAATATCACTACTGTTCGGCTTGGTTTAATTACTTATTACTTCTGAAAACTTACTGCACACAATATGTAAAGACAGCTTTATTTATATAGTGCTTTATAGAATACAGATTGTCAAAGCACTTTTACAAAGATAACCAGACAAAATAGTATATTCAGCATATGGTCAGTATACATCATATTCTGTCCCAGTAGAACTGTAATAATTATTTTTTAAGCTGAAAGAAACAAACTTAATATTGACAAATGGCATTAAATAGTTATTATTATTATTATTGTTATTAAAGCAGAGACATCAAATGATGGCTGAAGTAAAAAGGCAAAGGAGAGATCAAGCCAATAGAGGAGGCCATACATTTTTCACTTCTGCAGAAAGACAAACATGGGCTTGACGGCAGATTCATTAGTGATTTTAAAGGTGAGTTAAATAATTTGATTGAGCCAAGCTAAAGGTATAGTTCACCCAAAAGTGAAGATTTTGTCATCATTTAGTCGCCCTCAAGTTGTCTCAAACCTCTATATGTTTCTTTTTTTCTGTTGGGCACAAAAAGTGTTACTAACCATTTGATGGTTAGTAAAAGATGACAGATTTTTTTTTTTTGCTTGAACTATGTCTTTAAAGTGACTTGTGTAAGAAAGTTGTCTCCGCTTTATTATATGCTGTTCTCAGTGATGGTTTTAACTCTCTGTTGTTGTTTAGGGAGAGGTGTGTTCAGTTGTACTGAGTTTGATAAAGGAGACTTCCTGCTGGAATACAGTGGCGACCTCATCGCCAAAGAAGAATGTGAGCGGAGGCAAAGTAAATATCATGCTGCACTGAAAGTTTTCATGTTTGAGTTTCGCTACAACTGAAAACGCCTCTGGTATGTTCAAGTGTTTGATGTATATGTTTTTTGATAATTAAATTGCATGATTCAAAATGTGGCAGTGGACATGTCAGTGGTTAGAGTTCAGGTTTTGCTAAAATGTCAGTTATGTGTTCTTAAAGCTTGGTGATGACCGTTAAATGATTGATGATCTCAAAGAATATGATCTCTGCTGGTCCTACGTTTTCAGTGCTGATAATGTCTGCTTGTTTAGTTTCGATGCAGTCTGAGATTACAGTTCTCTTGGGTGACTTGTAAACGATGACCATATTAACCCAAACAGCAGGATGAAGTCTATCTCTGTGTATGGAAAACCTCACTTATGCTTATTTGACACAAGGAGCATCTGTCCTGGTGAAGAGATCACATACGATTACGGTGATTCTGAGTGGCCATGGCGATGCACAGTATTGAAACCTCTACACTGTCAATTCTGATTTATTGGATTATAGTAGAGATTAAAAGTATTAAACTTTAGTTGTTACCTCAGTTAATGTTAGTGACTTCTTATGCATTACATGCATGTTCATTCCAGTATGTCACATTGTGTGTATATTTACACCTGTATTACGAGGACTGTGTTTTATGAGGACCATCATAAGAACATGTTCCTGTGTTTATGTTTACACCTGTATTATGAGGACCTTGTTTTATGAGAACCCTCATAAGAACATGGTTTTGACACATTATGTGTTAGTAGAAAAAAAAAAACTTTAAAGCAACATAAAACCATGATATTCATATTTGAAAATATTGTATAATTACATGTTGAAGCATACTCACAGTTTGAAAATGACTTCCATAATATTTTCTTTTAGTATGAAGCTTTGTCTGGATCACCCAAAACAAAGTTTTGTGCTCCCAACCTCGTGAAGATCACACCTAGTTTAGCTTTCTAGAGCATTGCATGTGTGTACTACAAGCCTTAAGCATAGTGGTCAACATGTTTCCTAATTGTTAAACACCTCAGGTAAATCATTTGAAATGTAATTTTGCTAAAAGGAAAAAAGGTTCATTCATTTATTCAAAAAAGTTTTTCTAAGTGAAAATGATCTGTTTGCCACAAACACATCTAAAGAGTTTTTACTCGTGTAAAGGAGACCACTCTGCTACATTACTAATAAAAAAAAAATGCTGTTTTAAAAGAAATGAAAGAATAATAAAGTAAAAGTATTATTTAATGAAAATAGACATGCCTTGTTTTTGCAAACAAATGTATAAATGTTAAATGTTTAAAATTGCGAGTGTCTTATTTTAATCAGAATTTTGAAGTCAAATGTGTATTTGCTCTTTTGTAACACACACACAAGTCATCTTTATTTATATAGCGCTTTTTACAATGCAAATTGTGGCAAAGCAGCTTTACATTAATAAGAAAATGGTGTCATTGTGCAGCTTATTCTATATATTATTGATTCATTCCGTTGCAAAGATCAATAGTTATTAGTCTAGGTAATTTAGGTATAGCAGCACTGGAGAAAACAGTGACGTAATCGTCCGGCTCAGATCAGTTCGCATACAACGGCGCCAATACAGGCATATCAAAAACACTGCTGAATATCAAGCAAGTGTCCCCAACTTAAGCAAGCCAAAGGCAACAGCGGCAAGGAACCAAAACTCCAACAAATGGAGAAAAAAACCTTGGGAGAAACCAGGCTTAGTTGGGGGGCCAGTTCTCCTCTGGCCAACAGTGAACACTTGTCCGATACTCAGGCAGAGTTACAGGTCATTAAACTGATTTGGAATCGCAACAGTCAAAATATTTAATCTAGTTCCATCTAATTTAAGATCTTTTTGATCACGCCGATATGGGACGGTTTGTTGGGATATGTGCCGCTGGCTGATGAGTCGGTAGGGTCTTCACAAAGGATGAGCTCGTTCACACGGTCTCCGCCGACACCACAGGGCCACACTGCTGCCGCACACAGGCACAGGTTCCCCGTCCGACCCGGATCCAGCCAATCATGTTAATTGGTAAACCTCGGGATAAGCAGAGAGACAAAAAATTAGCGTAGACGCCATTCTTCTTCCGATGTAACGAGTACATCTGGTGTTATAGGAAGTGTTCCCGGTTCCGGCTGACCTGATCTATGCAGCCTAACAATCCTTTAACGGATATGAGGACAAGAGTTTATAGTGCGTCATGTGTATGCCAGGTTAAATAGATGCGTTTTTAGTCTAGATTTAAACTGACAAAGTGTGTCTGCTTCCCGAACAATGCTAGGAAGATTGTTCCAGAGTTTAGGTGCCAAATAGGAAAAGGATCTACCGCCCGCGGTTGATTTTGATATTCTAGGTATTAACAACTGGCCAGAATTCTGAGATCGTAATAGACGCGAAGGACTATAATGCATTAAAAGCTCACTCAGGTACTGGGGAGCTAAGCCATTTAGTGCTTTGTAAGTAATTAGCAAGATTTTAAAATCTATACGATGTTTAATAGGGAGCCAGTGCAGTTTTGACAGAACCGGACTAATATGTTCATACTTCCTGGTTCTAGTAAGGAGTCTAGCAGCTGCGTTTTGGACCAGCTGTAATTTGTTTATCACGCGAGCAGGGCAACCACCCAGTAGAGCATTACAGTAATCTAGTCTCGAGGTCATAAACGCATGAACTAGCTGTTCCGCATTTGTCATTGAGAGCATATGTCGCAATTTAGATATGTTTTTAAGATGGAAGAATGCGGTTTTACATATGCTAGAAATGTGGCATTCAAATGAAAGATTGGTATCAAAGAGCACACCCAGGTTCCTAACTGACGAAGACGACTTAACAGAGCAGCCATCAAGTGTTAGACAGTATTCTAGGTTATTATGTGCAGAAGTTTTTGGTCCAATAATTAGAATCTCTGTTTTTTCTGAATTTAGTAGTAGGAAATTACTAGTCATCCAATTTTTTATATCAGCTACGCATTCTGTTAATTTTGAGAATTGGTCGGTTTCGTCGGGGCGCGAGGAAATATAGAGCTGAGTATCATCAGCGTAACAGTGAAAGCTAATGCCATGCTTCCTAATGACATCTCCCAAGGGTAGCATGTACAGAGTGAAAAGCAACGGTCCTAGAACTGAGCCTTGTGGTACTCCATGTTTAACTTGTGATCGAAATGACATCTCTTCGTTTACTACTACAAACTGATAACGGTCAGATAAGTATGATTTGAACCATGCCAATGCATTTCCACTAATTCCAGCATAATTTTCTAGTCTATTCAAAAGAATATTGTGGTCGATAGTGTCAAAAGCAGCACTGAGGTCTAGTAACACTAATAGAGAGATACAACCACGATCTGATGATAAGAGCAAATCATTTGTAACTCTAATGAGAGCAGTCTCAGTACTATGGTACGGTCTAAATCCTGACTGGAAATCCTCACAGATACCATTTCTTTCCAAGTAGGAACTAAGTTGAGATGATACTGCCTTTTCTAGTATTTTTGACAGAAAAGGTAGATTGGAAATCGGTCTGTAATTGACTAATTCACCAGGATCAAGTTGTGGTTTTTTTAATAAGAGGTTTGATAATAGCCTGCTTAAAATTTTTCGGTACGTAACCTAGTAATAAAGATGAATTAATGATCTTAAGAAGAGGATCTATGACCTCTGGAAGCATCTCTTTCAATAGCTTAGCCGGTATAGGGTCTAACATACATGTTGTTGATTTTGATGATTTAATAAGTTTAGACAATTCTTCCTTTCCTATAGCAGCGAATGAATGGAATTTTTCCTCAGGGATACTACAATCCACTGTCTGATGTGATACTGTAGTAGACAGTTGCATGGCTATAATTTTCTCTCTAATGTTGTCAATCTTGCAAGTAAAGAAGTTCATAAAGTCATTACTGCTGTGCTGTTTGGAAACATCAGAAGTTGAGGCTGTATTTCTCGTTAATTTAGCCACTGTATTAAATAAATACTTAG
Organism: Zacco platypus; assembly: GCA_038088235.1. NCBI lineage: Eukaryota > Metazoa > Chordata > Actinopteri > Cypriniformes > Xenocyprididae > Zacco > Zacco platypus. The sequence continues at coordinate 9,806,458 of CM076081.1, read as the reverse complement.
GGTTGTGTTTATTATCTTCTAAAAGATTTGAAAAATAAGCAGATCTAGCGGTTTTTATGGCCTTTCTGTACTCCATCATTTTCTCTCTCCATGAAATCCGAAAAACTTCTAGTTTTGAATTCTTCCAGCTGCGCTCCATTTTTCTTGCTGCTCTCTTAAGGGCCCGAGTGTGCTCGTTATACCATGGTGTTGGACTAATATCTTTAATCTTTTTTAAGCGCAAAGGAGCAACAGAGTCTAGAGTGTTGGAAAAGAGAGCGTCAATAGTTTCTGTTGCAACATCGAGTTCTTCTAAGCTGTCTGGTTTGCTAAGTTGATGAAACTGATCAGGAAGATATTTATAAAGCAGTTTTTAGTGGTGGAAGTGATGGTTCTAACATATTTATGGCAGACAGGCGGTTTTGCAGCCTTGGTTAAATGTAGCACGCATGAGACTAGATAATGATCTGAGACGTCATCGCTCTGCTGCAGAATTTCAACGGCATCAATATCGATTCCATGTGACAATATTAGATCTAGAGTATGATTACGACAATGAGTTGGTGCTGACACGTGTTGTCTAACTCCAATAGAGCTTAAAATATCTGTTAATGCCAATCCCAAAGCGTCTTTTTCATTATCTACATGTATATTAAAATCACCAACAATGAGGACTTTATCCACAGCCAGTACTAACTCCGAGAGAAAATCAGCAAATTCTTTGATAAAGTCTGTATGGTGCCCTGGTGGCCTGTATACAGTAGCCAACACAAATTTCAAATGAGATTTGTCACTTACATTATATAACGTTACATAGAGCACCATCACTTCAAACGAGATATATTTGAAAGACTTTTGAGTAATACTAAAGATATTACTATAGATGACAGCAACACCTCCCCCTTTACCTTTCTGACGAGGTTCGTGTCGATAATAGTAACCTTGAGGGCTAGACTCATTTAAAGTAATGTAATCGTCTGGTTTTAGCCAGGTTTCTGTCAAACACAGCACATCTAGATTATTTTCTGTGATAATATCATTTACTATAAGTGCTTTTGAAGAAAGGGATCGAATATTCAGCAACCCAAGCTTTATCATTTGTTTATCTTTATAATCTCTGTTTACTACTTGTTGAACATCAATTAAATTATCACCCGTAAATGGGTTTGGAAGTTTTCTGTATTTATTAGTTCGGGGTACAGACACAGTCTCTATGTGATAATATCTAGGTGAAATAGTCTCTATGTGTTGGGATTTATCTGAATTCTGTGACGTGAGACAGCTAGCAGACGGTCGGTTTAGCCAGTCTGTCTGCTTCCTGACCTGGGCCCCAGTTAGTCAAGGTTGAGCTCTAAGACTATGTGCCATATTACTAGAGAGAAGAGCGGCACCACCCCAGGAGGGATGAATACCATCTCTTTTCAACAGGTCAGGTCTGCCCCAAAAACTTTTCCAATTGTCTATGAAACCTATATTATTCTGTGGACACCACTTAGACAGCCAGCCATTGAGTGATGAAAGTCTGCTAATTATCTCATCACTCCTACGAGCAGGAAGGGGTCCAGAAAAAATTACAGTGTCTGACATCATACGTGCGGTTTCACACACCTCTTTAATGTTAATTTTGGTGATCTCCGACTGGCGAAGTCGAACATCACACACAGTGAGTTGGATTAAAACTAAATAATTTCGAGGTCTTCAGACAACGCAAACTCTGGATCAACATTCACCAATGCTAAATTTTTCTATACTAATCATTTGTTAACATGTATTCATTACTTCAATGAGCTCATTGTTTCTGCTTTGAATTAATACATTGTTTAAATTAATAGATTGTTAGCTACCTGCATGATTTGTATATACATTTCTGAAATTCCATAACTCGCAGAGTCACCTCTGATAACAGATCACCCTAAACTGTAATGTTGACATGAATTTTTCTGTAAAGCTGCTTTGAAACGATGCATTTTGTGAAAAGCACTACACAAATAAATGTGAATTAAATTGAACAAATTTATATACACTAAATCAGCATCCCATGTTTTTTTGTGTGAGCCAGAAAGGTTTTAAGGAAGTGTCATTCTTAAAACATCTAGAGAAAAACCATTAACACAAACACATTTAGGATGCACTCTTCCCCCACCAGGTTGACTCGCAAAGACCTTCACTATGAGTTATAGTATACTCTATTTAATAATTAACTGCCAAAGTCTTGTACTGTATACAGTACAGAATTTTGGCAGGTAATTATTAAATAATCAAACAGTAAAACATCATGAAAATTACCACAGTGGTAGTCTGTGAGATGTAGAACAAGAATCTGGTGGAGTTTGCAGAAAACAATTTGATTTCAATTTTTTATGAATTGATTAAATGCCAGGTATACAGTACAGGACTTTGACAGTTAATTATTAAATAATAAAACAGTAAAACATCATGAAAATTACCACAGTGGCAGTCTGTGAGATGTAGAACAGGAATCTGGTGGAGTTTGCAGAAAACATTTTGCATTTTTAATGAATTTATTAAATATTGCTATATAGACAGGTATAAAGTATAGGACTTTGGCAGGTAATTATTAAATAATAAAACAGTAAAATAAATTTTGGGTATTGTAGTTCGTGGCTTAAAGCACAAAGTTATGTGTTAAGATGAAGAAGCTGAAACTGAATTGTTACTTTAGTATTGAAAGTCGCCTGCATATTAGGAAAATGGGACAATGTGCTAACTAAGTGATGTATTTGCAGATTGTGAAACCTGAGCAGATGATTGTAACACTGTCTCATTTTATGCTTGCAGGTATGAGTTGTGTTCATTTCGTTCTATTGTTTTGATAATTTTCATTGTTCTTGAATCGTTGATTCTATATAAAAAATGTGCCTTTGGTGTTATGCTTTACTAAGCATTTTACTAATGTAAGATATTGTAAAGAAAACAATCTGTAATAAGAGTCTGCGTAAAACATTCTGAAGAGGAGATTGTGAAACCTGAGCAGATGATTGTAACACTGTCTCATTTTATGCTTGCAGCTTGCAGTAAACACTTTTTGCGTGTTTGAAGAGAATGAACATAGGACACAAACTGATACTTCAGATGCTGCATCGCTCATAGAAATACAATACGACCACACGTTCAAAGCGATATAGTTTGTGCAAAATGCTAAGAAGGCATTACTGGTGTTGTCCTTATTTGGGCCTGATCCTGTGGTGCATCCAGTATTCCGTTACACTTACTAAATTCAGAACATGATTCATTTCAAACTTACTATGGCTGCGCTTATACGCTTCTCTTATGGCTTAACTAAATGTTAACTAAATGCATTAACTATTAAGGCTGCCGTTATTCTTGCGTGAATCCATATCACTATCCATATTATATATATATATATATATATATATATATATATATATATATATAGGTGTGTGTGTACTATTATTTTACATGAAATTTTTTTAAATTTTATTTACAAAATATTGTAGTTTGTCATGTATATTCTTTGATTAGATCAGACATTAGAACATTTTGAGCTGATATTATAAAGTCGTATTACAACGTGCCCCACCTATGGGGCATGTTGTCACATTTCACTTCTTTCCGGGTAAATAAAGAAAAAAAGTATACATTAATGAAACAAAAGCACATATTCGTTCCAGACGTGTGAAGTTAATGTGGAGCAAAAGAAATTCTCTGAACCCCAAGTAGATTTACACAAACTGAGAAAGTCTCAAAGCGTTATATTGTGTCGCGCTCTCCTCGAGCACAATATTAAAGCAAACTAACATTCAAAACAGATAAATCGCTTACCTTCTGTTCCACCTTTGAGAAGAAAACACGAAACAATTGTCATAATAAAGTGACAGGAAAACGTGTCTATTACAGCCATCATCCGCGTGGGTAAATCACCGCCACTCGCCCTGAGACTGTGGAGAGAGAAGCTGCGCGAATGCTCGAGCCGCACGGAAGCACACAGAGCTGTAGCTCAGCACAGAACAGGTGTTACACCAGATTTTGTGACCATCGTATTCTGTGACCGTAGAGGGCGTTTGTTATCATTGTGCTGCGTGATATACGCAAATCGCGTAAATTCTGACAATAAAAGACATTCAAAGACATTCGCGCGCTGGCGTATATATATATATATATATATATATATATATATATATATAAAATTATATAATAATATATACAGTATATACACAATATATTATTCGATAAATATTATTCTGAATTGCAAAAAAAAAGAAAAAACGTTCCTCCCGGTGCGCTCTCGATAATGTGAACGCGCGCCAGCGGTTCAGAGGTGTTCGTGCGCATGTTTAATGAACATGATGGAAACACACATTTCTCTGCATCTACTACTACTCTGCAAACAACCACATTGCGTTTAATATGGACAAGCAAATGAGCATTTATGATGTGAATAACCTGCATTTCTAAACAAGTTTCGAACAGATTTCACCTTCTTTGGCTTATCGTCAGGATTTACGCGCTTTGCGTAAATCACGCAGTACAATGATAACCACGCACTCTGCGGTCACAGAATACGATGGTCACAGAATCTGGTGTAACACCTGTGCTACCTATAGGCAGAGCAGGCAGTGGCCTAGGGCCTCGGTCATGGAGGAGGGGCCCCCATTACCGTAACATAGGGGAGCAAAATACTAGGCTCTTTTTCTATTGGATATAGATGTAGTGAAATCAATTATGTCACCGTATCAAAGTGTGTCCCACCTTCTGAATAAAAAAGATACGAAAAGGCAATTTTTCTGCAGCTCACTGACTTCTGAATTGAAGTATGGCGCCGAAACGAACATCCTTCGCGGGGTACAAAGCGAAAACAGGCACGCGAAGAAGTGCAGTTCGTCATGTAGGTGTGCGAGTTGTCATCATCGCGTTTGGACTGATTATAATGTTTTCTAAAAATAAACGTGTTCTGTCGATCGCCGTCATTTCTGAATAAATCATTTGCCGATTTATGAGTTTAAAAGAGCGCGAGCGCCGCCGACGCCTCCAGACCGTTAGACACTTTGAATTTGTGCAGATAGTGAATGACATCGCGTCGGGAGCTGACTAGATACTGAAGTGAAAGCAAAGTTTGTTAGTCAAAGAGCTAGAATATTTCAGCACTAGAGTGTTTTTTTTTTTGTTTATTTCAAAAAAGTACCTCTGAATCTTTTAAATTCTGCATTACTGCTCTAACATAATACTTATTTTCAGTTTTCAAAACATAGCCTATATATTGTTGTTATATTTAATGAAAAAAATAAGCGTACAATTTTATGAAGTAATTAAGTAGGCCTATTTCTGCTTAGTAGTTCATTTCTGTCACTTCAATAGCAGTTGATTTGTGTAGTAGCCTATGGAAGCCCGTTTCTGCCACTGAAAAAAAAAGAAGATTTTTGTGACTTTTTATCTCAGAATTCTGAGTTATAAAGTCAGAATTCTGAGTTATAAAGTCAGAATTCTGGGATAAAAAGTCAGAATTCTGGGATAAAAAGTCAGAATTCTGAGTTGTAAAGTCAGAATTGCGAGTTATAAAGTGAGAATTCTGAGTTATAAAGTGAGAATTCTGAGTTATAAAGTCAGAATTCTGGGATAAAAAGTCGCAAAAATCTTTTTTTTTTCAGTGGCGGAAACGGGCTTCCATAGTGTAGGCTTCTACACTCTTAAAAATAAAGGTTCTTTATTGGAATCTGTGGTTACATGAAGAACCTTTAAAATCCATGGAACCTTTCCATAACAGGTTCTTTACTGTGGAAAAGTTTATTTAGATTCTTTTAGAATGTTCTTCACACTAAGAAAAACAAAATGGGTTCCATTAGGAAATGTTCACTGGAAGGTTCTACAGAGAACCAAAAATGGTTCTTTTATGGCATCACTATAAAAACTCCCTTTTGGAATCTTTATTTTTAAGAGTGTATAGCGCATATTTGAGGTATTTATGCCACAGCAATAAATCGGGGAAATCCTGTCCACAAAATGATTAAGGAATGATGTTCATTTACTGAATTTTACTCTAACCCTGTAGAGTGTGTTAGGCAACTGTACATAAATTACTGAACAAATTACAACAAAAAACAAATAAAAAAAAAACCCACACATGATAGCATCCCCAACATACAAATAAGAGATTACCTTAGTTAATATGGACATATAAAAAATAAAATATATACATTTTAATAACAGATGTTATAAAGGCGAGAAACAATATTTGTTTCCAGTGTTTTATTAGGAGGGGGGCCTCCAAATGTCTAGAACCAATCCAATGTCAATCCATAGAGATATTGTTAACGTTACTCAGAAAACAAACTACAGGTTTTATTTCATTTGAAATTCTTATACTAAATGTTACACTCTCAGATATAAGTAAAAAGTCACTACTACCTCTTGCTTTGGCTACCGTTTATAGACCTCCAGGGCCTTACGTTGATTTCCTAAATGAGTTTGCAGACTTTCTCTCAGACCTATTGGTCAGCGTCGATAAAGCTCTGATTGTTGGAGATTTTAACATTCATGTAGACAATACAAACGATGCGTTAGGGGCTGCGTTTACAAATTTACTAAACTCCTTTGGGGTCAAACAAAACGTCACTGGACCCACCCACCGTCTTAATCATACTCTAGATTTAATTATATCACATGGAATAAATCCTACTGATATAGAAATTCTACCCAAAAGTGATGATGTCTCTGATCACTATCTTTTAACTTGCGTACTGCATACTGATGATATTTGTCAGATTGCGCCGCGATATCGACTAGGCAGAACAATTCTCCCGACAACTATAGATAAATTCACAAATAACCTGCCTGATCTGTCTCAGCTGCTCATCGTACCCAAACATGCAAATGACCTCGAGAAAATGAGTAGCAGTATGTGCACCATTTTCACTAGTTACTTTAGATACTGTTGCACCAATGAGATTTAAAAAGGTTAGAGAGAACCTTTAACAGAGTTTTATGATTCAGCCTCAATTATCGCCTCAAGAACAGTTGCAGCACTTTACAACTATGGAAGAGTTAAATAAACTTATTACTGCGTCTAAACCAACAACATTTATTAGATACAATGCCCACTAAACTACTGAAAGAACTGTTACCTGTAGCAGAAGAACCTCTTCTCAATATTATCAACTCGTCCTTATCTCTAGGACACGTCCCACGACCGTTCAAGCTAGCAGTTATTAAGCCTCTCATTAAGAAACCACAATTAGATCCAAATGTATTGGCAAATTACAGACCCATTTCAAATCTTCCATTTATGTCTAAAATACTAGAAAAAGTGGTGTCGGCCCAACTGTGCTCCTTCTTTCAGTCAGTCAGGATTCAGGTCTCATTATAGCACAGAAACTGCACTCGTTAAAATTACAAACGACTTACTTCAAGCTTCTGACCAAGGCTGTGTCTCAATACTAGTGTTACTTGATCTCAGTGCTGCGTTTGACACTATAGATCATAAAATACTCCTAGACCGACTACAAAATTACACTGGTATTCAGGGACAGGCATTACGGCGGTTTAGGTCATACTTATCAGACTGGCACAATTTTGTCTATTTAAACGGGGAAAAATCTAAGATAACAATAGTAAACTATGGAGTGCCGCAAGGATCTGTATTAGGCCCTCTGCTATTTTCAATATACATGCTGCCACTGCCAATATTATAAGAAAGCATGGAATTAGTTTCCTTTGCTATGCCGATGATACTCAGTTATATATTTCATCACGACCAGATGAAATCTCTAAATTTTCCAAACTGACACTGACTAGTAATTTTCTTCTATTAAATTCTGATAAGACTGAAGTATTACTTATTGGACCAAAGATCTGTACACAGAATCTCTCAGACTACAGTCTGCATTTAGAAGGATGTACTGTTACTCCATCCTCGACGGTTAAAGATCTGGGTGTTATATTAGACAGCAACTTGTCCTTTGACAATCAAATTTCATATGTTACAAAAACAGTCTTTTTCCACCTCAGAAACATTGCCAAGATACGGAATCTGTTCTCTATTTCTGATGCAGAAAAGTTAGTTCATGCTTTCATGACGTCTCGACTAGATTACTGTAATGCATTATTAGCTGGTTGTCCTGCTTCCTCAATAAACAAGCAACAATTAGTACAAAATGCAGCTGCTAGAGTTCTTACCAGGTCAAGAAAATATGATCATATAACACCAATTTTATCATCTCAACACTGGTTACCCATTAAGTTCTGTATTGATTATAAAGTATTGCTAATGACCTATAAGGCTTTAAATGGTTTCGCTCCTGTGTACTTAACCGATCTTCTATTGCCCTACAATCCGTCACGCTCTTTAAGATCACAAAACTCTGGACTTCTGGTTGTACCTAGGATAGCTAAGTCCACTAAAGGAGGGAGAGCGTTTTCACATTTGGCTCCAAAACTCTGGAATAGCCTTCCTCATAATGTTAGGGGCTCAGACTCGCTCACCCAGTTTAAATCTAGATTAAAGACACATCTCTTTAGCTAAGCATTCACATAATGCAAATCATATCAGATCAATTGCTCATCATGACTATCTTTGCTTAAAGTTATGAACAGCATCTACGCTAATTATTCTCCTTTTGCTTTTCTGTTTTACCTCGGGACACCTGCCCCGAGGTGACTAGAGAGCACATCAGCTTCAGTTTGGATCCAGCCTCTTAAGAAGACCTCAGATGATCATCACCTGTGAAGAGACGGCGCCAATTCCTGCGAGGACTTCAGAAGACGCAATTATCTGGATCAACATGCACATTGCCCAATTCTATATCCTAATTATTGTTAATGTAATTCATTTTCCAGGAGCTCTTTGCTTCTACCTTCGGTTAAACTGCTAACTCTGATTGTAAATTAATTACCTAAATTATATTATTTGCTAACTGCATTCTTTAAATTGTAATGTTGACATCCATTCTCTGTAAAGCTGCTTTGAAATGATATCTATTGTGAAAAGCGCTATACAAATAAATTTGAATTGAATTGAATAGAATAGAAGTGAAACCGACGAGGAAATCATGCCAGCCATATAGGGTAAGTCAATACTTGGTGAAAGGAAAATTTACTAGAAACATTTAGATGAAATAATAACTGATTTTTATCTTGCAGTCAAGAAGAGATTTCCAAATGTGTCTAAAGCAGCTTTGAGGATTTGAACTGGTGAAACTGAGACTTCTTGAAAGCAAAAAAGTTACATTTGTACACATTAAGTATTTTTCTTGCTGATTTTTATTCAAATGTTCACGTGTTATAGACAACAAAATAAAAGCATAGTTTTTTGGCCATTTTTTGTATACTTTACATATATTTTTTTACCGTATAGGTCAGTTTGACAACACGTGCTGCAAATCGTCAGAACACAAGCAAACACAGAAACGCGCTGCAAATAGTACAAATCACAACGGAAATGTTTCAAGGGGACCCCAAAATTGACGAACCCTACTAGGACCTGCTTATTATTTGTGTCCAAAACCAGTTCAACTCACCAGTTCACTCATTCACTAAACCCTATATAGTGTACGGCATTTGAGTGTTCACAATCATTAAATACTATAAAAACTGCAAACAAAAATAAACACAGATTAACAAGTGTACATTATTTCATGTATTTATTATTTTTAATAAAGTGTTTTTAAGTTTGCTAGAAACCCACGCTCACAGATGACGCGGTCGTCGAGTACCCACAGGCGACCGTTACGATGACGTTACATTAGTATACTACAGATGATTAACTAATATTTTTAAGTCATCCACTAAATTATCATGGGAGTCATGGCTCGTTCTGGTTTTCCCAAACTTGCCGAGTCCTCTCGCCAGCAATTCTCTCAGTAGCCACAATTTTTAAGAAGCAATTTAAAAGCCATATTTTATCTGTGGAGTGTTTTACTAGCATTGAGGAGCAGTTGTGTCGGAGGGATTTGATGTACCCTATTTTTTGTGCTCTCATTTATAGACCCCCTAACTATAATGAGCTTTTCTTGATGGAATTCTCTGATTTCTTAGCTACAGTTGTGCCTAATGCTGACAGACTCTTGACTCTTGGTGATTTTAATCTTGTGTGTTTCCCTGATAAGCCATTAGTCTCTGAATTTTTTACAAATAATTGATTCTTTTAACCTTTCTCAATCTGTAATAGGCGCTACATATGAAAAAGGCCATACACTTAATTTGATACTGTCCTTTGGATTTCCGTTACAAATTGTTCAGATTGAAGATTGTTACTTTTCTGACCATAAGCCAATACTCTTTCATAGGATGAGATAAAACAGTATTACACAATCTTCTCCTAGTTACTATATCCGCCCTCTTAACTCAGATGCATCCATACGATTCTCTGATGCCTTTGCCTCTTCTCAATTGGCTATTTCTTTTGAATTATCTTCCTCTGATATGGGCCTTCAAGAGTTAACCTCTTACTTTAATTCCACCTGTGTTAATATTTTGGATTGTATTGAAATACCCAAAAGCTTAGGCTAAACAGTGAAACTAAAGCATTAAGACAAAAATGCAGGCAGGCAGAGAGTAAATGGAAACAAAATAAATTGCAAGTATCTTATGAAATCTTGAGAGACAAAATCTTGTTTGAGGTCTTATCAACAATCCGTTAAGATTGCTAGATCTTCATATTTTTCCAATCTGATTTCTAGCAATGCTGGTAGACCTAAAATTTTATTTAGTACTATTAACAAGGTTCTAAATCCTGCTACTACTACATTTCCTGAGGCAGCATCTGCAGTTTGCAATGATTTTTTAGAGTTTTTTTATTGCAAAGATTCAAAATATTTGCTCAAACATTTCAAATTCTGGAAATGTATCTCTTTAATCTCTGATTATTGTAACATTGCTACAATAAGGCGGAGGGTGGTGATGCACGAGGTGAAAGTAAAAAAGGCCAAGCAGGGACCTCATTGCAAGGGCCGCCTCATTGCAAAGGCTACTGTCCGCCAGTGCATCACCTCCGCCAAGGCCGCCATCCCCAAGGTCCTGGGTGAGTTTTTGCCTCCTATCGCCTCTCGCCTCGATATCCCGCTCGCCCCTTAACTCTACTCTCTTTTCCAAAGTCCCCGAAGGCCTCCGGGCCGAAGAAGGCCGGAACGGCCCGCAAGCGCCCATCCAAGCTGACACTCGCCGCCAGCCCGTTGCCCTCCGGCAGCCCTCTGCAGATGGGAAAGGCGCCACAGGCCAGGGAGTCCACTTTGGTGAGTCAGTCTTTTTCATGGTTCCGTTTAACCATTTGTCAAGTCACCTTTATTTATATAGCGCTTTTTACAATGCAAATTGTGGCAAAGCAGCTTTACATTAATAATTGGCAAATAATTTTGGCTGCGCAGCAGCTCCAAAGAAAATGGTGTCATTGTCCAGTTTATTCTATATAGTATTGATTCATTCCGTTGCAAAGATCAATAGTTATTAGTCTAGTTAATTTAGGTATATCAGCACTGCAGAAAACAGTGACGTAATCGTCCGGCTCAGCTCAGTTCGCATACAACGGCGCCAATGCAGGCATACTAAAAACTCTGCTGAAAATCAAGCAAGTGTCCCCAACTTAAGCAAGCCAAAGGCAACAGCGGCAAGGAACCAAAACTCCAACAAAATGGAGAAAAAAACCTTGGGAGAAACCAGGCTTAGTCGGGGGGCCAGTTCTCCTCTGGCCAACAGTGAACACTTGTCCGATACTCAGGCAGAGTTACAGGTCATTAAAACGATTTGGAATCGCAACAGTCAAAGTATTTTATCCAGTTCCATCCAATTATATATTATATTATAGTATATCTAAATATTTTTAATCACGCCGGTGTAGGAGGGTTTGTTGGGGATATGTGGCGACCGGTAGGGCGCTTTCGCTGACTATTTTTGCCTTTCTGTTTCTTTGCAAGAGGGACCCAGCCTGGCGAAGTGGCGGAAGAAGATCGGCACTCCCCTCAAGCAGAGGTTCCCGCAAGCGAAGCTGTCTCCCACAAGCGCCCGTCCAAGCCGACGCCTACAACCAGCCCGCCTACCTCCACCAGCCAGTTGCCCTGCGCGGAGAGGAGAGGCGCCACAGCCCAGGGAGTCCGTTTTGAAGAAGGCCGGAACGGCCCGTAAGTACCCATCCAAGCCAACACTCGCCGCCAGCCCGTTGCCCTCCGGTAGCCCTCTGCAGATGGGAGAGGCGCCACAGGCAGGGAGTCCGTGCTGGTGAGTCTTTTTCGTGGGTCCGTTTAACCATTTGTGTGACCGGTAGGGCGCGTTCGGTGACCATTTTTTCCTTTCTCTTTCTTTGCAGGAGGGACCCAGCCTGACGAAGTGGTGGCAGAAGATTGGCACTCCCCTCAAGCTGAGGTTCCCGCAGGCGAAGCCGTCTCCCACAAGTGCCCGTCCAAGCCGACCTCCACCAGCCTGTCGCTATCCGCGGACGGGAGAGGCGTCACAGGCCAGAGAGTCCGCTTTGAAGAAGGCCGGAACAATTTAAAATACTGAAACCAGTTGTGGAGACAGACATTGTCCAATTTAAGCCGTTTCTCTGGGCTTCTTTGCAGGAGAGAGCAAAGTAATTCGCAGCATTCTGTGAAGAAAGATAAGAGAAGTCCTTAAGCATCACACCCGCTCTCTTTGATTAAGAGTCTAAGCTGAAAGATCTAAATGTTACTGCATTACCCACACAACCAATTTTGTTTTTTTACTTTGTTCTATTTGTGTGATTTAGAAGTACAAATATTCTTGGCTGAAATGAAGATCTCACCCTGTGACAAGCCATCTTCGGTCCAGATGTTCTCATTGAGCTCGTCCAAGTCTTCTGACTCAGGAAATGTCCCACACAGCAGTGTAAACAAGAGTATCCCAAGCGACCAAACTGTCGCTGGTTCCCCGTGATACTCGCCGTTTATCTCATACTCTGGGGGGCAGTACTCTTTTGTGCCTGGAAGAGAGATTTTGTCCCATTTGTAAGTTTGTATTAAAGCAACATTTTTTCTAGGTATAGGGTTAAGGGTCATTAGCATGCAAGAAATTATTTGTTGCTGTTCATTCACAATGGTGGATCCCATTAAATGATGCTTTGTAATCAAAGCCCTCAACTTATCACCAAATTTTGAGACCCAGCTTATAGATTTGAGGGATAATACATACCAGAAAAGGACGTGTATCCCGCATCGGTCAGGATTTCACCACACCCAAAGTCGATCAGTTTTACTTCCAGGGTGTCTGGGTTAATCAGCAGGTTTTCCAGCTTTATGTCGCGGTGCAGCACTCCACGTTGGCAGCATGTTTGAGCTGCGAGTGTTGCCTGCTGCATGATGACCGATGCTACGTCCTCTTCGATAGTGCCTTGTTGACGGTCTAGAAATTCAATCAAGTTCTCACAGTGTGGAGGCCGCTCTAGAACCATAATGTATCGTTCAGGCTCCTCATCCCAGTCCAGAAGCTGGATGATCTGGGGAACCCTGGGGCCTTTGTTGGCCAGCATTAGCAGACCGATCTCCTGTGGAACGGGTTCAGGACAACCCTCCTAGAGGAAAGACATTTCTTATCTTATATGGAGAAAGGATGTAGACCAGTCCTAAACGACTGGCAATAGCAGTTTGTCTATTGAAAAATTGACTGAGAGAAACAGAGTACTTACAATGTCCATCCATTCTATACCCGCATTGTCAGCGAATTTCAGCGCCACCTGATCAACAAAACAAAAAATGGATTTGTGTTAGAATTATTTACAATTAATAAGTGTGAGTAGTTCATATTATTTCAGTCATTAACCTGGAACATACATGTTCAGTTTCATTAATTTAAATTATAGGCATGTAAAGCATGTCTAACAATCTAAACAGGTCTGACAGGTCAAGTAGTGAACATAAGATACACAAAGAATGCTTGAAAAGAAGAGAGTGATTTGAGTATAAGACAGGGCAAGAACACTTTGATAAAGAAATATTGTAAGTAAAATAAGTGATACCTCTAGGCCATCTGTCAACCGCATCCCTTCATAAACGCTTCCAAAGCCTCCTTCACCGAGCTTCCTGCCGATCTCATAGCTATATGAATTGATGTCTGTTGAAAGGAAAACAATAGGAGTTGACATGAAAACTGCTTTGTGCCTGAGTAAAGGTAGATATTGTATCAAACATGTGTTTGTCTTGTGTTATGTTGGAGTTATGACAATAAACCTACCAATAATCTCCTTTTCCTCGTGCTGACCATTAAAATACTGAAACCAGTTGTGGAGACAGACATTGTCCAATTCAAGCCGCTTCTCTGGGCTTCTTTGCAGGAGAGAGCAAAGTAATTCGCAGCATTCTGTGAAGAAAGATAAGAGAAGTCCTTAAGCATCACACCCGCTCTCTTTGATTAAGAGTCTAAGCTGAAAGATCTAAATGTTACTGCATTACCCACACAACCAATTTTGTTTTTTTACTTTGTTCTATTTTGTATGATTTAGAAGTACAAGCATTCTTGGCTGAAATGAAGATCTCACCCTGTGACAAGCCATCTTTGGTCCAGATGTTCTCATTGAGCTCGTGCAAGTCTTCTGACTCAGGAAATGTCCCACACAGCAGTGTAAACAAGAGTATCCCAAGCGACCAAACTGTCGCTGGTTCCCCGTGATACTCGCCGTTTATCTCATACTCTGGGGGGCAGTACTCTTTTGTGCCTGGAAGAGAGATTTTGTCCGATTTGTAAGTTTGTATTAAAGCAGCATTATTACTAGGTATTCATTAGCATGCAAGAAATTATTTGTTGCTATTCATTCACAATGGTGGATCCCATTACATGATGCTTTGTAATCAAAGCCCTCAACTTATCACCAAATTTTGAGACCCAGCTTATAGATTTGAGGGATAATACATACCAGCAAAGGACGTGTATCCCGCATCGGTCAGGATTTCACCACACCCAAAGTCGATCAGTTTGACTTCCAGGGTGTCTGGGTTAATCAGCAGGTTTTCCAGCTTTATGTTGCGGTGCAGCACTCCCCGTTGGCAGCATGTTTGAGCTGCGAGTGTTGCCTGCTCCATGATGACCGATGCTACGTCCTCTTCGATAGTGCCTTGTTGACGGTCTAGAAATTCAATCAAGTCCTCACACTGTGGAGGCCGCTCTAAAACCATAATGTATCGTTCAGGCTCCTCATCCCAGTCCAGAAGCTGGATGATCTGGGGAACCCTGGGGCCTTTGTTGGCCAGCATTAGCAGACCGATCTCCTGTGGAACGGGTTCAGGACAACCCTCCTAGAGGAAAGACATTTCTTATCTTATATGGAGAAAGGATGTAGACCAGTCCTAAACGAGTGGCAATAGCAGTTTGTCTATTGAAAAACTGACTGAGAAGAAACAGAGTACTTACAATGTCCATCCATTCTATACCCGCATTGTCAGCGAATTTCAGCGCCACCTGATCAACAAAACAAAAAATGGATTTGTGTTAGAATTATTTACAATTAATAAGTGTGAGTAGTTCATATTATTTCAGTCATTAACCTTGAACAGACATATTCAGTTTCATTAATTTAAATTATAGGCATGTAAAACATGTCTAACAATTTAAACAGGTCTGACAGGTCAAGTAGTGAACACTAGTGAAACACTAAGGAGAGTGATACAAGTGTAAACCAGAGCAAGAACAATTCATCTAAAAGATTTAAGTATAATAAGTGATACCTTAAAGCCATCTGTCAAGCGAATCCCCGCATAAACATTTCCGAAGCCTCTGTTCATTGACAATTTCATAGCTGTATGAATTGACATCTAAGATAAAAATAGATGTGACATGAGTACAGACAGATATTATATCAAAAGTTTGCCTGTATTGTATTATGTTGGAGTCATGACAGTCAATTTACCAATAATCTCATAATCCTTGTTGATTTAACTGAGGTGATACAGTGTCTTCCATCGGTCTGACTGATGCACGGGGGACGTCGTCCCTACAGTCTGATAATGCACAGACTGTAGCTTGAGGGACATCATCCCTACAGTCTGATATTGCACAGACTGTAATTTGAGGGACATCGTCCCTACAGTCTGATATCGCACAGACTGTAATTTGAGGGACATCATCCCTACAGTCTGATATCGCACAGACTGTAATTTGAGGGACATCATCCCTACAGTCTGATATCGCACAGACTGTAGCTTGAGGGACATCGTCCCTACAGTCTGATATCGCACAGACTGTAGCTTGAGGGACATCGTCCCTACAGTCTGATATCGCACAGACTGTTGCTTGAGGGACATCGTCCCTACAGTCTGGTATCACACAGACTGTTGCTTGAGGGACATCGTCCCTACAGTCTGATATCGCACAGACTGTTGCTTGAGGGACATCGTCCCTACAGTCTGATATCGCACAGACTGTTGCTTGAGGGACATCGACACAACAGTCAGCCACATCAAAGCCTGGAGCTGAAGTGGTACTGACTGGACCTTGTGTGACATCGACTCTACAGTCTGAAATGGCATTGACTGGGACATGGGGGATGTCCACACAGTCAGCCGCTACAAAGACTGGAACTCGAGGGACATTCGCTCTATAGTCGGCCACATCACGGACAGAAACTCTGTAGTCGGATGTGGCACAGACTGTAGCTTGGGGGATGTCAAGACTCAAGTCAGTTGCAAAACAGACTGGAGTTTGTAGGATAAAGGCTGAGTAGACACAGTTCAAAGAGTTGAGGACGTCGGCACTCCATGAATCTCCGACCAAATCCTGGAAAACGTCGTCACTCCACTCGTCACTGATTTCAGCATGACCAGGTTCCTCCGCAATGGGGAGGACTTCAGGCTCACTGGTGCTGGTGACATGCTGAGAAGTCTGATCTAAAGAGGGAAATGATATCAACCAAAAAATGGTTTTAATGAAATATTATTAATAGAACATTGCATAAACATATATATTACTGCACCTAAGCTTGCTGTAAATTATGAAGAGAGTTTTTGGGGCAAAAGTTACTGTGTTTTGAGTTAGTTACTTTGTATGAAAAGTAATACGTTACATTACTTTTGCGTTACTTTTTCTCACCTGGGCTGGGCTTGCGTTTTTGTTTTTTTAAAAACAACAAACAAAAGTTTTATTTTTGGTAAATCTTTTACGAACCTACGAAGCCCCGGACATGACATGCACGAAAAAAAAAATATTAGGCTAAATCGTGCGCACAATTTATTTTTTTTTCTCTTTGCTTATTAGGATAATTGAATTAGATCATTGAAGGTCAGCAGCAAAGCAAAGAGATTAAATACGTAAAAAAATATTTTTATGTAATTTGAAAGTTATTATTACGTTTCTGTAAATTTCTGAAATTGCAATTCACTGTTTTTATTAATTGAGGATTTCTGAATGTTTTCGTGCAAGTGAGACGAGTAAATGCATGTTCACATTTAGTCTAGATTCAAATGTAGAATTCATTAATTTAGCATCTGATTAGCACAACTAACAACATCTTCATTTTCAGCCAATTAATTTGTCCTACTGGTTAAAGTCACACGGCATAATTATTACTCGAGCAATTTCACCTTGTTAGGACTGTAAGGCAGCATAAAAACTTCAATAAAAATCTGAGGTAATACATTTTAATGTCTGTTTAAATGCATTTACACGTCTGTCATTGAAATCTCCATTATATGTCAAGTATATCATGTTTCTGAATTCTGTAGTAAAATTTTCAGTTCACGGTTGTGCATTATTTATTAATAGTCCAAAATCAGAAATTAAACTTTGATGGTTTTCCACAGAAAACTTAAATATATTTAAAAAAAAAAAGTTGTTACATATTGTTTCATACCTTCATTTGAACTGGTCTTATCGTTTTTTTCTTTCTTCTTGCCTTTCTCTCTTTTCCTACCGTTCACTTTTTTCCTATTAGAGTGCGATTGTGGTGGTGTACAGTTGTGTAAACTGTCAGAACCATCGACACTTCTGACGCAAGAAAGTAGTGAACCCATTGTCAAATGCTAAATACGCTGCAATAAACGCCAGTAGAAAACATTCAACAAACTAATTAAAAAAGTGCGAAGCGCGCGCTTTTATAGACCTGTATGCGACTGTGACGTCACGTTCTATAACGCATTCCAATTATGAGTGGACAGTGTCTGTGGGCGGGGCAGTGCTGCACTTCACGAAACCAATTACCAGAGCAATCCACTTCGCAGGTAAATTAACTGCGACGAACTGAGATTTCGGCTGAAAATTTGAACTGGGTTTACGTGTCTGAAATTACCCGGTTTAATCGTATTCAAAGTCTATTAATCATGTGCAGACAGTTGAGACAGCACGATGATTCAAACATCCACCCGTTATTTACTTTTAAATTGCGTTTCAGCTGTGTCTATTAGACATTTGACAAGAAATAAAGCTCTGTACGATCACAACGAACATCAAACATTTTATGCAATCAAACATAAATCTCTGGATTATCTAACGTTAGGAATGAAACAGCTTTGAAAACAGTATTTTCAAGCAAACATTATCATTATTTCTGTCTTACAATAATTCAAATTATCACAGAAGTACTGGGATAAAAGTTAATAGTTCGGATATAAACACTGATAAATAGAGTAAATCACCTTTTGAAAATGAATAAAGATTGTATCAATTTCGTCGCCATTAGGTGGCGACAAGTGACTCTTTTGTATTTGTCATTGAATCATTCAATAAAAGATTCATTCAAAATCACTGATTCACCCAGTAATGAAACAAGTGAAGTCTGTATGAGTCATTGAATCATTTATTCAAACCGATTTTAAATAATAATACATTGAAATTATTTAAATATTTTTAAATAGACTTTAGCAACTAGGCCTAACATTTTGTCAGAACCTCTAAATATATTACATATAATTTTATTTAGGTGTCTATTTAAAATCATATCCAAATTATGGTCTCTGTTTTAAATGAACAAAAAATTGTCTTAATTTCCAAAATCCTGCTGCTCATTGAGTAAAAATAGCATCATAACCTCATACTATAAAACAGGCTCTGAGAAGGAGGGGAGATCAACTCATTAATACTCAAAAAAATAAACATAACCATCATATTTCAACATTTTACCATTATTTAAGAAAATGGATGAGTCAAAAATATCATATATTTTTAAATACATTATTATGCAAATCATTAAGTCAAGTCACCTATACTTATATAGCGCTTTTTACAATGCAAATTGCGGCAAAGCAGTTTTACAGTAATAATTGGCAAATAATTTTTGGCTGCACAGCTTCTCTTTCCCTTAAAACTGATTCACATTTAAACAGCACAAGCCTGAATTCATACGTCAAAATGAATTCACAAAAATGACAAGTAAACAGTCAATAATAAAATAAGAACAAATAAACAATTTACAAGCAAGTAGGTTTTCTTTTCTGGGTAGGTCTAACAATATATTGAGGTAAGTAATACTAAAGAAATTTAATAAGGAATCAAATGTAAAATAATACTGGATGGTCTTCCCTCAATAAAATAAATACAGATTAATCCTTACAATTAAGGCTACAAAAGTTAGTCATTCAAGTGCTGTGAGTGTCGTTAATGTTAGGATTATTAGGCTTCTGTCACTTTAAGAGATGAACAGATCCAATACTGTTTACGTTCACTTAAAGGGACAGTTCACCAAAAAATTAAAAGTCTGTCATCATTTACTCACCCTCAAGTTATACAAATTTCTTTGTTCAGCTGTACAAAAGGGAAGATATTTTGAAGAATGTTTGTAACCAAGCAGATCTCGCCCATTGACTACCATAGTATTTTTTTCCCTACTATGGTAGTCAATGGGGGGGGCGAGACCTGCTTGGTTACAAACATTCTTCAAAATATCTTCCTTTATGAAAAAGCAGAACAAAGAAATTTATACAGGTTTGGAAGAACTTGATGGTAAGTCTAGGGCCTCGGTCATGGAGGAGGGGCCCCCATTACCGTAACATAGGGGAGCAAAATACTAGGCTCTTTTTCTATTGGATATAGATGTAGTGAAATCAATTATGTCACCGTATCAAAGTGTGTCCCACCTTCTGAATAAAAAAGATACGAAAAGGCAATTTTTCTGCAGCTCACTGACTTCTGAATTGAAGTATGGCGCCGAAACGAACATCCTTCGCGGGGTACAAAGCGAAAACAGGCACGCGAAGAAGTGCAGTTCGTGATGTAGGTGTGCGAGTTGTCATCATCTCATTTGGACTGATTATAATGTTTTCTAAAAATAAACGTGTTCTGTCGATCGCCGTCATTTCTGGATAAATCATTTGCCGATTTATGAGTTTAAAAGAGCGCGAGCGCCGCCGACGCCTCCAGACCGTTAGACACTTTGAATTTGTGCAGATAGTGAATGACATCGCGTCGGGAGCTGACTAGATACTGAAGTGAAAGCAAAGTTTGTTAGTCAAAGAGCTAGAATATTTCAGCACTAGAGTGTTTTTTTTTTGTTTATTTCAAAAAAGTACCTCTGAATCTTTTAAATTCTGCATTACTGCTCTAACATAATACTTATTTTCAGTTTTCAAAACATAGCCTATGTATTGTTGTTATATTTAATGAAAAAAATAAGCGTACAATTTTATGAAGTAATTAAGTAGGCCTATTTTAGACTTTTTATCTCAGAATTCTGGGATAACAGGAAACTAGATTTTTTTTTTTACTGAGAAAAAAAAGTCAGAATTCTGACTTTATAACTCGCAATTCTGACTTTTTATCTCAGAATTCTGACTTTATAACTCAGAATTCTGAGATAAAAAGTCGCAAAAATCTTCTTTTTTTTTCAGTGGTGGAAACGGGCTTCCATAGTGTAGGCTTATACACTCTTAAAAATAAAGGTTCTTTATTGGAATCTGTGGTTACATGAAGAACCTTTAAAATCCATGGAACCTTTCCATAACAGGTTCTTTACTGTGGAAAAGTTTATTTAGATTCTTTTAGAATGTTCTTCACACTAAGAAAAACAAAATGGGTTCCATTAAGAACTGTTCACTGGAAGGTTCTACAGAGAACCAAAAATGGTTCTTTTATGGGATCACTGTAAAAACTCCCTTTTGGAATCTTTATTTTTAAGAGTGTATAGCGCATATTTGAGGTATTTATGCCACAGCAATAAATCAGGGGGAAATCCTGTCCACAAAATGATTAAGGAATGATGTTCATTTACTGAATTTTACTCTAACCCTGTAGAGTGTGTTAGGCCACTGTACATAAATTACTGAACAAATTACTACAAAAAACAAATCAAACAAAAAAACACACATGATAGCATCCCCAACATACAAATAAGAGATTACCTTTGTTAATATGGACATATAAAAAATAAAATATATACATTTTAATAACAGATGTTATAAAGGCGAGAAACAATATTTGTTTCCAGTGTTTTATTAGGAGGGGGGCCTCCAAAATAAATTTTGCCTAGGGCCTCCAAATGTCTAGAACCGGCCCTGGCTCAGCATTATGGGAATCTGTTCATTAAGCAGCACGCCTTTCTGAATAAAGAGATACAGAAAACATTAAAAAATTGTCTATTCAGATTTTATATTTTAACTTTTTGTTTTGCCCTGTTAGGCTTCATAATACCCCTTGTAAAAACACTGTGTGCTAATATGTTTAGAAGCTACGGAGCCCCTAAAGGGACGTGGTGGTGGGAAAAAAATGGAATGGGAGGAATTATTTTAAAGAAATCTTTTGCTTTCCCACGCAAAGATGTTTGCGTTCGCACGCAAAGATGTTATCGTTCCCTTGCAAAACATGTTGTGAGCTCGGACAAAACCTTCCTGTTTAATGTCCCTCATGGCTGGCAGTAGTGTTTATTAAGTCAGCTCGAGCATTAATACACACAAATTATGCGCGGCTCATTTAGAGTTTGAACTTGTTTGACTCAAATAAAGAAATGCGGTCAGTGCTTAAGGAGTTCAGTAAAGCTGGCAATATATTCACATATTCGAGCTTCCCGGATCAATAACTCATGAATACGTTTAAAAAGGATAATGAGGCAGCCAAGATTTATGTCTTGAGTTAAGGATTCCAGAACAGGAGGAGGATGAGATAAGGGGAGCTTGCAGGTGGGGAAGGGAGGTGCTCAAATACAGACAAGCAGTAAAAGAAACTAGGGGAATAAATACACAGTCTCACTCCCTCGTTGATACACAGTCTCACTCCCTACTCGTCAAATGTCTGACGCATGGACAAGGGACACTGGCGGCACTCTTTAACGCACTGGGTATACCTTTGGCGTAATTTTTCAACGTGCAGGGTAGTCCGATAGACTTCTATAGAACTCAACAGCGTTCAAATTTGACGTCTTGGGTCAGCACACCGCAACCCCTTGTCTGCCTTGTATGGGTCGAGACTACAATAAATACAAATAAATAGGAATAGGCAACAAAAAATGATCTATGCCAGGGCGAGTCAAATGGCAGCACCCCAGTTGATTTTTATCTGGCCCTCCAAATGGTTTTTGATGTTTAAAAACCCTCGCAATCTGATATCAAAGTGCCCTCTGCGCAAAGATCAGCGGTGCGCGTTCACCAGCGGTGAGTTTAACAACGCACATGGTGTACAACCGCATTCAGCGGTGAGTTTAACAACGCACATGGTGTACAACCGCATTCAGCGGTGAGTTTAACAACACTCAACTGCATGGTAAAACGGCATTCAGAGGTGAGTTTTGACCAAAGCAACGCTCAACTGCAGGTAAAACGGCATTAAAAGGTGAGTTTAACAACGCTCCAAGGCGCGTGCAAGTAAGCAGTTTAAGCGTTTTCTTTAGGACACTGCATGCTTTAATTATAGCATGCTGAATAACGTATTTTTATCGGAGGTTTGTTGATTTTAATAAATATATATAATATGCTACGATTGTGTTCAATTAATCAGTTTTTATTTATTTATTTGTTTTATTAAATCCTCTAAATTAATAACGCTGACGTCACCGTTATGGGTTAGGGTTAGTGTACATACATGTTTTGGTATGTTGGCACATTTCTTCCTCAGCCTACTGCACACAGACACAACTCACATATCTCATTCAACCATTTCACACGCTGATGAAAGGGTCGTGACATGGGTCAGAATGTATCAGAGTTCATAAATGATGAACCAATCCATCAGCTCTGCTCCTATAGGCACATTGGTGTGTATATGGACAATACCTTTGGCTGGAAGGCCCATGTGTTATCATTTAGAGCAAACACGGTGAATCAGAGGGTTTATGTTAGACAAGGCTGCATTACAGAGTATTTTAATATGACTGTCATGAACATTGTGGAGAGGAATAGAAACCAGTCTCTCCAGGCAAGCATAAAGAATGTGGTCTGATCCATCTTTATTCTCCATACCAAGTATGAGCTCTTATCCTGGCAGAAGATATGGGTACCCCAATCTAAACTTAACATTTCTAAACTACAGGCCTATTTGGACCTACCTCAATTAAAAATTTTAATAATGTTGTTTGAGGCTGGTTGTGCAATAGCTTCATGATATAATGCAAATAGTTGTGTGCTGCTCTTGTCACTGTTTGTGAAAGATGAGCAATAGATATGTTGCAAAAATAGAGCAATAGTTGCTGTGTGATATGCAGTCTGGGTTAGGGTTAGGGTCAGTCTGACTACATATCACTTTATTGTTTTTATTGTAAGTATATGTCAGCTGTATGATTAAACAATATGTCAAGTGTTATGTGTGAAGCATTTGAACTCAAGGCAGATATCCCTCTGGGGACAATAAAGGAGGCTATCGCCCAAAGTGGATCATCTGCAAACCATGATAAGTAAAAATTAAAACGTTGTCGTAGGACTAGCAAACACATCGTTGGAGGTCTCAACCTGGAGAGTAACATAATGTCAGTCTGAAGAGGATACAATACTCCTGCTTTGAAATATTGACCTCTGAACCTTGAACCCAGTCCATCTTTGAAGGCTTGTCATTTAGCAACAGAAGGTGCTAAACACATAAGACCAGCAGTTATAGAAAGCTCTGGGCCTCTGCTGTCATGTAGATTAGACATTGTCACCACAGTTTACCCACTCACTGTCAAATATGGTAATAAGCTATTTTCACCTATTTAACGATTACATTTTTTAAATCTGATGACACCAGTGTGTTCCCCACATGTTCGACTCCTGTTCTGCTGTCTGCAGTGAATCATAGTAACTATGGCCGTGAATGGGTTTCATTCCATTTCAGATTGCCGCCGGCCGACGAGCACACAATACATGAGACAAATACAAACGTTATGTTATTATTATTGTTATCTTTATTATTTAAATCCTCAAATACAACGTTAGACGAAAACATCAATATTACGAATTATGTATTTTTTCTCTTTTTTTTATTCAAGAAATGTTTTACGATAGTGCAAACACACATTTCTTAGAAATCTAGAACATTTCCAAAAAAGCATATATTAAACAAATGAAGTAAATTTTGCACAAATGTATTTTTTATCTTCTTATCCGCCGAGCGGCACATACCATGTCACTTCCGGAGCCTTCGGTTGATTTGCTATTTGCTAAAGAATTGAAAAGTAAATTAATATGCTGTTTTCTTAAATAATATAATTACTGGTCTCTAATTTTATCTTTATTATTATTATAATAGATTGCCCCTATTTTTATTCTTTTCTTTTAGTTCATTCTGTGAACTACTTCTGTACTTATTGTAAACGCAATATTGTTGATTGTATCTTTTGGATGTCATGTTATTGTTGTATGTTGTGTCTTTTGTTAAATAATGATAAATAAATAAAAATCCATTGTGGGATATGGGCTTTGAATGCGTCTAGCTCGGATCATATCGTAATGTTCTGTATTACAGCGTTTTTACAGTCCATGATTACAGCATACTGTAATATTTCACCGGTAATAAGACAAAAATAATATGATTAAAATAAAGAAATGAATTCCATGATAACATCTAAATAAATATTGATAGATGTAGCATTTTTTTTGAATGCGGTTGTACACCATGTGCGTTGTTAAACTCACCGCTGAATGCGGTTGTACACCATGTGCGTTGTTAAACTCACCGCTGAATGCGGTTGTACACCATGTGCGTTGTTAAACTCACCGCTGATGAACGCGCACCGCTGATCTTTGCGCAGAGGGCACTTTGATATCAGATTGCGAGGGTTTTTAAACATCAAAAACCATTTGGAGGGCCAGATAAAAATCAACTGGGGTGCTGCCATTTGACTCGCCCTGGCATAGATCATTTTTTGCAGCCTATTCCTATTTATTTGTATTTATTGTAGTCTCGACCCATACAAGGCAGACAAGGGGTTGCGGTGTGCTGACCCAAGACGTCAAATTTGAACGCTGTTGAGTTCTATAGAAGTCTATCGGACTACCCTGCACGTTGAAAAATTACGCCAAAGGTATACCCAGTGCGTTAAAAAGTGCCGCCAGTGTCCCTTGTCCATGCGTCAGACATTTGACGAGTAGGGATACAAAACCCCATTTTTGGCTTGAGACAGAGTATGTAGATGAAAATGGTCAAAAAGGGAATTAACTGAACAGAAAAAAGAAGAGTTGTTGCAAAGTGTAGTAGAAATTACAAATGAAAAACAATTTGAAGAAGAGTGGCCTCTAATAGATTGGAAGGAAGAAATTAGAAAACAAATAACATTGGAAAAATTGAGACCACATTTGATCAGACTTTGCCAACCTAAAACAACTATTCTGGAAACACTGCTAACAGCAGCAGAAATAAAATTGGATCCAATTCTAATTACCTATCTAAAAAGAGATGTAACGAATGGATGGCCAGGAGTTGGAGGGGCAACAATTCTGTCAAACATTTACATCATTGTAAACACGTGTTACGTCCAAGGACGTATGTGTTCTGTTTTTATTCTTTCGTTCCTCTTTCTCCCTGTTTCTCTCTCTCTCTCTCTCTACTTTCCACAAGCAGGAAGTAATGGTTGCCACCTGACTCCTATGATTGCACTGATGAGTGGAGGAGTGGATCTGGAGATTTAAGGAGCACCGTTGCACAGAGCTGTGTGTGTGTGTGGGGAGGCTGCAGTTTGAGGTCCCGTCTCAGCCCAAAAGTTTCAATAGTGTTTGTTGCTAGTTATGCTTTTCTGATTGAGTTTTATTTCATTGTTATTGTGTGTGCAACCTTGTTGTATTTGGTGCCTACTACAAGGCAGTTCTTTTGTATTGCTAAGTTATCTTGTTTGTTTATCTTTCTGTTATTTTCTTTTCACTAAATCTGTTTATGTTGATTATGTCTTTGGGTAGGATTTAGTAGAGAGGTGGGTGCCATTTTGTTTTATACTTGGTTTTCTCTTGGTTAAGTCAGTTAGGGAGTTAGTGTATTATTGTACTTTTCTTTTCTTTCCTTTTATAGTTTAGTTAGTTTTCCCCTAATAGTTAGAGGTTTTATGTTTGTTGTTTTGGCCTTGCCCCCTCTTGAAGTTTTAATCCTCCCTTTATTTGATTAATAAAATAGTTTGTTTTGACATTGAGTTGTTTTCTGGTCTTTGTGACAGTCCTGGGATTGGGAGCTCAACCTTGCTGCCTCCACACATCACACCATTTGATTCTGTTACGTGTTTCTCCCTCCTAGACTAAAAAGAGGGCCGTAACACACGGGTGTGAGACCAGTGCAGTGGGAAAGTGACAGGATTTTCAAAGTAGGAAAAAGAGGAGGGATAGAGCCGACCACAATTGTTAACTGGACATTAGGGAAACTAGCAGTGTCAGTAGCGCTGAGAAACACAAGACACAAACATCACTTATGGGTAGAGATAAGGAGAGGGAGCGAGGGAGAGTGTACCTGCGTAAGTGTGAAACAAATAGTGATAATAATTTAGATTACAGTAGCATCAACACCTTCAGAGATGCTAAGGTCAAGACTTCAATTATGCAGAAAAAACTATAGAACAGCCTCCAAATTGAGATAAAGGGACAAAAAAAGCTTAAATACATAAGCGAAGCTGAGGAAACATTTGATGTGGTTATGTCTAGAGAAACTAAATAATTGATAAATTATTTAAAAATTAAGGAGGTCAAAGGGAGATATAATGACGAAAAAGATAAGGAAACGGAAAGATTGCCTCCCCATGGACCATCTTATGACTCTTGGAAAAACAGATGTATGACACAACAAGAAGTAGAAGAAAGTGGTAGGGCTATACGATATTGAAGAAAAAAAAATGCAATATGCGATACGATATTGATTTAAAGGCCAAATACAAAAAAGGGTTTTCAAGCATCAAAATAATAAGTATAATACAGCTTTGAATTGTTATTAGTTCATGACCTAAGAGCAGTGAACGAAGTGGTAGAAGATTGGCCTGCTGAGGTTCCAAACCCCCACACTTTATTGACAAATGTTCCATCTGCCGCTAATTATTTTACAGTTATTGAGTGATGCAATATCCCGTACTCAGCGATACCATTAGGAAATTATCAAAAAAGTGGGAAAAAAGGACTAAAAAAATTAAATACAAAATGGCCAGCAGATTGAACATTCGATGTAGGCATGTGTAGGGAAATGAAAGCATTAATAAAAAACCACAAGCCCTATGACAAGACTAAAAAGATGGAGTTAAAAAGACAGAAGGAACAAGGGGTGCTAGACAGGTTTATAAAACAAGCTATACAGGAGTACCATGAGAGGAAAAGGGAGGAACAAAAAGAGAGGGAAGGAATAGAAATGTGCACCCTCCAATCAGGAAGCAGCAAGACAAATGCCTGCAGTAAGTGGAACTCTACAGCAGGAGAGCTAGATTTTGAAAGTTCAGACGAAGAAAGAGAGGGAGAACGGGAAGAGGAAGAATAAGGAATGGCAGAGGCTCACCAGTAAAGCAGTAAACAAATAAAGGCCAGGCTTGAGCCAACAGTTAGAGGAAAAGAAGGAAACAGAAGAAGAAGAAGAAGAATGAAGGGAGTTCACTGACAGAATACACTCATAAAACCTACGAAGAACATAGACAAGGGAAATATGTTTACAAACTTTTTGAAGTCAATTAAAATCATTTGGATATCAAAAGCTATAATGCCAAATGAAGAAAGAGAGATAAGCACATCAAGTTACAGAAAGAAGTTAGCAGGTGCACATAGAGTACATGGGGTGAAAGGGAAATGGAGGCATCAAACCAAAAACGGGGGGAGTCAAGAAAATAGACACAGAGGCTGTACAAAGAAAACCTAAAGAAAAGAGTGCCATTTAATTAAAGTCTGTCCTATATAAAGGAGTTAGAGTGAGACATAGGGAGGACTGATAAATGGTTAAAGAAAGGAAAGTAAGACCACCAAAGAGTTAAGTAAATGATTGTGAGCTAATGTATACTGGTTGGAAGGTTTAGGGAAAAGATGTAGAGAAAACAATTATCAAATGAGGAAAGTGCATAAAAAGCAACTCCATGACCCATGTATGCCAGAAGCTGAATTCCATTCAATGTAAAACGTTTGGAACCTCCCTAAGTTAGGGGTTTCTGGTGATTGGTCACGTCTGTGTTTTTCGGTTGGCCTGGTTGAGTTTCAGTGAGCTGAGTTTTCAAATGTGGCAGCGGTCTCTTAATGGGCTCAGTGGGAGGTGGTATGTTGAGCTGATGGACAAGTTTGGTTTGCCAAGCCGTGTTGTCAGTCTGGTTGGATGTTTTGAATTGCGGTGAAAATCTCACTGTCCCAAAGGCAAAAATTTTTTAGTCTTTTGTGTTTTAGACTTGTTCAGCCAACACAGATTTTTCACTTCGGTTTGATGGATTGATTGGAGGTACTTGGTGAGGGTAGATTTTTGATTTTGGGTGATGACTTTGAGTTATGATTGGTGCAATGCATCTTTTTGCGCATGGATGGTTGTTTGTTAATCATGAGGTCATTTGTTTAGCAAGTGTTCATTTGTCAGTTTCCACCGTTTTTCAAAATTAAATTTCTTCACAGCATTGTGTAATTATATGATTTAGTTATGGACCCAGAACTTGAAAAGAAGAGGTTAAATGACACAAAAAAGGGGCAGGAAGTCCTGTTAATTCCATAATACAATAACAGGCCCTCAAGGGGCAGCAATGCAGGTTGAAAAATTTAAGTGAAAAATTGTTTCAAATTCCAAATTCAATTCCACATGCCATTTTGTATGTAAGTAAAGGATACCACTTAAATTGTTTAGGCCCAATGATGAAACAAGAGTTAAAAGAGTAATTTGGAAAGCCATAGGCAAACCACTCAAAAATTGTTTTCAAAAACATCTGTAGCACTAAGAGAAAAACAAGTACATATGCAGGACTGAAGAAAAATGCTAAAATAGTTAGAATTGGAAGACACCTACAAAAATTGATAAGAAATAACCCTGAAAGAAAATAATAAAAATTGTACAAATGTTAGTTGACCGCCTATAGGGAATTAAATGAATGAGCAGGCCTGCTAACAGGGATTGATGCAGAGGATTGCACAAACTGGTGGCCACCAAAAACATTGGAGTTTTCTCCTTAGTATAAGAGGTTTGTGCAGTTCTCTGTGGAAATCAAAATAACTGACAAAAAGGATTATAGTAATATCTAATATATAATGATAAAAAAGAGAGCCAAGTCAGCCAAAGAGAGATGCTATAGAAGTGGGTTTTATAACTGTATTATACACTGACCTGTCATATGAAGACATCTGAAGTTTGTATCTCCTTATCCCTGGGAGACAGTTTGAAATTTGATCTAATTCAGATATTTTAAGATTTTTCGATTGTGAATTAAAACAACTTGTGCATTGTGTTGAATAAGCAAGATTGAGTGACCAAGCTAAACAGACAATTTTAACAGATGTGTTATACAGATTTTACGACAATGAGAATCATTGATTTAACCCTAAAAGGCTTGAGAAAATAGGTATCAATATGACGGGTGATAAAAATACTATGATATATATGGGACTGAAAAGAAGGCAACCCAGACAGACTGAAAGCCATTTTCTGCATTCTGCAAAGAAGAAAAAAAAATGCTTGCTCTTTTCTGCAAAGAAGAACTTGCTTTATTAAAATAGCACGGGGAAACTGCTGTTGTTAACCAGATGAAATTTTGTCGAGTTTATAAAGGATAAATTTGATTAATGCGGATCTGTGAGTGTTTAATTTCCAGATGACACCAGATGGTCGCTGTGACGGCTGCTTCAACATAAATGAAAGCAACTGGACTGTGTAACAAGTGAGAGCAAGAAACACAAGTACATGGCTGCAGAGAGAAGAAGAGGCATTGGACGATGGGCCTTTATCCCCCTGAAAGAGGAAGTTGAAAACTTCTGAGGGGCTGGTATGGACAAAGACAGAGTCAATGGAGAAATGACCACGAAAACATGCTGTCATCATGCAGATTGCCTCCTCCGCGGCTTGATCAAAAGTCAGACTGAGGTGGGACAGAGAGACAACAGCATATGTTTGTATATAAGCACTATTATCATGTTTCAATGTTTATTCAATTCTAATATATGTATTTATTTTATTGTAATCTCACACATGGATCTGCGTTTTTCCTTTTTATAACAAGACGTTTTCTATACTATAATTTCTAATAAAATACATATGGAATATCTTATTAAATATTTAGCATCAAACAAACAATATAATTCTTATTCTCAATAAATAAATATTTCTTATTCAATAAAAAGATTGAAAAAATGATTACACAACCACCAGTGGCGATGTGCACTAAGTAGGTCATGTAAATCGCCATTAAACAAAAGAAGGAAGTAGAATGGTGCACTTTTTCTTTGTGTCTGTTTCCATGGTCGTTTTGATTCATCGCTCAGTCGAGAATGTCTTGTGTGTTAACCGGAACATACTCTGGGTTGGCTGAACTTACTTTGTTATGTGTTTTTGGAACCAGCATACCTCGAGTAAGCAAGGTTTAGGTTAATCCGAGAGTTCAGGGTATATGTGACGGTAAGTTAACCTTGCTTTCTGGAATACCCCCCAGATATCTGCCTTCTCTTGGCTTTGGACTGATAACTTGTGCTTTTTACCCACGGCCTGGTTTTTGGATTATGACTTTGGATTGTATTTTCTCAATAAACTGCATGTGGATCCCCAGTCTCTGTGCTCCATGCTGTCCTTTCGTTCATATCAAGTTCATATCAAAATAACATACAATGTTCTCATTGCAGTTTGTGCAATGTAAAAGTTTATAAAATGACACTGCCTGCTTACAGGTGAAAGTAATTTCACCAAGTATGCTTCTGAATAAACATTGTTAATCCTGCATCATTCAACCAATCATATTTCAGTGAGAAGTTTACAGTTTGTCAAGTTTATGCATACAACCAGGGTTTTGAGCTGATTATCATTTCCCTCTTTAAGGATAATGAGAAGGTTTAGAGGTAAGGTGAGGACTAACTTGTTCTTGGTATCTTATTTTGTTCATCTTGCAACATGTTGACAGAGGAATATGTCCAGCTTGAATACATGGCAAATATTTTAACATAAAGCAGCTCAAAATGTATCTCTACCAAACATTCAAATTCATGTTCCAAGACCATAAAAACAGTTGACAAATTTTAACTATGTTGTACACGTTTCTCAATCAAACATTCTACCTACAGTACATGTACAGCATAAGTCAACTGACTAAGAGCTGTCATAGTGCACATCTGTGTTTCTGCTCTACAGTGTACACACACACACACACACACATGTTGTGTTTTCATTTTTTATGGGGACATTCCATAGGTGTAATGGTTTTTATTCTGTACAAACTGTATATTCTGTCCCCCTACACTACCCCTACCCCTAAACCTACCCATCACTGAAAATGTTCTGCTATTTTAGATTTTCAATAAAGATAATTCTGTATGATTTATAAGCTTGTTTCCTTATGGGGACCAAAAAAATGTCCCCACAAGATCAAAATTTACTAGTATTACTATACCTGTGGGGACATTTGGTCCCCATAACGTAGGGAATACCCACACACACACACAAAATGTGCTCTTCCATGTGCTTAGTTGCAGATTGAACATTCGATGTAGGCATGTGTAGGGAAATGAAAGCATTAATAAAAAACCACAAGCCCTATGACAAGACTAAAAAGATGGAGTTAAAAAGACAGAAGGAACAAGGGGTGCTAGACAGGTTTATAAAACAAGCTATACAGGAGTACCATGAGAGGAAAAGGGAGGAACAAAAAGAGAGGGAAGGAATAGAAATGTGCACCCTCCAATCAGGAAGCAGCAAGACAAATGCCTGCAGTAAGTGGAACTCTACAGGTAGCAGGAGAGCTAGATTTTGAAAGTTCAGACGAAGAAAGAGAGGGAGAACGGGAAGAGGACATAACTTAGAGTTATGTTGAATTAGTTCTGACAGAAACCATTACAATTCTAATGGGGTTTCCATATTAACCAGGCAAGAACATTTTATAAGTATTTCTAAGTATTATTCAAAATCTTGGTATTTTAACAAAATGTGAATGTGAGTTTTTTCCACTTACATTGTATAAACGGCAAAAGGTATTTGTGTTCCAATAAGGTAATAACTGTGCATCAAGTATGCAAAACAAGAAAACCACAGCGCAAAAGAGTTCTCCAGTCCAAAATCATGTCAAGTTCATTCAATACATGTGCAAAAGCATACAGAGCAGGATGAGTGCATTCTGCATAGGTAAAGGAAATGGAAACCACACGTATAAAGAGCACAATGACAGAGCGACAGAAATAAGTGTTCAGTTGTGCAATTTGGATGGTGACGGTGAGGATTAGACTGGATTAATTTATATTTTGAGACCATTTTTGACATATCTGGCTTGCATTTAAGATGGATTGGCTACACCTGAGAAAGACTGCTTTGTTCGTAGCCGTGTTTGTAGTTTTCTTCCTCCATGTGAGCACTGACGCACAAGGTGAGTTCAAGGTGAAAATGCTTTTAGTAAAAGTTTAATAAAATGCGGTGGTGCAGAAAGAATTTTTCAATTAACAGTAAGTTGCAAGTGGAGTTAAAAACAAACTTTCAATTAAATTCTAATATATTACATAAACAAAGTGTAACATGTCAGTGTAACAAATGCTTAAAAGCAAATGCTTCACAGTTGGGCATTTATAGTCCGTTTGGTATTAGAACTGCCGCATACAGCAAAACAGTAAAATGAACGTTTATATGTTAATTTCCAAAGCATTGTCTCATTTAAATATTGTAATTGTTTTAATGATGTAATTTTATACTGTTATTTTCTTACATTTGCTGCAATGTTTTAGGTTATGGCCCCCAATGTCCTGTCTTTAAAGTTCTTAGAGGGGCTGTTCATAAAGTCTGCATGAACAAGCCTTTCAAGATCTCTTGCAATCTGAGGTATTGTGATGATCAGACAATCAATGTTACATGGACTAAAGAAAACCTGAAAGGATGGATTCCAGTGTCTGGAACAGGTCAAATATCATCATCAGAGAACTATTCAGGATCTGACCTGTTGACTTCATATTTAACTTTCACAAATATATCCAAGAATCATGATGGCCTCTACAGATGTGAACTAAAGTTACCAAACTCGTCATCAGTTAGCCATTATATTAATATTTCTGTCTCAGGTAAGTATTTTCTATCAGTTTTTTTATGTTTATGTAACCCTAAAGCTATCAGAACTAGCTGTGGTAACCATATGAAACTTCAAATTAATTTTAAACAGTTGTAAAGCAGTTTTAAAATTTCCACAGATGACAGCCTGGGAGATGAAATGTCTTGCACTGAAAGTAAGAGCAGTTTTAATCTAATCACAGAGAGATAAAAACTATCAAGTGTTACTGTATGCTGTTCCAGCTTAAAGTAAACATTGCTTCTTTTTGAAAATAATACTAGTTTTTATTTTCTTACTGACATCAGAGAAAGGAATCACTGAGAGTGACAACACTGATATCAGCTCTGATTTAAAGCCGTGGTGGATGCCGTATCTCTTTATCTGTATGGGTGTAGTGATTCCTGTTCTCATATTAATTCTCATCTTTATCCTGTGTATTAATGGATTTAAAAGTAAGTCGTTTTCTCCTTTTTTATTATTTTGAGATATTTAAGTTTTGGCATGATCCTGACTTTGTCCCTTTAATGATCATCAGCTTTGAGAAGAAGGAAAACACAGAGAGCGCAGGTTCAGGTGCGTGATTTATTAATTACTCTGATTAGTGTTGTAAAAAAAAACAAAAAAAAAAACATACCTTTTTCATTCTCATACTACCAGTCATTAAGAATTGAATGCCTAATTTACAATTACGTTTTTGTTCTTGAATTGAGAAATGCAAGAAACAGATTTATGCTGTGATTTTGATTTTATGAATCTAGAACTACACTGCTTAATTATTAATATTTTTTTAATAAATTACCCATAAACATGTTACCCCACATGCAATTAATTTACACATGAAATTAACACTGAATATTTGAAATGTCATCTTTAGAAGTTTGTATTTAATTAATGTAAAATAATTTAACTCCTCTTATCATTTTACATCTTGAAATGAAGTAAATGAAGTAAAACAGGGACAGCTTAAAAGATGGGAACCTTTAAAAAAACAACCAAAACATTTTCTGTAATATTCTGATTTTTTGCTGTTTAAATTCCACCTCTCATTCCAGTTCAACTCATGAACTGAATTATTAAATGAATTCTTAAACAATGAATTTTGCACAAGCATGCACTGCATTAACGATTATCTTGTTATGTTTGCAGTATACAGCAACATCTGTCCTGTCGTCTCCGAGCCCCAGTGTTCTGAAGCTTGATGAATTTGTCTGTGTCCAGTCTTCAGAAGAAACACAGCAGCACACAGGCAGTTTAACATTTCCACCTGTACAGTCTACATCACATCTGTCAGATTGTAGGGGTGATGATTCTATGGTTGTATATGCATCTCTGGGTCACCTTACACCAACACCATCATCTACTGCACCCCGTCCGACAAGAGACGAGTTTTCAGAGTATGCACCAATCCGGGTCTCCTGATGTCCCTTCTGTGGGTTATGCATACCCATACAAAGTTATGCAACATTTCCAAAATTCATTCATGGAGGAAGTTTTGTGAAGCTGTACAATACTGTCTGGTTATTTTTTCTCACAAGAAGCAGGAGATGCATGCATGTTTTCACACCTCACAGTACAAATCATCACATGACATATTTTCATCGTTGCATCACGGAAAATTGTTGCAGTGAGTTCAATGTGGTTTCTAAGAGAAACTCATACCAGTAATCAAAGGTGTCTGATCCCACACTACCATATCCTGAACGCGTGTTAATCTACATTCCATGCACTAAAATTTAAAAAATGAATACAGTAACAGTTATGTTCAATATTTAATTATTTTCTGTTATTGAGAATATATCGTATTTTGAGGTTTCCAGTTGTCATGTCAGCTTGTGATTTTAAATATACAGATTTTAATAGTTTCTGTGTTACATTATTTTAAAATGTTCATTTTTATTAGTTATTATTTCATATTAGGATGGTTTATGGTTATAGTTAATCAGAACAGTTTTTTTTTAAGTGTCCCACTTTACTTCATGTTTCTGTCACTCTTGCAAAATTATTAAGGCCCTTTTGGCAATTATTAATAACTGTTACATTGATTGATTCCAGACATTTGTATATATGAAGTGCAATTGTTGATAAAAACATATTTGTCCCATTTAATTGGATGTCCCACTTTTGTCTCATTACCCCCCCCCCCCCCCAAACAAACAAAAACAACAACACTGAAAAGTTGTGGCAGGTTACACAAACTGCTTAGACTGTAAGTTAGTAATCTAATTTTCTTCTTTAGTTCTGGCCATAACACTTTAAAGTGATACACTACACTGCTGATTTTGCAGGTTTGCCCACTTACAAAGCATGTAGAAGTCTATAATTTTTATCATAGGTAGTCTTCAACTGTGAGTGACGGAATCTAAAACCAAAATCCAGAAAATCACATTGTATGATTTTTAAACAGACTTTAAAAAATCAAATACAAATCAAACACGCTGGAAAAACCTATTCCCTTCTTATAGCTCCTTCCCACGGTCTCCTCCACTCTTTGTCTCTGGGAAACCTTCAATGTGTGAGAAAAGCAAGCCAACTAACTAACGTTACAGTAATTCACAAAATGTCTGTCACCTAACCGAAACAAGTGCTTATCTTAAAAGTCGGTTTAAGAAAAACGATGCATATTTAAATGACAGGAAATTTAGTTTATAAAATAAGATAATATACACTAAAACTATCATGTAAATCATGTAAACTCATGTCTCAACTTTCACAGATAATTAGCGACATCGCTAGCTATTTTCTGACTGACTCTTGTGGCCAACTACTATCAACATAAATATATAATGACCAAATACAACCGGAAACAAATGTTCAGCCTCACCTGTGAAAGGTTATTCCCCGAGACCTGTATTCAATTGTGCAGTGATTTGTACAGCCCCAAACAGCACACGAAACAGGCCTTTTTCTCAATTCCAGTTATGTGAGTTATGGGAACGTTGACCTGCACAATATGGCGGCGCCGTTGACGTACGATCCAGAGGCCAATGGGCGTCTGTATTTTATTATGTCTATGTAATACACAACCAAACCTTTCCACGATCACTATCGACAAATCAATCAAATCCGTTTAATATATATATATATATATATATATATATATATATATATATATATATATATATATATATATAAATAATAAAAAATTATAATTTTAATAATAATAATAATAATAATAATAAATATACAACATTTTATTTTTATACAAATGATAACTTTTGATAACATGTCTCTGTGCCAACTTTGTAGTTTCATTGATTGTATAATTGGTTTGTCTTGCTTAATATGTGATCATAATCATTAAATACTATTTAAAAAAAACTGCAAACAAAAATACACACATTAACAAGTGTACATTATTTCATTTATTTATTTTTGATAAAGTTTGATAGAGTTTGATAGAAACTCATGCTCACAGATCACATGGTCCTTGAGCGTCCTCAGGCGACGGTTATGATTACATGAGAATGAATATGTTATGGATGATTAACGAATATTTTTAAAATCATCCAGTAAGTTATCATTTCTTAAAGTTTAATGAGTTAACAACAATGCCACAAATTATTAAAACGCCTTGCTGTTAGTAACATTAAATTGATTTAATACCTACATTTTAATAATAAAAATAATATATTTTTTACCTTATTATTATAATTTCATTTTTAAAATTCATCTATTTTAGTAGGTTTTATTAAAGTAGTGATTAATAATAACAATTATAAAAGGTAAAATAATAGAACTAACATGAAATAAATGTTTAAGCAGAAATAAGAAAGCTGTAAAGTAATCAGATTACACTAGCTCGCAAAACCCGCCCCATGTTGCTATACTCGACAACCCATGCTCTCTCACACCACACATCATGTTCTCCTGCAGTGAAAAATACATCACGGAGCAAAGAGGATACTGACAACACATGAAACAGTTTCATATTTAAATGTGTTGGTTCCTTAATGTGTCGTGACAGATCCTTCAAGCGGCTCGTGAACCGATCATCTCTTCATACTAGTTCATTTATAGCATAAAATAAACATGAATATCAGAAGGAATGTTGTTTCAACCGCGGAAAGACGTGAGTACACACAATATTTCAAGTTAACCAACGTTAATCTACTATGGGCTACTCCCTGACGGTT
Source organism: Zacco platypus (assembly GCA_038088235.1). Taxonomy (NCBI): domain Eukaryota; kingdom Metazoa; phylum Chordata; class Actinopteri; order Cypriniformes; family Xenocyprididae; genus Zacco; species Zacco platypus. Next base: position 9,768,907 of record CM076081.1, on the reverse strand, counting down.
TTGTCGGATAAAATGGCGGATTCAGCGTTATGATTGGTTACATCGCCTGTCAATCAAACTGTTTGCGAAGGGTCGATTCCGCTCTTTCACACGCACTCTCAGTCCTCCGCATTCGATTTTTGAAATGTGCTTCAGCGAGTGTACACTCGAAATAAGAGAGAATTGTGGGTAAGTAGTGAACGAATGTAGGGAATGAAGTCCTTCGCTGTGTCCGAAATCACCTACTTCTCTACTATTGAGTAGATGAATAAGTATGTCCGAAACCTTAGTAGTCATAAAACAGTAGGCGAGAATTACCTCGGTGACGTACTATTTCTCCCGAGATTTTAAAATTATTTTTTTTACCGTATGGGTATAGTAGGCGAGTGAATAAATATGTCTGAAACGTCGGAATTCATAAAAGAGTAGTTGAGAAGTTCCCGGATGGCCTACTGCTTCCGCCCAGATTCTTGAGCATTCATCCGATAGATACTTTTCTATCCCAGGAGGCAGGGCCGGTGCTACCTATAGGCAGAGCAGGCAGTGGCCTAGGGCCTCGGTCATGGAGGAGGGGCCTCCATTACCGTAACATAGGGGAGCAAAATTCTAGGCTCTTTTTCTATTGGATATAGATGTAATGAAATCAACTATGTCACCGTATCAAAGTGTGTCCCACCTTCTGAATAAAAAAGATACGAAAAGGCAACTTTTCTGCTGCTCAATCACTTTTGAATTGAATTATGATGGCGCCCAAACGAACATCCTTCGCGGGGTGCAAAGCGAAAACAGGCACGCGAAGAAGTGCAGTTCGTAATGTAGGTGTGCGAGTTGTCATCATCTCACTTGGACTGATTATAATGTTTTCTAAAGAATAAAAATCTTCTGTCGATCGCCGTAATTTCTGGATAAATCATTTGCCGGTTTATGAGTTTAAAAGAGCGCGACAATGAACGACATCGCGTCAGGAGCTCACTAGCAAGATACTGAAGTAAAAGCAAAGTTCGTATTCAAAGTCAAAGAGCTAGAATATTTCAGCACTAGAGTGGTTTTTTTTTGTGTGTTTCAAAAAAGTACCTCTGAATCTTTTAAATTCTGCATTACTGCTCTAACATAATACTTATTTTCAGTTTTCAAAACATAAATATTGTTGTTATATTTAATGAAAAAAATAAGCGTACAATTTTATGAAGTAGTTAAGTAGGCCTATTTCTGCTTAGTAGTTCATTTCTTTCACTTTCACCAGCAGTTGATTTGTGTTGGCTTCTACACTCTTAAAAGTAAAGGTTCTTTTTTGGCATCTGTGGTTACATGAAGAACCTTCGAACCTTTCCATAACAGGTTCTTTACTGTGGAAAAACTTATTTAGATTCTTTTAGAATGTTCTTCACACTAAGAAAAACAATATTCCAATAGGAAATGTTCACTGGAAGGTTCTACGGAGAACCAAAAATGGTTCTTTTATGGCAACACTGTAAAAACTCCCTTTTGGAATCTTTATTTTTAAGAGTGTATATCGCATATTTGAGGTATTTATGCCACGGCAATAAATCAATAGGAGGGGGAAATCCCGTCCACAAAATGATTAAGGAATGATGTTCATTTGCTGAATTTAACCCTAGCCCTGTAGAGTGTGTTAGGCTACTGTAAATAAATTACTGAACAAATTACTACAAAAAACAAATCAAACAAACACACAAAAAACACACATGATAGCATCCCCAACATACAAATAAGAGATTACCTTAGTTAATATGGACATATAAAAAATAAAATACATACATTTTAATAACAGATGTTATAAAGGTAAGAAATAATATTTGTTTCCAGTGTTTCATTAGGAGGGGGGCCTCCAAAATAAATTTTGCCTAGGGCCTCCAAATGTCTAGAACCGGCCCTGCCAGGAGGCCACGGGAGAGGAAACGTCATAATCAAACACAGAGGAGAAAGAGGCGTTTTCAAATGTTAGTATTGAAAACCAAAAACATGGTTCCTTGAGTTAAAATCGCAATCAGTGAAGTACTGTAAACTGTTGAAGGTGTAAAGATGCTAGGCAGTTGTGATTTTGCTGTAAAAACACGTTTTATTATGTACAGCTAACAGGGGAGTAAGCTCACTACGTCACCAAAGTGGATTTACATAAATTCTGAACCATATACATCATGAAGACGCTTACTAAATGTTTATTTAACATCTGACAGGGTAATATTCAGTAAATATTGCAGATGATGAGCACATCACAACATAAAATAGACATCTGAATGATTTATGTGTGCTTTATGTAGAATTCAACACTGCTTACATTACATGAATGTGAGTAATATAAATAAACAAATGTACGAGTAACTCAACATTAGTTATCTGTTTTATTTGACCGTTTGTACTGTTGATAAATGAAGGAACATCTGTATTGGATAAGAAGTCGGTTAACACATCAGCAACTACCACAACATGTAGGCATTTTGTGGGAAAAAGAAACCAGCAGGACAAACTGGACCAAAATCACTCTTTATGTTCAGAAAAAAAGAATCCACATGGATTGAACAGCTTGAAGGCGAGTAAATAATGAATGAATATATGTTTGGATGAACTAACCCTTTAAGCCTCCAAACAGAAACTGTAATAAAGGTATGTATGCAGTTATATTATAGTACCTTGAAAAAGTAAACTTTAAGAAATAAGCAGGTTTTTGAGTGTTTGTGCCCAAGACACTAACAAAAAACACATTTACATTTATGCATTGGCAGATGGGAGTAAAGTGACTCGCTCAAGGACACACTAGTGACGGCGGCGGAGATCAAACCAGCAACCTTCTGCTTACCAGTTCAGTGGTTTAGCTCACTACGCCACAAAAGTAATAAAACTATGTCAAAAATTAGCATAAAAAATGACGGAATGCTGACATGGATTGTAAAATGATTTATCTTTAAATGTTTTACAAGTAGTCATGCTCATGGAGAGCAGGCACACGAATGTTTGGAGCAGACGCAGCGCCAGCCAGATTGTCTCGCACATCTTTTCCTCTTGCTTCAAGGCTGTGGGGTTCAGGGAACCATCATGATGATTTTCCTCATCCTCTGGATCAATGATGTCCCCATTGAGAAGAGCAGCAATGAGGGACATGATGGACGGCAAAGACAGGTGAAGGTGTTCACGGTGATCAGCTGCGTCATCAAAATAAAGCTGCAGAATTGGCACAGCTGTGTTGAGATGGCAGAAGGATGGACAGTAGGAGGGTTCAGCGCCCGTAAATATGTGATTATTAGTACAATAAGTCTGAATAAAGCTTTGTTTCATGTGTTGTTGACTTGTATATGTATTTATTTATTGTGCTTACTTTTATTCATTCTTTTACTCATTTGTGTTTCCTATTGTTGTCAGTAAATAAAATATAATTATTTTATTAATTCATGCTTTAAATCATTGCTTGACTGAAAATTGAGATGAATTCACCTTGACTGCACTTGTCTAGTGTGTGTTCATAGCTGTCATATGACGAAACAAATGACATTTTGCTTGTTTTACTAAAACATCATTTTCAGTAAGAAGTAATATAATGGGCAGTATTGTATTGGACAGCATTGATCATTATTATTGTGTAAGTGTTGGGGTGGGCTAGCAATGCAATTCATTCTGGGGTAATCTTCGAGCAGCTGACACTGAGGGAAAACCGTACTCGAGGTACTGTTGAGTTACTGATTCTGTGAGATGTTAGTGCAGCTGTGACTCATCATATTTTTTTTATTGCAGAAATGAAAGCTCTAGCGCAAGTTCTGCCAGGAAGACTCAAATGTTACGTCACTGAGTTTAGATTTAACCAATCATTATCCAACACCTGTAGTATATAAGATCGGTACTAACACACGTCTGAGTTCGCAGATGCTGACGTCAACCTTTATTGTTAGCGTTCAGCTGCAAACCCAACCATGTCTCTGAATAAGCTTGCCGCTTTTGATTATTCAGATTCCGACGAAGATTTGTCCTGCATCTCCGCTTCCGTGCGTCTGCAGTACACGCATGCAGTACCGCTGCTGCATGGATATCTGAACCGGAGGACGTAAATTCACAGCTCATCCAAGTTGTTCAATGCCTTTCAGAGTCTGCTAACCCTTTCGCACCTAAGTTTAAATTATTCTGGCTGAGCGCGTGAGTTTTTCAAGGCGACCGTCTTTCAGAACGTGTCACTTTATCATTCTATGGTGACGCGTCATTGCTTGTTACGTGACACACGGCAGCACAATAGCGCTGTATGACTAATGATATGATCATTCATTTTCCTTTAAAATATTAATAAATTTGATGTCTATAGCATGAAATGTCTGACATTCTGATCATCAAATATGTGCAAGTGGACGTGTTTTGCTGTTTAAACACTTTTATAATGATCGCGTTTGTTGAGCTCCACGCGCCGCATGTTAGTTCGCGCACAGCTCAAAGAATCGCATCGTTGGATTTACAGCATTCATTCTTCCTCATTGCATTAAACAAAACAAAGATTTTCCCTACTCCTCTCGGATCAAGCAATCAACAGCGTGTGGCTTTAACCTCATCTACTCTTCTAAATTCTCATCACACAATCCAGACGCCATTTCAAGACGTCTCTGCGCCAACTGCAACGTCAATCTTAGGGTGCGTTCACACTTGTAGTTCGGTTGGTTTGGTTCGTTTGGTCCAGACCAAAAAACCAAACAAAACAGATAGTCCTGGTCCGCTTAGCGTTCACACTGGCATATTTAACAGCGAACTTTAAGTTACCTAACCAAATGGATAAGGATACTGTCACAACCTGATTGGTCGGCTTTTATGACATATATTTCGCGACGGAGCTTCATTCCCGAACATTCAAAACAATGCTGTACACTGGATTAAACGCGATCAATTTATGCATGTACATATGCTTTATATTTACCAGCTAAAAACTCATGAAGAGCTCATAAAATGTTCAAATCATTCAAAACAGCAGCAGGATTTCCTCCATTGTATGCAGAAACAAATATTGATGAGGCACTTTACCTCCTCGTTGCTCCACGTTTGCCCTCGACTCATTTTGGATACACCGATCTTTCTGCGTCGTCTAATCAGCTGACTTGTAGCGTCGCATCTTGAGGCATCACGTCCAGTTTTTGGTTCGTTTACATGTCTTCGGTCCGTGTTGCGTTCATATATCAATCGAACTGCACCAGAGTTCGTTTGGAAGCGGACCGAGACCCATCTCTTTAGCGGTCTCGGTCAGCTTGTTTGGTCCGCTCCAGGGTTCGGATGGCAGCGTTCACATATGTTCAAACAAACCGCACTAACTGAGCAATTGCACCAGGGTTCGTTTAATCGAACCAAACATGACAAGTGTGAACGCACCCTCAGTCTCTCCACTGCTGCACCAGCTCAAGAGTTCGGTAGGTGTTTTATCTCACCTGCTGCAGTTATGATGTCACCCCAACTGAGATCTATTATCCTAGGTAAGGTCATTAACCATGGCTACTTTACTGCTTCCATCGCCTGCAATTGACAGACTTATGGTTGACTGCGGTGACGAGGCATTTTTTATCAACTTCCGATCCCAGTTTGCTACGAACCTCTCATTCGCTGAATTTGTCATCCTTTTAGCATTACAGAGACAATCCGTGTCAAGCTTTTTAGATCGGAGGGATGATTTAGGTCGTACCTATCAAAGATGGCATACTTTAACCAACGATACGGGGTTTTTACTGAGATCGTGGTATTCTTAAAATAACAAGCCATTCTGCCCCCTCCTCCCCCTTTTTTAATACGAGTATAGTCTGGTCTGTTACTGACACCAAACTGCTGTCCATCACTTTGGTAGCCAAAAGATTTTAGCCTGTGCAATTCGCAAAACCCGCCCCCTATTGCATGCCCGACAACATGCTCTCTCACATCACACATCATGTTCTCACGGAGTGAAATACATCACGGAGCTAAGAGGACACTGACAATGTATGAAACTGTTTCATATTCAATATACTGTAATTCTTAGCCGTTAAACACTAAATACTTATAGGGGCTCTTTAATTGTCGTGACAGATCCTTCAACGGCTTGTGAACCGATTATCTCTTCATACTAGTTCATTCATAGCATCAAATAAACATGAATAAACATCAGAAGGAATGTTGTTCAAGCACAAAAAAAAAAAAAAAAAAATATCAATTCCCATTAATGTTTCAGTGCTCTCTCTTTTTCCTGATCAGATTTTGTTGTTGAATTACATATAATGTCTAGCCGAATTAAGCAAAAGGCTTGCTCCCTGCACACTCAACGCTTACACTACAGATTCCTGTTATTCCCACCTCGATCACGACTCTCTGTTCCTCGTTGTCTAATTATGATAACCGCAATCGTTATATTCATCTATCCATGGATTGCTAGCAGGCATCATTTTTATGCAAGGTATTTTAATGCTAAATACCAAAGTCTTTTTCATTCCATCTATTTGTTGGCCAACCAAAGGCATAGCCGAATCCTCCTGTAAACCTTTTGTTAACGCCTGCCAATCACTTCGTCTATTCTGCAAAGTATCAGTACTATGCTAGAGGCTTTATGTGTCCTGGGGAATTTATCACAGAATTTAAACATTCAGTCTTGCTTGTGGGCGTTCACCTAATTTCTTAACTCTTTTCCTTAAACACTCCAGTGTGACTCCAAAGGATCTGGTGTCACTTTAACTTTTTCTAAAGTTAATAACAAATTCTGCCCATCCTTCCATGATTTAAATATCTAAAGTTCATTACTTTAACTTTTTCTAAAGTTAATAACAAATTCTGCCCATCCTTCCATGATTTAAATATCTAAAGTTCATTTTGAAATACTGTCAACTTCTCTCTAATGGAGAACCCTTTGGTAAAGCTTTGTTCAGGCTCAATCAGCTTACTGTTCTAGGATGCATCAATTTTTTTTTTTCCCCTTCTACATAATGGCCTTTCATTCAGAATTGCGGTAGCAACCACTGCAGCCGAGGAATTTCAACATCAGCCATCAAGCCCTTGGGAAGATGGTCTTCCTCTGCTATTGAATCATACATAAGACCAGATTCCAAAAAGCTCAGCAATCTCTCTCGTTCAATTAAGGTAATTTTATGCAAATACTGGTGGTGGTGTGCGTTCTCTCGCTTATTAATCATTAATTTAGTTTAGTTCGTCTCTACAGTTTTCATGTTTCGCGACTATCTTGGACTCCTTAGGTGGCCTCATGCAGCCACTCAGGCTCGTAGTCACTCGTCTATGTTGCAAATGCGACTGTCTACACGTCAGTGTTCCAAGCTGTCGCGTCTTCACGGCCTAATGTGGCCTTCGTTGCCGTTCAAGCCTATATTTTCTACGTGGCCTAACGTGGCCTTCGTCACCGTTCAAGCCTAGTGTCTTGGTAGCCTAACGTGGCCTTCGTCACGGTTCAAGCCTATATTGCCAACGTGGCCTCTGTCGCTGTTCAAGCCTATATCGTCTACGTGGCCTAACATGGCCCAACGTGGCCTTTGGCGCCGTTCAAGCCTATATTGTCTATGCGGCCTAACGTGGCCTTCATTGCCGTCCAAGGCTTCGTGCATACGTGGCCCACTGCGGCCTCGTCGCCGTTCAAGGCGTGTCTATGCGGCCTAACGTGGCCTTCATTGCCGTCCAAGGCTTCGTGTATACGTGGCCCACTGCGGCCTCGTCGCCGTTCAAGGCGTGCCTATGCGGCCTAACGTGGCCTTCATTGCCGTCCAAGGCTTCGTATATACGTGGCCCACTGCGGCCTCGTCGCCGTTCAAGGCGTGCCTATGCGGCCTAACGTGGCCTTCATTGCCGTCCAAGGCTTCGTATATACGTGGCCCACTGCGGCCTCGTCGCCGTTCAAGGCGTGTCTATGCGGCCTAACGTGGCCTTTATTGCCGTCCAAGGCTCCGCGTATATGTGGCCTATCGCAGGCTTCGTCTTTGTCGTTATTGGTAGCTCTTCTCTCTTCCCCTTTTCCTTCGCTTTCTCTCTCACCAATCAGTGGTATTCATCCTTCCTTGCCTCTTCTTACGCTATGGTTAGTGGCTTTTCCACCGATAAGTATAAGTCAATTTTTGTTTTTCTGTTTTAGGAACTACAAGAATCACTACTGGCATATTTCCGTTCCTCTCACAGTTTTTTGGGGGGTAGGCTCCGTCACAGGATAAATTATCCTTCACCATTTCTGGGGGTCGGCTACGCCCCTGCCTTCATCTTCAGGCAGGAAATGCAGAGTCCGCAACCCTCAGGATCTAAGCTACGGACGGGGCCTACGCCAAAGAACTTTCTTACTATATTTGCTTGCTGATTGTTAATAAATATCATTGTTACGTTATCTTACCTCCCGAGTCTTTCTGGCCGAAATGAAAGCTCTAGCGCAAGTTCTGCCAGGAAGACTCAAATGTTACGTCACTGAGTTTAGATTTAACCAATCATTATCCAACACCTGTAGTATATAAGATCGGTACTAACACACGTCTGAGTTCGCAGATGCTGACGTCAACCTTTACCTCCATCCTCCCCACCACCACCAGGATGGTCCCTGTCCATACCTCCGGGGGGGTCGGCTACGCCCCTGCCTTCATCTTCAGGCAGGAAATGCAGAGTCCGCAACCCTCAGGATCTAAGCTACGGACGGGGCCTACGCCAAAGAACTTTCTTACTATATTTGCTTGCTGATTCTTAATAAATATCATTGTTACGTTATCTTACCTCCCGAGTCTTTCTGGCCGAACTTATAATTACATACAAGATCAGGGAAAATACCATGGTTGTATCTTTAACAATGAACAACAACAAAAAAAACATGGGTTTGTGTACATCATGAGATTAAATACAGAGCACAAAAAAGCACAATGACAAGGTAAAATATCTGAATAATGCATCAAAATATATACCTTGATTTTGTGTTTTATAAGCCTGATGAATGAAACGACAGTTAAATTCAAGAAAAAGAGGGAAACAAAGAAGATTTAAGTCACCTTTGCTTGTGGATGAACATTTTTGCATATAAAATAAATGAGCATATTCAAGAGATTGCGATTTTGGGTTTTCATAATAATAAAAAAATATCTTTAAGGATAAATCTGTGGGTCACATTAGGGTTGAAAATAGAAGAACTGAAATTAACCCCAAATTTATTGGTTACACTTCAATCACAAAATAAATGGAGAGCTGTTTGTTCAACAAGAACACAAAATGAGCAAATTCTATCAAGATATATCTTTTAAGGTGTTGCGCTTGCAATGACGTTGTAAGTCACATGATAACGTCAACATGGCGGCAGGGCCGGTTCTAGACATTTGGAGGCCCTAGGCAAAATTTATTTTGGAGGCCCCCCTCCTAATAAAACACTGGAAACAAATATTGTTTCTCGCCTTTATAACATCTGTTATTAAAATGTATATATTTTATTTTTTATATGTCCATATTAACTAAGGTAATCTCTTATTTGTATGTTGGGGATGCTATCATGTGTGGGTTTTTTTTTTATTTGTTTTTTGTTGTAATTTGTTCTGTAATTTATGTACAGTGGCCTAACACACTCTACAGGGCTAGAGTAAAATTCAGTAAATGAACATCATTCCTTAATCATTTTGTGGACAGGATTTCCCCGATTTATTGCTGTGGCATAAATACCTCAAATATGCGCTATACACTCTTAAAAATAAAGATTCCAAAAGGGAGTTTTTACAGTGATCCCATAAAAGAACCATTTTTGGTTCTCTGTAGAACCTTCCAGTGAACAGTTCTTAATGGAACCCATTTTGTTTTTCTTAGTGTGAAGAACATTCTAAAAGAATCTAAATAAACTTTTCCACAGTAAAGAACCTGTTATGGAAAGGTTCCATGGATTTTAAAGGTTCTTCATGTAACCACAGATTCCAATAAAGAACCTTTATTTTGTAGAAGCCTACACTATGGAAGCCCGTTTCCGCCACTGAAAAAAAAAGAAGATTTTTGCGACTTTTTATCTCAGAATTCTGAGATAAAAAGTCAGAATTGCGAGTTATAAAGTCATAATTCTGAGATAAAAAGTCAGAATTGCGAGTTATAAAGTCAGAATTCTGAGATAAAAAGTCAGAATTCTGACTTTTTTTTCTCAGTAAAAAAAAAAAATCTAGTTTCCTGTTACTGAGATTGACCTTCACTTGAGTATGGAAGCCTCGCAACTGAAAAAAAAAAAACAAGATTATTGCGACTTTTTATCTCAGAATTCTGACTTTATAATTCAGAATTCTGACTTTATATCTCAGCATTCTGACTTTTTATCTTAGAATTCTGACTTTATAACTCGCAATTCTGACTTTATATCTCATAATTCTGACTTTATAACTCGCAATTCTGACTTTATATCTCATAATTCTGACTTTTTATCCCAGAATTCTGAGATAAAAAGTCACAAAAATCTTCTTTTTTTTTCAGTGGCAGAAACGGGCTTCCATTCTACACAAATCAACTGCTAGTGAAGTGACAGAAACGAACTACTAAGCAGAAATAGGCCTACTTAATTACTTCATAAAATTGTACGCTTATTTTTTTCATTAAATATAACAACAATACATAGGCTATGTTTTGAAAACTGAAAATAAGTATTATGCTAGAGCAGTAATGCAGAATTTAAAAGATTCAGAGGTACTTTTTTGAAATAAACAAAAAAAAAAACACTCTAGTGCTGAAATATTCTAGCTCTTTGACTAACAAACTTTGCTTTCACTTCAGTATCTAGTCAGCTCCCGACGCGATGTCATTCACTATCTGCACAAATTCAAAGTGTCTAACGGTCTGGAGGCGTCGGCGGCGCTCGCGCTCTTTTAAACTCATAAACCGGCAAATGATTTATCCAGAAATTACGGCGATCGACAGAAGATTTTTATTCTTTAGAAAACATTATAATCAGTCCAAGTGAGATGATGACAACTCGCACACCTACATCACGAACTGCACTTCTTCGCGTGCCTGTTTTCGCTTTGTACCCCGCGAAGGATGTTCGTTTCGGCGCCATACTTCAATTCAGAAGTCAGTGAGCTGCAGAAAAATTGCCTTTTCGTATCTTTTTTATTCAGAAGGTGGGACACACTTTGATACGGTGACATAATTGATTTCACTACATCTATATCCAATAGAAAAAGAGCCTAGAATTTTGCTCCCCTATGTTACGATAATGGAGGCCCCTCCTCCATGACCGAGGCCCTAGACTTACCATCAAGTTCTTCCAAACCTGTATAAATTTCTTTGTTCTGCTTTTTCATAAAGGAAGATATTTTGAAGAATGTTTGTAACCAAGCAGGTCTCGCCCCCCCCATTGACTACCATAGTAGGGAAAAAAATACTATGGTAGTCAATGGGCGAGATCTGCTTGGTTACAAACATTCTTCAAAATATCTTCCCTTTTGTACAGCTGAACAAAGAAATTTGTATAACTTGAGGGTGAGTAAATGATGACAGACTTTTAATTTTTTGGTGAACTGTCCCTTTACGTGAACGTAAACAGTATTGGATCTGTTCATCTCTTAAAGTGACAGAAGCCTAATAATCCTAACATTAACGACAAAGACTTAAAGACTTTTGTAGCCTTAATTGTAAGGATTAATCTGTATTTATTTTATTGAGGGAAGACCATCCAGTATATTATTTTACATTTGATTCCTTATTAAATTTCTTTAGTATTACTTACCTCAATATATTGTTAGACCTACCCAGAAAAGAAAACCTACTTGCTTGTAAATTGTTTATTTGTTCTTATTTTATTATTGACTGTTTACTTGTCATTTTTGTGAATTCATTTTGACGTATGAATTCAGGCTTGTGCTGTTTAAATGTGAATCAGTTTTAAGGGAAAGAGAAGCTGTGCAGCCAAAAATTATTTGCCAATTATTACTGTAAAACTGCTTTGCCGCAATTTGCATTGTAAAAAGCGCTATATAAGTATAGGTGACTTGACTTAATGATTTGCATAATAATGTATTTAAAAATATATGATATTTTTGACTCATCCATTTTCTTAAATAATTGTAAAATGTTGAAATATGATGGTTATGTTTATTTTTTTGAGTATTAATGAGTTGATCTCCCCTCCTTCTCAGAGCCTGTTTTATAGTATGAGGTTATGATGCTATTTTTACTCAATGAGCAGCAGGATTTTGGAAATTAAGACAATTTTTTGTTCATTTAAAACAGAGATCATAATTTGGATATGATTTTAAATAGACACCTAAATAAAATTATATGTAATATATTTAGAGGTTCTGACAAAATGTTAGGCCTAGTTGCTAAAGTCTATTTAAAAATATTTAAATAATTTCAATGTATTATTATTTAAAATCGGTTTGAATAAATGATTCAATGACTCATACAGACTTCACTTGTTTCATTACTGGGTGAATCAGTGATTTTGAACGAATCTTTTATTGAATGATTCAATGACAAATACAAAAGAGTCACTTGTCGCCACCTAATGGCGACGAAATTGATACAATCTTTATTCATTTTCAAAAGGTGATTTACTCTATTTATCAGTGTTTATATCCGAACTATTAACTTTTATCCCAGTACTTCTGTGATAATTTGAATTATTGTAAGACAGAAATAATGATAATGTTTGCTTGAAAATACTGTTTTCAAAGCTGTTTCATACCTAACGTTAGATAATCCAGAGATTTATGTTTGATTGCATAAAATGTTTGATGTTCGTTGTGATCGTACAGAGCTTTATTTCTTGTCAAATGTCTAATAGACACAGCTGAAACGCAATTTAAAAGTAAATAACGGGTGGATGTTTGAATCATCGTGCTGTCTCAACTGTCTACACATGATTAATAGACTTTGAATACGATTAAACCTGGCAATTTCAGACACGTAAACCCAGTTCAAATTTTCAGCCGAAATCTCAGTTCGTCGCAGTTAATTTACCTGCGAAGTGGATTGCTCTGGTAATTGGTTTCGTGAAGTGCAGCACTGCCCCGCCCACAGACACTGTCCACTCATAATTGGAATGCGTTATAGAACGTGACGTCACAGTCGCATACAGGTCTATAAAAGCGCGCGCTTCGCACTTTTTTAATTAGTTTGTTGAATGTTTTCTACTGGCGTTTATTGCAGCGTATTTAGCATTTGACAATGGGTTCACTACTTTCTTGCGTCAGAAGTGTCGATGGTTCTGACAGTTTACACAACTGTACACCACCACAATCGCACTCTAATAGGAAAAAAGTGAACGGTAGGAAAAGAGAGAAAGGCAAGAAGAAACAAAAAAAAGATAAGACCAGTTCAAATGAAGGTATGAAACAATATGTAACAACTTTTTTTTTTAAATATATTTAAGTTTTCTGTGGAAAAACATCAAAGTTTAATTTCTGATTTTGGACTATTAATAAATAATGCACAACCGTGAACTGAAAATTTTACTACAGAATTCAGAAACATGATATACTTGACATATAATGGAGATTTCAATGACAGACGTGTAAATGCATTTAAACAGACATTAAAATGTATTACCTCAGATTTTTATTGAAGTTTTTATGCTGCCTTAACAAGTCCTAACAAGGTGAAATTGCTCGAGTAATAATTATGCCGTGTGACTTTAACCAGTAGGACAAATTAATTGGCTGAAAATGAAGATGTTGTTAGTTGTGCTAATCAGATGCTAAATTAATGAATTCTACATTTGATCTAGACTAAATGTGAACATGCATTTACTCGTCTCACTTGCACGAAAACATTCAGAAATCCTCAAAATTAATAAAAACAGTGAAATGCAATTTCAGAAATTTACAGAAACGTAATAATTAACTTTCAAATTACATAAAAATATTTTTTTACGTATTTAATCTCTTTGCTTTGCTGCTGACCTTCAATGATCTAATTCAATTATCCTAATAAGCAAAGAGAAAAAAAATTAAATTGTGCGCACGATTTAGCCTAATATTTTTTTTTTCGTGCATGTCATGTCCGGGGCTTCGTAGGTTCGTAAAAGATTTACCAAAAATAAAACTTTTGTTTGTTGTTTTTAAAAAAACAAAAACGCAAGCCCAGCCCAGGTGAGAAAAAGTAACGCAAAAGTAATGTAACGTATTACTTTTCATACAAAGTAACTAACTCAAAACGCAGTAACTTTTGCCCCAAAAACTCTCTTCATAATTTACAGCAAGCTTAGGTGCAGTAATATATATGTTTATGCAATGTTCTATTAATAATATTTCATTAAAACCATTTTTTGGTTGATATCATTTCCCTCTTTAGATCAGACTTCTCAGCATGTCACCAGCACCAGTGAGCCTGAAGTCCTCCCCATTGCGGAGGAACCTGGTCATGCTGAAATCAGTGACGAGTGGAGTGACAACGTTTTCCAGGATTTGGTCGGAAATTCATGGAGTGCCGACGTCCTCAACTCTTTGAACTGTGTCTACTCAGCCTTTATCCTACAAACTCCAGTCTGTTTTGCAACTGACTTGAGTCTTGACATCCCCCAAGCTACAGTCTGTGCCACATCCGACTACAGAGTTTCTGTCCGTGATGTGGCCGACTATAGAGCGAATGTCCCTCGAGTTCCAGTCTTTGTAGCGGCTGACTGTGTGGACATCCCCCATGTCCCAGTCAATGCCATTTCAGACTGTAGAGTCGATGTCACACAAGGTCCAGTCAGTACCACTTCAGCTCCAGGCTTTGATGTGGCTGACTGTTGTGTCGATGTCCCTCAAGCAACAGTCTGTGCGATATCAGACTGTAGGGACGATGTCCCTCAAGCAACAGTCTGTGCGATATCAGACTGTAGGGACGATGTCCCTCAAGCAACAGTCTGTGCGATATCAGACTGTAGGGACGATGTCCCTCAAGCAACAGTCTGTGCGATATCAGACTGTAGGGACGATGTCCCTCAAGCAACAGTCTGTGCGATATCAGACTGTAGGGACGATGTCCCTCAAGCTACAGTCTGTGCGATATCAGACTGTAGGGACGATGTCCCTCAAATTACAGTCTGTGCGATATCAGACTGTAGGGATGATGTCCCTCAAATTACAGTCTGTGCGATATCAGACTGTAGGGACGATGTCCCTCAAGCAACAGTCTGTGCGATATCAGACTGTAGGGACGATGTCCCTCAATTTACAGTCTGTGCGATATCAGACTGTAGGGATGATGTCCCTCAAGCTACAGTCTGTGCGATATCAGACTGTAGGGACGATGTCCCTCAAATTACAGTCTGTGCGATATCAGACTGTAGGGATTATGTCCCTCAAATTACAGTCTGTGCGATATCAGACTGTAGGGATGATGTCCCTCAAATTACAGTCTGTGCAATATCAGACTGTAGGGATGATGTCCCTCAAGCTACAGTCTGTGCATTATCAGACTGTAGGGACGACGTCCCCCGTGCATCAGTCAGACCGACGGAAGACACTGTATCACCTCAGTTAAATCAACTGGAGGATTATGAGATTATTGGTAAATTGACTGTCATGACTCCAACATAATACAATACAGGCAAACTTTTGATATAATATCTGTCTGTACTCATGTCACATCTATTTTTATCTTAGATGTCAATTCATACAGCTATGAAATTGTCAGGAAGCTCGGTGAAGGAGGCTTCGGAAATGTTTATGCGGGGATTCGCTTGACAGATGGCTTTAAGGTATCACTTATTATACTTAAATCTTTTAGATGAATTGTTCTTGCTCTGGTTTACACTTGTATCACTCTCCTTAGTGTTTCACTAGTGTTCACTACTTGACCTGTCAGACCTGTTTAAATTGTTAGACATGTTTTACATGCCTATAATTTAAATTAATGAAACTGAATATGTCTGTTCAAGGTTAATGACTGAAATAATATGAACTACTCACACTTATTAATTGTAAATAATTCTAACACAAATCCATTTTTTGTTTTGTTGATCAGGTGGCGCTGAAATTCGCTGACAATGCGGGTATAGAATGGATGGACATTGTAAGTACTCTGTTTCTCTCAGTCAGTTTTTCAATAGACAAACTGCTATTGCCAGTCGTTTAGGACTGGTCTACATCCTTTCTCCATATAAGATAAGAAATGTCTTTCCTCTAGGAGGGTTGTCCTGAACCCGTTCCACAGGAGATCGGTCTGCTAATGCTGGCCAACAAAGGCCCCAGGGTTCCCCAGATCATCCAGCTTCTGGACTGGGATGAGGAGCCTGAACGATACATTATGGTTTTAGAGCGGCCTCCACACTGTGAGGACTTGATTGAATTTCTAGACCGTCAACAAGGCACTATCGAAGAGGACGTAGCATCGGTCATCATGGAGCAGGCAACACTCGCAGCTCAAACATGCTGCCAACGGGGAGTGCTGCACCGCAACATAAAGCTGGAAAACCTGCTGATTAACCCAGACACCCTGGAAGTAAAACTGATCGACTTTGCGTGTGGTGATATCCTGACCGATGCGGGATACACGTCCTTTTCTGGTATGTATTATCCCTCAAATCTATAAGCTGGGTCTCAAAATTTGGTGATAAGTTGAGGGCTTTGATTACAAAGCATCATGTAATGGGATCCACCATTGTGAATGAATAGCAACAAATAATTTCTTGCATGCTAATGAATACCTAGTAATAATGCTGCTTTAATACAAACTTACAAATCGGACAAAATCTCTCTTCCAGGCACAAAAGAGTACTGCCCCCCAGAGTATGAGATAAACGGCGAGTATCACGGGGAACCAGCGACAGTTTGGTCGCTTGGGATACTCTTGTTTACACTGCTGTGTGGGACATTTCCTGAGTCAGAAGACTTGGACGAGCTCAATGAGAACATCTGGACCAAAGATGGCTTGTCACAGGGTGAGATCTTCATTTCAGCCAAGAATGCTTGTACTTCTAAATCATACAAAATAGAACAAAGTAAAAAAAAAAAAAAAATTGGTTGTGTGGGTAATGCAGGAACATTTAGATCTTTCAGCTTAGACTCTTAATCAAAGAGAGCGGGTGTGATGCTTAAGGACTTCTCTTATCTTTCTTCACAGAATGCTGCAAATTACTTTGCTCTCTCCTGCAAAGAAGCCCAGAGAAGCGGCTTGAATTGGACAATGTCTGTCTCCACAACTGGTTTCAGTATTTTAATGGTCAGCACGAGGAAAAGGAGATTATTGGTAGGTTTATTGTCATAACTCCAACATAACACAAGACAAACACATGTTTGATACAATATCTACCTTTACTCAGGCACAAAGCAGTTTTCATGTCAACTCCTATTGTTTTCCTTTCAACAGACATCAATTCATATAGCTATGAGATCGGCAGGAAGCTCGGTGAAGGAGGCTTTGGAAGCGTTTATGAAGGGATGCGGTTGACAGATGGCCTAGAGGTATCACTTATTTTACTTACAATATTTCTTTATCAAAGTGTTTTTGCCCTGTCTTATACTCAAATCACTCTCTTCTTTTCAAGCATTCTTTGTGTATCTTATGTTCACTACTTGACCTGTCAGACCTGTTTAGATTGTTAGACATGCTTTACATGCCTATAATTTAAATTAATGAAACTGAACATGTATGTTCCAGGTTAATGACTGAAATAATATGAACTACTCACACTTATTAATTGTAAATAATTCTTACACAAATCCATTTTTTGTTTTGTTGATCAGGTGGCGCTGAAATTCGCTGACAATGCGGGTATAGAATGGATGGACATTGTAAGTACTCTGTTTCTCTCAGTCAATTTTTCAATAGACAAACTGCTATTGCCAGTCGTTTAGGACTGGTCTACATCCTTTCTCCATATAAGATAAGAAATGTCTTTCCTCTAGGAGGGTTGTCCTGAACCCGTTCCACAGGAGATCGGTCTGCTAATGCTGGCCAACAAAGGCCCCAGGGTTCCCCAGATCATCCAGCTTCTGGACTGGGATGAGGAGCCTGAACGATACATTATGGTTCTAGAGCGGCCTCCACACTGTGAGAACTTGATTGAATTTCTAGACCGTCAACAAGGCACTATCGAAGAGGACGTAGCATCGGTCATCATGCAGCAGGCAACACTCGCAGCTCAAACATGCTGCCAACGTGGAGTGCTGCACCGCGACATAAAGCTGGAAAACCTGCTGATTAACCCAGACACCCTGGAAGTAAAACTGATCGACTTTGGGTGTGGTGAAATCCTGACCGATGCGGGATACACGTCCTTTTCTGGTATGTATTATCCCTCAAATCTATAAACTGGGTCTCAAAATTTGGTGATAAGTTGAGGTCTTTGATTACAAAGCATCATGTAATGGGATCCACCATTGTGAATGAACAGCAACAAATAATTTCTTGCATGCTAATGACCCTTAACCCTATACCTAGAAAAAATGTTGCTTTAATACAAACTTACAAATGGGACAAAATCTCTCTTCCAGGCACAAAAGAGTACTGCCCCCCAGAGTATGAGATAAACGGCGAGTATCACGGGGAACCAGCGACAGTTTGGTCGCTTGGGATACTCTTGTTTACACTGCTGTGTGGGACATTTCCTGAGTCAGAAGACTTGGACGAGCTCAATGAGAACATCTGGACCGAAGATGGCTTGTCACAGGGTGAGATCTTAATTTCAGCCAAGAATATTTGTACTTCTAAATCACACAAATAGAACAAAGTAAAAAAACAAAATTGGTTGTGTGGGTAATGCAGTAACATTTAGATCTTTCAGCTTAGACTCTTAATCAAAGAGAGCGGGTGTGATGCTTAAGGACTTCTCTTATCTTTCTTCACAGAATGCTGCGAATTACTTTGCTCTCTCCTGCAAAGAAGCCCAGAGAAGCGGCTTAAATTGGACAATGTCTGTCTCCACAACTGGTTTCAGTATTTTAAATTGTTCCGGCCTTCTTCAAAGCGGACTCTCTGGCCTGTGACGCCTCTCCCGTCTGCGGATAGCGACAGGCTGGTGGAGGTCGGCTTGGACGGGCACTTGTGGGAGACGGCTTCGCCTGCGGGAACCTCAGCTTGAGGGGAGTGCCAATCTTCTGCCACCACTTCGTCAGGCTGGGTCCCTCCTGCAAAGAAAGAGAAAGGAAAAAATGGTCACCGAACGCGCCCTACCGGTCACACAAATGGTTAAACGGACCCACGAAAAAGACTGACTCACCAGCGCGGACTCCCTGCCTGTGGCGCCTCTCCCATCTGCAGAGGGCTACCGGAGGGCAACGGGCTGGCGGCGAGTGTTGGCTTGGATGGGTACTTACGGGCCGTTCCGGCCTTCTTCAAAACGGACTCCCTGGCCTGTGGCGCCTCTCCTCTCCGCGCAGGGCTGGTGGAGGTAGGCGGGCTGGTTGTAGGCGTTGGCTTGGACGGGCGCTTGTGGGAGACAGCTTCGCTTGCGGGAACCTCTGCTTGAGGGGAGTGCCGATCTTCTTCCGCCACTTCGCCAGGCTGGGTTCCTCTTGCAAAGAAACAGAAAGGCAAAAATAGTCAGCGAACGCGCCCTACCGGTCGCCACATATCCCCAACAAACCCTCCTACACCGGCGTGATTAAAAATATTTAGATATAATATAATATAATATATAACTGGATGGAACTGGATAAAATACTTTGACTGTTGCGATTCCAAATCGTTTTAATGACCTGTAACTCTGCCTGAGTATCGGACAAGTGTTCACTGTTGGCCAGAGGAGAACTGGCCCCCCGACTAAGCCTGGTTTCTCCCAAGGTTTTTTTCTCCATTTGTTGGAGTTTTGGTTCCTTGCCGCTGTTGCCTTTGGCTTGCTTAAGTTGGGGACACTTGCTTGATATTCAGCAGAGTTTTTAGTATGCCTGCATTGGCGCCGTTGTATGCGAACTGAGCTGAGCCGGACGATTACGTCACTGTTTTCTCCAGTGCTGATATACATAAATTAACTACACTAATAACTATTGATCTTTGCAACGGAATGAATCAATACTATATAGAATAAACTGGACAATGACACCATTTTCTTGCCGCCAAAATTATTTGCCAATTATTAATGTAAAGCTGCTTTGCCACAATTTGCATTGTAAAAAGCGCTATATAAATAAAGGTGACTTGACAAATGGTTAAACGGAACCATGAAAAAGACTGACTCACCAAAGTGGACTCCCTGGCCTGTGGCGCCTTTCCCATCTGCAGAGGGCTGCCGGAGGGCAACGGGCTGGCGGCGAGTGTCAGCTTGGATGGGCGCTTGCGGGCCGTTCCGGCCTTCTTCGGCCCGGAGGCCTTCGGGGACTTTGGAAAAGAGAGTAGAGTTAAGGGGCGAGCGGGATATCGCGGCGAGAGGCGATAGGAGGCGAAAACTCACCCAGGACCTTGGGGATGGCGGCCTTGGCGGAGGTGATGCACTGGCGGATAGTAGCCTTTGCAATGAGGCGGCCCTTGCAATGAGGCCCCTGCTTGGCCTTTTTTACTTTCACCTCGTGCATCACCACCCTCCGCCTTATTGTAGCAATGTTACAATAATCAGAGATTAAAGAGATACATTTCCAGAATTTGAAATGTTTGAGCAAATATTTTGAATCTTTGCAATAAAAAAGCTCTAAAAAATCATTGCAAACTGCAGATGCTGCCTCAGGAAATGTAGTAGTAGCAGGATTTAGAACCTTGTTAATAGTACTAAATAAAATTTTAGGTCTACCAGCATTGCTAGAAATCAGATTGGAAAAATATGAAGATCTAGCAATCTTAACGGATTGTTGATAAGACCTCAAACAAGATTTTGTCTCTCAAGATTTCATAAGATACTTGCAATTTATTTTGTTTCCATTTACTCTCTGCCAGCCTGCATTTTTGTCTTAATGCTTTAGTTTCACTGTTTAGCCTAAGCTTTTGGGTATTTCAATACAATCCAAAATATTAACACAGGTGGAATTAAAGTAAGAGGTTAACTCTTGAAGGCCCATATCAGAGGAAGATAATTCAAAAGAAATAGCCAATTGAGAAGAGGCAAAGGCATCAGAGAATCGTATGGATGCATCTGAGTTAAGAGGGCGGATATAGTAACTAGGAGAAGATTGTGTAATACTGTTTTATCTCATCCTATGAAAGAGTATTGGCTTATGGTCAGAAAAGTAACAATCTTCAATCTGAACAATTTGTAACGGAAATCCAAAGGACAGTATCAAATTAAGTGTATGGCCTTTTTCATATGTAGCGCCTATTACAGATTGAGAAAGGTTAAAAGAATCAATTTTTTGTAAAAAAATTCAGAGACTAAAGGCTTATCAGGGAAACACACAAGATTAAAATCACCAAGAATCAAGAGGCTGTCAGCTCTGGGTTGTCCCGAGGTAAAACAGAAAAGCAAAAGGAGAATAATTAGCGTAGATGCTGTTCATAACTTTAAGCAAAGATAGTCATGATGAGCAATTGATCTGATATGAGATGCATTATGTGAATGCTTGGCTAAAGAGATGTGTCTTTAATCTAGATTTAAACTGGGTGAGTGAGTCTGAACCCCTAACATTATCAGGAAGGCTATTCCAGAGTTTTGGAGCCAAATGTGAAAACGCTCTCCCTCCTTTAGGACTTGGCTATCCTAGGTACAACCAGAAGTCCAGAGTTTTGTGATCTTAAAGAGCGTGAAGGATTGTAGGGCAATAGAAGATCGGTTAAGTACACAGGAGCTAAACCATTTAAAGCCTTAAAGGTCATTAGCAGTACTTTATAATCAATACGGAACTTAATGGGTAACCAGTGTTGAGATGATAAAATTGGTGTTATATGATGATATTTTCTTGACCTGGTAAGAACTCTAGCAGCTGCATTTTGTACTAATTGTGGCTTGTTTATTGAGGAAGCAGGACAACCAGCTAATAATGCATTACAGTAATCTAGTTGAGACGTCATGAAAGCATGAACTAACTTTTCTGCATCAGAAATAGAGAACAGATTCCGTATCTTGGCAATGTTTCTGAGGTGGAAAAAGACTGTTTTTGTAACATATGAAATTTGATTGTCAAAGGACAAGTTGCTGTCTAATATAACACCCAGATCTTTAACCGTCGAGGATGGAGTAACAGTACATCCTTCTAAATGCAGACTGTAGTCTGAGAGATTCTGTGTACAGGTCTTTGGTCCAATAAGTAATACTTCAGTCTTATCAGAATTTAATAGAAGAAAATTACTAGTCAGTGTCAGTTTGGAAAATTTAGAGATTTCATCTGGTCGTGATGAAATATATAACTGAGTATCATCGGCATAGCAAAGGAAACTAATTCCATGCTTTCTTATAATATTGGCAGTGGCAGCATGTATATTGAAAATAGCAGAGGGCCTAATACAGATCCTTGCGGCACTCCATAGTTTACTATTGTTATCTTAGATTTTTCCCCGTTTAAATAGACAAAATTGTGTCAGTCTGATAAGTATGACCTAAACCGCCGTAATGCCTGTCCCTGAATACCAGTGTAATTTTGTAGTCGGTCTAGGAGTATTTTATGATCTATAGTGTCAAACGCAGCACTGAGATCAAGTAACACTAGTATTGAGACACAGCCTTGGTCAGAAGCTTGAAGTAAGTCGTTTGTAATTTTAACGAGTGCAGTTTCTGTGCTATAATGAGACCTGAATCCTGACTGACTGAAAGAAGGAGCACAGTTGGGCCGACACCACTTTTTCTAGTATTTTAGACATAAATGGAAGATTTGAAATGGGTCTGTAATTTGCCAATACATTTGGATCTAATTGTGGTTTCTTAATGAGAGGCTTAATAACTGCTAGCTTGAACGGTCGTGGGACGTGTCCTAGAGATAAGGACAAGTTGATAATACTGAGAAGAGGTTCTTCTGCTACAGGTAACAGTTCTTTCAGTAGTTTAGTGGGCATTGGATCTAATAAATGTTGTTGGTTTAGACGCAGTAATAAGTTTATTTAACTCTTCCATAGTTGTAAAGTGCTGCAACTGTTCTTGAGGCGATAATTGAGGCTGAATCATAAAACTCTGTTAAAGGTTCTCTCTAACCTTTTTAAATCTCATTGGTGCAACAGTATCTAAAGTAACTAGTGAAAATGGTGCACATACTGCTACTCATTTTCTCGAGGTCATTTGCATGTTTGGGTACGATGAGCAGCTGAGACAGATCAGGCAGGTTATTTGTGAATTTATCTATAGTTGTCGGGAGAATTGTTCTGCCTAGTCGATATCACGGCGCAATCTGACAAATATCATCAGTATGCAGTACGCAAGTTAAAAGATAGTGATCAGAGACATCATCACTTTTGGGTAGAATTTCTATATCAGTAGGATTTATTCCATGTGATATAATTAAATCTAGAGTATGATTAAGACGGTGGGTGGGTCCAGTGACGTTTTGTTTGACCCCAAAGGAGTTTAGTAAATTTGTAAACGCAGCCCCTAACGCATCGTTTCTATTGTCTACATGAATGTTAAAATCTCCAACAATCAGAGCTTTATCGACGCTGACCAATAGGTCTGAGAGAAAGTCTGCAAACTCATTTAGGAAATCAACGTACGGCCCTGGAGGTCTATAAACGGTAGCCAAAGCAAGAGGTAGTAGTGACTTTTTACTTATATCTGAGAGTGTAACATTTAGTATAAGAATTTCAAATGAAATAAAACCTGTAGTTTGTTTTCTGAGTAACGTTAACAATATCTCTATGGATTGACATTGGATTGGTTCTAGACATTTGGAGGCCCCCCTCCTAATAAAACACTGGAAACAAATATTGTTTCTCGCCTTTATAACATCTGTTATTAAAATGTATATATTTTATTTTTTATATGTCCATATTAACTAAGGTAATCTCTTATTTGTATGTTGGGGATGCTATCATGTGTGTTTTTTTTTTTTGATTTGTTTTTTGTTGTAATTTGTTCAGTAATTTATGTACAGTGGCCTAACACACTCTACAGGGCTAGAGTAAAATTCAGCAAATGAACATCATTCCTTAATCATTTTGTGGACGGGATTTCCCCCTCCTATTGATTTATTGCTGTGGCATAAATACCTCAAATATGCGATATACACTCGACTGCCACACGATATAAAATAAAGATTCCAAAAGGGAGTTTTTATAGTGATGCCATAAAAGAACCATTTTTGGTTCTCTGTAGAACCTTCCAGTGAACATTTCCTAATGGAACCCATTTTGTTTTTCTAAGTGTGAAGAACATTCTAAAAGAATCTAAATAAACTTTTCCACAGTAAAGAACCTGTTATGGAAAGGTTCCATGGATTTTAAAGGTTCTTCATGTAACCACAGATTCCAATAAAGAACCTTTATTTTTAAGAGTGTAGAAGCCTACACTATGGAAGCCCGTTTCCGCCACTGAAAAAAAAAGAAGATTTTTGCGACTTTTTATCCCAGAATTCTGACTTTATAACTCAGAATTCTCACTTTATAACTCAGAATTCTCACTTTATAACTCAGAATTCTCACTTTATAACTCGCAATTCTGACTTTACAACTTTTTTTCAGTGGCAGAAACGGGCTTCCATAGGCTACTACACAAATCAACTGCTATTGAAGTGACAGAAATGAACTACTAAGCAGAAATAGGCCTACTTAATTACTTCATAAAATTGTACGCTTATTTTTTTCATTAAATACAACAACAATATATAGGCTATGTTTTGAAAACTGAAAATAAGTATTATGTTAGAGCAGTAATGCAGAATTTAAAAGATTCAGAGGTACTTTTTTGAAATAAACAAAAAAAAAAACACTCTAGTGCTGAAATATTCTAGCTCTTTGAGTTACAAACTTTGCTTTCACTTCAGTATCTAGTCAGCTCCCGACGCGATGTCATTCACTATCTGCACAAATTCAAAGTGTCTAACGGTCTGGAGGCGTCGGCGGCGCTCGCGCTCTTTTAAACTCATAAATCGGCAAATGATTTATCCAGAAATTACGGCGATCGACAGAAGATTTTTATTCTTTAGAAAACATTATAATCAGTCCAAGTGAGATGATGACAACTCGCACACCTACATCACGAACTGCACTTCTTCGTGTGCCTGTTTTCGCTTTGTACCCCGCGAAGGATGTTCGTTTGGGCGCCATACTTCAATTCAGAAGTCAGTGAGCTGCAGAAAAATTGCCTTTTCGTATCTTTTTTATTCAGAAGGTGGGACACACTTTGATACGGTGACATAATTGATTTCACTACATCTATATCCAATAGAAAAAGAGCCTAGTATTTTGCTCCCCTATGTTACGGTAATGGGGGCCCCTCCTCCATGACCGAGGCCCTAGGCCACTGCCTGCTCTGCCTATAGGTAGCGCCGGCCCTGCATGGCGGATGATTTTCCGGATCGCATTCATATTCAACGAGATTTCATTCATACTCTTTCAGCGTTCGCTGAGAACCTACTCATTGAGTAGGCGATTTCGGACGCAGACTCTATTTCAAGTTAACCAACGTTAATCTACTATTGGCTTAATCAGATAACATGGCGGATAAGATGGATAGGATTCGGCGTTATGATTGGTTACTTCGTCTGTCAATCAAACTGTTTGCGAAGGGTCGATTCCACTCTTTCACACGCACTCTCAGTCCTCCGCATTTTACATGACCGCTCCCTATCCACTATATAGTGCACTATATCGGGTGTCGGCCATTTTGTAGTGCTGTCTGAATTCTGAGTGAACGACTGCATTCCCTACATTCGTTCACTACTTTTACCCACAATCCTCTCTGATTTTGAGTGCGCATTCGATGTACACTCGTTAAAGCGCCGTTACCCAAAATCCAACGCGATAAGACGATCGAGCGCGAAAGAAAAATAAATATGGCGGACGGCAATACGGGAAGCGGCAACTTCTACAAATGTAAGTGTAACTTTTTATTAATTAGAACATCTTTGTAAAGATATTTTGAAGCGAAATGATACAGGTTTATATCATAATATATATTCTTATTCTCATATGATAATTTGGTCGATTTTTCTCATTTGTTAGTAAACTGTTGTACAGTGTATTTAACCTACGTCTTAGAATATGATGTATTGACAAATTTTTATTTGCTTTAGGGACGGATGAGGATGTTGGGCAGCTAATTTTAAATGGGTATAGGAAATGTTAATGACGAAATTGTCTGCGCTGTCTGGCGAATGCTATTAACGTCAGCGTCCGAATTCGCTCACTCATTTTCGTTCACTCTTTGCTGTTATAGTGCGCTCAACTGCCATGCACTATATAGGGGTTAGTGAACGAGTGAACGAGTGGGCGGTTTCGGACACAGCTATGGTTCCTTGTGTTAAAATTGCAATTGTTGAACTACTGTAAACTGTTGAAGGTGTAAAGATTCTAGGCAGTTGTAATTTTGCTGTAAAAAAATACATTTATTATGTACAGCTAACAGCGGATGAGAGAGATGGCGGATGAATATGCGTTGATGCATAAAACTTTGTTAGATCTCATTTGGAATCAGGGTCTAGTTCTCAGGAAAACAAAGTTTGCAAAAGTGACTCTTAAGTAACTTTAGGAGTGAAGTGTAGTTGTCATAAAGTGGTTGCTGGCTGTTGTAGTCTTAAAAAAGAAACAAACGATGCGGGAGGCCAGTCTCGGAGTGGTTTTGCTTCTCAATCTTCCTTTGTTCTGTTTGGTAGTGATGAGGACTGTTATAAACCTTTTTGTGTTTGAGGGTACTGTGACAGGAAGGGTTGAGGATCAGAATGTGTGTTGGCAGATGTATTACCTTTCTGTACAGAAGACAGCCTGTGAAACGAGTATATCGTACAAGGAATCGAAATGGGTTTCGTGCCCGTTCCAATCAGTCGAGTATGACTTGCATCTGACTTGGTCTCAGGATGCTTTAATGTGGCAGCTCGCTCTTCTTTCCTATAAAAGGCGTTAATTTTATTATGGGAAATCATATCGCCGGTGGTAAGGTTACGTCAGTGTTGCATGCTACTAATACACCACAGGTTGTACACCTCATGTCAGCGTGATGAAATAAATTTGAGTGATACCTTGTTGGCTGTTTTTGAAGAGAGAGCTTCTTAAGTAACAAACAGACAAATCTAAGTTAGACATTGAAACTGTGTCTGCATTTTTGAGTCACATTCTGGCTGTGGCGCATGATCATCCCTTGGCGGGACATCTGGGGGTGACCAAAACTTATGATCGTATTATTCAGCACTTCTTTTGGCCTGGTTTAAAAATGGAGGTTTCTCGATATTGTAAAACTTGTCATACATGTCAGATGGCTGGTAAGCCTAATCAAGTGGGTTCGCCAGCTCCTCCACCTCTTCCAGCTGTTGGTGAACCATTCGAAAGAGTAATGGTGGATTGTGTTGGCCCACTTCTGCGTACTAAAACAGGGTAACAGTATCTTTTGAGCATAATGTGTGTAGTCACTCGATTTCCAGAGGCAGTTCCATTGCGTAAGATCACGGCAGCTACGGTGACGAAAGCACATTCTTTACTACATTTGGACTTCCAAAGAGAGGTCAGACTGATCAAGGCTCTAATTTTCTATCTTGGTTTTTCCAAAAAACGTATAAAGCTTTGGGTATTTCACACATTGTATCTAGTGCGTACCATCCTGAATCCCAGGGTGCCCTAAATGAGATAATTTTCTTTCAGTGGGTCAAAAGCGTTCTTGATTTCACTACATGATCTTGTGAGCGGTTACATAAAGCTTTTGCCGCTGCAACAGATGCACTTTGTCGTTCGCGGGAGAAAATGAAAACGCAGTTGTATGGAATTTTATGCCAAGGGAAAAGGTTCTGGTACTGCTGCCCTTGCCGGGTGCTGCTCTTGCTGCATGTTTTTTTGGGGTCGTATGTGACAAAGAGCAAAGTGAGTGAGACCGGTTATGTGCTTCATACTCCAGATCAACATAGGAAGACTCGTTTATGTCACGTGAACATGTTGAAGTCGTATTCAGAACGATCAAATAACCTTGCTGTGGCAGCTAACGTTTGAGTTAACAACGGTGGAATAAAAGGTGGGACCTGTATTATCCATGTTTAATGCACAGTCTAATGAGGATGGATTGGAAGAGTACAGTGGTGGGTTTTTGAATAACTCTGAGTTTTAAATTCTCTACTGGAGCAGTTGTCATGGATGTTGATCAAAAGCAGGATATTATGGAACTGAAGAAAAATGACTTGTTTAATGACGTTCCTTCATGTACTTCAGTTCTTCAGCATAATATCAATGTGGGCTCTGCTATACCCATCAAACAACACTCGTATCGATGTTCTTGGACAAACGTTAGGTAATGAAAACAGAAGTTGATTATTTGTTGCAGAATCATTTTGCAAAGCCGAGTCAAAGCCCGCCCATGGAGTTCTCCCTGAGTCTTGGTTCCAAAGCATCAGATCAGTCAGATTTTGCAGACTTTCAAAAGGTGAATGCGGTGACTCTGTCACTTGGACTGTGCATATGACATTACAGAACATTTTTACTCTACTTTCTAATGCTTCTCTTACACTTAATTTGAAAAAGTGTGAATTTGCAAAAGCAACTATCACTTATCTAGGCAAGCAAGTTGGCAGAGGAAAAGTACGACCAGTAGATGCTAAAGAAGCTGCCAATTCTGTCTTATCCTATGACAAGGCGGGAAAAAAATACTTGTATACATAAATACAATATTGTTGCAGATGCTCTTTCACGAGGATAGTGTCAATTATTATGTATTGTAATACATTATGTATGTAAATAATACCGTTCTGCTGGTTTCTCATGTGCACTCAACTCAAAAACATTGATTGTTTTTTTAGACCGTGTTCCGGTCTCTGTGGCTTGGTCTGTGTCTTGTTTTGCCCCTCCTCTGTTTTTCTTGGCACTCTATCCTTTTGAAGCGCGTACGTGGCTCTCTCTCGCTCGCTCCCTCTATAAAAGTCAAATTAAAATGACCAGTTTTAAAATGGAATGACATTCATGTTACAAGGTCCACAGGTTATGTAGAGATGTAAAAGCAGTTTATTTCCAGAACATACAGTTATATGAACTCTAATTGAACTTGGGATATCACTTAACTTCTATTTCATCTCCTAAAGGTCCCAGACAGCAATCTGATTAACAAATAAAATATACAAAATAAACTTATTCTATAGTGCAAAGTGTGTTACTCATGAACATGTTGTCACGCACATGAACATTATCAATGTAATATCTCATATCTTTGCTTCAGGCAGACATTAGAAAATATAGATGTACTTAAACCTGTTTTCAAAATGGCATTAAACATGAAGTGGCTTACAAGATGTGAATGTTCAAGAGAACACTTTTTTGTTGAATGTTTTTCTCTTTGAATTGCAATTTAGAAAAATCCTCTTGTGATTCTGAATCAATTCTCATAAATAGTAAATGAGCCAATTTTAACAATTGTCCTGTTTTGTGGAAGAAATTTTAGTATTGAGGGGTTCTTGCTTTAAGCTGATGCATGCTTTTCTATCTGCTGAGAGCACACTTTTGAGATGTGGAGAAGCAGCTGCGGGACTTAAGGGGGCCTGTCCATGACCTGAATCTAGAGTCTAAGGTATAGTGTCTTTTCTTTTTACCATATGAGGGAAAGTAAAGTTGAAGGGCTGAGGGAAGATATAAAACTGGAGAAGCCTGTGTCACTTTGTCGCACTCTACAGAAACCTGTGTTGCTGTATGACTGTCTGGTCTTTCTTGCAAGAAATGAATACTTTTGAAAAGACAATTTGAACGAGTATGCGGTATGAGTTAAATTTTTGCCACAACATGTTTACAGTATACAGATCTTCTGAAGTGTGTTGAATTTGTCTGTGTGCAGTACTCGGAAGAAACACTGACCACAACACATCCGGCCTCAACAACAGAACTGTCAACACGTTGTCAGAAGGTCGTGATGGTCCTTTATACATGAGAGATAACTGCTTAAGCCAGGTTGTATATGCATCTCTGTTTCACATGTAAAATCATCTACTGCATCCCGTCAGAAAGGTTATCCATCAGAAGATTTTTAAAATGTTCCCTTTGACACAAAGCTTTATGTAGTTTTGTAACGATTGTTTAAAAATCCATACATTTTAGTACAAAAATGAACCTTTGGATATATGTTAACTATCAAAATACGTTTAAATTTTTTTTAAATTTAAAAATTGAAAGAGATATAACCATTAAAACTAAATTGTTTCACGTGTTTTAACCCAAAAGTGAACATAAGTGAATGAATTAGATAGTTAGATTTGTCTCAAATTACCTCTGTAAAATACAATTAGCCTCTTTCACTCACACACATTTTTTCCTTCCCTCTGCGACTGCATTCTGTTCATGAACATGCTTGTGTATGCACTCAATGAATGAAAAAGGAAAGAGGGTTTGAACAAGAAGTCCACATTTCACTGTGCTGCCACCAACTGATGAAGTCCACATTTCACTGTGCTGCCACCAACTGATGGATGAAGTCCACATTTCACTGTGCTGCCACCAACTGATGGATGAAGTCCACATTTCACTGTGCTGCCACCAACTGATGAAGTCCACATTTCACTGTGCTGCCACCAACTGATGGATAAAGTCCACATTTCACTGTGCTGCCACCAACTGATGAAGTCCACATTTCACTGTGCTGCCACCAACTGATGGATAAAGTCCACATTTCACTGTGCTGCCACCAACTGATGAAGTCCACATTTCACTGTGCTGCCACCAACTGATGGATGAAGTCCACATTTCACTGTGCTGCCACCAACTGATGGATGAAGTCCACATTTCACTGTGCTGCCACCAACTGATGGATGAAGTCCACATTTCACTGTGCTGCCACCAACTGATGGATGAAGTCCACATTTCACTGTGCTGCCACCAACTGATGAAGTCCACATTTCACTGTGCTGCCACCAACTGATGGATGAAGTCCACATTTCACTGTGCTGCCACCAACTGATGAAGTCCACATTTCACTGTGCTGCCACCAACTGATGGATGAAGTCCACATTTCACTGTGCTGCCACCAACTGATGAAGTCCACATTTCACTGTGCTGCCACCAACTGATGGATGAAGTCCACATTTCACTGTGCTGCCACCAACTGATGAAGTCCACATTTCACTGTGCTGCCACCAACTGATGGATAAAGTCCACATTTCACTGTGCTGCCACCAACTGATGGATAAAGTCCACATTTCACTGTGCTGCCACCAACTGATGAAGTCCACATTTCACTGTGCTGCCACCAACTGATGGATAAAGTCCACATTTCACTGTGCTGCCACCAATTGATGAAGTCCACATTTCACTGTGCTGCCACCAACTGATGGATGAAGTCCACATTTCACTGTGCTGCCACCAACTGATGGATGAAGTCCACATTTCACTGTGCTGCCACCAACTGATGGATGAAGTCCACATTTCACTGTGCTGCCACCAACTGATGAAGTCCACATTTCACTGTGCTGCCACCAACTGATGGATAAAGTCCACATTTCACTGTGCTGCCACCAACTGATGGATGAAGTCCACATTTCACTGTGCTGCCACCAACTGATGGATGAAGTCCACATTTCACTGTGCTGCCACCAACTGATGGATGAAGTCCACATTTCACTGTGCTGCCACCAACTGATGGATGAAGTCCACATTTCACTGTGCTGCCACCAACTGATGAAGTCCACATTTCACTGTGCTGCCACCAACTGATGGATGAAGTCCACATTTCACTGTGCTGCCACCAACTGAAGAATCATTGCAGCGTTAAAAGGAGATTAATGCCTTTTATCATCTTTTTTCATCTAAATGTACTAGTAAAATGTATATATTTTGTTTTAAAACATTTAAAAGTAATACTGATGATGTTTTAATGAATTTAGACCGTTTTGAGCGGCCATGAGTTTTAATTAAGGAATTTAATTAAATCCTTGAAGTCAATGGAGTTCATGCTGGTAATTCATATAATGATCAATTCAAATAAAATGTCTCATAAGTATTGATTAAAAATATATTTATTGCATCACACTGGTTTTTGTTCTAGTTCTTGTAATATTTTAAATTTAAAATAAAAAACGGGTAAATAAAGTAATATGGTAAAAGCATTTACTCATTAATGAGAAGCTGATCAAATACAATATGGTTATAGTTGAAAAATATTTTTAAAAGTATTTAACAATATTGTTTTTATAAACTTAAGTTCCACTGGGTCCAAATAGAGGGTTAAGAGGAATAATCCATTGATATTAACCAGTAGGTGGAGCCATACCTCTAAATATTGCTCTTGTCTACCAAGAATAACCAGTACACATAAGGGAACATAGCAAAGTGACATTCTGTGTCAATGTACTGTTGTGTAGCTGTATTGCCACATTCTGTTTTAATGCTTTCAAGGCTACATATAGCTCATATTTTCTGTAGGATTTCAATACCATCGCTCAAAAATAACTCTGAGATTAGATAACATTAAATTAATTGAATGAGGATTCAGATTTATTTAATGTTAAAAATACTAAAAGCCACATTTTGGCAGTAACAGCAGCCATATAACATGCAAAAATAAATAAATTTTATTTATTTGTACTTTATGTTTTCATGGTTTAAAAAATATACATGTAAATAATAATAGTAATAAAAATAAAGGTTGGAATACATTACTTTCAAGTAGATATTTGCCTTGATTTACAGTCTGGAGGAGTTAACTCTAGTTGCTTAAAGTCAGAGACGGTCCACAGATTCTGGGTAGTCATAGTTCTAACTTTCAGCGACTATAGAGTTGACTCCTGTTTTGATTTTAAAAGTTAGTGTAGTGTATTCTGGCCTTAAACCTGACATCCCAGACAGCAACATAGTGTTGGCCCACATCTGATTACGTACTACGTTGCTGTCTGGGATGTCTCAGACTAGAGGAGGCCAGCGGAGTCACAAGGCCAAAAGAGATGCTTATCAAAAAAGTGTCAAATGAAGCAGAATATAGGCTGTTAGTCACACAAGACCCCTCCAATCCTCTCTCTACGTAATCATGAACAAACTGCAGTCTGTTTTCACAACAGAACAAAGCTGGTGTCAGCCGCCTGACAGGAGAACACAAGGGGCAGGTTTAGTTCTAACATTAACTGGAACTCTTCAGTGTGAAAAGAGTTTGATTTGGCAAGTCACAAGTACTGAAACACATTTTTTTCCTGGAATGCAGCTACAAAAATGCTTCACTTTGGCCTATTGTCAAAATTTATAATGCACTGTGAGGAACTGAAATTATCTATTCATTAAACTGAACATTACATTTATGCATTTACCAGAAACTTTTTTTCATGTGAATTCTAGATTTTTTGTGTGTGTGTGATTTTGGGATTGCTAGCAAAATGCTTTACCAGCTATAGAAACGCATACAAAAATAAATAAATAAAAAGCTTTAGGCATATTTTATATATATTTTTTAAAAAAAAAATATGATTTAAACAACAGAAAAGACAAATAAAGAAAAATAAATATGTTTCCCTATCAATCTGCTTTAAGTCATCCCGCGTATACAAAGAATGTGGAAAACTAAATATTTCATAAATAAATTAAAGGTCTGCATGTACTGGACATTATTTTTATCTTTCATGTTTTGATCATCTTAAACTGCACTGCATCAAATAGGCACTGAAATGATGAAATGGCCACTCTTTGGAATATTTAAAACTTAATACTGTGATATTATAAGATATCATGACAAGGACCCTTTTTTTTTTTCTTCTGTTGCCCTTAACACTTCCAAAGCAACTATGTTAGTAGACTGAACCACCACTATAATAAAGTACATTGTGCAACACTCATTTAATTTGACAAATATAACAGATTAAATCATTTCGAAGGCAAGACTTCCTTTGCTTTTTGATGCGAAGTTACAGAAATGCACAACAGAAGTCAATACTATTTATAATTTCCAGCTTGAAGGACACAATAAATACAACATCCATGTATCACAGTAGGAAAATAAAGTATTTTATTCCATACTTTATTGAATAGACAGGATTCTAAGTGAATTTGGTAATTCTAATTAAAAGTGTGGCCTATACTTTCACGTCCTCAGAATTATGGCAAATCATTGAACATACATGGGACAGAATAAAAACTCTTCACCTTTTAGCAGATGCTATCATTACACTGGCTTGCACATGCAGTAATACAAAAGTTCAAAGCAACATGATTTTCTAGAAATGAAAGCCAGCAAAACTTGAAATATTTGTCAGCCATTTAATTCCACAGCAGACTGCAAATAATGCATTTCCACGGCTATAGTGAACGCTTGAAGAAGCTGTCACGACCTTTCAGTGTTATCTGAGTGCATCTCCAGCATGGTTTAGTTTTCCCACCATTGTTCTGGGCTCAGAGACCAATGAACTTAAAATGTATAGTTCTAGTTAGTCTCTAAATCTCTAGTGCAGTCTACCTAATCATTTAACACCACCAACAACAACAAAGAATGAGATAGAAAAATTTGACCAAAGACTAGAGTGAAAAACTACAGTGTAGTGCTCAATCTACCTCCCTGGACTTTCATCGGCAGTGTGGATGTCTACCTTAAAAATGAAGAGCAAAATCTAGATTATACAAAACTATAACTGAGTGTCTATTTACACTAAGTGTAAATATCATTGTTGGCAAAGCAGCAGTAGCGAGTAGACTCACCTTATTGGCTTTTAACAAGATTGAAACGGGTTCGAATCCGCCTTTTGCCGAGTTTGCATTTATTTTTATAATAAAAATGAAAATAATTTTATAAAATTGGAAATAAACTGTGATCGAGTGTTAAATAATATTAAAGGTGCTAATTGGGTATGGTTGGGGGAAGGTGTATGGAGGATTTTTATTATTCTCTTAAGGCAGCATTTAATAATTTTAATAAATATAATCATTTACACTCTATGATATTATTGCATCTTGTTAATGTACAAAAATACTGGGGTGCAAAATAGTATCTGCCAATATAAACTATAGATAGCATCCAATACTATTTACTCTTATTGCAAGAACTGATACTTTTTGGTGTAAATTAAATTATCACTATTTTCACCAGGTGTAAATGGCATGGCTAAGAAAATGCTACTATTGTCACTTAGTGCAAGTAGCTGCTGCCAAATTATAAAAGTATATATTTGATCATGATACAAACATCAGAAAACTGAAGAATGATATGATAAACCCAGGGCTGTATAGTGCAACATACATGTTGCAAGTTCTACGGGAAAAAAAAAATCGTCCGTGTGATGAATAAATTTACCACATTAGCACTCGTGCGACACAGTTTAGCGTGTGAAGTGAGAATTTGTTTTGTGCTTGTGTGAGGTTAATCTAGGGCTGCACGATTGACTGCAATTTGGCTTAGTGAGATAATGAAAGTCTTCAAATTTTAAATAAATAAATATATGTCCAGCATGTTTCGGGGTGAAGTGCAGCACTGTTCAGAGCGGATCGATCGGTTCGCAGTAAATGCTGCTCCATCTCTGCAAGCAAAGAGTTCGAGTCATTTACAGTATAACTTGCATTTAAAAAAGCTACAGGCACCAAACATCTTTCCAAATTTGTAATGAGAAGTGTTTACAAACTTGTTGTACCCTACAACAAAAGGGAACATCGAGTGTTTGAAATGACTTCCTTTTATAACTTTCCCTTTTCACAGAATGAGCTAGAAATGATATTACTGATAAAGGCTATGACGAATAGTATTGCATTATATTTATATACTTTATTGTTTCATCAGTCAAAACTGTTACAGCAATCGCTGGATGCTTTTTTCCAAATAAGAAACTTCCTGGAATGTAGTAAGATTTATTACTTCTACGAATCTCACTTGCGGACTTTCTGTGCGAGGGCGCACTCTTGCTACAAGTGTGAATGAAACTGACGTTACATCACGTGTGTATTCATTAATGCTCTCTACTACGGTGGCCCAGTAGTGCACAACACAATGAAATTAAAAAAGCAAACATAAGTTCACAACACAATCGGAAACAAGCTACAACACAACAAAATCATTCCACAACACAACGGAAATGCTCCCGAAGGCTCTTGGAGCTTGGTAAAGTTAGATTTCCTTGCCACTGTTCTAGAGTCAACAGTGTTATATCAATAAAATGATTAGTTTTAAGTATGTAAACATTGTATATCGACATGGAATATTAATGCAAAATCACATACATGCACTATAGCTTCATATTTATACCTGTGAATGATTTGACGCGCTACCACGGCGCATGATGAAGGGAACATCTGCCAATTCCAGCAAATGGTTAAAACGAATAATTTTTAGGAAATCTAACTTTACCCAGCTCTGAGAACCCCTTAGTGGTGGGGAGCATTTCCGTTGTGTTGTGGCTCGATTTCGTTGTGGCTTGTTTCCGTCGTGTTGTGAACTTATGTTTGCTTTTTTAATTTCATTGTGTTGTGCACTACTGGGCCACCGTACTCAACACCCGATTGTGGGTTTAAAAAAATAGGAAAGTAAGAATTGTTGTCTGGTGTAGAGAGGTCTACAGAAGTTTTATCCTCTATCAGTGGATGCATAAGATTTCCTGACAAAAAAAATTACAATCACAGATTTTTTTTATCCTAATTTAAATGTACAGCCCTGAGAACCATGCTTTTTTTCAATAGAAAGTGTAATCCACAATGGTGTTTAATTGAGAGGCTGCTCACAATAGGTGGAGCTTGACATTCACCCAAACCCTAACCTTACTCTACCCCCAGAGTCTGCCTACCCCAAACTAAATAGGTTAAGCCTCACCCATTAGGTCCAGAGGTGGAGCTGAACTAGAGAGAAAGGGGGGACGGACATCATTTAGCACTGCAGTGAGCACCACTTGTTTTAATTATTCACAATGGTTGATAAAAAAATAATAAACAAGGACATTTTCTTACACTTCATCTGAGTGGATAGCTTTCTTTCCCAGATAATTCAAGAGTTTTTATTTCAGATGCATTGTGGGTGGGTAAAATAACAGTATTAAAACAGACAATTACTACTTAATTAATATCCCGTGCCAAGATAAAACACGGCAATCTTCATATTAGTGATGGATTTACAACTTGTTCAGAATGTAACATCTTTCCGCAGGTAGAGATGTGTCACTGGTTTTCTTTGGCTGGAAAAGCAGGTAACGTGATGATGGGAGATTTTCGTCTTCACAGATCCCTCTGCCACGAACAAAATGATTCACTCTGTGGAAACATGACCAAGCAAAGATGTTACTGTAGCATCAAAAACAAATGTTAAACCCAATACTCTCACAGCCTGACTGTTTTTAATTCCAGACTGATCAGAAAGTAGAATGAATGTCAGACAAAATTAGAAAATTAGAGGTTTGTTGATCTGAACTTAAGGACTCCACTAATGCATGAGCCATGAGAAACTTTCTCCACAATAATGAAACAATAATTAAGCAGTAACACTGCCAGCTTTGTTTGAACAGGAATGCCTGAGGACATTAAAGTAGTCTTTGTTAGATACTTTAGGAGGAATGTAAAGGGGCAAGTAAAATAAAAATATTAAATATACATGACTCACAGTGACATTTTGAATAATAAATATTAGTATTTATAACACTGGTTATGGTTACACAAACCCACACAACAAATAAAAACTTATTTATTTATCTACTTATTAATTTCTCATTATTAGATCAGGTCTGAAAATCTGAAAAAATGTGTTAAGGGCAGAAAAGCTGATACAGGAAGAGACTTTGCACTTCCTGTTCCACATTCCTGAAGACACCTACATTCAAGTGTCTCTTTCTCTGTCTTCTCGGCCTCTTCTCTGTAACTGATGCTCTTCAGGCTCTGCTCATGTAGAACATTACAAATATACACACAAAATTCATAAGCCACAGCTATTGGACAATGGTTTCACATTAATTAAATGTTATCTATTGCTTCAAATGTCAATGATTAAATTATATATATATATATATATATATATATATATATATATATATATATATATATATATATATATATATATATATATATATATATGCATGCTCATGAGGCTCCAAACCACTGATTCCAATCAAAACATTCGCAAAGCTTTGAAGCAGTGTTTTGAATTCGGCCATCACTAGATAGTGTTGAAAAGTCGTTATTTTGTGTTTTTGGCACACAAAACGTATTTCCGTCACTTTATAGCATTAAGGTTGAACCACTGTACTCACATGAACTGTTTTAAATATGTTTTAGTACCTCTCTGGGCATCTGAAAGTGTTTATTGCATTGCTGGCAATAGAGACTCATCAAAGTTATCTTAATTTGATTTCTGAAGAGGAACGAAGGTCTTACGGGTGTAGAACAACATGAGGGTGAGGAATTAATGACAGAATTTTCATTTTTGGGTGAACTAATCCTTTAACACTGCCATATTGCCATTATGTATAGTCATATATTGCAGTACATGCACATATGTTATACAGTGACATTAATACACCTTTTCTATGAAAAAAGAATTAATGGGCTTTTAAGTCAGGCTAAACCTGGACCTATTTGAAAACTCTTTAAATGACTATTTTTTGCATTTAAAAATCCTAAGTGCAGAGCAGCGGAAAAAAAAAAAAATGCAAGGTTTCGAGATCTGTTGAACATCTTTTTTAACTTGACACTCCATTCTAAAAGCATGATGCTCATGCGTGGGATCCTGCAATGTCCAGCTAATGCTTGTTTACAAACAAAAACAATGGAAAAGCAGAACAGTGTAGAAACATGTTTGAGGAACAGCCCAGTAGAGTCATTATGTCATTAAAAAATTAGTCTAATAAAATATCTTGTTTGTATGATATAAAGGATTTTCACAAATATATCAAAAAACAGCAGTACAAAGATTACAAGATTTCTCCTTTTCTTCATCTTTGGAGCACTTCATTTGTCATTGACCCATGTTTGTTTCAGGAATCGGAAAGTAATGAAGTCTCTTGCCAGAAGCAGCAGCAGCTTGACTTCAGAATCACTATGTTGGGAGTGCCTACATTAAAAATTAATAGTGCCGCTACAGCATGGACTGGCCTGAACAATCTAGTAAGCCTTAGATAAACAAAAAACATCACGGCCAAACAGAAACAAGCTGCTATGGATCAATTATGTTCACTGTCCTAAGCAAAAAGCCACAAAGTGAAGTTGCTCACATACTATTTCCATGAAGCTGTTTTCAATGTTGTTAATTATTACATTTTCAAAACTGGAGAACAAGCTTGAAAATTAAAGACAATATTTGCTTTTGATTGTGACAAATTTTCAATGACACAGGCAGGGGAACGTAGACAGGATAACTGCTGTCAATTTGTCATAGATTAACTTAAATAGACTGGCCTGATGATGACAAATGCATGTCCATTTAAATCTTTGTATATTACTTTATATGATTTTGTTGTAATATTTTGCAGAGCTGTTCTGGATTGTTCTCATTATTTCCGATTGCTATATGAATACTCACCATCCTTACGCAGGACACACTTCCACAAACAGAAACAGAGGCACAGGACCAGGAGGAACGCTACTGTAGTCACAGAGATCAGGATAGTAAGTGCTGTGCCAACTGGTGAGAGAAGCAGAGAAAGCCACAGACTGGTTGCTACTTCTAGAGCATTTGTTCTCAGTTACTATTTGACTTGAGGAAAGGCTTCAGAATATTTTACTGGATGTTTCTTCAACTTCAGGCACTTTTATGTCACAGGGGATTATTTTTATAAATTAATTTATAATTAAATGTTTTAACTTTTGTCTTTTTGTGAAAGTGAAATAAGAAGGTCTGGGATGCATATAAATCAAAATTTTTCACTCTCTTTAACAGGTGGCTTTATCTTCAATTCGATTACAATTTAC
This sequence comes from Zacco platypus, assembly GCA_038088235.1. NCBI lineage: Eukaryota > Metazoa > Chordata > Actinopteri > Cypriniformes > Xenocyprididae > Zacco > Zacco platypus. Next base: position 9,729,262 of record CM076081.1, on the reverse strand, counting down.
TTTTATCATTTGATATTCTGGCATCAGAATGATGATACTCAAATCAAGTCAAAAAAGACCATTTTTGGATGGTCTTTTAAAATAAGTTTCCTCTAGAGTGGAGCTTGATGTTGCATCATGGCGTCGATGCTATGCGAATGCTTCCATGTGAGCACATTTCTAAACCCAAAAATCTGATTGGTTAAATGTATTGACATCTGTGTCCTATGATTCGGGTTCTATGTTTACTGAGGTGACACAATGGAATTTTGTCATGTGGATTACAGTTTGAATGAGCTGTGTATCAAATATCCCAAAAATGTTGAAACTTTGGCTCTGGCCCCTGAAGTGCACCAGCTCATAGATTCTGATCTTTCTGCAGAAGTAACTGAAACAATCATAACTTTAGCTCTCCTTCCTTTAGGAAGTTATATGCCCTGGAATGGCAACTGTATGTATCTTGGTGTGAGCAACATGATGGATCCAGTTAACCGTCCTGTCGGTCCAGTACTGGAGTTCCCTCAAGAGCGTCTCACAACCAGGATGGCTCTGACTTCCTTAAAGGTGTATGTGGCTGCCATTTCCTCTAGCCCCACACCCCATGGTTCATCTGTGGGGATGCTCCCCTCACTGTCTCAGATGGTTGTGGACTATCTGCCAGGCTTGAGCTCCCTCCTGGGACCAAACATTGGTCTTGGGAGCTTCAACAGAGACCCAGTTTGAGCCCTTGGAGTCAGTCCAGAGGCAAGATGCTGACTTTCAAAGTAGGCTTATTGCAAGCTTTGATGTCACTCAAGAAAGTAGGAGACATTCAGGCCCTTTCAGTAGCCTCCTCCTGCTTAGATTTTGCTACAGGTGATGTCAGAGCTATACTGCACCCCAGAATGGACTTGCTGGTCGGCCAATGAGACACAATGAGCAAGAAAAGCCTGCATCTGTTGTGTCTTGCCTGTGCTTTGAGAATCTATGTCCACCGCTCAGGCCAGTGGCATAGATCTTATGAGCTTCTGGTCTGTTTCAGTGGTCGCAATAGAGGGAATGTAGTCACCAAACAGCATATCTTGCATTGAAATAAGACACTGTTACCCTCTTCTTAGAATGCTTGGAATGGCTTTGCATCTAAGGGTCAGGGCTCACTCCATAGGAGTATGGCCTCTTCCAAGGCTCCTGCTCTCGTTTAATGATGTATGTGCTGTGGCCGGTTGGTCCTCCCTGTACAAGTATGTAACCCGGTTCCCTGAGAGGGGAACGATACGCTCCAACATGTTACCATGTCCTGGTTATGCCTGTGCATTATGCCTGTGCAAAAATTGAATGTATCAACGCACATTTCTGGTGTCTATTTATGGACTCGGTGACTCACAACACTACGTCATGACGTTCATGTCTTAAGCCAATCAGACATGGACTCACTAAGAAGCATTGCCATAGCACAGGGGTGGCCAACGTCGGTCCTGGAGAGCCACAATCCTGCAGAGTTTAGCTCCAACCCTGATAAAAACTCACCTTCCTGTAGCTTTCTAGTAACCCTTAAGACCTTTATTAGCTTGTTCAGGTGTGTTTGATTAGGGTTGGAGCAAAAATTTGCAGGATTGTGGCTCTCCAGGACCGACGTTGGCCACCCCTGCCATAGCATCATCGCCATGACGCAGCATCTCATCCCTCTCTCAGGGAACCAGGTTACATACATAGCCTGAGACATTTTCAGTTCTGAAAGCACAGATGATTTTCATAGTACAATGAAACCATTTACCTCAAACAATTGTAAGGTTAAATATATATATATATATATATATATATATATATATATATATATATATATATATATATATATGTATATATATGTATATATATATATATATATATATATATACACAATCTCCCATTTATATATATATATATATATATATATATATATATATATGTATATATATATATATATATATATATGTATATATATATATATATATATATATATGTATATATATATATATACACAATCTCCCATTTATATATATATATATATATATATATATATAAATGGGAGATTGTGGGTTAAAATCTGGAATCTGTGTTCTTGTTCAAAAAACTTGATTAACTTCAGTGTGTTTCCTGAATTGCAAGTTGGTGTTGTTTTTCTCTGTGCTGAGCATGTGAGTGAGTAAACAGATGACTGCTCATGAGCTGCTTCTCTCCGGTGAATTTTTTTTTTTTTTTTTTTTTTTTGAGTGTGTCACGCAAATTTAACAAACCAAACTTTGCACAAAAGAAAAATATCTTATAAAAAAATGTTATATACAATATAAACCATCATAAGCAAAGTGCATAGTAATGTAGTTCACACTCACTTTTAGTGTTCATGGAAACAGCAATGGCGGTCTCCAGTCCTTTATGATGAACAAGACATTTGACAGAGACATCCTTCAGGAGTCCAGCCTGGATGGTCAATGTACTGATGACCAGAGTCGTCCCGTCACTCTGCTGGATAGCAGTGGTTACAGGTTGACCAATGATCCGGTCATTCCCCTCCACGTTCCATACTATTTCAGCCTGTGGCCGGGCGACGGCAGTACAGTTAGCCTCAATCACTCCAGGAGATGCGGTCTTGTAGCTTACTTGAGGTTTGGGTAAGACTGTAAATGTATGATAGAGGATATAGGTTTTGTGTCTTACTCCCAGAGAGTTTAGTCTAGGGGTGTGAAACATTTACACATTTTATTGAGTCAGAATTCAAACTACATGTAAATGACCATCTGTGGAGATAGATGACATGGACCTGCAGAGTGAGCAGTTACAGCATCCAGCGTCATAACCACCACTCATTTTAGAAATAGCCAAATTACAAAAATGTAAAATATGTTTGAGATGTTTTATCTGTTCACAGATACAGATCATGAATTCTAGATGTTCAATATAATGTCCAAACATAATAATGTTCAATCTCCCAGTAGGGGCCAACGGAGCCATGCTAAAAAGCCAAGACTTGGCCTCTTGATCCCAACACATAATCATGCATTGACTCTACTGAATGATAACCATTTGTGTTGGCTTGATCTGAGTGTTTACATCCCACATGATTTTGCCAGGATTTCAAAGCTACAGAGATGCCCATTCAAACCACAGCATTGGCCTAAAAAGGGGTATATGCTTGTCATTCCAACAGAGGATAAGTAATTCACATTCTTACCAAATCATGACCCCGGAATAATACAAGATTGGTGTGAATAAGAGATGAGGGAATGTTTTTACATGAAAAGTTGATACACTGTCATCATTTACTCACCCTCATAATTCTGAACCCGTATGACTTTCTTTCTTCTGTGGAACACAAAAGATAGTTTGAAAAACGTCAGTGTTTTTCTTCATACATTGAAGACTTGATATTTGGACCCACTGACTGTCATTGTATGAACAAAACCATTCATCAAAATATGTGTTCCACGGAAGAAATTAAGTCATAGGTTTGGAACAACACAATGGTAAAGTAAATAATGTCAGAATTTTAATTTGGGGGTAAACAATGCCTTAAAGTAATCATTGGTGGTTCCATACTCTAGTTTGAAAAAATGCAACCGTACAGAGCATAAAGCAATAAGTGAACATCAATCCGAGAGAGACAGGGCAGAAGAAAAGAGAAGCACATAGAGAAAAGCACTGTGTTAGTGGAACAGTGACACAGTCATTCCCTTTGGCCACAGTCTGAATAAATCATAGATCTCACAGTTTCACCCTCCTACAATCAGTTTCTTTCATATCTCTCTCGCTCTCTCTCCCTCTCTGTCTGTTGGCCTCATTTTCTTCAGTCCTGTTTGTGTTTAGCCTTGTCCTCCCCTCTCTACCACTCTGTGCTTAAGCGCTACCAGCTGTATACACTGGGCTGAATTTGTGTTTCACTCAGCTCAGTCTAAAAATCAAATATTTAGTACATTATTTAATAGTGTATTTAGTTAAACCTGTCAAGTTATTTTCCTTTTTGTTTTATATGATGACCATTAGTATGAGCTCTAAGAATATGTTTTTTGTTCTGGTTGTTTTTACTTCTCTAAACGGACATTTACCCTACCATTCATATTTGGATCTGTGAACGGTAAACCCTGCCCTCTTTAATTTGATTGGCCATCTCAGTCATTTTGTCACTGATGAGCACTGTTAGCTTGCTGAGACAGACCTGCCAATAAATGAAACTGTTAAAACGTATTGTCATGCTAACAACAATCAGAGGACCAAGTATATCAAATATTGACAAATATCGGCATTATCGAACTAATGGAGATTTCACTGTAACAGTGGAATAAAACCCTGAGGAACTTACCAAAAATAGTGAGGCAACTTGTGGCACTCTTAGTGCCATCCGGGTACGTGTGGAACTCACAGGTGTAGCAGGCCTCATCTTCAGCTCGGACTGGATATAAAGTGAGCTCTGTGTCTGACAGGGAAGGGTTCAAGCTTACACGGTCCACAAACCCTTCTTCGATGACAGGGTCACTCTGCTTTGCAAAAAATGCAACTTCACGGGATTCTGCTTTATTCACAATCTTCTTCCACAACACCTGCTTGACTTTCTCTGGCAGTGCATACCGACAGGCCAGAGAGACTTGTTTACCACCCACTGCAGTCTTGTTGCCCTCTGAGATCACTGTTGCTGTAAAGCAATCAAAATAACTATTAACAATGGCATGATAACAAACACTGTGTTTTAAACTATATACATGTAATCTGTTATACTCACATATTGTATATACTATGTCCCTAGACAAACTAGTTTACTATCTGCATTAAACAATTGGGGTATTTAGGCTTTGGGAGTCAGAGATCTCAGTGAGACCCAGGTGAGAAGAACATTCAGGTATTAGAGTGAGGGAAGGACGGAAGTCACCACAACCTCCCTATAAATGATCGGCAGGTGCTGAGAATCCACCAGGTGGGTCTCTGACCCAAAAAGCTGTTTCTCATCTACATTCACATTCTCTACTAGGATCCAGAACACAATATCCAAAAGCACAACCATGCTGAAGTGTGTTATTGTTCCCAGAGAAACTGACGATAAACTAATTGAGTATCACTATCAGTGTTTCAAAGCATATTTAAAAATATGAAGTATTACTAGTAAAGTAACACTTGTCTTTCAAGTGCATATTCATTGAGCAGTTGCTCTGAATATCCTCCTGTGGCCCTGAAGCCTTAAACAGCCAAGCTCCTTTGTATTTAACTGATGCTCTATCATGTTATAATGCATTACGCTTTGTAAAGTCACAAAACTCTGAACTTTTGGTAGCACAGAGGATATCAAAGTCTAAAGAAGCTAAAGCTTTTTCGCATTTGTCTCCTAACTCTAAAATAGCCTTCCTGATTATGTTCAGAGTTCATCTTTTGCCTAAAATGGTATTAATAGCAGTTATTTTCCTTTTGCTTCCCTGTTTCTCCAAACTTTGAATTTGAATCCAGCTTGTGTGATGATTTCAGGCAATAACAACAATTGTGAAGACTTCTGATGACACCAACTTTGGATCAATATACAAATATTCAAAATGTACAATCAAACTATTAAATATTATCCTTTTATTGTAATATTATCCTGTATTTTATAATATATTCTGTATTCTATTTATTATCAGCACAAGTTGTAATGGCTGCCTAACATGTTTGCTAACGTTATCTAACCCACATAACATGTATTGTATATTGTAGCTGTATATTAATGCCAAATGGACATTACGTTGATACACTCATCTGTGACTGATAACAGAATACTTCTTAATTTGTTAACAATGAAACAAGCATTTTCTGTAATGGTGCTTTGAAACAATATGTATTGTGAAAAGCATTATGCATATAAACGTCAAATTCAATCCTATTAAATCACTACGCACTAGTATTGTGCTTTGTTCTTGAATTAATCGGCAAGTTTGTGCTAATTGGTTTTTAGTGAATGATTCAACGACTCACTCTTCAAGTAATTCCAGAGTGAATCAGCATTTTTCAATTAATCAGTTGTGTGAATGATTTAATGAGTCAATGAAAAATCCCCACCATTAATTAAAGTCCCAGTGTTGTTGGAATGTAGTGACACTCACGTCAAACGGAAGTTGTGTCGATGCACTTTCCCAAAATTTCTCACCCAAGTCTCACCTGTAACCGTAAGGCAGGTCTGTCCTTCCCTTGAGCCTTTGGGATAAACGTCAAAGATGCAAGTGTAACAGCCCTCGTCCCTGTAGCTGACACGTTTGATGGTGATGGCGCTGGCATCTCGTGGAGAGGCCGCTAGCTCCACATGCTGTTGACCGCTCACACTGTCTTGTTGACCAGGCTGGTAAGTGATTAGCGTCTGGTTCTGCACGTCCATCCACCGGATCTGATGAACTGATTCTCCCTTAGCCTTCACAAGCGTACAACTCAGAGTAAAGGGCTGTTCAACCATGGCCTCCAGACGTGCTGGAGCTGAGACCCTGCCTGAAACACAGCAATACTGAGATAAATCCAAATAAACCACTTACACACAGAACAAAGAGATTACTGCAAATCACACACCTTGTAGTCTGGATACCATTACCAAAGACACACAGATCTGTAGACATCTTGGCAAGGAGACCAAAAACATTTTAGCCTGTGGAAAACAAATATTGTATTTTAGGAAGTATAGCACTGAATTATAAGCTATAATTGTGAAATTAAAGATGTTCACAATCTTTAAGTAGTGTGTACCCTTTGTATTGAGAGGGCATTTAACAGTCCAGGTCAGTCTTGTGGGATTACAGTGAAGGTGATGATTTCTGTCAATTAGGGCCGTTTCAAGCATCTTACTGAAGGGCTGCCATCTGTGTTCAAATTATAGACAAAAAGAAAATTTATGAATAATTTGTGAGTTTTGCAGATAAATATAAATTATACTGTCATTCTTTATAATAGGTTTCTTTAACGTACTTGCATGAAAAAAATAATGGTTAGGTACAATGTATACAATATGTTCTTGATTGCAAAACACTTTTGCTGCTTTTGATGTGGTACGGGTAAGGTTAGCGTTTGGTGGTATAGTTATGTTTATGGGGCGTTAAGTGGTAAGGGAAGGGTTAGCAGTGTAACTATATATGTAAAAATAAGACCTAAAAAAAAACATGTAGTGCATTGTATCAAATGATTAACTGAAAATGTTAATACGAACATAGTTAAAGAAGTTTAATATAAAAAATGGGCCAATTTACTAATTTCTTTACCAAACTAAAATTTGAATTATTATATTTAAATGGATGATCTGGATTGAATATGAAAGGAAAAAGAGCATACAAGTGTCCATTATCAAGCTCAAATATAAGAGTATAAGTTTATGATTTATTTCGTAGTTTCCATGACTTTATTTTTCAAAAATAAATAAGACTGCATATTCATGTCCAGACCAAAGTCTTTAGTCTTGATGTATCAATAATGAATCACTAAATATTTCAGAAAAAACATCATTAATGTGTGTTTGAGCAGTTTCATCCATAACTACACTACAACAATAATCATGATATTAATTTTGACCATCTTAATATCAAATGATCAAAATCAAATTGGTCAAAATGATTCCACAAAGATTATATAAATATAAATATAGATAAATGTTTGGTTTATTAGACAGGATTCGCTAAGAACAGTTAAATAAACAGTTTATATACAAATTTTAATATAAAACACGTCTTTTCTTTTTAACAAAAAATAATCTGTTATATGGTAATGCAAAATAATGTCTGCACTTTGAAATAAAATATAAGGGTAGTAGATATTAGACCTTTATTGTGATTTATTAATGCTCAAATAAAATATTAAAATGATCAAATCATCTGACAGTGACAACAAAATGAGGCTAAAGTTAGGAAAGTAACCTAAGACGGAGTCTTACATACCTCTATGTGGTGTAGATTCCCTCTGCTCTCGGCTGTACATGCACAACACACTCTTCAACACACTGAATCCACTGCATTGCAAACGGTCCTTTCTCCACCCATCGCTAACACACTGCATGTTCCATCATCAAGAATGTGATGCCTCTGTCTCAATACTCATTGAGCTGCCTACTTAGACCGCATAATCAGGCATCATAGGCATCTCAACTCACACACATACTCAAATGGCATCAATGCCCAAACACAAAACTAAAAATTCAAATGAAACAGCCTCATGATGTATAAAACTATATTTTAGCTTGTGCTGTATTTTATCCTGGCCTATAGCTTCTGTTGTGTAAAGTATACACCACAGTGTTTATGTATTTACAAACATTTTTATGATGCTTACATTTCAAAGCCTTAAAATAATCATTACTGATGTACAGAGTTATGTACTTTTATGTTACATTTCATTTTTTTAGTCGCACTTTGTTTTAAATGAACATTTAAATTAATAGTTTGATGCAATGCACTTATGTATGTTTTTACATTGTACTTAAATGATTATAATTACCTGAATGTAACTACATCTGTGGTTAATTTCTGTAATTATATCTTTACTCTGACGACCCCTTCCTTTTTACCCTTAAACCTACCTACACCCCCAAACCTGTCCCTAGCCTTACCCGTATCCCACTTCAATAGCAGCACAAGTGTTTTGGTGTAAGTACATATAAAGACATTAGTGTGACCCATTTTTAGCTGTACATTTATAAAAAGGACAAGACAAACAACTTATTTGTGTCAGGATCCTGTCACCAAACCAAGAATACAATCAATCAAGGTGACAGAACCCTGACAGGGAGGCACAAAGGAACCTTTGTCTAAACTGTAGTTTCTTCAGCATTGGTTGAAATAGACCCTTTTTACATTTTCTCAATGCGGAAGTCGTCATAGTGGGGTAAAATTCTTTGGGGGTGAATGAGAGAATACATTAAATATACATTTTTGTGTCCCCATTTTCTCAAATATCAAAAGCAAAACTCAACGACAGTTCTTTACAACTTTCAAAAAGAGGAAAAAATAGAGAGCGATTGATAACAGTCAAGTTTACCGTCACTCACATTAGAAACACTCACAGCTGTGTTAACTATTTTTTTGTAATTTAATGAAAAAGCAATACATTATTAAGTAAAGTGTTATATATGCATACATAAATACATACAAATACATACATTAAAAAAAAGATTTACGATGCTGATGACTGTTAAAAACACAAAATCACAGTCCGTGAAAAGCGTATGTTGGTGATTGAACAATTGAAACTCGCTGAAACAAAGTATTTCTGTAAACAGACCTCACAGAACAGGACTGACCTCTAGTGTTCAAAAACTGACTACTCATCTGAATTGATATTGAAGAAAATATGTAGTCAGTTTTTTTTTTTGTAAATCTAGAGATTTCTGTTTTATTTTGCTTTATCTTTTTGCCTTGGTCTTTCTCAAGTGGGAGTCCATACCACTATTAGGGTCCTTATAAAACAGAAGTAGAAAAGTAAAAATGAACAAACAGTGATGGTACATTTTTGATGGTCTTCAAACGCTTTCTGTATTCACTCACTTAAGTGAGTCAGAACAAAAGATGGCTGATAACAGTAAGTCAGATGACAACAAAAAAACATGTACACCAATTTCCGCATATAGCAGCCTTGACCACAACACACCACAGATGTTACTTTTTGGCCTCATCTATCACAATACAGTATTCAGATTTCTTTTAAAGAAAACTGATTTAGATTTATTAATCACTTTATACATTATTTAGTTTGTTGGTTAAAGGTGCAATATCATCTTCACACATTTAATAAAGCACAAAGACTACAGCATTTCCCTATAGTTATAAAGAGGTCAGTTAACCACAGTTGCAAGATCACCACAGAGCCACTGCTGCAAACTTGGTGACATTGTCACTATATTTAAAGACTTTTCAGACCCCCGTGTTTGTTTGACAAAGGTTCTTAGTTTGCTCTCGTAACACCATCAAGTGTGCAGGTTTTCAAAGATAACTTTTATTTTATAAACTTATTGAAGTATCAAATCAAACACACAGTGCTTGCAGCACCACACAGAACTGTCACACTTTATATTATATGTCTTTAACTATGTCCTTAGCCTACATATAAAAAAATGTTAGGTTCATTGTATTTATTTATGTGTTCATTTTCCATTGCAGAACACTTGTGCTGCTATTGAGGTGGGATGCGGGTGAGGTTAGGGACAGGTTTGGTGGTATGGTAGATTTAAGGGTGCGTTAAAATGAAAAAGAAGTACGGTGGCCGAGAGAGCTCAACGCGCTGCGTTTGACAACACATGTGCTGCATATCCTCACAACACATGCATATTTAAAAACGCGCTGCATATGCAAAACGCGCTACATTTACGAAAAGCGCTGCAAAGAGCACAAACCACAACGGAAATGTTTCAAGGGGGACCCCAAAAAGTGACGGACCCTACTAGGACGTGCGTCCAAAACCAGTTCAACTCACCCTTCACCTATTCACTAATCCCTATATAGTGTACGGCATTTGAGTGCATAATGTGTTCACAATCATGAAATACTATAAAAACTGCAAACAAAAATAAACAACTGTACATTATTTCATGTATTTATTTTTTTTAATAAAGTGTTTTTCAGTTTGCTAGAAGCTCGCGCTCACAGATGACGTGGTCGTCGAGAGCCTCAGGCGGCCGTTACGATTACGTCACATTAGTACGCTACAGATGATTAACGAATATTTTTAAATCATCCACTAAATTATCATCTCTTAAAGTTTAATGAGTTAACAACAATGCCACATATTAAAACACTTTTCTGTTAGTGAAACACATTACATTGAATTAATGCCTACATAATATATTTTAGTATTTTTTAGTCTGTATTGTTGTCAAGTAGGGTCCGTCACTTTTTGGGGTCCCCCTTGAAACATTTCTGTTGTGGTTTGTGCTCTTTGCAGCGCTTTTTGTAAATGTAGCGCGTTTTTGCATATGCAGCGCATTTTTTGAGTTTGCATGTGTTGTGAGGATATGCAGCACATGTGTTGTCAAACTGATGATCACGTTTTTTTTTATTTGCATGTGTTTTCTTATTCGCAGCGCGTTGAGCTCTCTCGGCCACCGTAGTTACAGGTTATTAAACCGATTTGGAATCGCAACAGTAAAAATATTTAATCCAGTTCCATCTAGTTTGAGATCTTTTTCATCACGCCGGTGTGGAACGGTCTCTGCCGCACAGAGGCGCAAGGTTCCCCATCCGACCCGGACACGGCCCGGATAATGTAAAAGCATGTGTACAAGTGCATTGAATAAATATACAATGTAAACATTAAGTGTATATAAAAGTGAAAAGTAAAATAATAATAATAAATAGTTGGTAATAGATACCACAAATACACCATTTTGTTTCTCTATGATGCTTATTTAAAAGTAGTCATACATTCTGACATTTTAAACTACAATTTCACCCTCAGTGATGTTAACTTTTGGTTTGGCCTATACAGAAAAGTCATAACTGCAGCGCTCTTTACATTTGCTTCTAAGGAAAAACAGAGGTAGTTTTTGATCGCTGCAGCAGCATCATGGGTTTTTACCTCTTTAGGGGGCCTTTATCTATTTTTATTATCTTAAGTCCTTCTGCCCACCTGTGACCTTTTATTTCCTTGAATTATTGCAAACTAAAATTGGCGTAGATGGGTCCTTCTGAAAAACAGCAAAAGCAAAATCTGATTAGGTAGTGGCATTTCAAATGATTCTTTTGCATTTTATATGTACTTTGATTTTGCATGACTTTATGCTTTTTGGCCGTTCATTTACTCAACAACAGCGTTTTGGGGGCATGAATACACAAACTTTTGAAAAAGTGCAAGGTTTTGAAATCAATATTGTCATTGTCAACGTGTAAACAACAAAAACACACATCTGTGAAAACAGTGGTGGCATGCACATACGTGTTATGTGTGAGTTTGGAGCCAGTGCTCTGTAAAAGAATGTTTATGTGCGCAGGCGTGTAGTCTTTCTTTACAAATGGACATTGCTAACTATTGGCCTGGCATGCATAATGCAGCGTTTTAGTGATTTTCGCTGATCCGTGTGAACGGGGATCTTTTTAATATCATTGTTATTGTCAAACTTTTCCCTTTTAGTGCATTGTTGTTGTGTGAAGGTACCCTTAGTTCTCTAGTTAGTTTCCTTGGTTGTTAATCAGTTCCCACACATGTTCTGTTTTATCTTTGATTATACTTCCTATTTATTTAAGATCTGTGTTTTGTTTAGTTCTTTGTCTGGTATCGTCATTGTTAATGTGGTTGTGTTTTTTATTGAATTTATTGTTAAAAATTCTTTAAAAAATTACAATATTTGAAATTTGAAACTTGGTGTCATATCAAAAGTAACCTGCTCTGTCTTGTCTGTCGACGCATTGTCAGTGTTCATTGCTCCGGGATGTATTTTTCACCGCGTGAGAACATGATGTATTTTTCAGCGGCGTGAGAGCGGCATGGCTTGTCGGAAATATCAACAGTAAAGGCGGCGGGTCTTTGTGAACAGTCAATTACACCCACATGTGAAGCCTGGACAATGGAAGAGTTTTCCTACTCCATTTTGACTAAATCTGAGCATCTTCAACTTTTAGGTGACTTCATATGCTACTGGACAGATCATAGTTTAGACACCCAATTTCGATCATAACTAAATTCTTACAAAACATGTAAGATTTAATCAGATGAAATGTTACATTTTAGTCTGTTCCAACAGAGAGCTATAGCTGTTGAGTGAGTTTTATGAATCAAATTTCTGGGAAGTGGAAGTTGTGTTATTTTGAAGCATAACCACACTAGTTCAGAAATTATAATGGAAAAGAGGAAAGAAAGATAAATAGGGTTGGCAAAACATGAGGGCAAGTAAGTGAAAACATTTTAATTTGAAATACCCCATGATTAATATATAAGTGAGAAATAATAAAATACAATAACACTAACCTGAAGTGCAACAACACTTTTTTCTATATTTGAAGATTAAAATAGTGGCTACAATTAAGAGGACTACAAGTGCTGAGCACACAGGTATTGCGATCAATGCTGTGCCAGGAAAGTGGGTCTCTACAGCGAAAGGAAAAGAAAGAAAAGAAAATGTTCATGAGTTCTAACAATCTGTATGATTTATGTAAATATTCAGCATTTTCCAGTACATTGTAATGATATATCAACAATACCTATTGAAAGATCAGAAACATGACATATACAGGTGCTGGTCATATAATTAGAATATCATCTAAAAGTTGATTTATTTCACTAATTCCATTCAAAAAGTGGAACTTGTATATTATATTCATTCATTACACACAGACTGATATATTTCAAATGTTTATTTCTTTTAATTTTGATGATTATAACTGACAACTAAGGAAAATCCCAAATTCAGTGTCTCAGAAAATTAGAATATTGTGAAAAGGTTCAATATTGAAGATACCTGGTGTCACACTCTAATCAGCTAATTAACTCAAAACACCTGCAAAGGCCGTTAAATGATCTCTCAGTCTAGTTCTGTAGGCTACACAATCATGGGGAAGACTGCTGACTTGACAGTTGTCCAAAAGACAACCATTGACACCTTGCACAAGGAGGGCAAGACACAAAAGGTCATTGCAAAAGAGGCTGGCTGTTCACAGAGCTCAGTGTCCAAGCACATTAATAGAGGCGAAGGGAAGGAAAAGATGTGGTAGAAAAAAGTGTACAAGCAATAGGGAAGAGGATTGTCAAACAAAACCCATTCAAAAATGTGGGGGAGATTCACAAAGATTCACAAAGAGTGGACTGCAGCTGGAGTCAGTGCTTCAAGAACCACTACGCACAGACGTATGCAAGACATGGGTTTCAGCTGTCGCATTCCTTGTGTCGAGCCACTCTTGAACAACAGACAGTGTCAGAAGCGTCTCGCCTGGGTTAAAGACAAAAAGGACTGGACTGCTGCTGAGTGGTCCAAAGTTATGTTCTCTGATAAAAGTAAATTTTGCATTTCCTTTGGAAATCAGGGTCCCAGAGTCTGGAGGAAGAGAGGAGAGGCACATAATCCACGTTGCTTGAGGTCCAGTGTAAAGTTTCCACAGTCAGTGATGGTTTGGGGTGCCATGTCATCTGCTGGTGTTCGTCCACTGTGTTTTCTGAGGTCCAAGGTCAACGCAGTCAATGCTTCTGGCATGAACAGCTTACCAACTTTATGGAGATGCAGATTTCATTTTCCAACAGGACTTGGCACCTGCACACAGTGCCAAAGCAACCAGTACCTGGTTTAAGGACCATGGTATCCATGTTCTTAATTGGCCAGCAAACTCGCCTGACCTTAACACCATAGAAAATCTATGAGGTATTGTGAAGAGGAAGATGCGATATGCCAGACCCAACAATGCAGACGAGCTGAAGGCCACTATCAGAACAACCTGGGCTCTCATAACACCTGAGCAGTGCCACAGACTGATCGACTCCATGCCACGCCGCATTGCTGCAGTAATTCGGGCAAAAGGATCCCCAACTAAGTATTGAGTGTTGTACATGCTCATACTTTTCATGTTCATACTTAAGTACTTAAGTTCATACTTAAGTAATATACTAACTTTCTGAGATACTGAATTTGGGATTTTTCTTAGTTATCAGTTATAATCATCAAAATTAAAAGAAAAAACATTTGAAATATATCAGTCTGTGTGTAATGAATGAATATAATATACAAGTTTCATTTTTGAATGGAATTAGTGAAATAAAACAACTTTTGATGATATTCTAATTATATGACCAGCACCTGTAGTTACTGTGAGGTAAAGGGGTGGGAATATAATACTTCCTAAACAATGTAACAGTGTTATTCAGGTTTGAAATGAACAAATTAATACGACCATTTTAAAAAAAATTGCTATTCATTCTTCATGAGGAAGTGACATATTGCTTATTATCTGCACAACGCCCACCCATCATTTTAAAAGTCTTTGTTATGTATGTGCAGGTGACTGAGAAAAGTGTGGAAAAGTTGAATCAACATTTTCTTTCTGAAAAAGGCTACGTAGTTTTATGAGGAGTGGAATGTTCCTTTAACTAAATGTCCATGTTAAATGACGTTAATGAAAAGGTACCTGGTGGTACCAATGTTTTGGTGTACAGTGTGCTGTTTGGTGGTTCAGTCTTCCAGTCTTCAGCAGAGAAAACAGATGATTATTACAAAAAAATTACAAATATATATACAGAATACATTGGTGATATTGTTATTGAGTAGCTTCTGCCAGAGATAATCACTCCATCATCCTATTGTATGATTATCGTGAGTTATTCGTAAGATAGAAGAGAAAATTACCATTATATACTTGAAGAAAAATCTGCTCTATCTGCATCCTTTGATCAAGGAAAATGATGGTGCAAGTGTAGTTCCCAGAGTCTTCATCTTTTATATCTTCAATGTATAGTGTACCATTCTCCATTATTTGCATCCCAGTCCTCTTGCTGAAAATTTTTGGTTCCTGTTTATTTAGATCGATCTTGGCCAACAGGAGGGTTTTGTTGATTGTGTGATATTTCCATTCAACCGAATTAATGATCCTCGATGGAAATTCAGGGAGAGGAAATATTACAGTCTGTCCCTTCAGAACGGATGTGTGTACACCTTTTACATGAGAGAGGATCAAGTTATTAATCGATTTCAGTGAAAAGTTCTTAAAAGAAAATTTTTTTTCTTAGTGTGAGGAACATTTTATATTATTAGAATATTTTTTCCACTGCAACGATTTTCGTGTGCAATGGAAAGCGGTTGTTTTTCATTGAATCACATACCACTACAGAACTTTTATTTTTAAGAGAGTAGAAAAGCAACTCTCTTAACTTCTTAACATCTTCTTTGACCTATGAAGACTGATAATTGATGATTTCTATGAAAAACAGCATATCTACAACTTAAGTAATAAATAATATAAATAAATAATTGTGCTCTGAATAAAGATTAATGTTAAGAAAACCCTATATGGGATACATTTAGCGATTGTTTCATAAAACAGTTTGACAGGTTGTCATAAAACAATATTTAATGTTTAACCATAACCCAAATTAAAAAATAATATACATATGAGTGTAACTCTCACCTAAAGTAAGCTGCATGAGAGTAAAGAAGATGATGCACTGATAATTTTTCATCCCCGCTGAAATCCACCATAAAGAAATGTATCTGACATCAAGGCTAAAGTTGCCAAATACTTCCTGCCTTAGACTGTAAGTGTGCTCTACTTTTATGACATCCTGATGGCAGATATTGCTACAAAGTTGAGGTGATATAGAGTGGTGTAGGGTTGACGTATTTTTGTTGGCCAAAACCCGGAAACAAGTTATCATGTGTTTTCAATAGGTTTTTTAAAAAGGAGGTAAGTGCTTCAAATAAGGTCTGTGTTGAACACAAGCTCAAGATATTTCCACATTTTACTCTACAATATAAAATACATCAGTAATACTCTCTCGTGACTTTTTGAAACTTTTCTTTGTCTTGTAAAACGCTAACAATTGGCAAAATGAAAGGTTGTCAGGAACATTAAACGCAATCAGCTGAACAGGTAAACTCATCTACTCACTAATCCACTTTCATAGCCTTATTGTGTTTATAATCTCACTCTTGCAACTCTATTATAACTCAAATTTATGTTTTCAAACTAAGACTGAAAGAGCTGTTGGAATCTTAACATTGAAAACCAGTGACCATGGTGTTCTTAGTTTACAGCCAACGTTTAGCTTTTGACTTCTGCCAAATATATTTATGCTTCAATATTCATAAAAGTTGTGTTCATTTGTGAAGATTATCATGATGACCAAAACTTGTAAAAAAATATATAAGCTTTTGTTTGTTACAGAGTTTATTTTCTGCAATAATCCAAAAGCCTGGAAAATTGAAAAATCCTATTGGGTTTTTGTCGAGGGAACCAGGATGATGCTACTGTAGAAAAGTTATGAAATTTGGCACACAGATAGAGGACGGTCTGAACTGTCACCATAGCAAATTTGGAGTCTCTAACTCAATCCCTCTAGCGCCACCAATTGTTCAAATTTGAAGTCATGTTTATGATAACAACTTTTGAACTGTAAGGGCTAGAAACTAAATACTTCCGTCATGAAATTTTCCGAAAAAACTACTTCCTTGGCTGTTGCTTGGATTTTCATGAATATTTAACCAGATCATCTTAACACCGTGCCAACAAAAATTTATGGCATTCAAGTAGATTTATTAAACCGTTTTCGAAAAACATGCGAATAAATTTTACATAGCTCTTGCGAAAATACGGCTTACGGCTTTATCTCCTCAACACTTTATCATATTCTGACCAAGGTAGATATCATCACAAGTACGACCTGAGGTTACGTGCAGCGTTTCAGCCAAGAGCCACCTACTGGTCCAGAGATATGAAAAATTACTCTTTTTGCTTATAACTTCTGAACGTTTGCCCAAAAATGCTGTATTTTATGAATGCATTAGCGCATGGTTACGAAACTCAGTATGGGTCTTCGGCACCATACCCTGACAGTACTCAAAAAGTTACAAACAACTTTTGAAAAAAATAGCCTATTGTAATGAATAATATTAATAGATTTCAAGTCATGCCAAGAACAGATACAAATTTTGCTACTGTCGGGCTGTAACATATGTATTCAGTTCTGTCTTGTCTCGTTTAGTTTAGTTCAGTCTTGTTTAGTATCGTCATGTCTACACCTGTCCTCATTTAAGCCTAATTAGTTAAACCTTGTCACCTGTTCTTCATTTAGTCATCTGTGTATTTAAGTTCCTGTCTGTGATTCTTCCTTTGTATTGTTTGTGCGATTCACACTGTTACGTGCCATCTCTGTGAACTTTGGAATAAACCTGTTTGTTTATCTTATACCTTCGTCTCCTGATCCTGCCCCGAGCGTTACAGAATAACCGACCCTCAAACGAGAAGAAAAAAGAAGGATGGACTCACCAGTACTACAGCTCCTTCTCCGGCCGGAGGCCAGGCCCTACCTGGGCTACTTGATGGGGATGCTCCGGTGTGGCGACTGCTCCGCCTCAGCCTGGCAGCCCGGGGTGCGCGCCGAGGTCAGAGCGGGGTTAGACGATTTCGGAGCCCCGGAGTTGAAGCACGCAGGTTGGTCCATCGCAGAGCCAGGAGCGGACCACAATCTCATCGACCTGTGGGCAGCGGATCCTTTCCCCACCCAAGTCCCCACCCTCGTCCCATCATCTTCGCTTCCGGTCCCATCCAGAAGCCCTCCGTCTGTTCCCCTGCCTGTTCTCCCGGTCCCGTCGCCATCGCTGGTGTCGGCCAGCCCCCTGGATCCGTTGGCCCCCCTGCTGTCAGTAAGCTCCTCGGCTCTGCCCCCGCCGCTCTCTCCGTGCGGCTCCTCACCAGCACCTCGGGCTTCCCTTCCACCAGCCCAGCTTGAGGCGGAGTCCCCGGCTCCACTTCAGGCCTCCAGGCCCATGTCACCACCTCGACCCGTCAGCCTGTCACCTGCACCTCGACCCATGCCTCCCTCATCACCTCCTCGGCCCGTCAGCCCGGAAGCTCCGCTGGGCTCCCTCGTCCCTCCAGTTCGGCGTCCGGGGGTCGACGCTCTGCCTCCGCCACGGACTTCCGGGTTGGCGGCTACACCTCCACCCATCACCCCTACGCCGTCAGCAAGCTCCTCCCTCCCTTCAACCTCCCTGTCGTCCTTAGTCACCACAGCATCGCCCCGGTCATCCAGGCCATCGTCGGTGCCTCGGTCACGTGAGTCAGCGGCGGTGTCACCGAGGTCCGTCGGCCGGAAAGTTCCGCCGGGTCCTCCAACGTGCGCCATTGTTCCGCTGACGTCGATCCGCCCCAGGGCGTCATCCCGCCCTACCGTCTGGACTCCTCCCTGGCTCCTCCCCCTGTCAGCTCCACCATGGAGTCGGTACCCTTCGACTCCAGTGTACTGCCCGCCTCCAGCTCCACACCCTCCTCCGAAGCCTCCGCCCTTCTTTATTTTTTCTATGGACTCCATCACGGCGTGAGGACGTGCCTTTTCCGAGGGGGGCGTAATGTAACATATGTATTCAGTTCTGTCTTGTCTTGTTTAGTATCGTCATGTCTACACCTGTCCTCATTTAAGCCTAATTAGTTAAACCTTGTCACCTGTTCTTCATTTAGTCATCTGTGTATTTAAGTTCCTGTCTGTGATTCTTCCTTAGTCAGTTATTGTTTGTGCGATGCACGCTGTTACGTGCCATCTCTATGAACCTTGGAATAAACCTGTTTGTTTATCTTATACCTTCGTCTCCTGTTCCTGCCCCGAGCGTTACAGGGCCAAACATCCAGTCTGTCATTTTATTTTTCTAAATCTTCCAAGACCGTTTGTCTTGCCGTTTTTCACCAAAATTGAATTTTATTCTATGCCTGCACAAAGTTATGGTTTCGTCAGACAATTTTGGATAGATGAAACGGTTTTCCAATACCACAGCAACAAGTTGAGGCATGACGTCAAAACAACTCTTGAGGCTGTATCTTTGCAATGCTTTGACATATTGACACCAAACTTTGCATGTGTCATTATCACCTCACTCTGACCACAACATAATTTGGTCACAGCACCTGCTAAAGTGATAATCGATCAAATAATTATTATTTACTGCATAAATGATTTTGCCAAAAAATATCTTAATATACAGGCCTATAATTGCTCAATTAGGCAGTTTGTCTGATGCTCCCAACCATGTTGGCATGACTTATCATGCCTTCTTTGTGCTCTGCCCCTTAATGGCTGTTGTCTATTTTTAACTTTATTTTCATATTGGGCCCTACAGGGCTAAGGAGGAAAGTGCAGAGAAAGAATCTCACACTGCTTATCTGATCGAATCTTGTGCTGATCACAAAGTCAAAAAAAAAAATCATTGAGCTTAAGGCATAAACATATAGGCAACATAAACAACTCATTATAGTCAATAATAATTTTAAATATTATGAAGCAACTTTTATCAATAAGGCAAAGTAGTTCAATGTTACAGAGTATATTATTTGTATCTAACTTGTGGTCACGAAGGAAATGCTTAACTTCCTGTGCCTAACAAGAATCAACTGTCAGAAACCAAACACCTATCATATCTTTGAACAGACTTTGAAGATGTAGTTTTTCATGGTGAAACTAATTCAAAGACACTATGAATAATTGTGTTGTTAGCATTTTATACATTGATATACAGGCCTATGTATTGAAGAGGAATTAATAACATTTCATAGATAGTTTTGGGGAACTTGTTTTCCATCTACTCACTTAAATGAAAAAATGTATCAGACACTGTATTGCTTGTTTTTCCTGGTGACAGCAATTTGCATACATGTGTCATATGGAAGATTAGTGAAAATAATAAAATAATAGAGCAGATCAGTCACAGAAGAGCTGTCGTGGAATAACAAATACCATACACACACACAGACAGATATGAGATATCATAAATACCGCTGATAGAGGTGTAAACGTGCACACATGAAAATGAGTGCGTCTTCATGTCATGCACTCAGAGGCAAATGAAAACCACAGAACACAGGAAATACAAACGAAATACAGGCAGTCTGTTGTTTGACCGCTTTACACTGAATCACTCTCTCCATCCCTCTCTTGTTTTACTATATCTGTCCTCTCGCATCTTATTTTCTCTTACTGGCAGGTTGGAAACTCCGGGTTCAGACCACACTGGCAGTTTCGGCAGTCTGTAATTTGTGGTTTTAGCTTCAGTTTTTATACTGCGGCAAATAAACCATATCAAGCTTGTCGGGACAATGGGAAGTTTAAGTTGCAAGCAAAGGTAGGGCATCTATAGAGCTTGTTGGAGTTCTGTTTTATTACTATTACTGGGACTTTGTTAGTAATTCAAAAATATATATTGCTTATTAGCTATGTTGTAAAGTCTACTGGCTGAGTGTTTCCTTTTCTAAATGTTTTGGAAATGGAAAATTGCGTTGTCTTTGTGACTTTATATAAGTTACATATTTTTATCCTCAGGAAGACGAAACCTGAAAGCACTGGTAAGAGAACTTATCAATTAATATACTCTGAAATAGCATGTTCCAGCTAATGCATTAATAAGGAAGTGCCTTTTTACCCGATTAGAGAAACCTTTGGCAGAGATGCAAACATGCATTCAGTTTTATGTCAGAGTTCATGTTGTTCACACTAAAAGTAGCACTTCAGTAGCTGACAGTCAGTTTTGTGACGATTCAATTACAGCTATGATAATCATTGTGAACACTGAACGGCTACATTGTGAAGTGACTGTTTCTTGACATGTACTTTGCATGTTTTATCTAGATAATGACCATCAGAGAGAAACAACAGGCACACGGGTAAGAATGCCAATAAGTCATAATGTTTTATAGGAATTTAATAGACTTCTTATTTGACTCTAAAACCAGTTTTCTGTCTTTGCTACTATAGTCAAAAGCAATTCAACTAAAATAATACATTTAAGCTGTACTGTTATAGACAGTAAATAGCCCTTCTTTTTATACTGATGTACTTATACTGTTGTACTGATGTTCAAATTCGCATTTGATAACATCATGTTACAACAGGAGGGCATCTTGTGTCAGTTTCATCACAGGTATTTTTAGTTCCTTCACAAAAAACAGTTGATGTGTTGGCTTGTTTTGCATTTTGGGGCAGCATGGAGGCTGATCTGAATGAGTCTTTTTAATGTAATATTCAAATGATAAATATTTAGTCACAATGGTTTTTCCTGTTTCTCCAAATGATGCTACCAGTGTGACAGAAATAGAATCCATGTGGGAAAGTATGTCACAGCGAATGACTTCGGTACAAACATTTAAAGGAAATTAAACAAATTGAAATCTTCAGTCCGTTCAATGTCAAATGTATACATTTATACATTGATAAAAGGATGTTTGAATTAACCCAATAGAAATAATAAGTGCAATCAATGTCAAATTCCCAATTTAACTAATACAGTATTTTAGGAAAAAAGCACACTGTACAATTAGTTAGGGTATTGGCTCATAAAAGAAGACTACTGACTACTCAAGTCTTTAGGGAAGACATAGACATACAGTATGCAATGTTCCCTTTTGTAATGCTTCTGCTACGTAATTTTATGAGATGATTTTGTGCAGTAATTTTACATTGCGTAAAATTAGATATAAATGGCCACACTTAACTTCTTGGAAAGTTTCAAATGCTATTTTAACTTCCAAAAGCATTTACCTAATCAAGCATTAAAGTACATTTTGGATGAAGGCACTTCCAAAAGAAAGGTGGTTTCTGACCAGCTTCCAAGACACAATAACATATATTGATAATTATAAGTGTACAAAATATATAAAATACAAAATTGTACTTATATTTTACTCGATTCAAAGTTCCAAAAACATTAGTGAGTGAAACAACACAATACTTCCTCATTGTCACAGGGGCTAATATCTCAGTAACTTTAGGTCCAATTACACAAATGTGTGTTTTCACTGGCTGTATTTTGTATGATTATTTCAAACATGTATTTCAAAACCCTCTTAAATTAAAAATCATCTTAGAGTTATGTATGTAATCCCGGTTCCCTGACAAGGGAAAAAGACACTGTGTCATATGATGATGGTATGGGGACATGTCTATGGAGCCCGGTGTCTGAAGCATGTGTGAAAGCCTCTTGTTCCTTTCATTGAGAAACAGGGTTACATAACCCTAAGACGTTCCATTTTTGAAGGAACTCGACACTGTGTCAGATGCTGATACAGTGAGGATTGTGGCAAGCAGGGTGAGGCCAAGAGTCGTGGGAATGCAGTGAGGCCGGTGGTGCGAGTGATAATGAGCACCACACTGGTCTCGAGTCCCAAGGAGGAGCTCTGGAAGGATAAAAGGAGGAGTGACGACAGTGAAGGCCTGAGACATATGTGATATATGACGCAGTCGTCTGTGAGGGGCTGTCGCTTTTTACATTGATTGTTTGCCGGTTCCAGTCACCTTCATCCCTAAGCCTTTAGCAGTGCTACGTTAGTGCCGAAACCCAGGAGAAAGGAGGATTGCGCTGATAAAGAGCCTTCACCGCTGTGGGGAATCCACAGTGCCATCAAGCAGGGCTGAGTGAGCAGAGCCTACAGCCATGGATGCTCGACGGGCTGGGCTGGAGTGACTTGCCAGGGTGACTGACGAACTCGCTGCCGTCCACCTGTGTTGTGGAGGGGCAGCTGCCACCCAAGAGGGGACGGAAAAGTCACCGCCATTTCCCTGAGGCTGTCAGAGGGCCATCCACCAAGGGGTATCCAGCGCCCCCGTCAGGCATCGCGGAGGAGTGGCCTGCGATCGGCGTTGGGGATCTGTGGCGAGCAGGGCAGGCCGAAAACCGTAGGAACAGAGTGTGGCTGATGGCTTGAGTGCTGCTGAGTGTCACCTGCATGCCACACTGGTCTCAAGTGGCTTGGAGGAGCTCCAGAAGGATATAAGGATTGATGACAGTGAAGGATGAGAGAAAACCAGGCCGGGGACATTTATGTTATGTTTTGTTATGTATAAATGCATCCTGCGAGGCCTTGAGTAGGAAATTTGGGGAAAGTTACAACTTTCAATTAGGAAGATGAGCAAATATCTGTGGTAAATGACAGGACTATAAAAGACTGATGAGTCAATACCCCTGATGCTTTTAAGTCTTTGAGCAAGAACATACCACAGACAAGTCTTTTGACTAAATTGTTGGTAATTTAAAAAGCTTATAATTCAGGCCAGAATTGACTTACTTTACCTAACCCGAGAACAATAAATAATAAAGTTAAAGCTGTTAAGATCAATTGTATAATAAATAACAAGGTCAAAAGTTCTCTCTGAAGCACCACAATGACCTCGTAACACAGTTCAGCTGTTGTAGCGTTTTCCTCTGGGGACCCCTAGTGTCAGTCATCAACACACTGTCAAAGTGACTGACTGATCATGGGATTGCCGTGCAACAGCATTACTGCAGGAGCTGTGACCTCGGATACCTCAGACAAGCAACTGATGACTGAGACATCTGAGTTAGACAGATGAGACGTCTCGATTATTACTGTAACCTCCGTTCCCTGATGGAGGGAATGAGACGTGGTGTCTCTGAGAGACGTGGTGGGACACTGTCACTGGGACTGATTTCTTTTATACCCATATGTCTGGGGGAGTGGCGCATTTGAATTCAATACTTTTTTCAAAGTATCAGAGGATTGGGGCTCCCAACTATGACCCCTAGTGTCAGTCATCGACACCAGGTCTTGTTCCCTCTAACAAGGAACAGTGGTTATCAAGACATTAACTACATTAGTTAGCGTGAACTAACAATAAAAATAATTGTAAAGCATTTATTAATCTTAGTTAATGGTAATTTCTATATTTACTAATATATTACTAAAATTAATTGTGTCTGTATCTGTAACATTATTTAAAGGGTTAGTTCACCCAAAAATGAAATTTCTGTCATTAATTACTCACCCTCATGACATTCCAAACCCTTAAGACCTTCGTTCATCCATTTTATTTTATTTTATTTTTTTTATCCCCCATAGAAAGCAACTTAATTACCACATTCAAGGTCCAGAAAAGCAGTAAAGACATCATTAAAATAGTCAACGTGATTGCAGTGGTTCAACCTTAATATTATGAAGCAACGAGAATACTTTTTGTTTGCAAAAACAAAACAAAAATAATGTCTTTATTCAACAATTTCTTCTCTACCCTGTCAATCTTCTACGCTGTTTATGCAGTATAGACAGTGTAGAGCTTCTGTGTTCTACATCAGAACGCCGAGTCATTATTGGCCGGCTCCTGCATCAGCATCATACACATGCATCGCGCAGAATGTAATCAGTGCACAAGAATGACACGGAACAGAAGATATTGGTGAATAAAGTCATTATATTTTCTTTGTTTTTTTTTTCATACAAAGAGTATTTTCGTCACTTCATAAAATTAAGATGTCAGAGATCGGTCAGGCTCTGTCGTCACCCAATCACAGAGAGCTCTGTCACCTGAGTCACCTCAACTATGAGTGAAGGACTCACTTACCTGCTTCACTTACCGTTTGGCAAGTTCCTGCTTCGTCGTCTTACCTGTGTCTCTGTCGTCTCTGTCGTCTCCCCATTCATCTGTGTCTCCTGCGATCTCCATTCTCCGGATTACCGCACAGAACCAACGCAATCACCAAAGTGTGTGCTCCGCAGCACTCATCCACGATCTCCTTCCATCTCCTGTCAAACCAAAGAACTGTCAATATATCCATTCATCCACATTACGCTCTGTGAACTGTTCATTACCTGTTTGTTCCGATCCTGGTGGGTTAAATAAACTCATTCGTTCATTATCCATCTCTGTGAGTCTGTGTTCCATAACATAAGGTTGAACCACTGCAGTCACGTCGACTTTTTTAGCGATATATTTAGAACCTTTCTGCGCCTTGAAAGTGGTGGCGGAGTTGGATGCATCTTGAAATTTCATCAAAAATATCTTCATTTGTTTTTGGGTGAACTTTACGGTAACTAGCATTAATGAAACCTTATTGTAAAGATTTTTTAACAACAAGGAGACAACACCCTGATTTATCATCTGTATTACCAATATGATAAAAATACATAGCTACACAACTTATTCTTTCTTTTTTTTTCCGTCTTTTTTTTAAGGGTAATTGTGGGGGGGGGGGGGGGCAAATAAAAACAAACAAACAAAGTTTTTGTATAAAATATTTTAATTTAAATGAAAACAAATAAGAAATTGTTGGTTTATCTCAAAGTTCACAGTTTATCTGACAGCGCCCCATTGCTATACACAGAGTATGCTGTGGCACTAATGCAAAGGATACTGAAAGTTTTCCTCAGCACAATTCACATGCTTGTGTTATCTCTCTGACCCACAGCCAGAAGATGTCCTCTATGCCTCTATTGACCACACTACCATCAATCCAGAAAGGAATATTCGAGAACTGGAGGACAACGATTGCGATTATGCCGTTGTAAAGCTCCCTCAAATGACAACAGACATAGGCGAGCACAAAAGCAGCGAGGACTGTTCAGATGATTATGTGCTCATGGGCTGAGCGCTGAAATGCTTAGATGGCTGAAATTCAACTGGAATGGACACCTGAGATACACAAACACAACTTTAAAAGCTTGTTGACTTTGTATTGATGAGGTTGCAATTATATTATTTTTTTTTAATTTTAATTTATGGTGGTTTCAATTCAGATCTGTTTTTTATCACTGCATATTTACAAAATGAAGTATAACGTTTTTTTGGTTTTTTGTGTGTTTTGATGTATTGTAAGTAATGACTGCCTTTATGTGTATAGTGAATAAAAGGTCTATCTTCCTGTATGTGTATGTTACATATTATAAAGTGATTTGAATAATGAAAGTTGAAGTTTATACTTTTCCAAAGTAGAAAACTATAATAACAATTAGTAGGTTACAAGTAAGTTTTTAACCCTTTAACTTTCACCCCTAGAAGGAACCAATGAAAAAATTATTTTGGTAACACTATAAGGTTCATTAGTTAACATTAGTTAATTAGTTAACTTGAACTAATAATGAACAGTAATTATACATTAATTTATTAATAAAAATGAATTAATAATTTATTAAATTAATTAATATAAGTAATTTATTTATTAATTAAAACTGAGTTAATGTTCATTTGTTCATTCATCTTAGTTAATGTTCAAGCTGTTTTTTGTCAAAAAAATTTATCTAAAAGATATAAAACTACTGTACAGTTGAGAAATCAGTTAAAGGGTTAATCATTAAAGATGAATCAAATGTGTTTGGTATGATAAATTAATCGGATTAATATATCGGATATTTTAGTTACCTCAACAGGTTAAATCCAGGAAAGTCATTACAATGCAATTTTTTAAGTTGTGACAGTTACCTAGCTAAAAACATACTTGAGTGAAACAACACAATGTTGTCACATAGTTGTCACATATGTAGCATAACTATAACTCCAGGTCCAATTACAGAAATGTGTGTTTTCTCAGACGATTTTAAACACAAAAATGAGAAATAGAATATGTACAATGTATACAATCAGACAAGAGTCAATTACCTGTAAAATGAAGCAACATAACTGTTTCATAAATGTGAGGGGCAAGTTATCACATTTTTTGGTGGGCAACTATTCATATGCATGTTGTAATTTTATAATAGTAATGTCATTTTATTGTAGTTTGATCAACAATTTGTGCTTTTAAATTTTAAAAAAACAAAAATGGACTTATTTTTGGCAGAATACATTGTGACAACTTACCCCATAGCATGACATGTGTTCAGTGAAAGGTATCTTTTTTTCTTAGTCAATAATGGCATAAAGGTCTGTATATGAATAGATTCTCAAAAATAAATCTACAATGAGAGATATTCACTGAAGTAAAAAAAAAAAAAATATATATATATATATATATATATATTTATATATATATACTATCCATACAACCACCAGAGGGAGCAATATTCTTTTCATGTTGTATATTATGTGAGCGTGATAGCAGAAGTAGATCTTGGGACAAAGATACAAAGCTTTAAGATCTAAATTTTGATTGAAAGAAAAAACAACACTGTCATAGTTCTTGGGGAATCCCATGACAGAATCAAAAAAGCAAAAAAGAAGCTGATCAGCATCCCACCAGTTTCAGTTTCTGCAGGAGTGTCTGTGATAACTGTGGGTGTACCTGATCTTTTGTTTCCAGTTACAAACATTCAGATAGGTATACGGTTACCCCTAAGTTTCCACATCGTTCCACTAAACACTGAACCAGACTGAATCAAGGGGACAATGAGAGATTTTCTCCTTAAGGGACAAATGACTCAAAGGGTCTGACTCGACATTATCTACATTTACATTTGTTCATTTAGCAGACGCTTTTATCCAAAGCGACTTACAAGGGAGGCAATTAGGGGTTAGGTGTCTTGCTCAAGGGCACTTTAGTCATGGTATCAAAGGTGGAGAGAGTGCTGTTCATTCACAATCCCCACCTTCAATTCCTGCCGGTGTGGGAATCGAACCAGCAGGTGAAAAGCCCAACTCCCTCACCATTAGGCCACAACTACCCCACACAACTATCATGTGACCAAAAATCTCACAATCTGTTGCATTTTTATGTAACACTGCGGGAGATATGTTAAATCAGGTAACAAGTCATATACTCCCTATTTAACAGTCACCCGTGGCCCGTTAGAAAGGCCTAATTTTACAGATACAACCAACATCACTGGTTGAAAAACTGCTCCACACTGTCATTGAGGTTCCGTGAAGAACCTTTAACACTTATGGAATCTTTCTATTCCATAAAAGTTTCTTTATAGATGCCATAGAAGAATCAATTTTGGTTCCCCAAAGAGACAGATCTTAAAAGAACCATTTTTTCTTAGTGTGAACATTTTATTTATCAAAATACAAAAAAAGATGTTTGTCTACATTCAAAAAATTTTGTGCAGTGGAAAGGTTCCATGGATGTTAAAAGTTCTGTACGCAGCCATCAATGCCAATAAAGACGTTTTATTTAGTGGAAAATGGTTCTTTAGATTATTAAAATGCTCTTCACACTTACAAAAAATGAGAACTATTCACTGAAATGTTCTTTTAATGGCATAAAAATGTTTTTTCTATTGCTATTGACATTGCTACAAAAAAACTTTACTTTTAAGAGTGTATGTGAGAAGGTTGAGTTGATGTAATTAAACTCAAGAACAAACTATAAGAACATATGCAATACTTAAATGTGAAGCAATAATAACATTTATTTACATGATTTGGATTCTGTGCAATATGTAAAATATCCTCTCTTTACAAGGTACACCATTAGTATTATTAGTGGACAACGAGTAGATTTATATTACTTTTTACACTCTGAAAGGAAAGATATCCATACAAATGTGAAAAGAACATTTTGTTCGAATTAATATCTAACCAGGCTCTTTTTTTTTTTTTCTTTTTTTTTTTTTACAAATCTACATGTTAGTGATATCATTGATGATGAAGCTGTCCAAGTCATTCCTCATCAGATACTAAGACAAATGTTCCTCTGTCATAATCTTTCATGATTTGACTCAGTGTGACTTTTGTATCTTAGTCAGGCTCTGTTTGCTTTGGGGATGCTCTCTCGAGATGACTATATTTTTCCACTAGTATTGTTTTTCATGTGCAATTTTGACCACAGAAATGTCTTTGCCCTATTAATTCTGAGTACTCTTCTGATATCCTGTTTCATCATGAAAAGTGAGTGTGTTTCTCAGGCATTGAAGAGTTCAGCTGAGGAGTTGTAAATGGAATTGACTCGCTGTACATAACTTGCATAGGGTTCCACCTCTTCGACATCAGCGGGCTAAACACACACAGACATACACTTTAGTGAGCTTATACAATGGAACCTACATAGTGAATAATGGAGTTTGGTACAGTATACAAAACTAACGGGTTTGACAGAGATGTGTTACCTGGGGTGGTTTGTCTTCAGCTGGAGGTGAGATTTTCGATTTGCAGCAAAGCATCTTCAATGCACTAAAGGGAACACAAAGACAAATAGATATTGATGAGACAACTGTATTAATTAGTCATCATATCATGCAAAGTGATTCAACAGCACTGAATCAAGGCAGTAAAACAACCCACCTTACGTGCTTTAGCTTTCTGCGTAGTACGTAAAATGTGGCGGCCAGAAACACAAGAATTAAAATAACAGGACCGGATGAAATGGCAATAATTTCCGATAAAGATTTTCCATTTTTGTTTGAAATATCTGAAAAGACAGAAGATGATTTTTAATGTTACATGGGTGACATTTTATTTGAAGGTGTCCTTGTTACAGTGTAATTACACATTTACTGAGTGATATTAACTAACAACATGTACTTTCTACAGATTTAGGGTTAGGGTTTATGGTTGCACTTGCACTTACATGTACTTACAGTGTACTTGCCTATTAAAATACTGAGTAACATAAGGTAACTACATGGGTTAAGGTCAGGTTTAGGTGTAGGTTCAGGGTTAGTACATAGTTATTACCCAGTTATTATCATTTCTGATATAAGTACATAGTACGTACATGGGTAACAGGGCTGTAAAATAAAATGCCACCAGGTTTATTTTAAGGTTAGTCGCATGTAACTATGCATTATTTACTACAGCAAGTACATGTAACTTGTTACAAGAACACTGTGAAATACAGTGTTAATGTTACATGCAATATAGGGGGAAAACATGTTGTTCAAAAAATAAAGTTGGTAACACTTCACAATAAGGTCTCATTTGTTGACATTAGCTGCTGTATTAGTTACAATGAACTAACTATGAGTGAAATATTATTACAGCATTGATTAACCTTTATTAATGTTAGTTTATAAAATACAATTGTTCATAGTTTATCCATGTTAGTTCACAGTGCACAACTACTTTTAATAAAATGGAATTAACTAAGATTATTAGTATTGTTCATTGTTAGTTCATGTTAAATTATTCATGAACTAATGTTAAGAAATGAAAGCTTATTGTAAAGTTTTACCATAAAGTCTGTAATAGCCTATTGTCAAAACCAATTCCTTTTTAATACATACCACTGAACTAAATGTGGTCAAATTTGCTCCATATTTCATCAAAGGGAAATATTTCATCATATTTCATCAAATTGCAAAATATTTGCAAATTTGACCCTGACATTTAGAAAGTTAACTCTCCTAAATCCTTTTCAATATCATGTCCTACATATATATATATATATATATATATATTGGACATGATATTGATAATATTGATATACTTATGTATTGTCACAAGTGTCAATTCCCTTTGAAATGCAGCGCGTGTAAAATTCACCTTGTGTTGTAAGATGAAGTGTGCTCTTCTGCTGCAGAGAGCCGGGCACAGAGGGGTATGAGGCCACGCAGGTGATGTTACTGATGGTCATGTCATCAGGCAGATGTGCGCGAATCTCCATAACAAATGTGGAAAAATTCTTGACAGTGGCATTGAAGGAAAAGTTCAAGGCCGGTTCCCAGTGAAGAGTGGGGGCTGTATTTTTATATGTGGCCTTACAGACAGCAATCCTCCGACCATTTTTACTGTCCAGCTGAGTTTCCAGGTGGGTAACTAAAAACAAACTTTAATTTAATTTGAATATGTGACTGGAATTCTTCACTGGCTCATGATGAAAGAGAGAGTTGAAACAGAGAGATGTAACTAGTCTATCACTAAATGAAACTAGCATTGATGGTTAGTGATCAGTTAGTGGAATTACACCTAACCTGTGATTTAAAACATTTTCACAGTTTTTACAATTGCGTAACAATAATTTGTGCTTGTACTCACCGCTTACAGAGATATTTACAGAATTGCTTCCTCCTCTATATGATAAATCACATAAGTAAAATCCTTCATCTTCCATTGTAATCTTGGGAATGAATAAGTTAACTCCATCTGAAGTGTTGAACAGCGTCTTTCCATCATTACAAGTGTTGTCCAGTTTGGGTGACAAACCAAGCCAACATTTTTTGCCTTGAATGCTGATGTTCCACACAATAAAGATTAATTCATTCCATTCCAAATCTGTGACATTCTCGGCACACCTTAAAGTGGCATTGCTGCCCGCCAAAAAGATCCGCTCTCTGAAAACTGGGGGAAAAGAACATTAAATTGTACAAAATCAGATCTAATAATGAATTTGAGTAAAATTTCTGTTTATTAAATAAATAACTAAAAATGTGATCTGTTTTTAACATATATTAATGTAAATTAAGTGATATTAAATTAATATGAATTATTTTAAATATAATTCAAGTCTATAAATATACACTACTCGACAAAAGTCTTAAATAATTAATATTTTTTAATGCTAAAAAAAGTCTCTTCTGCTCACCAAGGCTGTGTTTATTTGATAAAAATCCAGAATGAATAGTAATATTATGAAATGGTACTACAATAAAAAATTTCAGTATCATTCCTCCAGTCTTCAGTGTCACTTGATCCTTCAGAAATCATTCTAATATGCTGATTTGTTGCTCAAGAAACTCAAGAAACTGTAATAATCGTACTTTTGTTATTTTAAGGAGGTATTAAATTAATCAAAACGGACAGTGAAGACTTTTATAATGTTACAAAAGATTTCTATTTTAAATAAATGCTGCTCTTTTACATTTTCTATTCATCAAAATACCTGAAAAACATAGTGAATTCCACAAAAATATTTAGCAGCCAAAGCAACAGTCCCGTTATTAATAATTGAGTTTCAATAATAAATTGGCACCAAATCAGCATATTAGAAGGGTTTTACAGAAGTAAAATATATACAAATAAAAACAGTTAGGGTTAGGTTTACATAAATACAGCTTTGGTGAGAATAAGATACTTCTTTCAAAAACATAAAAAGACTAATTATTTCAAACTTTTGACAAGAAGTGTAAAATCGGGGTATTATGACACATTTTGTGATATTTTTTTCCCCTCTATGCACTGAACTTATCTCTCCCTGCCATGCCAAACTAGTTTTATCCTTTAGTGTGTCACTTCCTTTTTTTTAACCCTAAAAATAGTTACAACACAAACAGCAACTCTATTCTTACATTAGATGGAACACAACTGGCACTTTCCATCAGTAGAGTTCACTCGAGACTTTTTATTTAAAAAAACAAAAAACATGAGAAGCACAAATCCCATGTTTTTTTTATTTTTTATAACTATCTTAGATGTGATGTTGAGCTATTGTCTCAACATGAAAAGCAGCTAGTTTCAAAACATCTTCCTCCGTAAAATGGCGTTTGTACAAAATTCGGTTTGACAATCAATGTTTTCTTTAGGTCGAGATCCTCTTTCATTTAAAATTGATTTATATGAGTTTTTTGTTCTTGTACCCTATTCATGAAAAGTGCCAGTTGATTTATAAATGAAAAGTAAATTAAGTGTATATTGTCTGACCTGTTAGTTTCTCAATCGCAGCATCTTGATTGTGATGTGATACAGTGTCTTGATCTCTGATTTCTGAAGACAGTTAGTGCACAGCATGTTAGTGACAGGTTAATGTGAGCGCTCGGCACATAGAAACAGAATCATTCATTCGAGTTAATTTCCGTTACATTACATTAGTAAGAGTGGGATATTGAAGGTTTAGTACATTTACTGGTCATATCTCTTGTTAATGTTAGTCAGATGTGTACAGTTTTGTCCAAAGATTATGCAAACATATGAGTTTATTATTGTAGCACAAGAGGAAAGAGACCTAATTGTGAAGAATATGCAGTTTGAACACCTGGCCTAAAGCGACGACTGCCATACCACCCCATCTACCACATTCAATGGTATTATTGTGAACAGTCACCTCAAATGTCACTTCGTTCCAAGTAAACAACTACAATTACAGTTTCTTAACAGGTGCATCTGTCAGCCTCAAAAACCTCAACAAGTCATCTCCCCCTAAGAATCCCCCCTCAGAGGAAGAGCGCTTCGTCATGGCATGTCCTCTCAAAATAGCAACACATTTAGAAACAAACACAAAGCCTTCACATGCACGTGATATAACAGTTTTCTCAGTCTGCTGTATATCCATTGTGAGCTCCATTGAAGTACATTATAAGTACACCGTAAATGTCTTTGCATTTCAAGTGGAAGGATATAACAGTATACTTTTTGTCAGTTGATCAACACTTAGGTCACAATGATTCACTCAACACTTTTAATATACTTCTGACTGATTTAAACAATGCCAAGATTGTCACTTTTTACCGCAAAATATTTTGGGATGCTTATAAATGTATAAATTGATTCCCATTAGAAATAAAATATCAAGTCAAGTGGTATCCGCAAACAACTGATGCTCGACTAAGAAGATATTATACCCAAAGGCCAAACCATCCGCGTACAACAATAAAAATGTATGTAAACTCACCTTTTGAGTGACTTCTTGCCGTAAAGATAGCTAGGAAGACGGCAACCACCAACATCTGACTGTTCGCCATCGCTACAGCACAAATCTCAGGTCAGAATCCTCTTCGCTCACCTTTAAATGTACTTTTTTTTGTCTGTTCTTTCGGGTATTTCACACTTGTAGTCAAAGAACCTCTTTCAAAAGCTCTGAAATGTCATGCATTCTTTACTGTGAACTTAGATTGACTTTATCGAGGTCTTAAGAATACAGTAATTCCTGCTGGTTTGTGAAGCTGTTTATCTCTCAATCAAACTTCTCTCATTGTCCCTTTACCTTGTCTGAGTTCTCCTCCTTTTGTTTCCTTCAGCAGTGTGACGCTGTTGTACACTCCTCCATTTTTTATCATTTCATATTCTTCTCCCACATGCTGACTTCCTGTGTCGTTAACCACGGCAGTCATGTGAAAACGTTTTCTTAGTGCAAGAAGATTGCAGTTTGCTAGTGTGTGATGTGGTGATGGTGATGTTTATTGTCTAATTTTGTTGTTTTATCTAGCTGGTAGAATGATTATAGTAACATGACCTTACTCTTATTGTAATCTATGATTCAAAATAGAGATGAAAAGGCTTTTTGGATCATTTCAATTGATTCTTTCCCTCACTATCTCTGGCAAATGACAGACTTAGGCCCTGTTTACACCTGGTATTAAGATGCGTTTTTACACCTGGTGTTTTAATCCATCTCTTTTGTCCGCTTTCAAAATAAGACAAAATAAGCTCACACAATTTACATATGAACACTTCTGGAGACAACAGAAAAACACGAAGAGCATCAGCTTTCGTTTCTGCTCGTGTTCTGAAGACCACACCAAACGCGGTGAGTGTGTGATAGAAATCAGGAATGACGAGAGAACATCGTGCTTGGTAGGCTACAACTGTACATTTTTTCGTCTTCAAACCAAACTTAGGTCTTCAGCCGACAAAGTTTAAATCCCGTCTGTCTAGCGCACTTCATACAAATACAATTTAACAATTTTTATGCGTTAATATTCATGTTTAGTTGGAGAGAAGCCGGTCTTTTGTGTTTGTTCGCATGCATTTGATCACATGAGTGTCTACACCACGAAACCAATCCAGTCGAATAAGTTTTTGACTATATGGAAGTGGTTGAAAGTGGTAAAAAAATTTTAAGACCGTTTACACGTGTAGGGTCGTCCACTTGTGATCCTTTCGACCAAAATGCATCTTCATACCAGGTGTAAATAGGGCCTAAAAGTCATTCATTTCAAGTGAAAAACAGTAGCTGCTTGGAGTTCCAATCATATGCGTATGTGGAATTATCGGATCCAAATTAAGCTTTTGGATGTCTTGAAATATTTGAATATTTTTTCGGCTAGACCTTATGCCTGTGATATATATTCCAATTAAAACTATGAGCACAAGATGAAATTCACCAATATTTGTAGACTAAAATGTTACAAACTATTTATGTGGATTAGCCCAAGAAGACCTTTAATGTTTTTCTTCCAGACGTGCTGCGGCCAGTTGTTTTGTGTGGATGTGTTCATACATTCATTATTTATTCTTTTTACCATGGAAAATAACCAGAAAGTAATTACCGTTTCATGATGATTTGAAGAATTCTCACTAGGGGGGCAAAAGGTGATAATGCAAAGGCGGCTTTAGATCATATCTTACAGCTTCCTGTAAGAAAAAGCTGCTTTCAACAAAGAAAACAAGTGGCTTAGCAGCAAAATAAACTATGACAGTATTAAAAATATTTCTTCTATTTTAGGTTTTTTCTCACACAGTTATGTGTCTCTTACAGTTACCTAATGGCTCCCAAATGTTTTAGCCATCTAAACTTTTTATCCACATTTTTAGGCCTCTAAGGTATTATGTTTATGATATATTTCCAAATGAACACTGTTATCCAAGGTCAATTTTACTTAACCTTTTGAAATGCAAGATGGCAGCAATTTGTGTTGAAATGAAAAGAGCAACAATATGGGGTTATTAAAATCATTAAAGTAGTGCCAGTATGTTACCATGGCCAATAGTGAAATATCCAGTTTAGTTTGCACAAAACTCTTTGATTGTTCAATAAAATAAGTATTTAGTATTCCAGAGATCAATGTGATCAATTAAAGGGACAGCTCACCAAAAAGGTTGGTAGGTTGGAAAATAGTTCGAGAATAGAATAGTAATGTTGATTATATATATATATATATATATATATATATATATATATATATATGTATATAAAATCAACATTACTATTATATATATATATATATATATATATATATATATATATATATATATATATATTATTGTGGAGATTCATAAATAATATATTGTAACGGGTGCGTGTCCAGGCTGCATTGCAGATAGCGTGGAGATAATGGAGAGTAAATACACACAACACCATCAAAATACCATCAACGCTGGACAAAGACTAAACTGATGATTTAAATACACAGAGAACATAGGGGTAAACGATAATAATTAATGACACACACCTGACAAGACTAATGATGAACTTAAATCAGTAACCATAGAAACACTGAACCTAGGAAAACTTGTGACACGACAAAAACGGAAATACATGTAACATA
Organism: Zacco platypus; assembly: GCA_038088235.1. NCBI lineage: Eukaryota > Metazoa > Chordata > Actinopteri > Cypriniformes > Xenocyprididae > Zacco > Zacco platypus. Next base: position 9,692,873 of record CM076081.1, on the reverse strand, counting down.
TATATGTTATTTATACACACACACATACACATATATGTATATGTATATATATATATATATATATATATATACATACATACACACATATACATATAAAGTTCTGTCATGAAACTCTAGATGCGCAGGCTAATATGTCCTTTTACTCAACCTGCTTGTAGATTATTGGTTCCTGCTGTATCAATAGCCAATGAGCTTGTGTGTTCAAACTTCAAATACGTGAGTAGCATTTGCTTAGCAGTGCAGCACGCCTTCAGAAACCCTCCACCTTCCCCAGCTCCACCTGTAAAGATCTACGGGTAATTCATGTGTGCTATATTGTACAGCAGCAGCGTGTCTTACTTGCTCACAGCATTGTGTCATGTATGTATTGGCAGTAGCAAGTCCTATACTTGCATTGCAGCAGCAGCAGAAATAAAACAAGACCAAACATATCAACGTTGTCATACCTATTACCATGCCAAACACCCCGCGAATTGTCATGACAGAACCTTTGTAGGTTGCATTTTGGTGAAGTTTAGGTGTATAATTATGTAGCAAATTTTCAGTTACTGGACAATCCTTGCAAGTTAAAAGAGGTTATGAAAAACAGCAGAGTCAGATAATTCTTGTGCAGATGTTGTGCATCGTTCAGACAGATGCAGTCATACAGGATGTGGTTAGCCATGTCCCCCTTCAATCACACATGGATGATAGCCTTTGTCAGATCAAAAATGTGTTGGTGTGGTAAGATGTCTGATGAAGTGCAATAGATTAGAAAAGCACATGCTCTTTGCAATCTGCAATGCAGTCAAAAAAGTTTTTTTTTTGCTGACATACTGCAAAAGCTACATAATCAACACCTCCCCCTCGCACAAACACTATACTGTTCTTGACATTTCTTTGTTTTCCTCTCTGCTGAATGTATACATTAACTTTAAAAAGAGCTTTAACCAAACAACTTGATCATTTGAGCTCCATGCTTACTAAAATATCCACCTTTAAACTATTCCACTTATCATTCGTGGGGTTATTATTAGTTTGGCAAGAACAGTCATCACCCTGGAAAGGTTTGAGAATGAGCTGGCAGGAGCTGGCTGAGGAAGTTCAACTGGGAGTCTGTTTAAAGTAAAATATAATATGAGACTATAAATGCTCTTGACTGTGGTTTTCCTCATCTCAGACCTAAATGAACAACTGTGGTGTTCTATGTCTCCATAAAGTGGTTTTAAATTTGAGCTTGGTTTATTTTGATGGCCACACAAGATATGATGGTATACTTGTGTAATCAGAACAATATCAGTGTTGGAGAAGCATTAGTAAATAAACTTTAATGTAGACCACTTATTCTTTGGAGACACACATTTCTTCTGTATGCCATGAGCAACTCACATTTGCACAGTCTGAGGAATCTTCCCATAAATCACCTGTGCTAAAGTGGGCCAGAGGAAAATATATTGCTCAGAGGTTGTGGTTTCATAGTACTTCTTTGTTTCATTTAAGTATTAACTTATTAATGAATAGTACATTAGCATAGCAATAAAAATCATTTGGATAGCAGCTCAGATCATTTGGTCCTGGAAGAATTCGATGAGAACTTTTTGAGCTTATATTGAAATATTTGACTTTTGAATGTAGACTTTGATATCTTGGCACATCTTGACATCTGAGCACAGTCCCTGTTGGAAACATGGTACATTTTCTGAAGAAGGAATTTGAATTTCCAAACATGATGCTTTATTATGTTTAATATAATGTGTTGAGTAAATCCATTTTTGTAGGTAATCTGCCATTATTCTCTTTCTCTCTGAACACACACCCACACAAACACATATTAGATGTGTTGCAAAGTAAGAGCATAAGCCACAAACAAACAATTAACTAAAATGTTTCTGTGAAGACAGTGTCATTTACGGCAAATCAGATCATCTGCGGCGAAATGCAGTGTAATGGAGGCGCAAGAGGTACTTTCGGTTGTGAACGTGTGAGCATGTATCTCACCACCTCTGCTTCAGTATGTCACGAGAATAGGCAAGAGGCACCATTAGTGCAAGTTGTCTGCCAGCAGGGGTTGGAAGCATTTGCTAACCTAACCACAAGCTGTTAAAAAAAAGAAGAAGAAGAAGAAAAAAAAAAGCCACAGGTTTATTGAGGTTTATCGTTCTCACATTGTTCATGGGTTCTTTTTTTAAAGAAATTGTATCACAATAATAAGTCATTCACTTCACTATGTTTTAGAGTGTGTTAGAAAAGTGAAGGTTTTCTCATATAGCGAGAGAAAACACAAGAGCTCAATGTAGTATCTCTTCTAGTATTGAAAGTGGGGCTGGAAATTTGGAGGGGGAGAGAATTTCAAGGGGGGGTCAGAGTTCCATTTCAAAATCTAGAGAATTTCCATCTTTTATCCATGTAATATCCCCCAAACGATAGGCCTATGCAAATTTCATACATAAATATCATGGGACTTTCGACATTTATGGTTTAAAAATATAAAATATGTCCCCAAATAGTGAATCTCACCACTGATTAAAAGAGATCTCAAAAATGTCACAAACTGTAAGGGATGGAGGAAAACTGATTCACTTAACTATCACAACTTTTTATGATTTTGAAATAGATCTTTTTAGCACACTCGGGCCCTTAAGAGAGCAGCCAGAAAAAAATCAAAACTAGAAGTTTTTCATATTTCGTGGAGAGAGAGAGAGAGAATGATTTAGTACAGAAATTCTTTAAAAACTGCTAGATCTACTTATTTTTCAAATCTTTTAGAAGAAAATAAACACAACCCTAAGTATATATTTGATACAGTGGCTAAATTAACGAGAAACACAGCCTCAACTTCTGATGTTTCCAAACAGCACAGCAGTAATGACTTTATGAACTTCTTTACTTGCAAGATTGACAACATTAGAGAGAAAATTATTGCCATGAAACTGTCTACAGTATCACATCAGACAGTGGATTGTAGTATCCCTGAGGAAAAATCCCATTCATTCACTGCTATAGGAAAGGAAGAATTGTCTAAACTTGTTAAATCATCAAAATCAACAACATCTATGTTAGACCCTATACCGACTAAGCTATTGAAAGAGATGCTTCCAGAGGTCATAGATCCTCTTCTTAAGATCATTAATTCATCTTTATTACTAGGTTACGTACCGAAAAATTTTAAGCAGGCTATTATCAAACCTCTTATTAAAAAACCACAACTTGATCCTGGAGAATTAGTCAATTACAGACCGATCTCCAATCTACCTTTTCTGTCAAAAATACTAGAAAAGGCAGCATCATCTCAACTGTGTTCCTACTTGGAAAGAAATGGTATCTGTGAGGATTTCCAGTCAGGATTTAGTACTGAGACTGCTCTCATTAGAGTTACAAATGATTTGCTCTTACCATCAGATCGTGGTTGTATCTCTCTATTAGTGTTACTAGACCTCAGTGCTGCTTTTGACACTATCAACCACGATATTCGTTTGAATATTCCACCCACACAGAGAGAGACCAGGGATATGGAGTTTTTTAAGCTAGTTTGTTCAAAATATGATTAAAACTAGTTACAAGTGGGAACTTTATGATGACATAACCGTTATCTTTGCAGCCGAAAGAGAAAATGTGTGGTTTCGTTTCAAACACGATGAGTGAAAAGTTACAATTCACCCATAGTCTGGATTAGTTGAGTGGAGTGAGATGTAATATTATGAAATAAGGAGTTTTGAAAGCTATTTTATTCAACACAGACTTTTTAACATAGTTGGTGTGTGTGCATGTGTAACAAAATGAATAAAATGAGCAAATGCTCATTTTACATCGCTCAATTTGTATTTTTCTTCCAAGACTTAGGACAGGGGTGTCCAATCCTGCTCCTGGAGGGTCACCATCCTGCGGAGTTCAGAAACAACCCCAATTAAACACACCTGAAGCAGCTCATCGAGGTCTAATAGGCATACTAGAAACTTCCAGTCAGGTGTGTTGAGGCAAGTTGGTGCAAAACTCTGCAGGACAATGGCCGTCCAGGACATCCCTGAAAAAAATAAAAAATAAAACTTTTAAAAACAGATAAAAATGTACTTATTGTGGGAATATGCTTCATTGATGTTACAACTAGCCCAGAGTCTTATAACCATGAACTTACAGCTAACAACCAAAACTTGAATTCAGAATTTTAGAGAATGCCAAGACTTTACTATACTAAACTAAATGATACACAAGCTATTTTTTGGCTACACAATTAAAATCAAGAGACATTTGAGTTGAATTCGCAAAATATGGTTTCAATGTGTTTCTGGTAACCTCTGTTGACCAGCAACAGGCATTGCAAGCTCTGTTTTTTAAACTGACGTATCACCCCTCTTATGACGTCCAATCTGTATGGTTCATCACTCTGGTCAGTAACAGAACAATAAGTAGTTTCATCACAAAATAACATTCTAAACTCTCTTTTCAGTTTATTGTTATTTAAATGCAGGATGGTTAGGCCTACCAGTTTAACAGAAAAAGGTTTTGTTTGTGATCATACACCATGAGTATGGGTAGAAAAATACAAATTTTAGCATATACCCAAGCGTACAGCTGGTGTATCTTTGCAGGTACTGCCCCAGTGACACAATACTTCTAAAAGTACAATTCCTGCACTTTCTGACAGTGTTTGTAACATCAAGTGTCCAGTTTTCTTGTTCTGACTTAGGGTCAATGATCTATTTAAATGATCTTGTACTGCAGTACTGCCACACTACAGAAATATTACACAACATTAAACTACAAGATATACATTTGAATAAAATCTAGGCCTATGGAAACATTTCAAAAAATCAATAAAAATAAAAACTGGCAGGTGTCTGTGTTATCCACTGTTGATGACACTAAGAAACTTGGATGCAAAACAATGCAAATATGTTCATCAAACAATTTTGTCGCAAGTCTTGCCGTGTATATTGGTGCATTATGATTCTTACGCACCACCTTAAAAGTACATTGTGTACAGAGTACAACTACTAGGTGAAATATCAAGCACAGTACGGAAAGCCATGAGACCTCTGCAGCTCAAACCATCACTCATCCACCCCCGTGCTTCATTCTGGGCAGTCCGGGTGTTAAGTCTCTTTGGTGCTTCCCCACACCGTAAGAAAGTGAAGGTGGACTCATGAGAGCACAATACATGTTTCACGTTGTCCACAGCCCAAGATTTACACTGTTGGCACCATTGAAACTATTGGCATTGACACGAGTGACCAAAGGTTTGGGTAGAGCAACACAAATTTTGGTGGAAACAGGAGAGTCAAGGTACACATTTAATTCTGCAGTGAGTTGGCCAGCTGTGGTTTTATGGCCCAGTTAGTACCTGGACATCCCTTTCAGACAGCTTCCTCTAGCGCCGACAGAGTTGGATGTGGTTCATCCTACATGGTGGTATGCCGACATTAACCTGGATATACCGTGGCTCTCAATACACCACAAAGACTTGATGTCCTGCTCACAGATGAGCCAGCGAGACACGCACCAACATTTTGTCCTCTTTTGAACTGATATGTCTTCCATTATGTTGTGTGGATTGATATATATCATGTACAGCTGTGCTATTGCTCTTATAATTCAACCTTCACCCTGATCTTACTGATGAATGTCAAATCAGTGAAGTTTGGCCTCCAGGCTGTGTAGATATATGAGTGAAACCAGTGGCGGACTGGGACAGTAAATCAGGCCGGGAATTTGACTCCACCCCAGGCCAGCTCTGCTGCTGCATCACCACCACCAAATTCATGTGTCCACCAGCCTGCTAAACTTATAGCGTAACCCTGTTAGTTGATGTAACAGGTAGACGACCATTCATAATATGAATGGATAAATAAATAAACCCTCACAAACTCACTAGGAATAGACCATCTATACTACCACACCAAAGACAAATATAAAATTGGCTTACACATTTTAAGAAGGGATGAAAGATACATATTCACATGTTAAAATATTTATATTTTATATATTTCCAATGCTCTATGTATCCCCATACAGTATATAAAACAATGTGCTAGTTTGTCATTAAGATGCGCTTTTAAAACTGCTATCATTATATATATTTGTATTATTTTTTATAAAGAATAGATTTCATCTATTGTAAGTTGCTTCGGATGAAAGCGTCCATCTGCCAAATGATGAAGTAAATATTAGAGGTGGAACAGTTCAACTTTTTCACGGTTCGCTGTTGTTGTAATGTCTGGGAACCCAGAATGTTCATCCATCAACAGAAACATTTATTAACTGAACCCTGATTGTTTTACGTGTTATTTATAGTAAACCATATTACAGATGCTTTGTCAGATTTAAGTTGAACAGCGGACCGTCCGAGCGCGTGGAGAACCGAGTGTGGAGAACCGAACGGATCGATTGTTTTTTCCACACCTAGTAAATATTATGTAAATGTAATTCTGACCGACCTGTTCCCTTACCGGCGAACATGGCTGGGATTTTGTCTGTGGCCAGGGCTTTTCTCCTTTTTATGCGTTCCCTCTCTGCTCCTCCTTTGCGTTTACGCTCCATTTTTTGCACTATTTTCCAAGATAAAGCCTGCCTCTGGATACAGCCAATTAGGCAGGTGGTGGTCATGTGGTGGTGTCATTTTCACTCCGCGATTCGCAGTTGCACACCAGCCTATTGCAAGTCAGTCTGATCGACAGCACAGCGGCAGCCGGCAGGCCAGAATGACCATCAGGCCACCGGGAAATGTCCCGGTGCTCCCGATGGCCAGTCCGCCCCTGAGTGAAACCTCCAGCACTATATTGACCAGTGTTTCCGATTCATTGTCCAACCATTGTATATAAGTTATGAAAATGAAATACAGAAAATTTGATTATTTGATAGTTTATAGTTTAAAATGCTGTCAAATGTTTAAATCAGGGGACTCAAAAGGCAGCTAATAACATTCTCAAAACAAAGTGGGCTATTCAATTCATCTTCCAGTATCTCTGCAAGTGCATGATAGTACAGTTGGCCTCCAATAGTTCATGTCAACATTGACTTGTCTATATATATAGACAGGAAAAAACAACATATTGACATATTATATCGTGTGGGTTTGTGTTGACTGCCCCCTAGCGGTGTTATAGCGGCAGTGACGTGATGTTTACGATCTCCATGGTGACCATTACCCTAATCTCTTGCCAAGTAAAACACTTTACAAGCAGACATGAGCGTCTCTGTCACACGCACATTTCAGAAGAAAAATGAGGGCAGTAGGGGCTTCAGACAACAGAGGACATATGATTATTTGTACGGTGAGTTACGTGTGAATACTCCACAGTTGCAAATTATGACTTTTACAATATTAGAATATAATAGATATGGCTGTTATTAGAGAGTGCTGTGCCGTTTGTCATAAAAAGCTGAAAAGTGGTTGTGCTGTTTTTAGATCCAGTATATACACTATCAGCTGATGTGGATCACGCCAGGGAAAACCTCCGAGCGCAGGCCTCACTGGATCGAGTGGTAAGATCTTCCTCATGAGTGAGACCGTGATAAACTCTCCCACAACACGAAACGAGCACACACTGGTACAATACGTTCTGTTTCAGATATCGCAGATTTCTGTAATTGTGGTCCCTGCACGACAGTCACGATTTTGTCTTCCTTGAAAACACTGGAAACAGGAAAACCTCACGCTCACGCTAAGTGTTGTCTTCCACTATGGCAAGCCTTTTGACTTTTATTCATTTTCAGGATATGAACTTGTGATATTAACAATTACATTTTCACTAGTTAAAATGTTAATTCTTGATATCAGGAATTAGATTTCCACTAGTAACAATGGCAATTTTTGATATCAACAATTAAATTTCCACTAGTATAAACTATAATTTTTGATATCAAGAATTGTATTTGTACTAGTGAAATTGCGCCATTCAAATTCAATTGTTGATATCAATAATTAATTTCTTACTAGTTGAAATTCCAGTTTCACATATCAAGAATACAATTCTTACTAGTGAAAATGCAAATTTCTGATATCAACAATTACATTGTTATTAGTCCAAATGTCTATTCTTGATATCAACAATTGAATTGCTACTAGTAAAAATATTCATTTCATGAATGTGGTTGTTACTAGTAAGAAAGCTGTTTTAGATATCAGAAATTATCTTGATATCAGGAATTCACATTCATGACATCAGAAATTAATATTTTTACTAGTAGCAATTCAGTTGTTGATATCAAGAATTAACGTTGTTACTAGTGGAAATCTAATTCCTGATATCAAGAATTAACATTTTAACTAGTGAAAATGTAATTGTTGATATCACAAGTTCATATCCTGAAAATAAATAAAAGTCAAAACGGCTTGCCATACTTCCACTGCCAGCTGAACTCTAACTCTGACCAAGTGCGAACTAAATATAATTTATTTGGACACTTAAATTATTAAATCCGAGCTGAATCCCCCCAAACCAACTCATTGAAGTATGACTTATGCCTACATGTAATTTCATAATTATTTCTATTGCCTTTCACATATCATATAATCATATATATATCAGGAATTGCACATTTGTTATGATGAAATAATTTTGTATTAACTTTATGTAATTTTTTATGTAACTTTTTATGTAATATTGAAAAACATACTATAGTTAAAATTATTATCAAGTTGTACAGTCAACATATCAAAATAAGTGTACTTCTTTAAAGCTTAACAAATGATTATTTTAAAAAATTATTTCAAAATGTTCTATAAAGTAAAACTTTTAAATTGATATTAAAGTGCACTTATTAAATATTGACATATATATATATATATATAGGTCAATGACCAGGTAATTTTTTGTCCAAAGGCCTTAATAAAATAAAAAAACAAAAACAAAGAGATGACATCCAAAGTATGTAAGGTAGTACAAATAGATCTCTTTTATTTTATGCAAAAGATTTCATTTTATTCTGGCACGATTTTATAACATTATATATCAACATAGTGCAAAATGGTATTAAAATCATGTGTAGAGGTCATTTTGTTTTTGCTTTGTTATGAGAATGAATGTCCAGAAAAAGAATTTCATTGATGTCATCCAGAGTAAGTCATGTTGTCAATATCATGTGACATAATTCAGATACCTGCAAAAGATCACATGGTCGTGATGCAAAAAAGTGTGTTTTAATTGATTATAAAAAACATAGTCTCATCGTTAAACTTCAAAATTAATTATTTCTCCATTATGTTTTTTATTCGTCAATGACCGATATATACACACACACACACACAAGAGAGCAAAATACTGTTCGGTTGGCAAAGGGGTAAAATGCTGCAAGTCTGAACTGCTAAATTCTTTTAGCTTATCAAAATAAACAAAAAAAAAAAAGAGGAAGACCCTGCAGAGACTGGCGTGATTAGTTCAAGTTATTACAGGTCTCTCTGGGATACTTGACCCTGATTGGTCAATTGCAGCATCATGTGGTCAATTAAATATAATGGCCACTAAATAGGCTGCATTTGTCCCTGGCAGCCAGTGTCCTATATTGTCTTAGTTTCATGTCCCTTTCTTCTCACACAATTTCTCAAATCAACTGTATTCCAGGTCCATTTATTTACTTATTTGTTATTTACTCATTTACTTATTTACTTATCTGTCTTGTATCAAGCATTCAGGATAACGTACAGCCAGTCATCACCACATTATGAATTCAATGTCTGTCCAAATTACTCTATGACTCTTCTTATCTATGTTCTCTTTTTCTCATGCTCTGCATAATATTATATATCCACAGGATTGTAAGCATGGATTAGGTAACAAATTAAAATTATTTGATATTAATGGCACACATGAATTTAAAGAGAAGACAAGATAGGCTCTTTTGCAAAGCTCTAGTTGTGGTTCTGTGCCTCTGCTACTTTTGACAGCCTGTTTCATTCACAGGGTCAGAGAAAGAGGGGATAACTGATCATAAAACACCAAATTATGACTGGTGTTGTGAAAAAACATAACAAACATAAGTGTACTAAAAAACAATATGACCTATGATATGTCCCTTTAAGAGTACAAACAATTGTGTTTTGTTTCTATTAGCGGAAGGTCCCAGAGTTTAACTCCATGTTTAGTAATCTTCCGCACCACCCCCGTTATACGTTTCGCCTTGAAGCCACTGACCCTGTGCCTGCATTCATTGACCGGCGTTGGCGGGGCTACGCTGAGCAGAGGAGGCATGTCCTGCAGCGACTGACAGGGTAAAATTCACCAGATCACCATTTGAAGACAATAGTAGTTTATAAATATTATAATACGTGGGTGAAACACAAAAACACTGACACATTGCACCTCAAAACCAAAAGAAAAAAAAAATGTTTTGACTGAAGACAACTATTTTTATTACCACCCTTTTTGTATTGTGACATTTTGTGACACACTGCAATTTTAAGCACATTTCCCTCACAAATATTCCACCAAATGATTGGACTGTTTATTTATTTAGTGGAGTTACAGTATTTCGAAAGTTGATTTTATTAAAATGTTTTTGAAAGAAGTCTTCTCACGTAGTATATGCAAAAAACACAGTAAAACAGTAATATTGTGAAATACTATTACAATATAAAATATATAGACCTATTTTAAAATGTAAAAGGTGGCAGAAGTCATTACTCCAATTATTCCAATCTTTATAAATGTCCTTAATGTCTCTTTTGATAAATTTAATGCAACTTTATAAAAGTATTAAAGGGGTTCTATTATGCTTTTTTTTGCATTTTCAACTTTCTTTAGTTAGCCAACCAAATCAGACCACATTGCTCTGGAAGAGACAGGAACTAATGCTGACTTCAAGCTTCGAAGATTAGATAGATAGATAGATAGATAGATAGATAGATGGATGGATGGATGGATGGATGGATGGATGGATGGATAGATAGAAAGATAGATGTATGTATGGATGGATAGATAGATAGATTATAGATGGATGGATGGATGGATGGATGAATAGATAGATTGATGGATGGATGGATGGATGGATGGATAGATAGATGATAGATGCATGGATGGATGGATAGATAGATAGATGATGGATGGATGGATGGATGGATGGATAGATGATGGATGGATGGATGGATAGATAGATAGATAGATAGATAGATAGATAGATAGATAGATAGATAGATGATAGATGGATGGATGGATAGATAGATAGATAGATAGATGGATGGATGGATGGATGGATGGATAGATAGATAGATAGATAGATAGATAGATAGATAGATAGATAGATAGATAGATAGATGATAGATGGATGGATGGATGGATAGATAGATGATGGATGGATGGATGGATGGATAGATAGATAGATAGATAGATAGATAGATAGATAGATAGATAGATAGATAGAAAGAAAGAAACCTTACCCCAAATGTTTTTAACGGCAGTGTTTGCTGTAATTGCATATGAATTAATAATCTTTGCATTTTTGTGTCTGTAAGGGTTGTGTCTGGGGATCATATACGTACACTGAACCCTGCTGATGTGACAGGAGTGGACCGCTGGAAGTTTTTCAAACGGTAAAAACACAAATACACAGAAAAATGAGTGACACCAGTTAAAACATATTGATTTAGCTACAATTCTTTGAACAGTTAAAGAATATAAATAAGAATAATAATTTTCTCTTTCATTTCTCCCTTTTTTCTCCTGTTGTGTTTCTCTCAGCCCACTTATTCCTTTTGCTCAACAGATTCCTCCTGATGTTGTATTTGCTTTGTCAAAGTAAGTCGTGCAGTGCTCGTCACTTTAGAGTTAATCTGTTAATAGAGTTATTGTACTCAATACTAACATGTCATATCAATTACTTGACTTTCTTTCTATCTTTCTTTGAGTCCGTCTCTGCTCTACTAATGCAACTTTTTCTCACAGATCTGACCTCCTTTCTGCTGCTGATGGAGATGATAAACGGCCCCCCACTCCGTTCCAGCGGAGCGTGGGAGTTCAGACTGACTATCGGGAAAGTGAGACACAGACAGACCCCTACACTCCAGACCATGTGATTCGTCCTGGGACAGCCTCCCCTGAGCTGCTCACACTGGCCACGCTCACATGGGGTAAACCGCATAAATATAATATAGTCACATTTATTGTATGGATTATACTGACTCTCACTAGCTCCATCATTCTTTTTTTAGTTCATGTGCCTTCTTAACTTTTAATCAAAATAACTTCTTTTGTTCGAGAAGCCGCTTCACTTGAATATATGTCACAATAGGGAAGAAAACTATAACAACTTTAGTTTCATTCCGAGCAGCAGATAACAAAACTGCAGCATAGTTATAGTTACAGTTACATTAATACTGTAGTTAATGTTATTGGTGTGAAAACAAACACTGGTTGTTTTTCAGGCCATGGGCTGCCTGCAGGGCTGGCAGAAGTGGAGATGATCATGAGGGCAAGAATGAAGAGAGCCTGGGAGGCAACTTTACCCCCGCTGAACGACCTCTCCCAGCTTGACAAGAGGAGACGGATGATGGAGGAGATGGAGAGGAAGGAGTGGGCCTTCAGAGAAGAGGAGATAGAGAAGTGAGCACTACATGTTACAGCAACCATTTCACCCAGTAGCCCAAGACTGGTTTCCCCCTAAAGCTAAGCAGGGCTGAGCCTTAGTACTGGAAGAGGTGTTAGTGAGGCCAGCAGGGGGCGCTCACTCTGTGGTCTGTGTGGGTCCTAACACCCCAGTATAATGATGGGGACACTATGCTTTGCACTATGCACTATTCTTTGGATTAGACATTAAGCCGAGGTCCTGACACTCTGTGGTCGTTAAAAATCCCAGGATGTCTTTCGAAAAGAGTAGGGGTGTAAAATTTGCCCCCTGGCCTCTGTTCATCATGGCTTCCTAATCATCCCGATCATATAGTGATTGGCTTTATCACTGTCTCCTCTCCACCAATCAGCTGGTGTGTGGTGGGCGTTCTGGCGCAATATGGCTGCCGTCTCATCATCCAGGTGGATGCTGCACATTGGTGGTGGTTGAGGAGATTCCCCCCTTCCATATGTAAAGCGCTTTGAGAACCTAGAAAAGCGCAATATAAATGTAAGGAATTATTATTATTATTATTATTACCTGAAGGAATAGTTTGCCAAAAAACAAAAATACTGTCATCATTAACTCACAATGTAAATGTGATTTTTTGTGTGACACTCTTTCATATTAATAACAGTGAATAGGGATGGAGTTTGTCAATTTACAAAATGACAACGAAAGTACCATATAAATTTCATTAAAGCAGGAAAGGTCCATATTGATTTTTGTTGTATGGAGAAATATCCCTGAAACATTTTTTTTTTCAAAATATCTCCTTACGCAGATGAGTACCGTATTACTTTTTTGGGGTAAACGTATTTCTTTAACAACAGTATAATGAAATACTTTCTGTACTTCTGCAATGAACAAACACGTACATGCTGACTTTTGTTTTACTTGTGTTTTATTAGGCTGCAGGAGGCACGACTGACCCTGCTGGTACAGCTCTTGCGTCAGAGGGAGGAGAAGCAGGAGGAAGTCAAGATGGAGCGACTAGACGTGAGCTTTTCCAAGCACCTGCAAGAGAAGGAGGCACGACTTGAGAAGATACGCAAAGACTACATCATTTGTGAGCCCACAGTTACATAAATCATCATCATTATGTAGCACTTTAAAGAGCCCATTGTATTTATGTCTGTCCTTTTGAAATCAGAATTGAATTTTTTTTTTTTTGCTTTTAGACCATGTGTTTGCTTTGAGACCTTATACTATATAAATATAACAGGGATGTGATTTTTCCATATTTAATGCATTTTAAATTTAAAGCTAAGTATATACTGTATAGTCTGACATGTTGTGTGTTTAGGCCTATTCACACCACAGCGACAGACGGCAACAGACACTTCGTCGGGTTTTGTCGGATCAGTGTGTTACCCTGTCGGAGTCTGTTGCCATCTGTCGAACTTGTTTTCACCGATTGAACATGGTGAATCGGAAGTCTTCACAAATTTGGAAATAGAATGATTTATAAATCTGTTGTCAACAAAAGAGAAGATTTAAAGGGATACTTCACCCAAAAATGAAAATTCTGTCATTATTTACTCATGTCACCATCATGTTGTTCCAAACCTGTAAGACTATCATTCATCTTCGGAACACAAATGAAGATCTTTTTGATGAATTCTGAGAGACTTCTATCCCTCCATTGACAAATACACAACTGACACTTTGATGCTTCAATAAGTTCATAAAGAATTTGTGAAACTAATCCATATGAATTGAGCAGTTTAGTCCAAATTTTCTGAAGAGACACAACCGCGTTATATGATGAACAGATTTAATTTAGTCTTTTATTCACTTATAAACAGTCATCAACTCACACAACAGTTGTGGTAAACGGAAGCTCATGCATGCTTGCTAGATGTGCGAGAACCAATAAGGTTTGTTCTTCCACGTCAAGCAGGTATGGTTCAGCTTCTGTTTATGTTCTCTGATCAATGTTTAAATATGAACAAAAGCCTAAATTCAGTCTGTTCAGCATAAAGAATGATCATATGTCTTCAGAAAATTTGGACTAAACTGCTAAATTCATATGATTATGAATTAGTTAGTTGTAATGATTAGTTTTACGATCTCATTATGAACTTTTTAAAGGAGCAGAAATCTCTCAGATTTCATTTAAAATATCTTCATTTGTGTTCCGAAGATAAATGAAAGTCTTACAGGTTTGGAACAACATGAGGGTGAGTAAATGATGACAGAATTTTCCTTTTTGGGTGAACTAACCGTTTAAGTTCCCTTTCGTTTGTTTGCATGTGTGTGGGAAGTCTTGTTCTCTTTGTTAGGAAGTTTATCTACTGCCTCGTGTGTTGAGAATGACATCAAAGAGTAATGAGCAGTGTGTTCTGCCATGCCCTTGTTATATACAATCTTTGTGCTGTCTGCTTGGGAGTGGAGCATGCTCTATCAGATCTCGAGGGAACCAATTGCCCTCATTGTGAGAATCTCACTTTGAGGAAACTCCACTCACGTCTTTGGTTCTGAGGAGATGGGTGGCGACCCAGATACCTTGAGAGCCACTTGCACGTCTACAGCCCAATCTTGAATTCAAGAAACTTTAGTAAGTGGTTACTTGTACAGTAGACAAGTGAAAATTAGAATGGTTAACTGTCGTTTCTCAGATTCAGTCCGAGGATTGGTTTGTTACGATAGATATGATAGATAATTACCTACTGTCATGTTGAGATTTTGCCACAATACAAGAAGCATCTCAGGTTTGCTTTCAGGAGTGAAGTGTACCAGTATTGTGTACTTCCCTTTGGGCTAGCCTTATAACCCGACACAATAAGAAGTGCATAAATACAGCTCTGGCTCCTCTGTGACTCCTCTGTGACTCCATACTCACTCAAAGGCTTCTGGGTCTTATGCTAGCAGCCGCCAACATCTTACCATTGGGGCTCCTACACATGACGCTGTTTCAGTTGTGGCAAAAGAGCAGTTGGTGCTATCCATTGTGCAACCCCCTGGGGTTACACGTAGAGGACTTTGGGACGCACGTTAGGGGTATGTTGTTGGCAGAAGTTGGTAACGACAGCCTCTCTCACGGGTTGGGGAGCGATCCTGGTATTTCTTGCTTTGAGGTTCTTTCTCCCAGAAATGAGGGGTTACCATGTGTTGGTGTAGACAGACAGTAGTCTCATATATAAATCATCAGGGTGGTCCCTCGTGCCCTCTGTTCAGGTTGATGGAGCAGATCCTGCTCTGGGCTCAGGGCAGACAGCTCTCTCTGAGGGTATTCTGCATTCCAGGGCATATGAATGTGAGCAGACATCCTGTCGAGGCAAGGGCTGAGGCCTGGGAAATAGAGATTACTTCTTACCCAGAAGTAGTGGCACAAATTTGGCAGAGGTTCGGCATAGCGGATGTAGGTCTGTTCGCCGCCAAGGAATCAACCCACTGTCTTCCATGGTTCTCCCTCTTACCTCCAGTTCCAATAGGGCTGGATGGAATGGTACAGACGTGGCTGAAGCTACGTCTGATTGCCTTAGAGTTCTACCCAGAGTTTGTCAGGACAGAATTCACCTATTGCTACTCCATTCTGGCCAGTCCAAGTGTGGTTCTTGGACGTAATATCTTTCCTGGAAGGCTCTCCGTGGGAGATTCTGACCAGAAGGAACCTTCTCTCCCAGGCTCGGGGCACAATCCCAGCCTGAAATATGGAAGCTGTGGGTCTGGTCCCCTGAGCTCATACCAGATCATAGACTCAGGTCTCTCAACTGAGGTTGTCGAGACCATTCTGAATGCTAAAGTTCCCTCCACTAGAAAACTGTATGCCCTAAAGTGGCATCTCTTTGAGTGCACAAGGCAAAAAGATGTATGTCTATATACAGAAAGTAGTTCATTCTTGGTGCCAGAAAGTCTCAAAAAATATATATCAAACAGCATCTACATCACCACAAGTTGTTTGGGAGGGTTTCAAGACAAATCCTCTGTTCCAGCATTTTCAGTTCTGGAAATTCAAACAGGACTGGGTTCTATGGTCATACGAAACTAAAAAAAGATTTTTTTGGCCGCAAACTCATGAGATGGGTTTGGTGGACACAGGGATAAAATAGTAACCTGTGTGTACAATTAAATATATTGCTGGATCTGTAGGATGCTGAGGGCTTATTTTTCTGCCAGAGGTCCTGGACATGTTGGACATCAAATAAATGGCATTATAGATTATAGATATATGAAACACCAAAAGATAAAAAATCAATACATGTCCACCTCTGCTAGAAATCCATGGTTGAATCTTCCATCAGGATGATCCCAATGATCAATATTCCAAAGCAAACATCAAAATCAACACAAAAATGGGCCACTGAGCACAATATGAAGGTTCTGCCATGACCATTCCAGCCCCCTGACCTGAATCTTGTAAAAAACTGGAGAAGAATTTATCAACATTTGAAGGATCTGGAGAGATTCTATATTAAGGTCTTTGAACTCTTGTCAGGTGTTCTCCAAACTCAACAGGCATTATAGGAGGAAATTCTGAGCTGTTATCCTGGCAAAAAGAGGTTGTAAAAAGCATTGAATAAAATGGTGCCATTAATTGTAGCCAATGTGTATTAGAGAAAAACATTAATTTCATAATGAGTTTTCCCCTCCATTTTCAATTGTTTAATGAAAGGTAAGATTTTTGTGATTGTTTTTAAATAAAAGGTCAAAATGATTAATAACACAGATTTATTTTCACAGGGTGCTAATAACCACAACTGTATTTGTTTAAATCAGATTATCCTGATTTATGAAATTAGCCTTTACAAACAGACATAATTTTACATTTCATGTCTTCATGTTTCTCACAGCAATGCGGAAACTTCTGGCAAAGCGGAGGAATGTGGAGGGAAAGCTGGAGAGACGTGATATTATAAAGGATTATTCAGATTATGGGTCTCAGACATACGCTCCTCTGTCTAGGAATGGCCAGTTTCCTGAGCGAAATTCCAACCGCAATGTGGTCAAAAGTCACTTTCTCAGCACGTATCAAGGTCTGATTCTGTTTGCAGATCAGTTAGTTCACTGTTTTCCTTCTGACTACTCATAAACTATACACAGTAACGTTTCTTGTTAATGTTCTGATATTTTTATTTTCATATCATGCTTTGTAAATATATATATTTTTTAAATTTTAAGATTTGTCTTTCTTTTTTTGTCTTTCTTTCTTTTAAATGTTTTTTTCCTCCTTCTTCCAATGACTTTTCTATGAGTTTTCTAAGCAATTACAATGTTTTCTAAACTTACAATATTCACCTGGTGGATGAAGAAACTTTCAACTGAATAAAAATTCTCTCCAGATCAGAATATTACAAAGATTTAAGGGTTGGATCTTTTCATACACTGGCAAGCACCACTGACTTTTATTTGATCTCATTTAAAATAAGCAGTAAAGGCCTGCAGTAACATCTCTGTGTTTCTTAGGTCTGTTAGAGCTGGAGGCAGGTTTTTCTCCATCTGTCATGGAGCCTCAAATTAAGGTGCCAAGACCTAAAGTGACTAAAGGCTTCATCACACGCTCAGCCCGCAGAGAACTGGAGCTCATGAAGACTCATCAGGTAAAGAGCTGTTGGGTGCTTTTCACACTTACTCGCTGTGGGAAGAGATTTATGAAGTGACAGATATCTCCCGGATCTCTCCTTTCCCACTAGGCTCTGAAAGATGAAAAGGTCTGCAGGGTGGAAAAGAAGCCTCTGCGGTTCCTCTTTAAGACGGAAAAACCTGCTCCACGACCTCTAACCCCTGCAGTGGATGAGCCCCCTGAGGTACAGCCCACGGTCATACTGTAGACAATTCATGACTTCCTCTGACATGCAGTTTGCAAGTCAAAACGTGTCTGAATACGGGTGGTTTGGGTAGGTATGAGCACACATTCGGTTCTCTAAGCTCACTTGCATGTTCAAGAAAATAATTATACTTAAGTGTACCTAAATACAGTGCAATTTCATGATTTTTGTAATAATGTCAAATTAAAAGTTATACTCTAAAATGTAATTGTAAATCTTGAGTTGTGCTTTAAAGAAGTACACTTGTTTTGATGTATTGACTAACTTACTAAAGCACATACTAAACTACTCGATTATAATTTTAACTGCAGTGTGTTTTTTGTTATTAGATTTAAAGTTAATATATTTTAAATGTGCTTCTTAAGTGTCAAAAAACACTCTAAAGTTTAATATAAATTTGAACTATAATATATGATTATTTAATTCCAATTAACATGCAAGTTCCCCAAAACATTACATTCAGGTCACACTTAATTGTCCAAAAGTAAATTGTGTCTGTAATAAGTACTCTTTTAAAAAAGTTTCTTTCACAATGTGGTCAAAGGTCTTAAAAGAACCAAGGTGACCTGAAGATACTATAGGATACTGTTCAAACGTTTCGGGTATATGAATTTTTTTTTTTTTTTTAATGGAAGGATTTTAATGCTGTCATTCAGTAAGGACACATTAAATTGATCACGAGTGACAGTAAAGACACTTCTAATGTTACAAAAGATTTCAGTTTTATCAAAGAATCCTGGAAAAATATGTGTCAGTTTCCATAAAGTTATTAAGCAGCACAACTTTTTTCAACATTGATAATAATAAGAAATGTTTGTTGAGCAGCAAATCAGCATATTAGAATGATTTCTGAAGGATCATGTGACACTGAAGACTGGAGTAATGATGATGAATATTCAGCTTTGATCACAGGATTAAATTACAGCTAATTTAAATAATATTACTAAATATGACTTAAGTAATATTATTAATATCATCATTACATTGTATTTTTGAGCAAAAAATAATAAATGCAGCATTGGTGGACATAAAAGACTTTTAAAAACATTAAACAATCTTACTGGACCCAACCTTTTGAACAGTAGTGTATATGTGTGGACACTGGTCCTCTTTGTATCATGTATTATGCCATTCTTTTTTGTATGTCTCATTTGTCATTCTGGGATATCAGGGAGATGAGGAAAGGGAACTGGCTATCATCTTTCTGCAGAAAGTGCTCAGGGGACGATCCACCCAGAATCAGGTAAAGCTTGGTTGTTTTTGTTTTTTTCTAACTGATGTCTTATGTAGTTGTTGAATGGATAATGACGTCTGATGGTTGTCAGATGTTCGAGGGAAAAGAGAAACGATTGGAACTGATCCAAGAACTGCGTACAACCCACGCACTGCAAAAGGAGGAACAGGACAAGAAGGAGGTGGAAAAACAGGCCACACTCGCTTTGCAGAGACAGAGAGACATCCAGTCTGACACAGTAAGACTGGAGATATAAATGCTTCAGATATGACAATAAGCACCTGCTGTACCATGTGAAATTTGACAGATAAAACTACATACTTATCTCAGTTCAATCAAAATATGACTTTTGAGGCATTTACAGCATCACGTCTGCTTTAACATATACCACTGATCTTTTCAGGCTTTCATGGGATCTCATGAGTCAGTTTTTTACCATGAAAACAGTAATCATGTTTTTTTTCTGTAATTTTCAGAGCTCAAAATTCCTCCTCCCACCCCAAGAGTAAAAATTATTCAACTACTGTAATCTATTTATCATTACAGTCGGATCTTAACATTTTGTGGAGAATATTTTATTAAAAATTTATTGATAACTCATGAAAAAGTACAGCATACTGCAAATTATTTTATTAAAAAAATAATAATAAAAATATGTTTGAGCCCTTTACATAATTTAGTGCTTGTGGTCTAAATAAAAACAAGCAATGTGAACAAAACTATGATGCAAGAATTAACGATGATAACTCAATTATGAAATGTCTTTCTCTCAGGTGTCTCAGATTGAGTCCTGTATAGCTGGCCTGTCTGGAGGAGTGATCGTGGACATGCTGGACTTTTTGTCTAAAGAGTTGGTGAGGCTGCAGGAGGAAAGGCGAATCCATGCCTTCACACTATTGGCTGAGAGAGACCGGCGTATTCGTGAGGCTGAGGAGAGCGGAAGGCGGCAGATAGAGGAAAGGAGACGCAGAGAGGAGGATGAGATATTTAAACAGGTCACTAGAACATCAGTTGACAATACATCTGCTCTTATTTCAATATATGTTTTTTGTTTTGTTTGTTTGTTTGTTTTTAGAAATCAATGCTTTTTATACAGCAAGGGCACATTAAATTGATCAAAAGTGACAATAAAGACACTTATATTAAAGAAAATGTAGTATTGTTGCTTCAAAAATATTAAGCAGCACAACTGTTTTAAACATAGGAAATAATAAGAAAAGTTTCTTGAGCAAAAAAAAAGAAGGTGTATATTACAATAATTTCTGAAAGTGAAACTGAAGACTGTTAAGGTAGTTAAAAAGTTAGCTTTGCATCACAGGAATAAACTAGTTTGTCAAAACTAGTTGCTAGCACAGTTTACCATGTTTATAACATTTAACACTTCGCTAGCATTATTTACCATAATTGCTCACAATTTTCTAGCATTAACTGTTATGAAGATCTGTGACATTAACACACTGCTAACAAATTTTAGCATGTTGCTAGCATGTCTCTACCATGAAACATGCTAACATGTTTTACCATGTTTCTAGTATGAATTAGCAAACAGCTAACATATTTTAACATATTGCTAACATACCATAATCTACCATTAATCAACACATATGTTAGCATTTGTAGCTAGCATGTTTGCATTCATTTCTAACATGTTTCTAACATGATTTAAATCTGCCAGCATGTTTTAACATGTTGCTAGCATGATTTAGCATTGTTATCATTTTCAAACATGATTTAACACATTGCTAGCTTGTGTCTAGCATTAACAGTGTTAACATGTTTCTAAGATCAATTTGCGCATTGCTAGCATGTTTTAACATGTTGCTAACATGATTTAAGATGTCGCTAACATGTTTCCAGCATGAATCAACAAATCGCTAACATGTTTTAACATGAATTAAAACATTGCTAGCATGTTGATATTTTTGAGCAAATAAATGGAGCCTTAGTAAGAGACTCTGATTGACGTCAAACATTTGAACAGTAGAACATAAAAATGGTTGTTGTTATTTTTTTCCACAGAATTCTGCACTTGTCACAAAGCAATCAAAATTCACCATGTATTTTTAATGTGTGTCCTAGTTGTGCACATTTTCATCTTGTACTGCAACCAGCAGCTTTTCAATCTTCTTTTTCTCTTGTGTATCAATTTATCTTTTGGTAACAGGTGGTAAAGGTGCATCAGGACACAGTAGACATGTACCTGGAAGATGTCATCCTGGGCTCCATTATCCAGACAGCTGATGTCCAGGCCAGAGAGGAGATACACCGTAAAGCTGAGGAGCTGAACAACATCACCTATGCCATGGAGGAGACGTACGTTTCTAGTCTCGAATGCTATGCTATCCAGTTAAAACCAGTTTCAAGATCTCACAACTAAACTACTTATTGATGACAATGAACAAACAAAACAAACCACTTCACTGAACTTTCCTGGAAAAAAAAGAAAAAAAAGGAATGAAATAAATAAATGCACCTTTAGATTTCAATACATTGAAAAGATTGTATCAACCCTGTACTGACGTTCAAAAGCTAAGGCATGTCCATCACTGTCAGTCGCATGCAGGGATTTTTTATTATAAGATTCAAGATCATTGGTGCCAAAGATGTATGAATCACATGAAAATAGACCCAAACAGTGTTGACATGAATGTTTAATTATTTTAATCTTAATCTCTCCATTCATTCATACTGTCTTTGAGCATTTAGTAAAGACAGAAAATATGAAATAGAAATCTTGATTAAAACAATCTGATTAAAAAGCGCATGTATGGTGCACATGACTCACTTCCACTTTCAGCATGTGCTGAAAATAAAATATACAAAGCCATGCTTAGATTTGTCTACAGGGTGACTTCCACCTATTGTGCTCTGCTTGTTCAAAAACTTAATAACCTTCTTATCCTTTGATGCAAAAGGCAGAGAAACACGGTTACAGCCCAAGAAATATGAAATATGTAATGAAAATGTCCCCAGGTTCCTTCCCCCAATAAATAATAAATTATGGATGTCAGATGTGACAGCACAGCTGTGGGAAGCCACTCGACACTGTGTATTTGCAGACATATAAATCAACTAATAAACATTGTATGACCAAGTCACAAAGATCATTGTTATGTTTCCATTGTTTTAGAGCATGTTCTTTGTCACAAACAAAATGAATGAGCTCTAATGGACCTGTGTTGTGTCTTTCTTGTCTGTGTATACGTGCAGGAGGAACAGTCAGCAGTCAGAAGAGATTGTGGCAGAACTGGTCTACAGATTCCTCATTCCTGAGGTCCAGAAGATTAATGTCAGAGAAAGAGGTAGGTTATTCAATCAGGCAGATAATCAGTAAAATACCAAACTATTACAGGCCAAGCCAAATTAGTCCTCAATGTCATTATCTTCACTATTTTCTCCTTTGCCATTTAAATAAAGCATGGTTGTTTTGCTGTGGAACACAAGGATTTAAGGAACAGAATGAATCATGTTGCTCTTGTACATACAGTCAATCCATGCTATACTGTATGTTTCAAACTTATTACGAGAAATTATTAAATTTAAAGGAGTGTCATTTCTACCTGAATACATCTTTGGATAAATCAACCTCCAAATAACTGGGTACTTAAACTTATTCTTAAATCTGTAATCTGGATTGGAAACATTATAAACTCTACAATACTTGGTCAGCTTGAAGTCGAGTGACATGAGGATACGTATATTGTATTTTTTTTTGTCACTGCTGAGATGTATAAACATGGCATAAAAGCTGCAGTCATGGCCAGTTTCTAAGGTTACAGACCAAACAACCTCAGAGAACCAAGCCATATTCAAAAATGAGCACTGTTTCCAGGCTAGTTCTACACAGCTTTTCAGTTAATTGGCATTAACTCATCTGATTTGAAAAGCCTCATGCAGATCTTTTCATGCAAAAATTGTCACCTGACCAGTATTTGTGAAGCTTGACTTTTTATTGACCTGTGAGTTTGACATGTGTATAGTATGTGTGTATATCACAGTTGCAGTCATGCGGCCTGTGTTATATATTCATTCAATTATCCTAGATATTTTCCATGACCAGTTTTTAATTTGCCACTTCTATTTCCCCATTGTTTGCTTCTGGGCAATACAGACCTTGTTCATACAAATTCATTGACCACATGACTTTATACTGAGAATAAAAGAAGAAATTATTCTACTGTTTCCTACACACAATGACATTAAAATGAATATTTGTTGGCATGAAGGGATAGCTCACTAAAAATTAACTTCCTCTCATTCATTTACTAACTACCATGCCTTTCAATCCAATATGAAAAGCAGAAGAATGTTATGAAGTGCTTTTCATACAGTAAAAGCAGGTTGTGACCATGACTGTCAGCCTCTATAAACAACATAAATGATCTGAAAGGAACATGAAAGCGTTCTTAAGTGTTCATACTTAATTGTAAAAAAAAAAAATAATTTGTTGAATGGTGCTTTTATAATGCAACCAAAGAAGTAGCAGTTATTAGAGTCTCCCATTAAAGATCTTGGCTTTTGTTGAGTATGAGTCATTACATTAGACTTTTAATGATATTTTGTCTTTTTTTGACATTTCTGTATTTAACTGGAAACATGAGGATCATCAGTCAATTGTGAGCCAGATTTCTACTTGAAACCAAATTGCGTATATTTTTCAAGACTTTATTGCTATTTAATATATTATTTAATAGTGGCATTTATTTGCTTTAGAACCTATTGGAAATCAAATGACTTAAAACACAGTGCGAAAATGGTTTATTGTACAAAAGTAAACAAAAAATTCCCTAAAATCAAAAACTGAAGTTAATTTAGATTAATAATATTAATATAATATCAAGTGTAGTAATACTAATTATTAAATATTTATAAACAGTGTTTTAATTATTTAAAATGATTAACTATCTATTAATTTCTATAACCAGTAATTCTTCACACACATCCACACACACACACACAAACTTGGCATGACCCATGTTTTTGTTGCAAGTGAACCCACATACAATATTGTTATATTATCTATAACCTCAGGGCATGTTACACAACCTGTCCATGTTGACATCTGTCTAATGTGGCTGTTTTTACCTGATGAATTTGTGCCAAAATCCCAGGCCTATTATATTTAACCCTGTTATAGTTGTGCTGATTTTCATTTCTTGTTATTTTTCTGCCATAAAAATATCTGGGCATCATAAACCATAATTCCCTTTCAAGGGAACTCGCGCTGCGTCGAGAGTTTGACGCTTTGGGAACGTTCCTGTGAAATCAGTCCAATGGTGTCGCGGGACATCAGAGGCTGGTGACGTCACGACCAGGAAACCATAAAGCACGCTCAAACAGTGCAGCGCTAGCTTCTGTGTCTTCAGTAGCACTTTATGTGATCTTGTGTGTCTTATTTGGTGCTGTCTTTCTGTTAAACAAGCACTATTATTATGGTGAGCAAGCAGCATTTTAGACTGTGTGTTCCTCCCTGCCCTCGTTACATCACAGGTGGGGATACACACAGTTTACACGCAGCGGAGCATGCACGGTCAGTACTCGAGGGTGATGGCTGTGAGCAGTGCGAGCCGCTTCCCTTGCGGACTCTCCGCTCCCACCTGGCGCTCTTTGAGGAGGGCGCTCAGGGTCACGATCCTTGTGGTTCTGGTCCTGCTGCTGCAGAGGCACAGCGGCGATCTAGATCATGGGGATCGCAGATGGATCTGGGTTAGAGACGGGCCCAGCCTTATCTCTGCCTTCACCTGTCAGATCCAACGCTTTCTCTCAGGGTTTGGAAGCACATGCTGGACGCTTATGTCCACAGAGCTACCCCGTGCCGGAAGATGGAGCAGTTGTTTGTGTGCTTCGGACCCTCCCCAGCATCTAAGCAGAGAATGAGCTAGTGGATGGTCGAGGCTATATCACTTGCTTACCAGTCGGCTGGACAGCCCTCTCCGATGATGGTCCATGACCACTCTACCCGAAGTATGGAGGCCTCTAAAGCTCTGCTCTCTGGAGTATCTTTGCAGGACGTCTGTGATGCGGCGGGCTGGTCCTCGCCGCACACATTCGTCAGATTTTATGACCTAGACTTGAGCTCCACTCCTGGGGCTCAGGTACTCTCGTCTTAGGCCCACTCGATCACACTAGACAGTCATTGGTCAGTATGGCTGCGTGGGTATAGACGTTCCCAAAGCGTCAAACTCTCAACGCAGCACGAGTTCCCTTGACAAGGAACGTCTCAGTTATGACTGTAACCTTAGTTCCCTGAAGAGGGAACGAGATGCTGCATTGCCCTCCATACTTCCGGCATTCCTGTCAGCGACTACTTCAGACCTTTCGAAGCTAGTGCTGAACTGTTTGAGCCTGCTTTATGGTTTCCTGGTCGTGACGTCACCTGCCTCTGACGTCCCATGACACCATTGGACTGATTTCACGTGTGCTTCATGACACACTCACGCGGAGCATTCTCAAAGCGTCAAACTCTCGACGCAGCGTCTCGTTCCCTCTTCAGGGAACTAAGGTTATAGTCGTAACGAGACGTTTGCCCCAAACATGGTGGGATGGGATGAAGCCCCTTAAAGGGTTTATTAACCCAAAAATGTAATTTCTGTCATTAAGTACTCACCTTCATATCGTTCCAAACCCGTAAGACCTTCGTTCATCTTCAGAACACAAATTAAGATATTTTTGATTAAATACGAGGTTTTCTGAACCACACAAAGGCAGCAATGTCATTGCACCTTTTGAGGTCCAGAAAGGTACTAAAGACATCGTTAAAATAGTCCATGTGACTACAGTGGTTCAACCTTAATGTTATGAAGCAACGAGAATACTTTTTCTATACAAAATTTCTTTTCAACAATTTCTTTTCTCCCCTGATATTCTCTTACATTGTTGACGTAGTAAACAGTGCAGCGTCGTGTTTAGATACGAACGCCGGCTCATTATTGGCCAGCTCCTGCGTCATCATCAAATACATACGTTGTGCTGCTCACGTGTGCAGTGTCGGCCAATACCAAGCAAGCGTTCGTATGTAAACACGTTGAACTAACCCTAAACTAGGACCGATATAGTTCATTGTTTTGCGTACTTTGCGAATGAACGCAAAGTTTCTCAAGGGAATGCATACGTTTTTAACGCAAAGGTTTTTGGAATGAACACAAAGTTTCAGGGAAAAACAAAATGTTTGTGAGAGAGCGCAAAGGCATTTTTTCCCACTCAATCCTTAAGTGCCCCCAATTCATCAGATGCATATCAATTTTTCAGCAGTAATTTATTTCTTTTTATTATTTTTCCATTTAGAAATGTTTTTTAGGTTTTGTGTGCCACTCCATCAGAGCATATGTACGAGCCAATCTTTGGTTGCGACCCACCAGTTTAAAACCACTTTAAAAATGGCTCATTCTCTTTTAGTTCGCCAGAGCCAGAGAAGGCATCTGCAAGCAGCTCGTTCAATCATCAGTAGCAGTCCAGGATCTTCTGCGGTTTCCCAGCCCCCATCGCCCTCAGACAGAGCCTCTTCAGCAGCCCTGAATTACATACTCAGCCAAGTAGAGGAGGCTGTTCCAAGAACCATGACCCCAAGAGACCCTGGACCAGCACAAAACAATCTGACCAGTGATCCAACTGCAAACACTCCCGACGGGAATAGAAAACATGCAGATTAAGCCCAAGAGCAGCACTACAAAACATTAAAAAGTCCTAAATGTTAGTATTAGTTATAGTTGTCTTGTTTTTTTTCCTACAGTACTTGTAGAGTCAAAATGAGTGACAGAGTGAATGAACTATAGAGCAGCTCAAGTCCAAAGTCAAAAGTTAATGTTTACAAAATAAAACCAGCATTTAAATTATCAGTAAATCACACTTTTACATTAATAATGAATCACATTAAAGTCTGTAGGCTATTCTGTACTCTGTAGTACAGCATAGCTTAAAAGTAGAGACTTTTAGACATCTTTAAGGAAAATAATTTTAGGTACATGTAGATATAGACCTAGTGTGTTTATCTCCTGAAATGACAGACAGATTGATATGAGAGATGTACTAGGCCTATTATATCCTGTTTCTCACATGGCCCAACAGAGGACCTTATTGTTCCTTATAAAAACCATGAACAACTTACAACTAAATACAAACTCATTTGCATTTGCATGATGAAAGCTCAAATTCCTACAATCTTGCCTTCTGTTTGAATATCTAGATCATCCATATGAACTGTGCTATTATGAACTGAACAGGCAATAATAACTATGGTGTCCAATCCTGCTGCTGCAGGGCCAACATCCTGCAGATTTTGGTCCCAACTGGCCAAAAACACACTTGCCAATCCCGAAGACATTGATTAGCTGATTCAGGTTTGTTTAATGAGAATTGTAGCTAAACTCAAGGACAGTGGACATCCAGGTCCACCCCTGTTGTAAAGGAAATATGTGTATTTTAATGCACTAAAAGAATATTGCTAAAGCCTTATGTAACTTCACTTTTTTGACAGAAACAGAAATAGTAAGAGTTGTAGGTTTGCTATTACAAAGTCAGCTTTCGTCTAAGTGAAGATGGCCATAAATGGTTAAAGATGAAGCGTGTACATTCGGTGCCACTTTCACTTTTTTTTACTTTCACCATTGAATCACCAAACTGAAGACTGAAGAGGGTGCAACTAAAAAGACATTATAGAGCAACATTAAGGGAACGTTCCATGTTATCATTTTGCAAACATTATGGGAATATTAATTTGTATGTCCTCCAAATCATTGAAAAATAAGTAGTAACATTAAAAAAAACATAAAGATTAGAAAAACGTTCTATAAACAATGTATAATTAATGTTGTGCTAATTTTGAGAATGCTATTAGTGTAGCAGATAACTTTTAACAAACATTCTATTATTAATGGAATAATGCTTGTTCATAACTTTGGAAGAACCTTACCAAAACGTTAACTAAAGTTCTGAGAACATTCCCTGTTAGCTGGGATGACTGTGTCATTGGATATTTCACCCAAAAATGAAAATTCTGTCATAATTTACTCACCCTCGAGTTGTTCCAAACCTGTATGAATTTCTTTCTTCTTCTGAACATAAAAACACATATTATGAAGATCATGGGTAACCAAAAAGTTGATGAACCCCATTCACTTCCATTGTATGGAAAAAATAAAATAAAAAATACTATGTAGCCAAAGTCAGTGGGGTCCATCAACTGTGTGGTTACCCATTATCTTCATAATGTGTTTTTATGTTCAGAAGAAGAAAGAAATTCATACAGGTTTGGAAATTTTCATTTTTAGGTGAACTATCCCTTTAAGTGCTCGAGCACCGATAGTGTGTGGAGACCCATGTGGATTTGCTCCGTTTATTTATGTTGTAGTGTACTTGTAGAACTAAAACTAAAATGATAAACAAAATGAAGTTTCTGTGCACTATTTATTTTAATTAGTTGCAGTTTAACACTGGCGAAAGTTTCATATATCGAGAGGTAAATTAGCAATGTTGCTATAATCCAGCTTGTTTACATTTTGTATATGATGTTTATTAATATGCGTACTCCCATCAGATAAACAAATAAAGTACAGTAAAGGTGTAGAATGATAGTAAATTAATATCAATACAGTGCTGCCTTGAAAACAATATAGACTACCTACTGCAGTAGAAGTAGTTGCATAATTTTCTACAAAAATAAATTGCATAATACGATCCCTAGTTTGCCCCGCCTGCGATTGGTTGTTTCCTTCTGTTTCCCTTCCCTCTGGACTTCCAAACAGTCCAATCTTTAGACTGATGAGGAAATTAGGAAAAAAATAAGCAACAGCTTTCGTCTCTATAGCGAGAACCTAGGACATGACTTCTCGTTTTCCCGTCAAGCATGTCCTTCTCAGGACATCTGTAACCAGGAAGTAAAAGTGAGTCCGCGATCAGTTGCGTGCGCTATACATGCTTTAAAAAATCAGGACTACAATTCAGTACATGTGAAACCTACCGTGACATGATTCATGTCGGAGCGGGAGCTCGGTGTGCATAGTCATGTTGAGGCATTACGTGAATGTCCTGCTGATATGACATGGTAAGTGCTTTTGTATTTATTTCCAAAAGTAAAGTTGATCGCGAGACGTGACAACAACTGACAACATATGAAATAAATGGTGGCGCTTGTAAACTTTGCAGCGCGGTGTGTGTTTGACGGCATTTTAATATACTGTACTATTGAGAAGTCGTCTCAAATGTCAAATCAAGCGATTTACAAACTTTTGCTGTCAGTATAATATGTTTTAAAGCAGCTGAATGTAATCAAAGCGATGTGCGGAACTTGACTGCGGTTGTAAATGGGTCACAGTAGGAAAGGTTTTTTATGCAATAATATTGAAATGAAACAATAAAGAAATGAATTGAAATAGTAGTATTTATTAAGTTTAACATTTGTCAGTGCATCTTTATTCATCTGTAATATAAATAAGATGTTAAAATTCAGTGTACTGGATGACACTGAGGTGTAACAGAATTTGGATTTTTGTGAAAGACAAAACTTCTGCTTCAGCTTATATTGCAGGGTATCAATATATAAAATAGGGAGCTTAACCAGTGAATTTAACCGCAATTATTCACAACATTTACTTATTTTTTTTTCTCAAATGATATAACAATAAAAGTGAAACTTGGGTTGCCACACCACGAAAAGGTGAAGTTATGAAATAAGAGCAATAAACTCAGACTGTTGGTTGATTATCAGACTTTTACATGATTTCAGAATGGCTTCTTTTTCCTTTGACACTGAACGACCTCTTAAAAAACACTAAGACATAGTTCCTTTTAATATAACACAAGCAACACTGAAAATGCCAAGAAAACACACACACACACAAACACACACACACACACACACACACACACAAATATATATATATATATATGAGCTTGGTATATGTTTATTTAAAGATGTAATGGTAAAATCCAAATCCAGATTATTACGCTGTATGACAATTTTACAATTTGTAACATTATTTAACCCCCTTATTTTACATTTAAAACATGAATTTGCATTTAACAGGTTTTTATGAATTTAAAATTACTTTAGTAAATTTAATTTAATGCGGACACCAAAATAGTGACGTCTCGTCTTTGACCCAAATACCAGTCAGTCCAGTTGGCTGCACCATTGATTAATTTGAACCCAGTGCCCATTCACTGGTTTATATTAGTCTGAGTTGGTATTAAGTTTCTCTATGATCACAATAATTTCCCGAGTTCATTTAGTCGCAGCAGTTGATGCACTATTTAAAGGGTTAGTTCACCCAAACATGAAATTTCTGTCATTAATTCCTCACCCTCGTGTCGTTCCAAACCTGTAAGACCTTTGAACACAAAGATATTTATGATAATCTGTGAGCTCTGATAGACTGCAACGAAATTACCACTTTCAAGGGCCAGAATTGATTCATTAATATTGGCAGTCACAGTAGTTCAATGCTTAATTTGTGGTTTATAATGTGTGGTTTATAGTAGCTATATAAAATTATATCACAGTCATGGCTCTCATAACAGCTGTGCTGATTTTCATTTCTGTGTAGTATTGCTTTTATACTTCACTTAAAATAAAGTAATTAGAAACAACATCCTCATTAGTGCAAAATTAAATTAAATTAAAATCCTGTATTATTGGCAAAGGGTTTATTTTGCTTCAGCGACAGGCTGACTGTACATTATCCTGCTTATTATGAATGGATACTTACCAAAATATATGTACATTAAATGAGGTAATATAACTTTATTATCATATTCATAACTATATTATTTTACAGCTTTATAGAGAAATTTAATACTGACTCAGACTATACTATAAACCTATCCAATTAAGTTCTCAGGCAGCTCTTTTCTCTCTTTTGCTATATTGATATATAAGGTTTGCAAAAGAAGCTTGTGGGATGTTAATGAACTCTTTGCCTTAATTTTCCGTTGTAGAGTAGAAGAGATTTAGAATGGATAACTTCTTATTTTCAGTAAAAACACAGGTGAACTTTGTTTTATTTTCCTTAAAGATAAGAATAAGGAGATTTATTAGCTTGGATGGCTTTTTTTTTACCCCGACTTTTGTTGTGTGGAAAACTTCTTGTGCAGTACAAAGATGAAGGTTTAGATATAGTTCAATACAGATTGAAAGCAATTTGTATTTCATTCATTATTTAATACAAATAAATTATTAGTTTTGTTCGATTTTGTTGTTGTTGTTGTTGTTGAAGAAGACCCGTCTTCTCTTCAATATTCTCTTCTCTTCAACACTTGCTTACCAACTGTTTTTGGTTATTCTTGTTATACCAGAATCTCAGCAGGTTTAATGGTTTAACTCAATGGACTGGGCTTAGATTAATTCAGGATTGGGCCTTAGTTTAATCAGGAAATAGTCTAGCCTTTATAAACATGCCTTAGCCTTACTGGTGCGTATCTTGAGACAAAACAATGACACTAACATATAATATAGTTTCTTTCAGTTAAAACAACTCAAACATGTATTTTAGTCTCGGCTTAAGCCTGTTCTGTGAAACCGGAGGAATATTTGTTAGCCTGTTTCAGATAGTCTAAATATCTGAGGAATGCTTTGTGCTGTTTGGCCTGTTTCAGACGTGTTGACCCAATTGCAGCTAAACCATGCTGTTCAAATGCAGCACTCTGTTGTTTGGACATAGAGTAAAATTGCTTTTCCCGTAGGGAAGTATGTTTTTACTGTAATTGCCTTTTGAATACACTAAACCAGCTTCTTGCCTGTAGCTAAATAGTCTCATAATAAAAGAGTCACTAAATTGTAGTTAATTGTTTGTGCAAAAAATTGTACACAGTAAATACACAACATTTAAAAGAACCAAGTGGGCAATTCCATGCAGTGTTTGGTACTGACGCCCATATTGTTATGGACCTTATTTTTTTAGAAATTAAACATCTGCGGTTAATTTAGCCTGAATTGCACAGACTCAGTTTTATATGTTATCTGTGTAGTTTTCATAAATGTTTTAATTTATTCTAGAAATGTCATTGTAATCATTGTAATATTTGCATTGAGTTGTGGTTGATTTTCTCAACCTTGCATGTTTATAACTGCTTTTACACTGTTACTATGTGTGAAGTCGACTGAAATGAATATATGTGGTGAGTGTCATGACAACAAAAAAGCAGCTCTGATGCTGCATTTAATTTACACAGAATCAAAGACTAAAACGTTGAAAGTGCCCCATTATGCTATTTTAAAGGTACTTATTTTGTTTTGAAGGTCTCCTGAAACATGTTTACTTGCATCAAATGTCAAAAAACGCTTACATTTTCTCTTAAAATATACGTTGCAAATCTCATGACGTTTTTCAGTGATACTCAAATGACTCGTCCGATGCTTCAGAATCTCTAAACCCCTCCTTTCCGCGAGCCTGCTATGCTCTTATTGGCCAGACGGCCAAGTCTGTTGTGATTGGTCTACCGCTTACAGAGCCTGTTGGAAGCGAAACGCACATAACCATAGTTGAACTCCAGCTTCCTAAAGCTCAGCGATTGTACACAATGAAGAGAGAGTGACGATGATGCCGATTTTACCATATCAATCTGACCGCGAATCCGATGATGAAGCATTGGAAGAAGTAGTTATTTAACCCAAACCTCCATTGCAAGGACGACTTGAGCAGGACATTTCTCAGTGATGCATACCCAGTTTGACGTTCATCATGAGATGTTGCAACTGTAATTCCTCACCATTAGCATTGACAATTGTGTGTCCATCAATAAACCGATGTGTATATTTCTAATTTATTGCAGTGCGCATATGGTAACTGTATTATTAACTGTATCAATAATAGTGCATACGTTAATGTCTGTAACATTAGCAAATCTTGCTCCATCTTTTATATAGTAGTAAGAACAACAGACAATCTGCATTAATGGACACAATTGTTGGTAAAATTTCAGTAAGACAGTGATAACGTGAGTTAGCCGGAGACCTAGCACAATATAAAACACAAAACTATGTATTTTAACACCCGGTAGAAAATATATACATCAATAATTGATCACACTCACAGGCTGTGATTCTGAGAAGGTCCAAATGAAGTGGCTATTGTCCTATCTTTAATGGCATTTTGTAAAATCCCATTTAGACCTGTGGTAATTTTAACCACTGACTCTTCACATCCTCATCCTTTGGGAGTGTGTATAAAGAGAATTTGCTTTTGCAAAGCAGAAAACAGCATCTGCTTGACATGTATACAATAAGAACCAGCTACAGCATTTGAGGGCAGATCAAAGTAGACGTTCGCTGGCAGCCAAAGAACAACATGTAGGTGGGCATTAGGGAAATGTGTTACTTTGCGACGTGTGGTCGTCATGGAAGTGGGATTTGAATTTCTAACGACTCGTTTAGGTTGTTGTAGAGTTGATTCTTTCTTTTGAGAGACAATAACTTTACTTAATATGCACTTTCGGAAAAAAGTTCTTGCGCGCGTTGGCTGGCGCTGAGCCAGTGACAGCCGTGCTCAGCGCTTTCAATATATCACAAATATGCAGTGGTTTCAACCTCATAATTTTTATTTTAGGTTTCAAACATTTAAAGGCATACTAATAAAACAATACATTTGGAGTTTGTAAAATACACACTGATCTGTGGAAGCGGAAATAACAATCTTTCAATAATAATTAGATGAGACGTTTTATTCATATCAGATACACATTGTGTAAGTAACTTTAAAAAACTCACGCTGGGGGCTCAGACAGAAAATTTTAAACTTAAGTGTGAAAGGGTTAAATACTCCAAAATATGCAGGATGTTATTTAAAAAAAAAAAAAAAATCTAAATATATAATGAATTAAATTTGACTTTGAAGTCATCATGAAACAGAAGTTGCTTTAACAGCTTGTGCTTCGGTTGCTCAACAACAAAGCTGGAGAATCTCACGCAGCCAAAATGACGATTATCAGTAACGGTGTTCAGCCAGACATCGGACACTGATGGAGAGATTCAGGAAGTTAAAACTTTGAGAATGCAACTGAACATTTCTGAATGGTTAGTGTATTAATTTATGTAGTTCCTGTCGAGTTGATTCAACTCATCGACTAGCATGTGTCGTCATGTTAATCTTTTGTGTAAATCCAGCATTGAATTGACCTGCGTTTGTGAAGCAGTCCAGCATAAAATGACAATTGGTAACAACACTCTATTACAACAACTCTTCCTCTTCTCTAAAGCAGCCCAACATGGCCTCACCCCCTTTTTTGCGTGTTCCCGGGGCAGGGTAAAATTATGTAAATTTTAGGGTTAGTGATGTCATTAACCCAGGAAGAAGCTCATTGTATTCCCTACCAGCCGTGTGTTGTAGTCCTTTAACAGAGAATTATTTAAAGGTGCGCTATGTAGTTTTTTCATCCACTAAGGGTTTCTAAACAATTCAAAACGATAACAAAGGCGTAGATTGATGACGAAGTGAATATGGAATCATCGTCATGCCGATAGATCTAATAATATTTATGGGGAAATAATGTTTATGGTTGAGTGCATGAATGTTTTTTAGTCATGACTGTGGTGTGAAGCAGGGCGCGATTACTAATGAGAAACAAATATCAGTGACACACGCGAGTCCCGGGAACATAAAGAAACGAGGACATTTCATTCTACCAAACTACTCACAAGTGCAGAAATACTACTCATACAGGTCAGATTATTTGACGAATGAAAACTGTGAGGTAACGCAGCGCTGTTTCACTTGGTCTAACGTTACACTATCATACTAAACTGCATTTGAGTGTGTTGAAAGTTGTAATGTTTAGTATTAGTTTCTTGGCTGTAATAGACTTAACAGTAAGCTAGATCAATATTAGATTGTCATATTGATGATATTCTAACACTTCGTCGTGTTGATCTATATAACATTGATTAGTCTTATATAGTCTACATTTGGTTACCTTGTCTAATAACATGCAAGAGCGCGTCTCTGTCAAGTCAAAGTTTCTCGGAAACGCCACGCCGATATTGATTTCTCCTTATGTCCCAAAGTTTGCTTGCCATGGTTCATAATGTTTGAACGAAACAACAGCAGCGTGCCGCAAGCCGTTACATCTGTTGCCATGGTTACTATGCAGCACAAGCGGAAACCAGGGATAACGCAGATAATACGTCATTGACAGGCCCAAGTGACAAGGGAGGGACGGGCACTATTTAAAATTGTGATTTTCTCTGAATTCTGAATTCTGAATTGTAAGTACAGAGCTGAACGAAATTACATAACACTGTGCAAGTGGTTTTTGGGTATTTTAATATAAAAAATTTACATATTGTACCTTTAAAAGAAAATATCTCCCTTTGCATTGAACTTTGAGCGCCGTGACTTTGCAGATGTCGTTTATGCTCAGACAGCAACATTACACACTAGCTAAAGTTAAAAAAGTGAAATCATAATCCACTACCCCTTTAACAAATATATAAATTTGTTTGTAAAATTAATAATATATTGTAAAATTAATAATATATTAGTAAATGTTGAAATTCACATTAACTAAGATTAATAAATATTTGTTCATTCTTATTTGTTAACTAATGAAACCTTATTGTAAGTGTTACCATATAAACACTTATAATAGGCTTACCATAGTGAATCAGGGTATTACACCAAAACACGTTTTAGAAGAAAGATTGATGAAGTATTGACTAATTATTTAAATTTTGTTAATTTTTGTTTTAAAAATAGGTTACATAGTGTACCTTCAAATGAAAATTACAATATGTCATAGTGACATGACTAAGTGCACTTTCACCTTTAGTAAAGCAGCAGGATGTCACTACAGGCTGTTAATGTTGTCCCTAATGTGATTTCAGTGAGTGTTCTCTGCCCCTTCCCCCTTTATCACACACTCTCTCTCTCTCTCTCTCTCTCTCTCTCTCTCTTCTTGTGTCTCTCGCCCTCCCTGACAAAAGAATTTCAACAGGTTTGACAACTGGTTATATAACATTTATTTTTGAACTTCCTGGTAATTTTACTGCATCCCAAGAATCAACAGCATTTTTAACATCAAAATCTTGGAATGTGTAGCTATATTATACACTTGAATATAACAATTAATATTAACTGGAATACTTATTTCCTAACCCCCAATGATAAACATATATATATATAAGGTTAAACTTTTTGTCCTCAGGCATTCAGTATGATGTCAGAGCAGAGGTCTATAAATGATCAATGAAATTCAGTGTAGCACTTCAATCAGTGAATGAGTGTCCAGGGGAGACAAGACCCTGTGAATAATGAGCACTTAAATATGCTCTGTCGTCCTATATGGTTAGAATTATACACAAGGAAGAACACTTGAGTAGCTGTGTAATGATATAGATATATGCATTTGTATAAGAGGACTTCTGGACATGCAAATCAACAGTCTTAACCTAAAAAGTGCTAGATGAGTGAAGAGCATGAATGAGAATGTAAAGAGCGGGACGTGTTTGATGTTAAAAAGAGTTATAAGTGCAATATATCCAGAATAAGAACACTGCCAAAGTGCGCGCACAGAAACCTGCCTCTCTCAGAAGGCGATTGCGAATTAGGGATGTGCTTAATGTTAAAGTGTTATTAAGCACAATAGGGGTGGGTGATATACTGGTAGACGCGATTAGCCGGTAAGCATTGAGCATTTTTAAGCGTTGCGGTTTAAAAACAAGTGGTTTTAAATTGTTGAAGCGCAACCATGTATTTACAAGTAAACAGGACCATTTATGTCTTTAGTGAAGGTACAGTTGAAAAAGAAGGCTTGAGTATAATCGGTACAGTCAGTCTTAAAGAGACAGCATCCAAATTTACCTGCTGTCATTATTAATGCTAATCGAACAACAAAAAAGCTTTTGTAACTTTAATAAGAATAAGTGTATATTTAATTTACACATTGTTTTTTAATACATTTGATTACTCTATACTTTATGTAGTATTTCTAGTGCTTGAAGTTTTTCAGGTAGGTATATTTCATCTGTCTTTGTTCTATTGTAGTTTGTTTTCTTTGCTCTTGTCTTCAGTAAGCGTGAGAGTTTTTTTAGGCTAGTATTTTTTAAGTGATATTGAAATTGGTGATGACAATTATGAAATTTCAATGGTATGAAAAATGTCATTTAAAGCAAAAATTACTATACTGTGATATATATATATATATATATATGTATATATAGTTATCGTGATTTAAAATCACTCATATCGTGATGTAAGATTTTGGTCATATCACCCAGCCCTAGTCAAAATAACAATTTTCACCCCTATTTACAGAGGTGTAAAAATGACTTTAGAAAGATGGCAGCATCGTTACTTTATTTTTACACATACATCGGTAGGTATGTTAGTTAAATCTGTTGCTCTTCGACATTCTTTCTTTGATTATATGCCAACAGTGACAGTTCAAAAATAGTTGAAACTCAAGTTTGCATGCCTGTAACTCAAGAAGTATTAAAGATATCTGAATATCCTTTATTATATATATATCCTAGATTCCTAGAATATCCTAGATTCTGGTTCTTAACAAACTTTCCTTATGGTATCTTTATTTTTAAAGCCCTCGATGGTTCAATCCCAGAGATATGGTCTTAATGCGGCTCCATGAGTCAATTGTACACATTATCAATGATCGAAAAAAACCAAACGTGGTTCAGTTTGCACACAGCTGATAGTTATTGAATTCAAAGAGGAATGTCTGAAGAATAAATCTTGTTTAAACTAGAAATCAATTTTCCTCTATCAAAACAATTGCATAAAACATCTGAGAAAGTTTTTTTTTTTTTTTTACCAAGCTACACATTACCTTGATAAATTTGGGATTTGGACAATTGTTAATTTGCACAAAGCAAACAATCCAGAGGGTGGTGGAGTAAACGGTGTTGTTAATCTCCAGGGAAAGTGAATAGTGAAAAGGAGGAGGCGTTACTAATGTAGGGATTGAGTAGATAAGAAGAAGGGTAATTGGAGCTGTGGGGGAGGAATACGAACCTGTGCTCATATTATATAAAGGTACAGGAAAACACTCTCAGAAAATGACTTAACCAGCAGGTTATTGTTCTTTGGACCCAGGGAATGAACTCATGCTGACCTTACGGAGTTCAGCTGCATGAATTGTTAGTAAGGTTTTAGGATCACGTCATTAAACCCTTCACTCTGTACCGGTCTCTGTAAAATGGGTCACTATTCTGTCTAGTGGCCTTCCTTTGGTCAGTTTTGCACTTGTAAACTGAAAATAAAACATGAGGTGCTGTAGTCAAGGCCAAATGAATGGCAGTAAATGTTAAGCTGTGATATCAGTTGGATAATAATTAAGGATTAATAATTACAGTGTTACAGATAATAGCTTAGCCCAGCTAAAACAACAACAACATGTTTCTAACAATCTTAAGTTATGAAAATGTTATTTTGATCTCTGTATGTTCAAAATTGCCTGTTTTTGTTTGTTTTTCTTGGTTATGTAAAAGTTACAGTTAGAAACATTATGGGCATGTTACTTTTGAATGTTCTTTGAACATTCTGGAAGAAGTAGTAACATAAAAAAAATAGACAAATGTTCAACTAAAACATTTCAGGTAAAAACATTACATGACTAATAATATTTTTGTGCTATTGTTTTAAAAACATTAAAAACCTGATAACTTCGAACGAACATTGTATTTACGTTCCTGAAACAACATTTGTTCGTAACTTTAAAAGAACCGGCAAAGTTCTGAAAATGGTCCCTGATAGCTGGTAGTTCACTCAAAAATGTTATTTATTCACAAGGAAGTTCTTTTATTGTTTTCTCCCTTGAATTAATTGATTCTTTGTTTGCCTAATTATTAAGTTTGGAGTCGAAAGTTTAAGGGTTGGTAAGAATTTTTAGGGCCAGATTTACTAAGCGGGGCAAATTAGCGAGAGAGCAAAATTTCCAAAAAAAGGGCCGATGGGGGTGGAAAGCTCTGCAAGACAGACGCATCCGGATCATTTCCATAAGGACCAATGCAATCTACCAGTTAGCGTCTGGTTCAAGACGTGCTTTTTTGGGGGCGGTAAATAATGGCGCAGACACCAGTAAATCGCCTTGCGTGATTCATTTAAATACTCTCCTCCCATAAATTTTGCGTCTGAAAGCAAAACTCCTAGAAATGCATGTGCAGTAAGGTCAGCTGAAAAAACAACTCGGCCCGCTCCTTTTCAGAGCTAATTTTCACTGCATGTCTTTGACAGATTTTTAATGCCAAAAGATGGTTTGATCCTCCAGAAATCATTGTAATATGATGATTTAAAAAAGAAAATTTATTTGAAGAAATCTTATAAATGTGTTTTTCTTCTACTTATTTGTAATTTGACAAAAGCCTCTGCTAAATGAATAAATGTTAATTGATTACACAAAAGTCTTTGATTTGACAGTTAAAATGAAATTAAGAATATATATATTAGTGATATATAATATTTTATAAATATATATATATAATTTTTATTTATTTATTGTATTATTTATTTTATTTTTATTTATTCATCTATTTATGTATTTATTTATTTAAATCTCTAATCAGGCATGAACTTTCACCCAACCCTGAATAACCATAGCTATTATCCTGCAGGCAATTCAGTGTTGTGTCTTAGAGAGGGAGTCTGTCTTGACCAATGCTTAGTGGTCCCATGTGGATACCATGGCAACACATAATTTCAGCTTTCTTTGACATAGTGTGTGTGTGCATGCGCTGTGTTCTTTCGATAGCTTATTTAGGATAAAGGTCTTGGCCTGGAGGACGTACTCCTGATTTCTTCGTTTCATGGATCTTGCAAAGGGTATGTTTCCTGAACTTTGAATGCCTACTCTATTAAGTTTTAAAGTCACAGCCTGATTTATTCATCCAACTCATAACTAACTGTGTAAATATTATATGATTACTGATGATTGTTTTATTCACTGTGATTTTACCATTTGTTTGTTTATGATTAGTTGGGAAGGTTATAGATGTTGTCATCTGTGTGAATTTTGGATGTGATATTTGTGTTTCACACACTATTGTAATGTTCATTGTCTTGTCTCAATAGAAAGTAAAGAAGGTATTTATTGATGACTCATGTACAGATGGATCATAATTGAACAGAGCCTTTTTTCCCCAATATCATCAGACCATTTAAAACAATTGTTTGTTCTTAACAGAAATGAAAAGAGACCTCATGAAATTTACATACCACATGCTTTAGAATTGATTGATCGTGTACAATGACAGATGACAGTCACGTTCTCTCTTGATTTCTGTCCTTGTCTCCCTTTTAGAACCAGGTGAAATAGGGTGCATATAACTACATATAAAAACATAAATTTAAATAATGTGTGCTAATACTACCATAATTTAAATATTAAAATTTAATAAAGAATGTAATTTTCCTTCAAGCGTTTGGTCATTGAACATGTACAATGAGATTATTATGCATCATACTCTAGAGGATTGCATTGCATTCAATATTAGTCTGTCATTTATATATATATATATATATATATATATATCACCCAATCCTGAATATAAGGTGCAACCAAGGCAATTCAGAATAATAACATTCTGTGCTGAGGAAGTGCAAATATTATGTCTGTAGATATTGTTTGCCAGAGGTAGATTCTGAGGTTGTGCAAATATTATGAGGATGTGCAAAAGGTTAAGATTAAGGCAGGAGCTGGTATTAACAGTAATGCAGTATGAGGTACTTACAGTGATTTTGTTGGTCATAATGCTGTATGTTTAATTGTATTTGTTAACCATCACCATATTCTGAGTGATTTGAAATAAATGTAGCTAGTAGTTTAGTAATGCAGCAGTTTTTGGTTTTCATTTTTTTTATTTTATTTACTATACAAGTAATTTCTGCATGAAGTCATATTATATGTTGACACAACAAACATATGGGTGCAAATGTGCCATATGAGTGATATTGTGACTTGTGTCTTGTGTTGCAGTGCTTACTTCAGCTCAGGATGAGTAAAGAAATGGAGGAGCTTTCTCCCCTTGACGACTCGGGACACGGGGATGGGTCTGAGGAAGAAACAGAGGAAGATGATGAGCCCAAAATTTGTCAAGTGTGCGGTGACAGATCCACAGGATACCACTTTAACGCCATGACCTGTGAGGGCTGCAAAGGCTTCTTCAGGTGAGTGAGTGAACAGCTGCTGTAATTGTTGTAATTTAAGATAATTCACTCTCTCTCATGTCATTGTGAACCTGTATGACCTTCTTTCTTCTGTGGAGAACAAAAGGAGATATTTAGCAGAACATCCCTGCAGCTCTTTTACAAATATAAGAGAGGCTGCCAAAAAAAGTAGTCCATATGACTTGTATGCTACAGTTCAATCTTCTGAAGGTATGTGATTAGTATTGAAAGTTTAAGTAGGTCACAATGTAACAATCGGCCTACTCAGTTCAGTAACATGAGTTAAAAATGGGGTCAGATTAAACAGTGCAAGGTTGGGAGTTTTAAAAAAAGATGCGATGAACAACAGTGATATAGTGAATAAATCAAGTGCATTTAGAGTCTTCACATGAAGCTTAAAACAACACAATAAAACTAGAAAAAAACTTAGGCTGTTAAAAGTCTCTCCTCCATTAAAAAAATCAGCTTCTGGTCTCCTTCCTCGCGTACCGCAGCGTTAGCAGGCATTACAATTTTATTTTTTATTTATGTTTTTATTTTTTTGCTAACATTGCAGGCTTGCCTGTAAGTGGCTTTGCTGGCATGCTGCCTCCTTTATGCGGTAAAGACTAGAAGGGATACAGCTACGGCCACTGGACATGCGCACATCAATATTGCGTCATTTAATATTTATTTATTTAATTTAATAACTGTATTTTCAGTTTTGTAAGGGTAGGTTTAGGGTTGGGGTAGGTGTAGATGTTAATAAAACACAATTTGATAAGAAGCACATTTAATTTAGTGTTATTTATACTGAGATTTTGCCTCACTTCCGGCCGTAGCTGTATCCCTTCTAGACATAACCCCTTTATGCTGGTCTACTTCCCGTTTCCTGTCATGTGATCAGACGCAGTAACATTTAAAGATATGCACACATGTAAAATCATAAGAGGAATAAAATGGACTAAATGGACATCCTGTTAAAACTCATATACATAAAATCATTCTAATACATAGAGCAATTAAAAACGTGTCTTATGTGACAGTGTTACAACTGAACCGGATTAATATCTCCTATTGTTTTCCACAGAAAGTCATACAACTTGGAACAACATGAGGGTGAGTAAATTGTGACATAATTTTTGGGTGAACTATCCCTTTAACCCAACCAATAGGAACAAAGCCTGGTAAAATAGTTTCCATAATAAGCCTTGGAGAAATTGTTTTCCTCCTAAACAGGAAATGTGAAATTTGACCTTCAGGATGTACACAGAGCTTTTAAAAACTATTAAATCATTCCATTACTGATTATGATTTGCATCAAAATTTTGAAAGCAACCTTGAAAAGAGAAAATAATTATAGGGTAGCTAGGGAAGGGAACTTGTGACCAACCCACACACATCACAACACATTTTGTGTGTCCAACTGCATTCATACAGTAATTGTTTGTTTCCTAGTATGCCTTCAGCATATTTAAAAACATGAGAACAATGATAGAGAATACGAAGATTACTCTTCAATTATAAATGATCAATATTTAATTATAAGTACCAAACATACACGATAACAGACAAAGGAACAGACAGAGCTCAGGGTTTAAAATCCACAGGGAGAGATAACTTCATTAACAACCAAATAAACTAAGCAGGGACACAGAACACAAGCAAAATGAAACCAAGAAAAAACACACATGTTACAGCTGGTTCAGAAAATATTAGCCTCTGTTGACACACACACACACACATACACTTAAAGGAATAGTTCACCCAAAAACGACAAAAAATCATTTACTCACCTTCATGTCTTTACAAAAATCTTTTTTAATCTTTTCTTTTTTTTTAATTATTATTATTCTGTGGAACACATATTTGGAAGAATGTGGGTTTTTTGCACATACAATGAAAGTCAAATTGGTCCAGTGGTATTTTGGACCCCATTGACTTTCATTGAATGGACAAAAACAGCTGAAATGTTCTCAAAAATGATGACAGAATTTTCATTTATTGCTGAACTATTCCTTTAACCAGGGCTTAGGGGCAAAAAATGCCACTGAAAGATATTTAAAAGGAGGGTTCATTCCTTGGAGCATTCCTCCGATTATATGTTCTAACATTCTGTTTCTGTTTTCTTGTTGCCTAGTTATGGGATAGGTTTAATACAAGTTTAGTGCAGTGGTTCTCAACTAGGGGTCCTTATCAAGCTTCCAAGGGTCTGCAGGATGACTTAAAAGATTTAAATTATATTAAAATAATCTAACTTAATTAACATGCTAAAAACATGTAAACTTTATTTTTAATTTAAAACTATTTAATTGCAAAAAGTGTATTATTAATAATAATAATATCTGTTGTTTTATTAAATAGTGTACAACTCTTGAAACTTCTGGTGTCAAATTATTTGTGGTTAATAAATTTAATACACAGTTCTGTCGTGAAACTCTAGATAGCACAGGTTGATGGTTCTTAACTCAATCTGCTTGCAATCACATCATTATCTATAGGGTACAGCTGATTGGTTCCCTCTGTATCAGTAGCCAATGAACTTGCTGCTCAACTCTCAAATACTTGGCTATCATTTGCAGTAGCAGTTGCAGCACTCTTTCAGAAACCCTCCACCTTCCCCAGCTCCACCTGTATAGATCTGCTACGGGTAATTCATGTATTCTATTGTACATTAGCAGCGTGTCTTACTTGCTCACTGCAGCGTGTTGTGTTTGTATTGACAGTAACATGTCCAGTGCTTGCTCTGTAGCAGCAGCAGCAATCCATTCAGCCAAGACCAAAAATATTAACTTTGTCAAATCCATTACCATGTTAAACACTCCAAGAGTGTTTGTGTTTGAAAAGTTGAAACCATGCAACCTTTTCACAATTGCAGTAGAACATACCAGAGGAAATATTATAGCTTATAAGAGGGCCTTTCAAATATTGTGTTGGTCAAGTCACAAGTCAAGAGTCGAGAATCACTGGTTTAGTGTGTCTGCAGACTCGATAGTGACCTGTTTCTGACTGATTTGTTCTGTATTTGCTTTCTGACA
The DNA here is from genome assembly GCA_038088235.1 of Zacco platypus. Taxonomy (NCBI): domain Eukaryota; kingdom Metazoa; phylum Chordata; class Actinopteri; order Cypriniformes; family Xenocyprididae; genus Zacco; species Zacco platypus. The sequence continues at coordinate 9,648,235 of CM076081.1, read as the reverse complement.
TAGTGTCCAGTGAATTGTTCAAATGAAATCTAACTAGCTGAGCATTTATTATGTTATAATATCTTATGTATTATACAGCTACTTGTTGATTTAGATTTAAATATATTGAGAATTTGTTTCAATTTATTTTCAATTAAGCATGGGGAGAAAAAGCATGGGGAGAAAATAATTCGCCCTTGTGAAGGTAAAATGCTCCTAAAATCGATTCCGGGTGACAAATATGGCCTTTAAATTAAGTCAATGTCTGAAAATGGTCATGCACATATCTTGTGGCGTCTTACTTTTTCTGCAGTCCTGCGTCAGTGTGATTCACTGTGTGTTTGCTTATGCCCGTTGTAAGGCGTGCCATGAAGCGACCTGCGCAACTCTGCTGCCCATTTCAGAATGCCTGCGTCATCACCAAGAGCAACAGGAGACAGTGCCAATCCTGCCGTCTCCAGAAATGCCTCTCAATCGGCATGAAGAGGGAGCGTAAGTTTAATTGAGCCTTACTTTTCATGCTCCCTAACTGCTAGCTGCTCTCACAAAAAGCACATTGTTCACACACCACTTAAGCCATTTTATTTTCACAAGAACCTTCATGGCTGATTAAAGCAATGATATAAAACGGCAGCGGCAGTGTGATTAAAGGCACAAATGTTTGATTAATGGTTATGTTTATTAGCCTAATAATAGTAATCAGAATGATGAATGGTTCTTCTGTCAAATATTGTTTTTCCGGATGAGTTCTCTATACTGCGTATGGTTGTCAAGCAGCATAACAACTTGACATTTTAATATAAAATTGTGCGTTTACCAGCATTTAATATGTTTAAATCCTTAACCCAGTCAGCCTAATCTTTTGTTCTTGCATGTGAAATATATTAAACATGTTTGATGTACTGTACTGCACTGTAATTAATCGTTTTATTCATCAAGGATGCATCAAACTGATCAAAAGTGACAGTAAACTTTCTACTCATCAAAGAATCCTGAAAAACAAAAAAATCCACAAAAATATAAAGCAGCACAACTGTTAAATTATTTCTGAGGGGTCATGTGACACTGAAGACTGGAGTAATGATGCTGAAAATTCAGATTTGCATCACAGGACTTAACTTACTACTAACTTTTAAAATATAGAATTAAAATTACTGCATTTTTAATGCAATAAATGCAGCCTTGGTGAACGCAAGAGACTTCTTACAAAAACATTACAAAGTCTTACAGACCCCAAACTTTGTATAATGTGTACATTGTGTAAACACTACTTTGATTCCTGTGGTGCTTTTCTTCAGTGATCATGTCAGATGAGGCCGTGGAAAAGCGGAGGATGCAGATCAGAAGGAAAAAGATGCAGGAGGAGCCCATAATGCTCTCCCCTCAACAGGAAGCTGTCATACTGGAGCTGGTCACCGCACATCGAAAGACTTTCGATATGACTTGCACCCAGTTCATTCAGTTCCGGGTAACATATTTACTTTATTTTGTTTGACCAATTGACATCCTGACAAACGTGTCTACTGAAATATGTTTTTATAAGCACAGCATTTCTTTATCAGTGGTTTTATGTCCACAGCCTTTAGATCGGGATAAAAAGTCCCTGCCTGAGTTCAGTCGAGATCATGCAATCACGCATAAACCACCGTCTGAAGACGCAATGCAGCGGAGCGTCGACTTTGCCTCCCTCTCATCTGCTTCCTCCAGCTTTCAGAGTTTTGAAAATGAAGAGAGGAAGTGGCTTAAAACTGCAGTTTTCACCTCTTTGCCACATTTTGCAGACCTCACCACATACATGATCAAGAACATAATCAACTTCGGCAAGACACTTCCGATGTTCAGGTGAATACTGGCTCTCTTACACCTGATATAAAGATTGATCACTTGTAGTTCGTTTTTTTTTTAAGTCAAGCAGCTTGTCTGAGACAATTTTATAATGAAGTTATATTTTTGACAGGTCTCTGATCATAGAGGACCAGATCTCGCTGCTTAAAGGCGCCACCTTTGAGATCATTCTGATTCACTTTAACATGTTCTTTAATGAGGAGACCGGCATTTGGGAGTGCGGCCCACTGCAGTACTGCCTGGATGATGCCATGCGAGGTGAGTGTCTACACAGGTCTCCATGAACCTCAGGGTCAGGTAGGGGTGGGTAGTGCATATTCTGCCCTTCAGAAGTTTGGGGTCTGTAAAAAATTTTTAAAGAAATTAATATTTATATTCACCAAGGATGCATCAAAATTGATCAAAAGTAACATTTCTAGTATAACAAAGAATTTCTATTTCAAATAAATGCTGTTCTTTTCATCACAGAATTGAGAACAAATCTATCATGGTTTCCACAAAAGTATTGAGCAGCACAACATTGATAATGATAAGAAATTTTTCTTGAGCAGCAAATCATCATATTAGAAGGATTTTTTAAGGATCATGTGACACTGAAGACTGGAGTAATGATGCTGAAAATCACACGGAATAAATGACATTTTAAAGTAATATTCAAATAGAAAATGGTTATTTTAAACTATAATAATATTTCACAATATTGCTGTTTTACTGTATTTTTGATTGAATAATGCAATCAAATTGCAATAAATTTAAATGTAAAACTGTTCGTTTTTTCTGTTAAGTCAGTAAAAAATGGATTTAATACTAAAGAATCATGTAGCAATATTTAATTTGATCAACTCTGAATGAAATACTTTAGAGACAGAAGACTCATTGGATTAATTTCTTTTTGTTTGGATCAAACAAAAACATTGTTAATAAATCCAAACCAGAAGTCTGGCATCAGTGCAAAAAATACTTCACATAATATAACATTTAAAGGGGTGGTTGATTATGGTTTAACTTTTTTTTAACTTTAGCTAGTGTGTAATGTTGCTGTTTGAGCATAAACAACATCTGCAAAGTTACGACGTTCAAAGTTCAATGCAAAGGGAGATATTTTCTTTTAAAGTATTCTCTGTTCAAGGACTTCAACAAACGGCTTGTAGGAACTACAATGAGCTTCTTCCCAGGTTAGTGTAAAATTTACATAAACCCTGCCCCTGGGAACACGCAACTAAAGGGGTGAGGCCATGTTGGGCTGCATTAGAGAAGAGGGAGAGTTGCTGTAACTGTGTTGTTAGCATGCTGTCAAAAGATTAATGGATGAGTTGAATCAACCCCACAGCAACTATTTAAATTTATCCCCTAACTTCTTCCTGAGTCTCTCCATCAGTGTCCGAGTCCTGTTTGAACAATGTAAGGATTAACAGTCGTCATTTTGGCTGCGTGAGATTCTCCAGCTTTGTTGTTGTTGAGCAACTGAAGCGCGAGCTGTTAAAGCTCCGCCCTCTTCTGGAGTCGCAGGCCTGAGCAGCAGCATTTAAAGGGACACACACAAAAATAGCATGTTTTTGCTCACACCCAAATAGGGGCGAATTTTACAAGCTGTAATAAATGATCTGTGGGGTATTTTGAGCTGAAACTTCACAGACACATTCTGGACATACCAGCATTTATAGGTATTACATCCCCTAAAAAATTATTATAAAACGGATACAACCAACTGTAAATTCTGTTTGGATGAGTCACATTAGTGCTGTACTATGTGATGTGGCACGGCAACTGTGAACTACGTGTCACAACAAAAATTACAATTTAACAACACCTCTACATAACAAGCTCTTCTTCGTCTTGACTTGTTTGGGACACATCCTGTTCTGTATGGTCACGTTTCTCCATATTTCTTCATCACTCTCATGTGTAAATATATATATATATATATATATATAAGACAGTATATGACCGAAATGCATTTTTACCTTCACACAGCAGCATTAGGGACAGGTGACTTATTACTTAGCAAAAGTAATGTGCATTAGTTTTTTGTTGCTCATTTCACTGAGCACTGCAAGTATTAGCATTATTAGTAGCATTATGTTTAAAAGGAAGAAAGGCAGGCAACCATAACCACACAAAGCAGTAAAGAAAATAGAACCCCTTTGATGAGACAGTGAAAAGATCTTTGCCCCCTGCCACTGACATAACACTCCAGCTAAGAGGAGGAAGAGATGGAGGAGAACAGAGGAAGATGGAGTGGAAGAAACTAGAGAGGTGTTAGGAGCTCAGCAGGGAAATATCTGAAGATAATGAGGGAGATGGAGGCAGCATGGCAGTGCCATGGAGCGAAAACATCTCAGGAAAAAAGTGAAAAGAATAGCCTGGCTTTCTTTAAATGACTCTGTTCCTACTGATCCTTCTGTTTTTAATATATGCATCAGTCGTTGTGTGTTTATTGGATTTTTCATTACTTAAATGGCATGGTCACACATTACAGTATATTAGGTGTTTTAACTACTAAATACTTCCATAAAACATATAATTGTTTGGTACAATGAATGTACTTGTGTTCATGGTATGTTGTAAAACACTTTTGCTGCTATTGATGTGGGATACAGGTAAGGTTAGGGACAGGTTTGGTGGTGTGGGTTAAGGTGTAAGGGATAGGTCAACGGTGTAATTATACAGTAGATGTAATTACATATTAATTACAGCTGTAGTTACATACAGGTGTGTTTAATATACTGTTAAGAAACTGTAAAAACATGTACAAAGTAAGTGTGTAGTAGTAAAAGACCTGTATTTTAAGTGTCACATTTCTTTTATTTCACTTTAATATGTAGAACGAATATAAGTAAATAATTGAGATATTCCTCACTGGGGCAGGACTATGTATTCATCAACCAATGGTAGATGGGGGAACTAGGAAACCAGTTTGAAACAGTCATTACTTTTGCTGCTAGAGGAAATCCACACTTCAGCTTTATAAGTGTAAAGCTTTTTTTGCACACTGCAAAAATGTAAATTATGTGTCAGTGAACAGAGAGTTCGGGAAGATGTAATGCAGTGAAACTGGTTGACATGTAACCCATGTGTGAAAGATTGAACCTGTCCTAGCAGAGCATGACGCTGTGTAGCACGAACTTACTGAGTTATGACTTTAAAGACATCATATCATTTTATTTATATATATATATATATATATATATATATTTATTTATTTTTAAGTAATTTATTCCTGTGATGTAAAGCTGAATTTTCAGCAGCCATTACTCCAGTCTTCAGTGACAAATGATCCTTCAGAAATTATTTATTAATGTATTAATGTTTCTTAATTATTTTGGGGGAAACAGTGATATAGATTTATTTCAGGATACTTTTATGAATAGCAACACAGTAATAACACTGTCTTTTTGTCTTTTTTAACCAATTTAATGCATGTGATGTGTGTGTGTGTGTGTGTGTGTAAGAAATAAGTAATAATTATCAATTATTATTAACTGTTCAGGACAAGATAGTACATTGTACATGTAAACAGATTTTTTATTAGACTGACCTGAAGGAAAATAAATCCGAATGCAGGTAATAAACTCCATCTCTTTCTCACAATACTCTTCTACATAATACAGTAAGCGTCAATGAACACAATAAATTGAGAACATAGCTGACATTGCTAAGAGTGGTTGCTAAGGGTGTTGTGTAGTGATACACAGAACCGTTGAGTGAAGCGGTCATAGTGAATAAAACACAGCTATTGACCAAGAATCAAGGACAGGAACTAACCGTTTATGTGTATATATATATATATATATATATATATATATTCACAGTCACCATAAGCACCTCTCTGCTTTCTGTAATATCAATGCGGCCCTTTCAATAAGGACTGGTATGTTACATGCCCAAGCCCATTAATGGCATTATTAAAAGCTACAATCCAGCCTTGATTTTCTTTCTTGATGTTATGTTTCTATAGTAGCTAGGAGTGGCATTTCATTATATATTGACAAATGACGCTCCATCTCAACAGTCTTTAATAGGCCGCTATAAAAGCCTCAACATTTATTCTGAATTGAATGTGCTGAATGTCATTACCCTGACAACCAAATTCATACAGCTGTCATTCACAACAGCTCATCTACTTAATGGTCCCTTGCATTGTTTCAAACCAAACAGACTTTACAGTGTAGACGTGAACCTGCCATAGAAAAATCACAAACTAAATCCCTGTATAATCTCAAATGCTTCTTTTAATCAGCTATTACTTTAATACAAGAGATTTGTACAAATATGTCCATTTGACTGCAATGAAATTAAAGTAGTATATATGGGAAATGCTTGTTGATATTGAAACATCTGACTTTGGTAACTTTAGTCATTTCTTCCAAGATCAAATTATTTGAGCTATGCGCAATAAGTTTCATTTTATTTTATCTTATTTTGTTTTATTTATAAACTTGAAGTTGAACATTTCCCATCTATTTCTTAAAAGACCAAATAATCTGAGATTTATATCAATCATAAAGACCAATCTCATGATTATTTTTATACTATTATAGTACTTTTTAAAATATTTTGAATGAGCTTTTATTTACGGTATTTATATATATTCTTTATCTTCAGTTTTCTTTTTGATTGTAGTAATTTTGTGCTTTAGTCGCTTTTTTATTAGTTTTTGTTTTAATATTTCTATTTAGCTTTCATTTATTTTTTCATTTAGTTAATATAGTTTTTTTCAACATTTCTAATGTTGTTAATCTAATATTTGTATTTTATTTCATCTTTATTTCAGTTAAAATGATTTTAATAGAGTTAATTTTAGTTAACAATAACAAAACTGCAATATGCTTAAACATTTTCCTCTTAAAATTGAAATATCAATTTTGAATCTAGGAATGAAATATTGAAATATATGATGATTTTTCATGTTTCAGCATAGAATTTACAAGTATACATCATGCATCAAATTGTCTTTCTTTTCACTTTACCCTTTCCCATAATTTGTCATTTGTTCCATCATTCCTCCTCCTCCGCACAGCTGGTTTTCAGCGCCATCTGCTGGACCCTATGATGAATTTCCATTACACACTGCGCAAGCTGCACTTACGTGAGGAGGAGTATGTGCTGATGCAGGCCATCTCGCTCTTCTCACCAGGTACCTTCAGCTCAACATACACATGAACGCACATGAGCCGCTCACCAAAAAAACAAAAAAGAAAATTCTGTCATCATTTACTCACCTGTGTGAGTTTCTTTGTTTTGTTAAACACATAAGAAGATATTTTGAAGACTGCCGGTAACTGAAAAGTTATTTTTTATATATATACACACTATGGAAGTCAATCAGTAACTTTTCAGTTACCGACAGTCTGCAGAATATCTTCTTATGTGTTCAGTAGATGTGGTTTAGAACTACTTGAGGGTAAATCCTGACAGAATTGTCATTTTTAGGTGGTCTAACCTTTAACCTCTCACATTTGTGTTCATCCACAGATCGCCCTGGTGTGTCTAATCACAATGAGATCGACCGTAACCAAGAAACACTAGCTCTCACCCTGAAGACATACATCGAGGCCAAGAGGGTCGAGCCAGACAAACAGTAAGGACGCTTTCTTTCCATCTCATTAGGAAAAGGTTTTCATTGATCGCACTTTCATTTGAACCTTCTCCTCCTGCTAGTCTGCTGTACCCAAAGATCATGGCGTGCCTGACTGAGATGAGGAGTATGAATGAAGAGTACACAAAACAGGTGCTGAAAATCCAGGACATTCAACCCGACGTGTCTCCCCTTTTGTTGGAAATAGTTAGCAAAGACAACTAAGCTCCTACAGAGCAAATGAGACAGAGACCTATCGTTGACCTTCATCTGAGGCCACTAAAGATTGAAAGACAGTCAAAACTAGAAAGGACAAGGACACTGCCTACTGAACTACTGAACAGCAACACAGTTATTGTGGAATTGTGCTTTTATATAATTGGTAAATTGTTACTTAATGTAATTGTGTTTGAGTTCATCGGACAGACAATCTTTTTTCAGAATCTTTTCACGAAAAAACAATTTCTATGGTTCATGAGCAGATGTAGGATGGCACATATTATCTTTTACATTTACTGCAGGAACGAAGCTTGAAATGTGGGGTTAGATTAAGATTAAGACCGTTACCTAAAAACGCAAACGTTTTTATGCATTTTGGCCGTTCATTTACACGTCAACGGCATGACGTGGTTGTCTGAAAAGGCAAACTTTTGGGCAAAGTGCAAGTTACCGTTAATTTCTCTGTGAAAACTACAAAAACGCGAAGGCACGTACAAAAGTGACATCGCCAACTACTGGCCTGGCATGAATAATACAGTGTTTTTAATCGTTTTCACGGATCCGTGTGAACGGACAAGGTTATCTGAAAAAAGCACAAAGGAAAAACATTTCTGTTTTAGTACATCGTTGTCGTGTAAACACACTAATGCTGGGTACACGCCAAAAGATTTCTAAAATGTGAGACCAAAAACATGAGGACAAAAGATGTGTGATGTGACAAAGACCGCACACGAACAGAGTCCAAACTCTGTAGCTGTGTCTGAAACCGCTCCCTATCCACTATATAGTGCACTATATCGGGTGTCGGCCATTTTGTTGTGCTGTCCGAATTCTGAGTGAACGACTTCATTCCCTACATTCGTTCACTACTTTTACCCACAATCCTCTCTGATTTTGAGTGTGCATTCGATGTACACTCGTTAAAGCGCCGTTACCCAAAATCCAACGCGATAAGACGATCGAGCGCGAAAAAAATAAATATGGAGGACGGCAATACGGGAAGCGGCAACTTCTACAAATGTAAGTGTAACTTTTTATTAATTAGAACATCTTTGTAAAGAGATTTTGAAGCGAAATGATACATGTTTATATCATAATATATATACTTATTATCATATGATAATTTGGTCGATTTTTCTCATATGTTAGTGAACTGTTGTACAGTGTATTTAACCTACGTCTTAGAATATGATGTATTGACGAATTTTTATTTGCTTTAGGGACGGATGAGGATGTTAGGCAGCTAATTTTAAATGGGTATAGGAAATGTTAATGACGAAATTGTCTGCGCTGTCTGGCGAATGCTATTAACGTCAGCGTCCGAATTCGTTCACTCTTTGCTGATATAGTGCACTCAACTGCCATGCACTATATAGGGGTTAGTGAACGAGTGGGCGGTTTCAGACACAGCTTGTGACTCTGCCAGCTCGCTTTCTGATTGGATATGCGTTTCACGTGATAAGAGAGTGCGTGCGTTTGTCCTCGGGGTTCCCCCACACATTTCGCAATCGCTCCTCCGAGCAGATTCAGTCACTCTGAACACACCTCACATCACATGAAAATCTGATAAAATAATCTGTAGATAACCAGGACATTTCCTAGGATTGTCGGAAAGGGGAGAAATTGGCCCAAAATCAGCCCGATTATCTTGTGGTATGTAACCCAGCATTAGATGTGGTAACACTTTATTTTAGTGTTTGTTACACGTTACATGTACTATAACTATAATTTACACATAATTGCACACATCCAACCCTAAACCAAACCCTAATCCTAACCCTATAGTAAGTAGAATGTTGTTATTTAATATTCCTCAGTACTTAAATAAAGTACCTAAATAATTACACTGTAACACGGACACCTTAAAATAAAGTGTAACCAACCATTTATCATAAATGGTAACACTTTGTAGTAAGGTTCTATTTGTTAACATTAGTTAAGTGCATTACTTAACATGAACTGCCTAAAGCATAAATTAATACTTCTAAAGCATTTATTAATCTATTCATTTCAACATTTCAATGCATTATTAGATCCAAAAGTTATATCTGTTAAAATTATTTAACAGACCTGAGCTAACATGAACTACAAACAGTTGCATTTTACATGAACAAACATTAAGAAATGCTGTAACAGAGATATTGCTTATTGTTAGTTAGCGTGAGCATGAACTAATGCTAACTAATGGGACCTTATGTTAAAGTTTTACCTCATAAACGTTGCAGGGTAAGATGCTGTAAGAGATTGTTGTTATATCAACAGAGATCGCAATGTATAAAATCCGAAAATATGATGCATACTGTGTTAATGGCCTGTGTCTTGACAAATCTGTTTATTTATTGAATAGTGGCAGAAGTTAACCGCTTCTAGGTTTGTTGTGTTCAGGTTATCTAAAAGATATTTTAGTAGCTATACTTGATTCAAATATTTTCCAGACAAGAATGTAAATGCATTTATGGAGTTATGAATCTCATAAAGAACATGTTCAGGTCGTATTTTACTCTTCAAAATTAAAAAAAAATGTTTTGCATAAAGTAAATGGACCTATAAAGGCTTCATTAGTTTTTTTTTTTTTTTTTTTGGTATTGTGACAATTTTCATCACAATTATTTTTCATTACAGTAATGAGAATTTTTTCTTTTTTCTTCTTCTTATTTTTGCATTAAGGTAATTTTTTTAATGCAAAATATCTGCCTTTTGATTTTGAAGTGAATTTTCTGGACCTGCACATGTTCTTGTCAGGTTTTATGAGATTCACTCTGTGATGCTTGGCTGTCTATCAAAAAAATATATATATATATTGTGCTAGCTTGTCATTTTATGTCTGATGTGAATGCCTTATATTAGAAACAAAGCTTACTGTATTTTGCGCAACATATGAATGTTGACGTTGAACATATGAATCTCTGAAACTTTACGACGCCACATAGACACTTTCTTGAGAAGTGATTGGCTTTTGATAAGCTTCACTCAGCAGTGAGAGTAACCTTTTTCACTTAGTACGTTCAGGTTTTCAGATTTTACTGAAAAGACAGCAGAATAGCATTTTAAGGTCTTTTGGAACTTTTTTGGTTCTTTCATTTTGTCACTAATGACAATCATTGTGAAGATTGTGAGCTAGTGTTATATGTGGATGTGACAATGTAGAGCAGATGTTTCGTGTTCCAGACTAGATGTGCAGTATTTTTGGAATGGAGTCTTTCACATATTTGCTACAAATAATAGCAGTGTTCAGCTATCAGGTATCTATGTAAAGCTCAAACTCTTGAAAATGCCTTCATGCTGCCATTTTGTGTAGATTTAACAGTTATTTTATCCTGTCTGCAAAATGATAAGGAAACTTGTCATAACATGAATAATTACTACATATACACTCAGGTTTTCTCTCTGTACAGTGGTTATTTTTAAAAGTGAGACATATATGACCTTCTCAGGAAAATAAAATCAAAATTGTATGAGAATGTGTTCAGAATCGTTTACTGTGCAGTTGTTTGTGTAAATCATTTCCTCAATGTACACTTCTGTTTAAATTTAATGTTTTTGAAGTCTCTTATGCTCACCAAGACTGCGTTTGATTAAATATACAGTAAAATCGTCAAGTATCATTACAGTTTAAAAGGCCTGTTTTCTGTGTGAATATTTTTAAAAATGTCATTTATTCCTAAATTATAAAGCTGAATTTTCATCATCATTGTCACGTGATTATTCAGAACTCATTCTAGTTTGAGGATTTGCCGCTCAAGAAACATTTATTATTGTCGATGTTGAAAACAGTTGTGTTTCGTAATATTTGTGTCGAAACCATGATACACTTTTTTCAGGCTTCTTTGATGACATTTAAAATAACAGCATATTATCTATTTTTAAAATAGAATTTTTGTAACATTGTAAAGAATCTTTTGATAAATTTAATACATCTACGGTATACCGAATAAAAGTATTAATTTAAAAGGAAAAAAAAAACTTACAAACCAAAAACCTTTGAATGGTAGTGTGCACATTTTCATTCATATTTTTTTATGCATTTGATGCTTTTAGCTAAAGCAGCATAAAATGCATTCACTATATGTTAAAACATCCAAAAACCACTGGAACAATGTTGTTTTGTTGACTTGTGTACTTATATTATCCCAAATGTTTCCAAGAATTAAATTTAAATCCAGAGAATAACCAATTTTAACCAAGACACGGACCGACGCCCATCAATGACGTCATACCTACCTTCAATTTCCGGGTTTTTTTTAAAAATAGAAACCATGGAAACACCAAAGATGATTTTTGTCAGGTAAGCAACTGTTAGGATACATTTATCGACAGAAAACCAATCATTGTTATATAACGCAACACAGTAAGTCTTAATGTTTAAATCTCATTTTCTTGATTTACAGCGAGTACCATGTTTTACCATGCCTATAATCGATCTATCTTAATGCAGCGTTCATTAAATGTTTCATCGTAGCCGCCACTCAAATGCAGAGTAGCACTAAAATAACTTTCAACACACAAATGTATCTAATATAATAAAATAGCACTGCTTTACCCCACATATGCTTGACCGAAAGTGGCGAGTGGAGCAAAATAAAAGCTCCACTGTTGTCGAGATGTGTCGCACCTGTCTCTCATTAGCAAACACTCCAGTGGCTTTCAGTCCCACCCTGCTACATACTACAGTAATGTTAATAAATCTTTTTTTTTTTTTTTTTGAATAACCTCTAGTGAAAATTACATATTGTGCCTTTAATTTGACCCCAGGCAATTAACAAAATCACATTTTAATAAAACATGAATGGAGAAAAAATTGAACATCGATTTAGTCTAAATTGACTGAATTTGAGATCAAAGAAAGACACATGGCAAATGCAGGGTCATTTCCAAGCTATCCTACTCTTTATTTAATGCAAATTACAGTACCAGGTAACTAGTCTCTGAATCCAAGTCACACCAAGGACCAAAACGGACATATTTACAAGGAGAGGAGACATTTAGCATACCTTCACAGAAAAAGAATATATTTAAAATAAAATAAAAATTTCAGTCACAAACAGAGGCATTCAAGTAATATTAATGTTATACAGGTTGCTTTTTTTTTCATTTTAAACCAAGACAACTTTTTTTCCCAATAAGTGTATGTAATGCGATAGTCTGTATTTAGCCCACAGTCCTTAAAACATGTTTTTTTTTTTTTTTGTCTTTTTATTTTTGTATTTGTTTTTAACCCTTGTGTCTTTACATTTTTACTCTAACTTTAGTCACAAGAAGTGGTAACACCATTTGTGGAAAGCAACACATCTATGAACGCGTATCTTACAAGCAAGCTTTACATTGAGGGTGCGGGGATGAGGGTCCGGTGGGTGCTACGAGACATCTCTACTGCGTACTGTCAGCTGGCCAACAAGCCAAACCACAAAAGAAATCATTATTGCCCCCGGGATGTCGCAGTTACGTCACAACACGCTCATAGTTGGTTCGCTTTGGTAGTGGAACGAGTGTAAGAACGCACATCGTGATTGGCTCCACAGGAACGCGACTTCCTCCACATACAAAAACATCTTTGTGCCAATACATGAGTGAATCGCAACTCAAATAAAAAAAAAAAAAAAAAAAAGGAAAAACACTACACAGAAATGCCACTGAGTGTGGTTTCAGACAGCTGTCAGTCATTCTGACCAGACCAATCAACAGCACCTGCAGAGGGTTACAGGAAGGGGCGTGGTCTGTCTTGAGTGTAGACAGGAAGGGGGTGTGGTCAAGGGACAGGAAGTGTATGGAAGCAAAGGCACTCCAAACTATAGATACACTATACATTACTAGATATAGTTACAATAATATAGCTGGCACCTACTGTACAGATAAGATTGAACTATATGGCTGGAGAAAGCTCCTTGTCTACAGTATCCAACAAACAGGTCCTTCTTGCCCTGATCTTTTAAATCTGTTTTTAATCTTTTTTTGATCCATTTTTCGTTTAATCCCTCGTCTTTGTTTTCGCTCATTAACAGTTCTCAGGTCAGCATATATATGTACATAGCAGAACACACGCATGTACACATTCACTCACACGTGCTTACAAATTATACAAAAAAAAACCTGAAATAAAGAGTAAAAGCAAGATTTCTGTACTGTATATACATGTCTGTCGTTTTCATGTACTGCTATACTTTGCGTATTAAGACATTTTGGATAACGAAAAAGTACATTTTTCTGTAAGCAGGTTGAAAGTAGACGTGACAGAGAAAAAAAGTAGTGGTTGAACCAACACGGCCACATCAGTTTAACATTGCGAATGCAGCACAAACAAAGTCCGTGAGTCGTCTCTGTGAAGTCCGTGCCAAATCGATGAGTTTTCTTCACCTATTCTTTATGTTGAGCTGTAACTCCCTGTGTGAATACGAACAATGAATCGGAGCTTTTCGACACTGACCCACAAGCAACAATAAATAACGAGAGGAAATCAAGACAGAAGGTGATCTGTAATTCTACCGGGCGAACAGGAAACGGCACAAAAAAGCGAAATGCTTGCTAGAAAGAAGCTCCAGCAAAATGTGTCCGAGTTCTTAATCATAAACATACTGTATTATTTTGGTCAGCGGCAAAATTTTCCACTGCCCTGACAATCCGTGATGGATTCCTGACCGATGATGCTAGATATAGATCTATATATAACTATATATATATATTTATTTTACATAATGAAAAGTAATATATAAACTGTGTATGTATATATCATACAAGAACACAGAGATGGAGACGCAAGTCTCACCTGTCAATCAAAATGTCTGCCCTTCCCCTAGACTGCACATTTTATAAAACAAAATAAAACATTTAGCAGACTTAAAACTCCTCGATCATCCTCCTTTGTGGTTGGAACATGCGGTTTTTACATTTATACCTTTTGTATAGTGCGTTGTGTGTTTTTTTTTTTTTTTTAAGATACAATTAGATACATTATTTCCTCTAGTTTTGAATGCTGCATCATTTCCCCCGATACACACACACACGTATATATATATATAAATAAATATATATATATACACATTGCATATGGGGTAGCCATGCGCGTTATAATAGATCCAGAACAGTAGAAAGGGACAAAACATGTAGTTAGAGACAGTCCAGGTGAGAGAAGGGGAGTCCAAATGGAAATGGAAGTGGATGGATCTGGCTACCGGATTGCTTACATAACAAGATTGTCCTCTGAGAATGAAAAAAAAACAAAAAAGTTCCAGGTTTTACGGTTTAACCCCACCTCCCCCCCACGCACACACACACACACACACACACACACACACACCACCCCCCCCTCCCACCATTTCCTTACTGCTCTCTCTGTGGTTCTCATGAATTACACCTGACAAGACTTTTCCACTTTTGAACTTCGTTTAAAAAAGACGTAAATGAAGGTTGGCTCTTGTAGTCTGAATAAGAGTGGTGGTTACATGACTCAAATCCTGCCCAATAAGCTGGTGAGCAGTGGGGTGGGCATGGCCCTGGAGGCAGGGTCAGGTTTGATTGGCTGGGGCTCTCAGGTTGAGGTGTTGGAGGCGGAGGCAGAGGCTGCAGTTGTGGTCTGACTGCGATCTCCACTATTGGCATCTGGACACAAAGATATTTTCATTTGTATTAGTATAAATCGTCTTAATGTAGTAATCAAATAAAAAAATAATAAAAAGCTACATTAAAAGAATTCGATTTTATAAAATTGTCATTGAAGAAAACTTTTATCAGTAGCAAAGTAAAAATGTCAAATAAAATAAAAAAGAAACCACTGCTTATTACTATTTAAAAAATGTCCATAAAATCAAAGTCATGTGGTCCAAACAACATGTAGAAACATGCAGAAAAAAATTGTGCGATATGTATTGTCACGATAATACTATAATTGTTATTTTGGCAACAATGTGGAAGCTGACACTATCAAGTATGTCCTTCACTTTGAAAAAAACAAACAAAATCACGATTCGAGAGTCTATGCATTCACTGCATGACATAGCCTAGTAGAATACAATTAAAATGCCTGCAAAATTCAATATATGGAGGCAAAAAAATGCCCTTGTATGAGTTTTTGTCATTTTTCTATAGAATATAGCTAAGCAGTATCACACGAGTAAGAGTGTTGTTTTTTATACAACAGTTCAATAAGCAAGACGTTACATTTTAGACTCAATATTGTCAATTTTTGCTCTATTTCGCCAATGGAAATATTCCCAAACAAAGCTGCAGCAAAAAGGACGGCGTTCATTCCTGAATTAATCAATGTTGTTGATGATTCATTCACTCGTCATTCGATTCATTCGCTAACACAAAAGACTATAGTATCTAGCACCTCTTAAGATCAAGGTCGACACGCAGAGCTCTTACTAGCTGGCCTCCGTTACATTCACCCCCCTAAACCTCATTCCCGTCACGGCACAAAATGTAACCGGTCCCACTTGACTCCGCTCAGCATCTCCGGAATGGGAGGCGGGGCGCGCTAACAATGACGCAAAAGACCGCAGTCTCTAGCGTCAGTCGCTAGTGCACTTCTTGAGACCCAGGGAGTGAGGATTACTTTCACAGCTCTTAATAGGGTAGTCGTGGCCTAATGGTGAGGGAGTCGGGCTTGTAACCTGAAGGTTGCTGGTTCGATTCCCATGCCGGCAGGAATTGAAGGTGGGGATTGTGAATGAACAGCACTCTCTCCACCTTTGATACCATGACTAAGGTGCCCTTGAGCAAGACACCTAACCCCTAATTGCCTCACTTGTAAGTCGCTTTGGATAAAAGCGTCTGCCAAATGAATAAATATAAATGTAATAGCTGGCCTCCATTACACACACACTCAGCAAAACATAGCTGACAAAATCCCAGAAAATATCCAGATTTTTGTCAACATTTTATCAGAGTGAACTATATACAAATGATAAAGGACGACAGATGAGCACAAAAAGTGTCTAAAACAAGCGCTGACCTGAAGTGGTAGAGGCGTTGGTGGGAGTTGAAGCTCCTGCCTGGTTACGTGCATGAGCGGGAATTAGGATAGAGGCCAGAGATGGGTTACTGGACAGCTCTGAGTGAAGAGAAAAGAAAAATATCATCAACAATTGGATTGTCTTGCATCCGACAGAACATTTCTTCATAAAAGCAAAAGCAAAATAATGCCTTACCTTGAGTTGTAAAGTTGAATAAGGACGGTTTCTCACGGCCATTAGGAAGCTTGACATTTGGATCCCGCAGTTCATCAAAGAAGGAATGAGCGCAGGCCTCTAGTGGGGTCAGTCGAGCGGTTGGTGTGTACTCCAACAGACGGGAACACAAAGCAATGGCTTCCGGAGGTGTGCGTGGCCGGAACACCTGCGGAGAAGTTTAAGAAATTTAGTAAGAGAACCAACCTATACGCAACTACAAGTCTCCTTTACATATTTTGACAGTGTATTCTTCTCAAATAAGTATCAATAAATAGCAAGGGCCTCATTTATAAAATGTAAATACGATCCGATTTGATCCTAAATTCCATGGATTTAATGCGGTCTTCATGACTTGTGCTATCAGAATTATCGTAAAATATATGAGTTAAAAATTGGACATGAACACCGTCGTACATAAGTTGTATTTATCGGGAAGCTCTGGGACGGGCGTCTTAAAATTAAAACATGGCAGAGGGGAGAACGATTGCTCCTGTTTTTTCCACAATAGCTACATCACCTTGTCTTGACAATAAAGTACTACATATTTACATATAGAAATACTCATTTGAAGCATATTGTATGTTTTATACACAGCGAAAATAGCCTGTATTTGACTGAAGTTCAAGAAATGTCAGCAAGTTGTCTATAGTGATAGTGCAGTGAATGTTGTGTATGTCAATGAACGGGATACTAAATATAATTTTAGCTTTAATAAGATTTTCCTAATAAATAGGTAAGAATAAACCCAGTGTTCTCCATGATTCCTCTTCTTTCCAACAACAAAACACTTGAATGTGATGAGCTCGCAATCGCAACTTCAGAAGTGGAAAGTAGGACATTTCCGATAGCACATAAAGGCAGCATAATCTTCTCCATTAAAAATGAGGAACAAATCAGGATTTGTCAAGCAGTAAGTATGCACGGAAAGAGCGCTTTCAGACATTTTTTGAATGAATAACTGCATATTATGAATAACTTTTGCATAAGCTTTATACTTCAATCCGACTCACCATTTTAAAGCATAATTCATTCACATGCACTTTTGCAATTAATAAAGCAGCATGCCTTTAAGAATTTTTTTTTGTGCCTATGGATGTTTTATGAATCATTATTAGGAAATTGAATCATCTATGAATCATTTAGGAAATTATCTTACACTCGCACTTAGGATGATTATACGCACATCTTTAGAAATGAGGCCCCAGGTTCCCTTTGTGGCAACTTTCCCTGGATAGGGTGACATCATATCCCATTGTGGGGCGTTAAAGGAAATGTATTTGGGTAATAAAGTTGAAATGTTCAAATGCTTTTTGTTGGCGAGCCTTTAAGGTAATTTTCTATAAAAGAAATTACCCATCCTAGCAGAAACTCAAGAGCAAAAATTGAAATAAGCCTTGTTCTGATGGGAAAAGAGGAAAGAATTTCATCGTTTAGAGCCATTAGATTCCCAGGCATTTGGGCATATCCTGTGCAGAAGGTAAGGCTGTCTTGAAGGGAGGGGTCTGACTGGAAGCAGGATAAGACTAAACACACCCTGCAGCTCAGTCGTGTACTATACACAGTGACCACCAGGGGGCACTTAAGAGATCCTGTTATTATACATAATGTGGATTACAGTGTATGAGTGCAATGGCCAGACAAATTTCATTTTCATATCTGCACATTACTTAAGTATACATTGTTTTTTAAGCAATAAATGAACTGACAATTAGTTTATGTACTTTAAAAGTAAAACAATTCCTTTCTTATCATACCAAAGAAAAGTAGCAAGACTCATTACCAGTTGAAACATGTCCATCCAGAACAGTTCAGCTGTCCTTCAACTGCATTTTCAAATGACTCAACAAGTTCAGTTTGATCTACATGGCAATATTTTCAGTTGCAAGGCAAAATCTAAACTACCCCTCAAAAGTTTGAGATCAGTAAGATTTTTTAATGTTTTTGAAATAAGTCTTTTATACTCAAGAAGGATGCATTTATTAAAAAAGAGAGAATTTTTGTGGAAAGCTTTTGTATAACTATAAATGCCACATCTGGTCAATTTATTGCATGCTTGCTGAATTAAAGTATTAATTTCTTTAAAAAAAATTCTTACTGACCCCAAAACGTTTGAACGGTAGTGTACATCACAACACCAAAAAACAAACCAACCCAAAAACACAGAACACATAGCAAACAACAATTAAGTGTAATGAAGTCAGTAAGCAATGTAGAGCATATCCGGTGAGGTCATTCAATTCAAATGAACATGCGGATGTGACATCACTGGCCGACAGAGGTTCTGCTCCAAAAACTAGTGAAATGCCATCCTGACTAAAG
This sequence comes from Zacco platypus, assembly GCA_038088235.1. Classification (NCBI taxonomy): domain Eukaryota; kingdom Metazoa; phylum Chordata; class Actinopteri; order Cypriniformes; family Xenocyprididae; genus Zacco; species Zacco platypus. The sequence goes on along the minus strand of CM076081.1, from coordinate 9,629,131 downwards.
ACGAAATATGCAGCTGCCTTCTTATAATACATAGAACACAAATATAAATGATTAGAATAGGGCATTTTTAATGAGACTGAACTATTTTTATTGATTAATTTTATTTAGTATTGAATGAATCATAAATATATTTATACATAATGAATATTTACATATTTATAAATTCTTTGCCAGCATCTTAGATTGTTTTTTTATGTTCTGTTTTATCTTGACACAATGCATTAGAGAATTGCCTTCTCTAGTCTAAATCAAGCTATCTTAGAAGGCAGCAGAATTATTCTGAATAGGATTCCTACATAGGCAGCTCACTAGGATTTGGAACAGAGCGATGTAAGGTCACTTGGCTAACCATCACAACAGAGCTCAGATCACTACAGCAGACACAATCATGACTGAATTCTTTTGTCTTCTTTAATCAACTAGTTGTCCAAGAGCAATACATGAAATAAAATAATGTCGGCGAGTCGTGTGTGGTGCATGAATGAAATGGAGCCAGGATGATGAGTCGAGCTGAGGGCTGGAGGTGGAAGGCGGCTGTGCTAGAAGTAGTAAAACAGTTGACCTGTACCTGTTTACTCACCTTAGTCCATGGATGGGCCTTAATCTGCGGGAATTTGAACTCGGTGTAGTTTGGGTTCATTTCCCGAATCTGCTCACGTGTGGGAGTGCCAAGCACCTGTGACCACAAACACACAGACAGACCAGTCAAGATAACATTATAGTGTTTCTTCAGCTACAGGCAACTTCATGTTCCGGGGGTTCATTAAAATGGAGCTCACCATTTTCCTTTTGTTATGCAAAGTTCACATGACAGTCTTGAGAAAGTTTTATCAAGCCTTTCTTATTGTATGTGTTGTTTGTTTATTTTAGTTTTCCAATTTATTTTAGGGAAAAGTTTACTGTTTTACACTTTTAATGAAAAGATTCAACAGGAAACTCACTAGTTCTTGCGGAAGCTCAAATATGATGCGTAATACGAAAATGAACCTCATTGGCTCTTGCGGAAGCTCAAACGTGATGCGTAACATACAAGAATGATATGAAATGAGGGTGAGTAAATGATGACAGAGTTTTCATTATTGGGTGAACTAACCCTTTAATTAGAAATCTTTATATATAATTTCATAATTACTGAAATTCTACTGAAATATGGTTGAAGTGTACTGCCAAATGTACTGACAAGCATTTATAATAAACTAACAAAATGTCATTTCTATTATAACATGGGATATATTTAAATATATCTGTAATTACACTTTAAGTAGTAAGAGTGTGAAAAGTTCTAAGAAAGAAACTGTCTGCACTTGAAGAAACACCCATAAATCATGTTAAAAGTATTGTACAGAATGAACCTATGAACTGACTGTGGCACATCAATTCTTCCTACAAACATGCAAACACTGAGATTAAATCTGACTGAAGTGCCGGTGTAGCGGCGCCAGTACCTTGATGATTTCCACCAGCTGATCCACTCCACTGTCGCCAGGGAAAATTGGTTGTCCTAGCAACAGTTCCGCCAGCACGCAACCAGCTGACCACACATCTGCAATGAAAGGGGGTCAGAGAGATGGTGAGAGTGAGGGAGGGCCATTCTTATTAGCCAAAGGTCAAGGACTCGTGCAAAGTATAACTGCACAGAACACATCATTTACACTGAGCCTTCTTCGCTCACTGCATGCCCTTGCAAAATCACCAATGGCACATAATACAAAATAAAACAAAACATAAAACAATGCTCAGAATATGAGTGAAAAAAATCCTAGAGCTGATGAGAGATCCTTCAGCTCCATAATCTTAGTTTAAGCCAGGGGTGTCCAATATCGCTCCTGGAGAGCCACTGTTTGGCTCCAACCTCAATTAAACACACCTGAATCAGCTAATCGAGGTCTTACTAGGCATAATAGAAACTTCCAGACAGGTGTGTTGAGCTAAACTCTGCAGGACAGTGGCCCTCCAGGAGTGAGTTTGGACACCTATGGTATAAGGCCTATTCTCTGCAAGACGCTTTATTACGACAATCCAATCTAGACATTCTACTAACTTTAAGTAACTTTGCAAATACCTGTCAACGACCAGTCAGAGTATTAGTAAACTGTCTGCTTAATATCAGCTATCACTTTATTTTGATGCTCCCCAAACAGACATTCTACTAAATAACTGCATGTACATATCAACTTATTCTACTCTTACTCTAAACCTAAACCTAGAAATCTCCTGAGACTCTAATCAGAGTAAGCTGACATGTAGTTGCAAAATTACTTATAGTTAGTAGAATGTCTAAAGTGAACTATCGAAATAAAGTGTAAACGAATAAATGCTGATATAATATTTAGAGATCAAGGTGGCCACTTTAATATTTATACTATAATTAGATATATAAAACTAACTGACTCATAGTAAATTAGACATAAAAAATTAATCAAGTTAAATTAAATAAACAAAAAACAAATTAAACTATTACTCAAAATGAACTCTGTGTAAAATGAAAATGTGAAATTTATAGATTGGCACTACTATCACTATGAATCGAACAACCTGGTATGATTATTGCAAATATCAAATAAATCTTTAGCCTAACTGATACATCAGTGTATCCCCTAGTAAAATTGTTAAGTGTGCTTAATTGTAGTATACTTCAAATCTTACAAGAATATGTAAAAAAAAAAAAAAAAAAAAAAAAAGTATGCATATAATTTGCATATAATATATTAATACAATAATAGACCACTTAATATAAATTGAAACTATAATAGATTTGTATTTAATTGCAATTAAGTGTCCAGAAACATTACGTTCAGTTCACACTTCAGTATATCATTTCCGTAATATCTCTTATTATAGTACTCATATAAAAGTATACTAAAGTGTACTTCTTTTTCATAAGGGTCACTACTGGTGTGAATTTGCGTTTTTATAATGATAAGCGGTAACAGCAACACAATGGAGGAGTAGTTTATTGAAGCAGAAATGATTTGCATGGCAGATGTGGTTGTAGTACGATTACAGCTCATATACCTATGCTGGAGGTATAGTCGGTTGCTCCAAAGATGAGTTCAGGGGCTCTGTAGTACCGTGAGCATATGTAGGAAACGTTGGGCTCTCCGCGTACTAACTGCTTAGCACTGTGAATAAAAAGACATATTGTCACAGGCGTAAGTCTCTGATCACACTCAGCAACATTTCAGTCAAGCATGTTTATAAATCACCCTTCACTTTTTTTGTGTCTTGTCATTCCATGTGTTTTCTCTGATCGGATAGCTATCAAAACTGTTCCATTTTCACTTAGCCTTATAAATGTGTCTCCACAAAACAAATATAATACTGATCTTTAATTCCTGCGCTATATGCAAATTCAACAGAGTTGCAACAGATATGAGCTGCATTAAATTTATTATCAGCTAATTTCAAGATCAAAGACTGCAACAGAAAAGAAAGCGGCATCAGAAACGGTTACATGAGATTGTCTTAGTTCTTTTAATGAAGTTTTAGGATATGACGCCAAACATTCAGTTTCACTTGCAGCAGTCAGCTTGCTGAAGAGCAGAGGCGACCTTTGCATTTCGGAGGCCCGTTTCAAAGAATCAGTCGGACCAGAATTAGATACATTAACGACAAAACAAAAACTCCATTCAATCTTCGTCTCTTAATCCCTCAGCTAAAATGAAATGATTCAGTATGTGGAGGCAAATCATGGTCTTCACGTTAGTCATTGAATCATTCAGTCAAACGATGCATTCAAAATGGCTGATTCATTCAGGAATAAAACAGAAATGAGTGAATCATTGAGTCATTCATTAGAACGATTCATTCAAAAACATGGATTCATTCAGTAACGAGACGTGCAATGGTTCTGTTTCTCATTGGCAATATAGAGGAAAAACAGACAATATTAAAAATATTGTGTCTAAAATGTAAGTCACCCAATAGTCTAACTTATTGTTTATTGAATTGCTGAATAAAATTAATATCACATTTGAAAACGTGCAAATATTCGGGAAAACAGCGCTTTTGCTTGTGTGAAATTTCTTATGAATATTAAAAACAATAACTTTTACTGAGACTATTTTTGCATGATTGGGTTGAAATCTGTCTAGAAAGTGTTACATTGGGTATTTATACCTGGTCTTTTCATGATCAGATAGCTATCCGATCTGTGAAAAGGCATGAAGTGGCTAAAAGTCAAAAGGCCCTTCACTTTTGAGTAACTGTTTGGACCAGTAATTGTTTGGACCAACATTTTTTTCTATTTTAGCTACGAGATATAAAGTCACCTGAAATCTAAAGACGTTTCTTTCCTTGTTTAGATGTTGAGTTGAGTTGCTAACATCTCGAAATATCTCAAGGTCTCTTCCAGTGTACATATCATAATTCAGAGAATTTTTTTTTGTCTAAGTGATCAGTAACAAGCGACAGAATCACTTGCCCTCTTTTCAGTCAACCCACGTAGGGCAAGTGAGAAATGGACACTGGAATGGAAATATCACTTCACCTGGTATTCTAAAGCAGAAAAATGTGAAAAGTAGGCTAAATGAAAAAGGCTGAAGTCAGCGCACAAATATCTCAGAGCATAGCGAGACCATCTGGAGGCCTCTGGTGAGGTGTAATATGGGATTATCAGGTTAATGCAATAAAGCGATGCTTTCAGTTCATAGATCCACTGGGGCCGGCACTAGACCTTTGAAAGGTTATCAGAAAAAGGCATTGTGTCCTATGAATTAGCTATCAAGAGATTACCAACTGACCTGCCAAAGTCACAGAGTTTGAGCACAGCTGTGTCTGGGTCCAGCAAAAGATTCTGGGGTTTTATGTCCCGATGGCAGATCCCAAAGGAATGGATGTAGGCCAGACTCCTGAAGAGCTGGTACATGTACAACTGCAGTGATGAAAACAAAGGAAATATACACAGATCATTAGGTTAGAAAATCATAATAGTCATAATAATTTGCAAAAAAGCACCCTAAAAATGTAGAATATCATTTTGTTTTCATCGCTTGAAATATCAAACGATTTAATGGAATGGCAAAAAGAGAACATTTTCCAAACCCGTTGTTCCAAATCCAACTTACTTTCTTTTATCCATGGAACACAAAAGGTGAATTTTTGAAAATATCATGGCTGCTCTTTTCCATATGATGAAAGTGAATGGGGACAGGTGCTATCAACGTTCAGAATCACATACAATCACCATAATAGCATTCAAATATCATAAAAGTGCTCAATATGACTTTTATGTAATATGAAGACTTATATATAGCAAAACCACTGAAATCAATGGCGTTTGATCACTTTAATTTTTAGAACTTTGATGGAGGAAAAGATTATCAAAGCATAACAGTTATTGGTATGTTCTTCACCAAGACTTATAGTCTTGATTTATTGGAATATATAGTTCAAGAGTCACATGGACTAATTTCATGATTCTGTTATGGTGCTTTTTTTTTGTCATTTTGGAGCTTGAGAGACCTCAGTCCTTATTGTCCTCTTTTTCACATTGAGGAAGAAGAGTGTCCACATAATTCTTTACAAATTCACCTTTTAAAGCTTACTGTATCATATTTGATAAAGTTAAGGCCACTATCAACATGATCAAAACTTTGCTGAAAAAACTGTTGTTCTTCTAAATGCCTTCTGTCATCTGATTAATACTTTTGAGCAATAAAAGGCCTTTTAGTATAATTGTAAAAACATCCCCCTTCAGGTTGTGCTACGTGTGTCTTTTTGTTGAGAAATCTTTACAGATTTTATAAACTAAATGTAAGAATAACTTTTATACTGTTATTAATATTTTAAAATGAACATTTACTGGACTGAAACAGCTTAGGTTCACTTGATTATTTACTTGAGTTCAAATGTGAGTTTCAAATACATACATCAGGCTTTTGAGGAACATTTATTTGTATATCATTCATTAATGTATATAAATATCATCAACCGCACAAAATCGCATATATAAGTTTGGGCCTCTGAATAAATATGAGGTGTTTATTTACTTTCTGCCTTGAGAATGAGCTCCATATTCTCCTATATCATACTATATGAGCTATAAAAGTCTGTTGTGTCAAATATAATACAAACCATAAAACACATATGCAACATTATATATGGAAGTTTCTTGGAAGTTGTGATGATGGCTCGGACCCCTGGTTGAGAACCACTGATTTAACATCTATGTGAAAGTTCTTCGCATATAACTGTATCTGTACATATATGTATGTATGTGTGCTGTGTGTGTGTTTCACTCTTCATGTCACATCCTGCCAATAGCAGGAAGGATATAGCTCAGGAAACAGCACAAAGGAGTGATGATGTCATCACAGCAGTCAAGACACTGGTGACGCAAAACTGCACAGGAGGAGAGGGAAGAAATGCCAACATACACTCGGCTGACCCGTATACTCACCAGCGAGAACAAAATCTAAGGTTTTCACTCAGGATGTACACATCACAGGACACAAAACAGAAACCATTAGGAATGATCCGCACCTTCACATAAACCATGGGAAGAGTCTGCTTAGCGCGGCTGTAGTGTCTCGCCACTCTGTACACGGTCTCGGGGACGTAGTCCAGAACCAAATTCAGATACACCTCATCCTTCTGTGGGCAGAGAACAAGAAAATACTTTAAGTCACAGAGTTAAAAGTGTCAGGCTTTATAGCACATACATTTATAACATTAGTGAATCTATATATAAAATAAGCTCGGTATGGAACAAGATAATGACTCTGAGTCAATGTCTCCACTAAATATGTCCCATTCGCCCCATATATCTCCATGACAGAACAGCCAGCTTACGAACTATAAAAAATAAAGCTGCTATGGAAACAACACAAAAACAGTCAATTCTCTGGCATGATGTCATTAGGGACAATCACTGCCATGCATTGTGTGGAACTGCGCCTGAAAGCGAGGAATGGTTATGCCCACCATCTTTACATAACATAAATGCTCAGACATTGAAGTCATGTCCTCCTGAAGAATTAAAGAAACGGAAGAATCAATGGAGTGGCCTACAGGGCCACTCTGACCCCTCGTCTGATGTCACATCCTGTCTTTTATTCCCTTCTTCCTTCCTCCAGAAGTTCAGTTTTGAGAGAGTCTATTTCTGCTAGGCTTCACATGCCTGAGCTCGTTTACTTTAGGCATGACCCCCAAAAGGTCACAAGTCAAACTGACTTCCCGTATTCTGCTAGACATGTGAAGATTCTTATAGATAAGAATGAGATGTACAACTATAAAAAAATATAAAGAGATATAAAAGATTTGAAAATATATAAAATATCCACAGCCTCCATTCCCATTATGAAAGAGCACTCCACATCGGAATTGGAAATTAGTGGGGCAAAATTGCCACCAAAACAAACAAAAATGTCCCCCTAATTTAAGACAAAAATTGCCCCTAGCCAATTAAACTAAATCAATTATGACTGTCACAATTAAAGTGAAATTGAATAAAAAGTGCTGAGTGCATCATTACATTTAGATCTGCACAATTTGCATCAAAGATTTCTTTTTACACATTGTTTTTTGCAGCGTTGAGCGTTAAAACCAATCACACACGTATCTGTTGAGTATATGAATGCAATAGCCAATAAAAGGCATTTAGATTAGTCACCGGTCACAGTGAATAATTTACGAACATGTAGAACTCAGAATCCACTCACCACTTAAAACGCAGGAGTTTTGCTTTAGTGCTAACTTAAACACCTGGCCATAGTGTTCAAGAAATCATGGTAGCACTTTATTTTACAGTCCTGTTCCCCAAGTACATACTATGTACTTATTATAGTAATTGCAATAACTGGGTAATAACTAGGTACTAACCCTGAATTTACCCCTAAACCTAATCTTAACCCATGTAGTTACCTTATGTTATCCAGTACTTTCTCACATAAGTGCACTGTAAGTACATGTAAGTGCACTTACTGTAAAATAAAGTGCAACCGAAATCATCATGGTCACGTATGTAACCTTGTTCCCTGAATGAACTGAACTGAAGAATTGCATCCAGCTGCTCTTTCCTGCAGTGCGGGTATAGATGAGTGCATCGCATATTTGCTTTTACGCTGAGGAGCCGAGCTAGTGACTCGGCCGTACAGCGGAGGTACAACGACTATGGCGATGGGACATATGTACATACATAAGGCGTGATCTTGAAGGAAAAGGAGGCCACATCCTGCCCGTAGGAAGGTGAAATGTGACGGTTACACATTTGGACTAACCAATTAGGTTAGTACAACATATGGAAGTCACTGGGGTGGTTCCTGCCTAGTTTTAGGGGGGAAAGAACACCAGCAGAGATGACAGACCGGGCTCTGTCGAGGGAAAGACACGGGCTGGCCGAACTGGGTAGGCTTACTGTGGAAGAAGCGCCCAGGAGGAAGCAACACTTCTAGATGAGTGTGCTCACAACCCGAACGGGCAGGCACCTCTTGGAGTTTCCAGAGGTCTGGATGTGGGTGTCATCTCTGAGAAAGCAAGTCCTTCCTCAAAGGAATGGGCCAAGGAGGGGCTGTTGCGTGGAGCCTGAGTTTCGGGAAGCAGGTCCGGCCACTATGGCGCAACTAACAAGACCTCGTCCTCCCTGACTTTGCACGGTGTCTATGCAAGAAGGCTTACTGAGGAAAACACATATTTGCAAAGGCCCCGGGGCGAGCTGTGTGCCAGTGCATTCGTGCCGAGGGTGCCCTCGGTTAGGGAATAAAACAACTGGCAATGAGTCGAACAGGCAAACAGATCTACCTGTGCGCCTCCGAAGATGTCCCATTTCAGCTGGCCCACCTGGGGATGGAGTCGCCTCTCTCCCGGAAGCTCAGGCTGTCGTGAGACCTCGTTGGCTGCGTGATTGAGCACACCAGGGATATGAATGGCATGACGTGAACTCAGAGCACCGAAAAATGTGCTCGAGACGCGACCTGCGTGTATGACGTCATGCTCTCGTGCGAGGACCTGAGTCACCCACGAACACAGTGTCAACATGCTTATGATCAGGCATGTGAGAGTGATCGTGGCCATCAATGAGGACAGGAAATGACAACATCCAGAAACACATGGTTTGAATGCCATCTTGAAAAAGAAACAAGATCAAACCGTGTATGCTCTCTCAGGAATTTGCTCTCTGTGTTCCAGGAAATGGATGCAACACGAACAGAATGCAAGCCTGTTGTGGTAGTAGCCTTGTCCACCCTTACATACACGCCACCCATGTAAGCATGTCATGTGAATTAATTGAATATATTGTCAAGTATTTGACATAGAAGACAACACAGATAAAAATTAATAAGGTAATTCTAAAAATTGCCATTACAAATATTCCCCCTTAATTGAAAAGTAAATTTCAGACCCTGCTCCAAACATTTTGTAATGTCTTGTCTTTGGCGTTTCACACAAGCAAAAAAGTTATAAGGTTTGGAACAACATGAGGGTGAGTATGATGAGAAACTTTTCATGTTTTGGTGATCTAATCCTTTAACAAAATCAAATCTGAAAATAATTACAAAAAATACAAAAAAAAAATCTGGTTACAAGCAAACTATTTCATTAGGCCACTGCGGCTCTTCACAAAGAGAGAACATGCAATGAATGTGTTAGTGCTATTTTTCTCTATCCAAGTATTTTTTCTCCACTTTGACTCTGATTGATAAGTAGTCTCTAATAACAGATGTTTGATTTCCTAATAAAAAATGTGGGGGGAAAAAACCCAACCTACCCCCTGACTGTGCTGTGCAGCTAAAATTAGTCCTAGCCATGACTCACTCTCCGCCCTCGCTACAGCAACAGCAACACTTCCTCAATTACAGCCGATCGGAGAAGCTCTGTGACGACTGAGATGCTCTCACCAGATTACATGGCCATCTGATTGGCTGCTGCTCTGTGGTCACATGACTTTGTGAGCATGCGATTGGTTGATCTGTGGCTCACGGCACAGTACCCCAAGTCTCCCACAGGTAGAGACTCATTTATCCCCAGGCTGCTATTACGGTCTCTTCCACAATATGCAGTAACCTGAGTGTGTTTATTTGTGCCTTTGCAAAACTAGTAGGACAAATTCTAACTAAATACATATAAAGAGTGTCTAGTGAAGCTCCAGAATGGTTTGGAAAGCAGTACTGCTCCATTTACATAAATATAAGTATAAAAAATATAAAAACCTTTACAGATGAAAATAAATTGTTCTGGTTCTGAATCAGATTCCACTTCTGCTTCCTTAACAATTTAAAGGAACAGTTCACCCAAAAATGAAAATTCTCTCATCATTTACTCACCCTCATGCCATCCCCAACGTATATGACTTTATTTCTTCAGGTAAAGATTAACAACAATTTTTAGGAGAATAAACCATCTCTGTCTAACTTTTTATTAAAAATAACTTGCTCATAAGAATCACACAATTAATGTCAAGAAAATCCTTTGGTTCAAATTCTGAACAAGTACTGGCTCTTGATTCCCAATCCTATTCATTCACACTACCATTCTTAAGTCTGAAGTTGGTATGATTTTTAAAGCTTTCTCTTAAGTCTCTTTTTTAATCAAAAAAAATTGTAATATTTAAAAATATAATTATAATTTAAAATAACTTTTCATATTCTTTCAGCATTATTACTCCAGACTTCAGTGTCACATGATACTTCAGAAATCATATGCTGATTTGCTTATTTTATCTTATTATCAATGTTGAAAATAGTTGTGCTTTATTATAGTTAGTAACTTTATAAGTGTCTTTACTGTCACTTCGAATCAATTGAATGCATCCTTGATGAATAAAAGTATTCATTTCTTTAAAAACAACAAAAAACCCAAACTTATATGAGACAAGTGTGAGAGATGTTTGAAGAAATGCAAAATACGTCATAACTGCAGTGTGTGAATAAATGAGTTTGTTTCACACAAATACAGAATACCATGTGACAACCTAGAGCCTCTTTCTCTGAATAGAAAGTCATAAAAGAACTGCATTTATTCAATTTTATCTTTATAAGTGCTTTACTGTCACTTCGGATCAATGAAATGCATTCTTGCTGAAGAAAAATATTAATTTATTAAAAAAAACAAAAATCTAACACCAAACTTGTGTTAGACAAGTGTGAGACAAGTTTGAAGAAATGCAAAATACGTCATAACTGCAGAGTGTGAATAAATGAGTTTGTTTCACACAAATACAGAATACCATGTGACAACCTAGAGCCTCTTTCGCTACCACTCTCTCTCTTCCTATTTTCGTCTGAGTCGTCTATGTATATGTATTTTTTGACTCATCCGTGCCGGTCTTGTGTGGCTCCCCTGTGAGGAAAAATCAGCGGGCACTAAGTATGGGAGAGAGAGATCACGGGTAACGGCTGGTGGTTGTCAAGGCGAGAGCAATCTCCTTACGTGTCAGTATACAAGCACCTGTCTCTGTAGACTCATACACTATTCATAAATAGATGGATTTAATATGTTCTGGTGGTTAGGTCTTTGCTCAATCAGCTGAACACTGAGACCACACACACACAAATATTTCTCTGCTCCAAAACCTAGTAACCTACTATGAAGGCAGCATTTTAAAGCATCAAAAGAACTCCAGACATTTCCTGCAAATAGGCATAATGAAGTTTTGCCTTCTGAGACAAAGAGATTGTCAACAGGGACAGAGAAAATATTTCAGTGAATCCAATCAAACAAATACCCAAGAAGCAGAGAGAAATATATATATACACCATTCAATACTAAAAATTATCAATGTAAATAATTGAATTTAATAAGATATTTTAACAAACGATATGTGCATTTTGTAATTTTATGCTTATTACAATATGCATTGTTATCTAAGTAAACATGCTAACAGAAGACTAAAATCAATTGTTAATCGGGACTCCCGATGTACATCATTTGTATGATGCATATATAGCTGCATATGTAGTTTCAAATCAGACACTTATTGACAGGGCCAAAATTAACATTCACAAAGTGTCAAATGTGAGTAAAGAATTGCCTTTGAACTGGTTTCAAATCAAACCATCTATTTTATAAAAAAAGCTGTTGTTACCCTCACATCTTCTTCCTCAGTGGAAAATGTATATGTATCAGGTTTATTTTGGAAGTTTATTTTTTCTCTCTCCAGTCCTTCATGTGTCAACACATATGAAATATTCCTCATATTAAGCCACCAGAAAAAAGGAAGAAAATAACAGCGCATTCAACAGCCCTGTAGTATTAATATTATAATCAAGTATTTTACGTGATTTAATATGTTAGTCAACATATCAAAATAAGTGTTGACAAAAGCATGACAAAAGTTTATTAAAAACTATGATTTCAAATTTAACTTCAAGTAAAACTTTTAATTTCACAATTACAAAGTGCACTTTTTTCAGTCATGAAAGTGTACTCTATTGAAGTACACTTAAGTAGTCTTTTATTTAATTAAATTTACGTTCTGCAAGCACTGTTTTTGTCAATAATACTTTTTGCAAGGAAAAAACAGCAAAAAGTATGTACCTATATTTATATATAAAATAAAGCAAAATAACCTGAATTCATTGGCGTACTGTTTCAAAAAGTGGGTGGGACAGGAACGTGGGGGGGGGGGTGCTAATACATGCCTATATCAGAAATATACAATAGCAAATGCACAAAAAAATAACATTAAAATTTCCAGAAAACAATTTCAATAGTTCATTGAGTTTAATTTATTGACATACAGTGGAACTCATATTTAATGTGTGATCGGTTCATCCTACATCTGCTATATTGAGTCTTTATGTCAGTGAATAAATGCACAGGTCCACATGTGATGTTTGTGTGTCCTATTGGGCCAGTGGTATAATTTTTGTTACGTGTGTTAGAGGTTCTGGGTTCTAATCTACCCTAGCTTAGTTTTTTTCTTCTCCCCGTTAAAACCAAAGATGTTCATCAGTGATTGTATATCAAGAGCAAGGAGACAATTTATGTGCATTTTATTCTGTGATTTCTGCAACAGTGTTAAGCAATGAACTGAATCGCTTGTCTGTCCGAAATCTGTACGAGACACAAGAGCGGCAATGAGCATGATTCCAAAAACAAGACATTCCAGCTCCATATCGCTTCTTATTTAACACAAAACGATAGTACTTTTTATTTTCAGTGCCGCGAAATGTTTCCAAAATTGGTGAGGGCAATATCAACCCTAGCAAAAAAGTGGTGGGGACATATCCCACCTAGTTCAGACTGACCGCAGAAGGTCTGGACTATGTCGCAGCTTTCAATGGCCAAGAGGACGTTTAACTGACATGTAACGCAACCAATCACAGTTCGTTTTGTTTCGAAAATCCTGAAGCCTTTCCAGTTAAGTGAGCCATGTGCATCAGATGTTCAACCAATGGTGGTGGACTATATCCCACCAGTCCCACCCACCTTTGGCAGGTGTGACAACAAGCATTTAAGGGTCCCATTCACTTCACTTTGGATGCTGCTTTAAAAGCATATTTCACAAGTTCACACCTACACATAATCAGATAAAGAATATCTGATATAATATCTGATTCTTTACTGATAATCTATATATGGCGTGCTGTTTGAAGGGAGGGCTCCGAATTTGGCCTGAACCCAGAATATATATATATAGAGGCCTCCTCTCATGCTGATTCAGTAGATAATTTGAACGTGTTGCTCCCAAACTTTGCTAATAAAACATCATGTAGTCAGAACAACACTATGTTTTGGAACAGAGCCTGTGACTGCAGTGAGAGTCATTTAAAGGGGTCTGGAGTTGGGCTCCAGAGCAGAGTTCTGTCTGCAGTGTGCAACAACACTTCAACTAATCGTGCCACTTAGCTGAAGTGGAAGTTGTTTGGAGGGAGAGCAGACCACGTCCAGACATGACGCCACCTCATCTTTGTCGAACAGTCTCTTTTCAAGCCTGATTTTAATCTCTATCTCTCTCTCCAGGCCTACGTCATCCTCCTCTCTCTATCTTTGTATTTTATCTCTCCATGAGACACCCTAGGCTCTGATTTCATGGTGGTTTACACTAGGCAAAAAACAGAGCAGCTGCTAAAATTACAGTAGAGAGAAGCTAACCGGTCAACTGACTGACTGCTGGGCGGTATGATGGTGCACACCGTGCGATGGTAGAAATCTGTCAACGGTGGAGATTTTGCTAAACCATTGATGGTACTGTAGAGTCGACTCTGCAAACTATGTTACAGACAGACAGTGTAGACAGCTTTATTGATTTTAATGGGAGCTATTTAGTTGGGTCTAGTGCAGATACTCGTTCACAGCAAGATCAATAACTATAAAGATAACTATACTAGTGTCCACACCACAGGATGTAACCTTCTGTTTATAATAAACACCTGCTGCAATTATGTCGTCCGCCACTTTAAATGCTTGAGCTCGTTGAAGTCGAGTGGATTCTGATTGGCTGTCAATGTTTTTATCGCTCATCAGCTGGAAAAAAAGAATCATTCTGAAAGTGATGATCAATGATCCACTGTGTCGTTCTTGTTATAGTAAAAGGTGTGGACTTCGCTATTTTCACGAGTATGAGTGATTTTTAAAACTTCATGGTTATAGTTATGATTATAGTTTTCATCCTTGGTGCGAACAAGCTTTAACTGGATGTTTACAGTTGCCAAGCAATGTCACAATATAGAAAAGAATCTCTAATCACAGGAGCTGATGTGTTTTCATCAGCCGACCAAGAAACAAAATGACACATTCATAGAAGAAAATCCCTAGATTTGTTGGCGAGCCAAATGCTTGCGTGTGGTGTGAGAAGCTCCATGTGAATCCACTGTTTCTATTCAAAATTTTCATCGAAAGCATTTGCGTTTGTGGTGTGAAAGGGCTGTAAAGTTTACGGCATAGTTGCACCTCCATCGTTTTGGTTCAACAAAATAAGACTTACGTTAATGACATCAAGCACATGAGGTGGAGTAACAACTTCTGCTTTTTAATCAATTCGAGATTGCAAGTGTATATGTATTTAAACGGGATGAAAATAGAATTTTCTTTTTTTGCACAAGAGGAAGCGCTGTCATAAGAAACTATTCAAGAGCTGTGGCTCTAACTATACGAACTTGCGATGCCGTTTGCAAATGTTCATTGGAACTATGGTTTCTGAAAACGCAGAATCGTTGAACTATTTTGGTAACGATGGAAATTGTGACCAAAGTTGGCTAATAATGCTTTTGGGAAATGTTTAGTACAGCACATAAATTACACACTTCACCTTTAAGCTCTAGAACATTAGAATTAGAACATAAGAACATGATGTTGGTCTAATGTCAAGGGTTTGTTCTCAGACAGTATCTCTATGGATATGATTTTTCATCTGCCTATCTTCCTTCCCCTTCAGCCCTTGTTCCAGTTACTAAGACTTTTTTTATTGTTTTATAGACCTGTTCTCCATGCACTCCCTGTCAGCCTTTACCCTGGTGCTCTGTGATTCTGGGTTACAGAGGGGCAGGGGTATGCGTGTGGGTGTGTGAACGGAAACCAGTCTCTGATATTTCGAAAGCATGTTTCTCAGAGAAGAAAAAAATGGTGGTCAGGCGTTTTTGCAAAGTCATGGTGTGTGGGCGAGAGGTCGAGAGGGTCTGTGCATAAGATGTGTGAGATAATCGAGACCAAGAAAGACAGATATGCGGTTGATGGTCAGACGATGTTAAGAGTGTTGACAGTATTTATGTGTGTGTGTCTTCATATCTCAGTCTGATACTGTCAAGCCTACATATGTCTAGCAGATACCCAGATAATCACATGGGCACAAGTTCTCAGAGTCGGTTTCTCTCCAGGCAACATCTGAGCACCATTAGACTCCATTAGTGATTAAAAAACACACAGAAGCATTCAGATTAGGCCTGGGTGATATATTTAAAAACTAGCATTCTGGCAATATCAAATATCTATATACAATTAATGTTCAAATGTTTGGGGCCAAACACTTTTAAAACTTTTCTATTCGTCAAAGAAAGCTGAAAAATAAAAAATCGATCACGGTTTCCACAAAAATGATAAGCAGGACACCAAGAAACATTTCTTATTATTATCAATGTTAAAAATCATTGATAATAACAAGAAATGTTTCTTGTTCACCAAATCAGAGTAACTGAAGACCAGAGAAATGATGCAGAAAATTCTACTTGAATAATATTTCACAATATTACTGTTTTTACTGTATATTTAATCAAATAAATGCAGTCTTGTGCAAGATTTCTTACAAAATTATTGAAAAATCTTACCAACCCCAATGATTCTTGATCTTTATGTATTCCTACACTAAAAATGTCTATTGAAATACTCAAATCTAAAATTTTAAATCTAATTTTGAGAACATCTTTCCTAACGCTCTCAATTCTTCAGCACACTGCACTGTCAAATAAAACTTATCCTAAAATTATTGTGATGATCCTACTTAATTTTATATCACAAACAAAACCATTGCAAATAAATTGTGAATATATTTACCAAGAACTAGTTCAGACATATGGCACTAAAAAAGGCAGCATAAAAACACACTGTGATGTAGTGTGAGATACCAACATAAGATGAAGTGAAGAAACACTTGCCTTATCTCCACTGGAGTAGAAGAAGTAACGCAGACGTACAATGTTGCAGTGGTCCAGTTTCCTCATGATCTGAAGCTCACGGTTCTGCAAAAAAACACAAAAAGAAGAAAATAGTTTGATTAATGTTAATAATACTTTCAGCTACTAATAGAGATAATTCATTCATTCATTCATTCATTCGTTTATTCATTTATTCGGGAACTGCAACGTTATGGGTGTGTTCAGGTTCAGTGCGAATGCTCGGTTAGTGCGGTTCATTTGAATAAGTGTGAACGCTTCCACCCGGACCTTGGTGCGCACCAAACAAGCGGACCGAAAACTACCTTCCAAATGAACTCTGATTTGGCTAGACTGAAATATGAACGCAACATGGACCAAAGACATCTAAACGAACCAAAAACAGAACGTGATATAACAAGCAGTGTTGACAAGTCGGAACTGACATTTTAAAAATGTGACAATACCAGCATTTCCCCCTAGCATTCTGAGCGCTGTTGAGCAGATTCTTTAACACCTCTGATTGGCCATTGGGTTCACGCACTCAACAGATATGTCTGTGATTGGTTACAATGATCAACACTTCAAAAACATGTGCAAGCACTCGTTGGAGAGCGTCAAAGACATCTATTTACAACATGTTTTTGAAGCGTTGATCATTGTAGCAAATCACAGACATATCTGATGAGCCAGTGAACCAATCAGGTGTTTAAGAATCCCGCTCAACAGTGCTCAAAATGCTAGGGAGAAATGCTGCTATCATCAAAAATTTCATTACAGACTTGGTACCGAAGTCTGTACTTTTAAAAACACAAGATGCGAATTATGTACAATATAATTACCCATCTATATAATTGCGAGAGAACACAAAAGCATTGAAATATTTTTTTTCCTCCCATTTTGTCCCATCGACATGTCCCTTTAGGGACTCCATGGAATGCGTAATTTCCTTTCGGGCAAATCCCTACCATGTCAATAACAGATATGGCAAAAGCTTAAACACAATGATCCTGCAATAGTCTACTCCACAGAGTTCATCACTTAGAGGACTTGGGTCAGTTTTTGACCTATATCTGACCATAATAATATCAAAATAGAGCTACTGAAATGGCCTGTATCCATGGCAACCAGTGTCATCTGACGGTTTCAACGAGAGAAACTGGCTAATCAAAGATTTTATTTAAAGCACCACCCACATGCTGTGCATCTGAGAGAGATGTTTCCTCTATTTACAGTGAGAGCAGCTGATGATGGCAGAGCATATCTAACACAACTTTAAGGCTTTTGAGGATTTGTTTAGTCAGGACAACAGTTACTTTGGAAAGCAGCAGGGCTAATAGATTCAGTGTCTGTTTGACATCAGTTTTCAGTTCTTTTGATTGGTGTGAAGCTATTTTTCAAGTCTAAGTTTACTTGAAAATGTGGTCTGGGTTAAAGTCGTCACTTCAATGTGATTTGATAAGTATGAAAATAATCTGAACGATTATAGATAACCTATAATTTAAATCCTATATATACATGCCTTACAGTATGCAGTCTAATAGACCTGCTGCTGTGTATTATGTCATTAATATTAATCAAATAACACTATTGACAAGAAAAAGAGCTCTTAATTTAATTCATTTTAGCTTTAATCTACTAATAATAATAAAAAAATCAATTTACTAACCCTCAACACCATCATATGACTTTCTTCTTTCAAGCACAATCGGATATATAATAATAATAATAATAAAAAATCTAGTTCTTCCAAGCTTTGTAATGGGAGTGAATATAATAACCAAGATTTTGAAGCACATCCATCCATCATAAAACTAATCCATACTGCTCCAGGGGGCTAATAAAGGCCTTCTGAAGCGAAGCGATGCGTTTTTGTGAGAAAAATATGCACATTTACAACATTATGAACTAGAATCACAATGTTATGTTAAGAACTGAAATGTTGGTTTGTGGCTAGTTGTGAAAATCAATCTGTGGGGACAGAGGGAGGGGTGTAGGATCAAACTTGAGTTTATGTGTGTGTGTTTTGTGTGACTGTTAGCCTGTAACTCCATCACAATCACACAGTTGGTGGTAATTTGTGAACACACTAGTCACTGCCAACTCTGCATACAGTCACTCTCATCAGGCCGCTCCATTTACACACACACAGCTTCACAACCGTCTGTCACACTGGGCTTAAATCAACCAAATGATGACCTCTCTCACAAAGAACAACAGTTATTTTTTGTGATTGTTTAATTTTCATGTCTTTCTCTCTCTGTGTAAAGCCCAAAGTAAACATAGTTTTTCGTGTATACATGTAGCAAAGTATTTCAAAGTATACACAAGGTCGACACATGCGCTCTAAAAAGCATCATCTTTGTCCAGTGTCTGTGCAATTTTTCTCCAGAAGTTATGAAAATGTCTTTTAAAGTCGTGGCTATTTCATAACCCCCTCGAAGAAGCACGTGTCAATGCTGGTGTCTGTTGTTCTTGCGGTCTCTGTTGTTTAGGTCTCTTTAATTTTGTTTTCTTCTGTGAAACAACGACCCATGTAATGATTAGTGCAGAACAAATTCAATGCGCATGTTAGTATGTGTGGTTGCAAAAATTAGGCGCCACGCGTACTTTTCTGGTGGAAAAAAAATAATGCATTAAGTATACTTCACTTTAAGTATCATCACTTGGCTTTCTAGCTTGCCATGCCATCTGCGCTGCAGTGTTTACACTTCAGCAGTTGCGCTCACGTATTTTGCATTGTGTCGTGCATGACAGCATTCTGAGAATGCGGCACTCAGGTTAAAAGTTCACCTTTTAAAAAAACGTCTCTAGACTGAAACACGTAACGATCAAACATGTCCGTCTAGCACGTAAACGGCCCCTTAGTTGGTCGTGTGTGAACGGCCCATTAGTTTTATTTTAATTATTTCAAACTCTTATTTTCAGTGAATCAGTTCAGTATTTACTAAATATTGTATTGCTCCACATTACTATGTATTGTCATATTGGTATGAATGTTATAAATGTTATAGTTCCTTGAGATCATTTAGTGAACAACAGTGTTTTTAATAGGACTATTTTTTCTTGAATAAAACATTTCAAATCTACTTTGTTACAGTGGCTGGTTTCTCTTACTGAAATGAAACCACCATTTTAAGTTATTTTAGAAAAAAATGCATGCATTTTGAGACTGAATAGCTTCAAATGATTGAAAAATATCAAGATTAGAATATGCAAAAATAACAATATATATGTGACTGATGGAAATAGGGCTATAATTGGCTAAGTAAAAAGCAAACAGGACCTTTGCTTCATGCACATGGCCAAGTACACATCCATTTCATGGAAAAAGATTGATTACTCTGAAAAGCCCCCATTACATCACTTCATCTGCACTATTACTTCACACGAGAATAAAAAGACAATGCTGATTGCTGTCTTCTGCTTACCAAATCAGCATATGGATATGGATATCACTCATCTAGGTTTTTCTCTATTTTTATACATAACAGAAATATCCACAGACGTCAAAGAAGCCCACGCTTGGATAATGAATAGTAGGACTGTTATCACACGCTAGTATCGTATATATATGGAAATACGTATGTGTTTGTTGCAGGACAAAGGTCATACTTATAAACACTCCTTCAGATGTTGACACACTTCACACATACAGATCCTCTCTCAGAAGAGTCATGAGCAAACTCCATTGAAACGAATGCGGTAAAGAAATGACAGAAATAACTGCAAGAGTATCACATGAAGAGAATTAACTTCACAGATGATGCACGCACGTCACAAAACTCTTGAGGTATTTATACTTGACATTTTCACTTCGGCACTTTTCTCCGAAACAACAGGTAGCGGCACAGAGAAACTAACAAGTCTCACTAATAAAAAATGAGAGGTAGTTTACCAATCTTTACTAAGTAAATACTGTTAAACTGTTCAAAATCGCCCCTCTACCATTAAATAGGGAACTTTTTGAGGGAACGGCCATTTGGTGTCTGAATCCATAGTGGAAGTTATGGAGTGCACTCATTCAATCACATAATGAACTGCAATAACGAGTGTACAACCAATTCAGTGGCTAGATAATTCCCATAATGCACTGTGAGGGTCATGCAGAATGAATTCCTGTCTCGGCCACAGCTGAATCATCCATACATCCAAACATTCCCACATTCCAAAACGATGGTCCAGTGTGGGTACAGCGTAATATCATACAGGTATAAATTCCTTTTTAATTGATTATTAAATTGTTTAATTAAGGTTTATACATAGTTTCCATGACACGAGTTCAAGATATATCTTTTCATTACTACTAGAGTTGCCAGTTTGCTGAGTTTTAAATGGTTGTTAAACAACAAGCACAAACTATGCAATTCACTCACTCGTTTTCATTCACTTCTTCATATTAGTGGAATAATGTAGAGAATAGAGATTGAGGGTATAGGATTTCGAACACAAAACACCCTACTGTTTTTCGGCTAGTGACTGATTTCAACAAAGTTTGTTGCTAATATATTGCTAAGATAACAGCTCAGTAATTTAAAGTCTGCATAAATTTTCCAAAAAACTGGTGATGGAAATAATATGAGGTGGGAGGAAAAGCTTTAAATTTCAATGCCTTTCTCGGGGGAAAGCAATACTTTTGTGAGAGAATGCAAAAGTGTTCATAGTGAACAACTTATTTTCAGAGAACTTTTGCGAGCAAGTTTTTTTTTTTTTTTTACATTTTTATCAATGCCTCTTGGTATTGAATGAATTTTATATTTATCATTGATTTCACAGGTTTCATTTGGTATCTTGGATGATTTTTTTTTTTACTGACCTTCTCCAAAATCATAGAAAGCAGTATAATCATGCCATCTACCTTTTGGAACAAGCTTCTTGTCGGGAGTGTGCCGGCGGTGCCTTATCACCACTATCACCCTAGAGGACCCGACAAAGTGACAATGGAAAAGGCACACAACTTCAAAGACAAAGCACACACACACCCGCACACGGTGTCAATATCTCTGCCACGTCACTGTACACATTCTGTCCTTCACATGTGACCTATTTCTGTCTCATACACACCACATACAGCGGGTAAAATAGGTATTGAATATGTCAACATTTTTTTGATTAAACACGGTTCCAATGCAGCAATTCACATAATTTTTTTAACAGACATCGATATTAACCTAAGAAATCTACACAGATGAAGAAATCATAATTTTCCAATCCATAAAAAGTTTAATAAAAGGAAATGAAAAAAGTATTGAACACACTAACTGCAACTGTATTTAAAAGTTGGTGGAAAAGTCTTTTTTGCAATGACAGATTGCAAGGTGCATTCTGTTCGACCAAACTTTAAATCTATTCCGGGGTGTCTCTTGGGAAATTTGATCTTCAGTTCCTTCCACAAACGCTCTGTTGGGTTTAGGTCTGGTGATTTACTGGGACATTCTAACAACTTTATTTTCTTCTTCTGGAACCAATTCAAATTCTCCTTTGGATTGTTGTCCTGGTGGAAGGTCCACCAAAGTGTCATCTTCATCATCCTGGTGGATGGCAACAAATTCATCTCAAGAATTCCCAATGCATGGCTCCATTCATCTTCACTTCAACAATATTGATTCTGCCAGTACCATGAGAAGAGAAACAGCCCCATACCATGATGCTTCCACCTCGAAAACATCACTGTTGGTGTGATATTTTTAGGGTCATATGCAAAGCCATTTCACTTCCAAACCCAAAAGTTCGATTTTTATCTCATCTGACCACACCAAATTCTCCCAGTAGTTCAGACCTTTCCAAACGTCAATAATGGAGCTTTCTGTGGTGAGCGTGCATGGAGGCTGTGGCGGTGGAGTGCATTTCCTATTGTTTTCTCTGTGACAACTGTACCTGCTGCCTCCAAGTCTTTCTGGACCTCTTTCCGAGTGGTCCTTGGTTCTTGGGATACTCTTCTGAGATGTCCAATACTTGCATTCTACGGTGGGTAAGCCTTTTTCTAACCTAACAGCATGCACTAACCCGACTGATTCTAGTTTGCACAGGATGTAGAACTACTTAGTGAAATCTGTTGCTTTCTTGCCTTGCCTTAGTGCACTGCCTTGTTTTTAGTGTGTTCAATACTTTATTCCTGTGTCATTTCACTTAATTACACATAACTTTTTTATGGGTTTTGGATTATGATTTCCTTATTTGTACAATTTCTTGAGCGAACACCAACATCCGGTCAAACTTTTATGTGAATTGCTGCATTGGAACAATATTCAATAGTTATTTTACCCGCTGTAGATGCACTATAGCTCTCTTATGAGCATGGTTTGTCCACACTGCTTACTGTCACAATGAGACGAGGTCAAATTTTTCACACTAGCAGAAATCGCTTGTTAACATGAGTGACCTAAATTTCATTTACACCATCATCTGATCTTATCGTCACTTTCAGCACGACTGCATTTATGTGTCGCGGCTCAGGAAAGGTGACATCCTTCTTCTGTCAATCACACTTCTCTGCTGCAGTTTATGAAAGCGATGATGCCTGTCATCTGCCAGGAAACACCGCTAAGTCATATTACATATGTTACATTTATCATTTCTTAGAAATTTGTTTTTAATTCAATGGAGCTACTTAAAAAAAAAGATGCAATATACTGGTATTGACGATAATGATATGTAAAAAATTATATACTGACATCTTTAAACACATTTGAAAATATCATAAATAACCCCGGGGCAGTAGGCACCATATGGTTGACACTCCAACGCTGTAGGTGGCGGTAGTGTTGTCAAAAGTACCGACTGCGATTCCAAGTCGGTACTGAAATTTTAAAAATGTGATGCTTTGAGCGCTGTTGAGGGGATTGGTAAACACCTCTGACAGGCATTTGTGTTAACACGCTCATCAGATATGTCTGTGATTGGATATGCTAATAATGACCAATGCTTTAAAACATGTTGTAAATAGACATCAATGACGCTCTTCACCGAGCATTTACATACACACGCAGGAGCATTTGAAAACAGGTATCTATCATCTATCATGACAGGTCCGCTGATAGACGCCTGCTTTCAAAACACTTCAAATTCACACTTCTGTGTGCTTTCAAACACTCCCATGCGTTGATCATTGTAGCCAATCATAGACATATCTGATGAGCGCGAGAACACAAAAGCCAATCAGAGGTGTCTAAAAATCTGCTCAAAGTATCATGTTTTGTACCAAACTTGGTATCGCGGTCGGCACTTTTAACAACATAAGGTGGTGGTATTGCACCTTAATACTGGGAGCCACCCGTCCCATCATAAAAAAGAAGTGAGCTCAAGAGTAGCTGTGTCCCAATTCAAGGGCTACGTTTAACTTCACTTTTAGACATACACTCATAAACTTCCCTAAGTACTTCCCCTCAGGGGAATCCCCGCCGCCATTTTGAAGTGCGTTCAACTTCATCAAGTGGGTGAGGGAAGTTTATTTGGACAGACCCTCAACCCCTCAATTTCGACCAAGGGTGTGAGTCTACTCAATATGCACACTTCAGGCAGACTGACAGACCAAAATACAACACGATTGTGACGTCACGGCAGATCGCGCTTAACTTACCCCCACCCCACACAGCTGTTGTGTATGATATTGGAGTTATTTTGACATGTAACCACATTCAACACTTGTAGCTACCTTAAGTTGACTGTTTTTGCACCATAATAGTTTACAGTTTATTATTGATCAGTTGGTTTAGGTGTGTTGAATTGGGGTTGGAGCTAAAGTCTACAGGACAGTGACCCTCCAGGAGCAGGATTGGACACCCCTGGCTTAGCGTGTTCCATGTACATCCGAGTAACGAGACGAACGGAAGTTAGTAAGGGAAGAACATAAAAATAGACTTAAATGCAGCCGAATACCAAATAAGACCAAATGCGTGCAGCCTCCATTGAATGCTGACCCTCTTCAAATGCCACTTCAAATGCAGCCAACGAACGAGTCTTTCATTGCATCCTTCAAGTGGAACTTTTGCAGCCCAACCTATCCCAAGATACACTTTTAAAATGT
This sequence comes from Zacco platypus, assembly GCA_038088235.1. Taxonomy (NCBI): domain Eukaryota; kingdom Metazoa; phylum Chordata; class Actinopteri; order Cypriniformes; family Xenocyprididae; genus Zacco; species Zacco platypus. The sequence continues at coordinate 9,604,579 of CM076081.1, read as the reverse complement.
AAGTATTGGGTTTCAACTTACTCAAATATCTAACAATACAAATGTAAAAAATAACAAAAATAAAAGTGGTTCAAATGTTGATATATCTTACTAAGATGTGATTTTACAGATAATTTATACTCTTTATTACGTACATAAATAGACCGTGGTGAACATATTTAAACAGGTTGCAAATAGATAGATAGTACAACTTGTAAAAAAGTCGTTATTGCTGCCTGTCATTGGCAGCTGTCACAGTTGCTAAGCGACAAGAGCAATACTCTGTAATCTAGATCATTCCATTTAGACCATTTCAACCTTCATGGAATTTGCGTGGCTTCTGACGTCCGAGTCCTTCGAAGGATGCAGCCTCGGAATTGGGAAACAGCTAATGAGGGAGGTTTTTTGGGATTCCGTGAAAAATACGGGTTGTTAAAACACCCCAGTCTGCAGGAAGTGCCGATTGACAATAAGTTCATAATGTACAGTTATGGTTACAAACTCTGTCTCCACCTCCCTACCCTCATACTTTGAGTGTGATTCAAGGGCCAAAAAAGAGAAAATACAAAAATGTGGATGATTACATCTAACTTATAGCATTAATTTACTATTACATCTAACTGATGCCGTTAGATCAAACAGTCAAACAGTTTTTGATTTACTATGGCCATGAAGCACATCAGAATGGAATTCAACTAAAGTAGATTTACGAGAAATGATAAAACACAAGAAATTAAGTTAAACATAAGAGAACAGAGATTAAAAATAATAGTATAACAATTACACTGAAGAACAGAAATAAACATACAACAAACAACAAAAAAATAACAATAATGATATAGGAGCAAAGACAAAAGAACTCTGATGAGAGAAATACTGTGTGAGCTGTTCTAAGAAAGGCCACAACGAATTATATAGAGTCAAGGAACCAAGACAGAATGAATGTCATGCTTCTCAGTCTTACCTTAAATCGCTTATCCTGAAGGACCTTCTTAATGGCCACCAGTTCTCCTGAGTCACACAGCTTGGCCTGATAGACCACGCCAAAAGAGCCGTTACCGATGACCTTGGTGTCGGTGTAGCTGACCTCCTGCGGCCGGTCAGGTCCCTGTCCAGGGGTCGCCACCACTGTGGTCACTTTACTGCCATCTTTGTCTCCTACAGACAGATAAAAAGAGAGATGGGGGTTAGAGACTGATGTTACAAAAAGGCAATCGGGAAACACAACAATGTCTCAGTAGAAACAACTTCCTGTGTGTTACACCTTGCATCCTCATAATTAATAATTTAATAATGTGTACTTTGGTTGGGAATCAAGAACCATTTTCTCCAATTAATAGACAAATTAATTTGAATTAGGCCTCATTTGACATTTGGTTCCAATAAGAGCTCTTGAATGTCTTAATGTCTATGAATTTCTGATATATGTTTATTTTAAAAGTAATATTTGATGCATTTGTCAGGTATTTTTATCCAAAGTAAGCACTGCATTCAAAGTATAGGCCAAGTTGATGCACTATGAGTTCATGCACTCTCAAGACCTTGGCATAGCTAGTGCCATAACTGGTTGAGCTACAGGATACAATGTCAAACTTTTGGACAGACAGTGAAATGTACAGTATCAACACAGTGAAAACATCTAAAACATATCGCTGCTGGGGATACAGCTCTATATTCTTCCCCTCCAATGAGCTGTTAACCAGATCAGTTCAATTCATGAACTTCAACAGTCTTAATTCACATTCATTATACTACAAAGAGTGTCCAGAATGCTTTTCAACATCTCCGTTGGGGTTCCATAGAGGAACAAAAGACATATGTGTTTGGAGAGAAAATTCTGACAGAATTTACCATTATCTATCCCTTTAATTGAAAAACCAATGCAACTTATCTAAACGGCTAACAAGTCTGTTCTGTAAATTAGGACCAATTTGAGACACACTAACAGGCAAAAGCTGGAGAGAAAATCTACCTTGAGCTTATGCATTTTGCATTACCGTTCTTGGCAGATTTGTTCTCACCAAAGCGGCATAAAAGAAAGTGCATATTTGGCGCTTGGGAGGATTACTTCAGCAGGTGACTTAGGATGAAAGTCAGATTATATTGCTTACAATGCAAACACAGCACGTGAAATATAATCCTTAGCATGATGTGAAGAGGTTTTCAGAGTAACTGTACCTTCTTTTAGAGCTGCAAGGGGTAATAAAGCAAAGAAAAGAGTGCAGTGGGCCAACGCATAATGCCATCAGTTTATTAGGGATAGATTTAAGGAACCCAAGAAAATATGAACTGTTTTGCCTATTATGATACCTGTATATACAATGCAATGCTCCAACAGATTCTGGCATATAAAATATTTAATTCCCATTTAAAAAAGTTATATAAAATTACTCATACCATGATGAAATTTAGGTACCTAGGACCAAATCAAATCATGTGTGTGTGTACAATGATGTGTACGGGATTGAGGGATCCGGTCCAGTATTAAGATTAGCTTCTTTGAGTTCCAGACTAGAGTTCAAACTCTCTGTTAACCTTGTTAAAGGTTAACTGCATGGACTGCCTTATGCCTTTTCAACCCCTTCATAACCACAGAATCCCCCAGAACAAAATCTCCTGCAAGCCTCAAATCGGGCCTCCAGAGTTAGTGCAGATAGTGTTGCAGCAGTGAGCTTTAGAGCAGAATCAGAATCTGGTCTCGAGTGCAGCTCATGCCACATCTTCCTCTCTCATCACCGCCTGAGACTCTGACAGTCAACGCCAACCGTATCGATCTGCCGCTAGGACTGGGCAAAAATATTGATTTGCTGATTAACTGTGATCTTCATTTGAGCATTCCAATATCGAGTTTTTTAAATCCCAAGATCGTTTTTTTAATCAATGTCTTTTTTCAGTATATTCTCATTAATCATTATTTGAATCATGCCTCTCAATCGGCAGATGTCGCTGACTCAGTGGATCCTGACCGCCCCTGCACAAAGCTCAAAGATCTAAATCCTGTGAATGTCAGCTTGTCTCAATGGAAATAAATGCATCATGTTCGCTGTAATACACGTAATAATATATCCACTATGTCCAAAGGTCACGTATGTTCACCAAGGCTGCATTTACTTGATCAAAAATGCAGTAAAAATTGTAACACTGTGAAATATGATTCATGACAATTTAAAATAAGTGTTTTCTATTTAAACAAAACAGATGACAAAGCTGAATTTTCAGGATCAGTACTTCAGAAATCATTCTAATATGCTGCTTTGCTGCTTGTTTCTTCGTATTATCAATTTTAAAACAGTTGTGCTGCATTTTTTTTTTTTTTGTGGAAACTGCAATGCATTTTGTTCAGGATTCTTTGATGAATGGAAAGCTACAAATTTTCCTATTTGAGAAGACAGTCGAAAAAGCAACAGGAAATTTGAGGGAGAAACAAGGGGAACAGGACCAGGACACGAACAGGCTGGAATTAAATTCAGATCATTACAAACTCAACAGTTCTTCAGGAGCAACAGACACCCCTCTGTGCCGCACCTGTGATGGGACCATCCAGTTTTAATGTGTGAATCATAATCTTAAATTGCACACTGGATATCAATTGACGGGTCTTTTTATGAAAATTGTTAGATTTTACTTTTTTATGCTGCCTTTTTTTTTTATCCAAGTGGTATAAAGGAAACCTTTTGAGTTTCTGTTCATAGCCGATAACCCATAATGGCCAAAATTATTTGAAAATATGAAATATGAAAATAAAGTGAACCTGGACTGTGTTGCAGTCATGTGGTCACCCAATTATTATGCTGACATGAACTGAAATGAACTTAAAATGAATCAATATAGAAATTAGCTTGTATTCAAGATCGAACCAGGAAATCAGTGCCGATACCTAGACCCTTTCCCTCCATTTCCATGGCAACTGAGACGTCTCTGAGCCTGAGAGATGTTGTGGCCCACTTGCTAAAGACTCACCCACTCATCTGCACGGATACACACATGCACGCGGAGAGTGTGTCAAGGGTGACATTCACACTCCAAAAATAACACCATAAAAAGGCAACTGAGTGAATGCCAGCGCGAGCGAGAATTAAGATCAGCTGGAATGTCAACCATAGAATATAAGAGCTGGAAGTATGACGATCTTCATTACAATGTGAAACAATTCACATCATCCGTTCAATATTTTGACGTGATGTGTTTGCTACAGCCGAAAGCGATCTCAGGGTAAACATGTCGTCAAACTTGTTCATGGGGTTTTGCTTTAGTCAGGACAAGAAACCACTTCAAATTACCATTCCTCTGTTTGAATACAGAGGAAACTAGGTTCACTATGAATAACAATGCCTCTTTGACACGCCAATCCTTGTTACTCGTGTTAAATGGAGGAAACATTAAAAAGCCAATGGTTATCATGCAGATCATCTAAGATTCCTATAATTGAACCAGAAAAAAGCAGCCAGATGTCACGAAGCACTAAAAATCATGTGACAATGAAGACTAGAGTATTGATTCTGAAAATTCAGCTTTGGTCACAGGAATAAATTACATTTTAAAATATAGTTCAAAAGAAAACTATGGAACTTTTTACTGGTAGTGGCAAAATCTGTGTGAACGTATACCTGTATTTTATTAACCCCATGTATTTTCTACATAAATCATAAAACATATGTGAAATTCTAGACTTTATCTTTCAAATATGCTTCATTTTATGGAATAATTAAGGCTGGAAATGTACTAATGGGATTAACTTAAAATAACACGCTTTAAAATAATGACACATGAAACAAAACCATGTATTGATACAGATTCACATGAAAACAACTCTTTCATTTATATTTGATGAAGTACATTAGCATCTCTTCATATTCCCCTTTTGGTGGTACCACTGATGGGTTAAACAATCAGCGCTTGTAAAGTGATCCGTTCAGCAACTTCTCCTCTCCTGTTTTCCATTGACGTAAACTCTTTATCGCTCCTGGCTGCGGTGAGGCATGTTTAGTTGTTACCTCAGAGGTATGTGATGTTCAGACCGCTAGTGAAGTGAAACTAAAGGACACACAATGAAAGGAGGGCCCTATCGAGAGTGAACATGGACACACACAGAGAAATCAATTCACATGTGCACACATACTAGATTACAAACCCACAGTAGTCAAGGGCAAGAGTTTAATGTGTAGGAAGAATTGCAGCTGATATATCCCTGCTGTTGCTCTATGCACCGTGACCCGTGTCTTGACCTGAGCTCACAGAGAGAATCATATTGCACTTTCATGTCAATCTCTCCCTGTGTTCAAAAACTTCATCAAGCAGTCTGTTTGATCACTATATCCAGCACACAATACCAGTCCCTCCAGAAAAACGCAGATTTTTTTTTGTGATTATTGCGGGCAAAAATCCTTGATTATGCAGCACGTTTTCTTAAAAAATGCGATGGAATATGCGGATATTTTTGCAATTTTATGCGATGAAATTGCGGGAACTTGCAAAAACTGCGGTTTGATGCAAAAGAGGAAAAAAAGGTGATTCACCAACACCCTGTTCTCACTAGACTACTGCCTTCATGTCAAGAGTCATTTCTTATTACTTCATATGATAAGCAAGCAAACTAAGGGTGCGTTCACACTTGTAGTTCAGTTGGTTTGGTTCGTTTAGTCAGGACCAAAAAACAAAACAAAACATATAGTCCTGGTCCGCTTATCGTTCACACTGGCATTTTTAACAGCGAACTTTAAGTTACCGAACCAAAGGCACAGGGATACGGTCATAACCTGATTGGTCGGCTTTTATGACGTATATTTCCTGACGGAGCTTCATTCCCGAACATTCGAAACAATGCTGTGATCTGGATTAAACGCCATCATTGTATGCGTGTACATATGCTTTATTTTTACCAACTGAGAACTCACGAAGAGCTCATAAAATGTTCAAAACATTCAAAACAGCTCCAGGATTTCCTCCGTTGTATGCAGAAACAAATATTGATGAGGCACTTTACCTCCTCGTTGCTCCACGTTTGCCCTCGACTCATTTTGGATACACCGATCTTTCCGCGTCGTCAAATCAGCTGACTTGTAGCGTTGCATCTTGTGACATCACGTCCTGTTTTTGGTTCGTTTACATGTCTTTGGTCCGTGTTGCGTTCATATATCAATCGAACCGCACCAGAGTTCGTTTGGAAGCGGACCGAGACCCATCTTTTTAGCAGTCTCGGTCCGCTTGTTTGGTCCGCACCAGGGTTCAGATGGCAGCGTTCACATATGTTCAAACAAACCACACTAACTGAGCAATCGCACCAGGATTCGTTTTGATCCAACCAAACATGACAAATGTGAACGCACCCTAAATCACAGAATATTTCAGTTCTCATTCTGTTTTATTTCAGACCTTGCAAATCTGTCAATTTTGCAGTCCATTCCCTCAGTTTATAAACCGTACTCAGATTCTTATATTGTGAAAAAATCCGTGAATACAGTCTGCAAAACTTTGGAAACAGAATTCGTTGTGTGTATAGATTGAAAACACGAATGTGCGGTTTACAAATCTGAGTGCATACGGTTCGTAGGTATGGTTTATTAATCGGTGGGCGCCATTTTTTAAACCGAGGGAACAATTTAAGAAACTGTGAGTAGTACGGTTTATAAACTGAGGGGACAAAACTGGAAAACTGTGGCCACGGATTTGTGGCTCTTGTTTTTTTTCTCCTAAAGGTGACTTCCCAGGCTCCGTAACGCCACAATATCTCAAGGGTCATGAAGAAATCTTTGCTGTACTGACACACAAATATCTGATGGTTAAACACTGTTTTGAATGTGAGGTATTGTAAAGATAAAGATTCAGAACTTTCATCTCAGAATAAAAAAAAAAAACCCTGGAAAAGCTACTTAAACATTTTATTGAGCCAAAGTGAGATGCTAATACCCTAATATCACAGGTGGGAGTCAAAGACACACATCCAAACTGTGCACATGGATGAAAGTGAGCTATTCAACCACTGTGACCCGGGGTGAAACGGAACATGTTACAAATGTTACGGGTTTATCAGTTTGATGCACACATGCACGTAAACTCTGGCTTAAATATACATTTTGCATCCATAAGCACTTCTGATTCTAAATTATGATTGGATGAACAACATATTAAACATATATAATATGCACATTATACATTAAAGGGAAAGTTAACCCAAATTCTATAAAAAGAAGATATTTTGGTTGCACTTTATTTTGATGGTCCCCTTTAGACATTCTGTTGACTGTAAGTAACGTGGCACCTATGTGACCTAACTCTCATTAGAGTATCAGTAGACTGTTACTGTTGGGGTTCAGGTTAGTAGAATAAGTTGACATTTAGCTGTAGAATTACTTGTAGTCAGTAGAATGTCTGTTGGGGACTATCAAAATAAAGTGTTAGCAGATATTAAGCAGACAGTCTATTAATACTCTACTAATACTCTAAAGAGAGTTAGATGACGTAGGTGCAACTTTACTTAGTCAACAGAACGTCAAGGGGACCTTCGAAAGTAAGCGTTACCGATATTTTAGAAAATGTCTTGGCTTCTTTTTTTTATAATGAATGTCAAGGTCACCAAAACTGTTACCAACTTTATTCAAAATATAGTCTTTAATTACTTTTATTGTATGTGAGCCTGGACCACAAAACCAGTCATCGCATGGGTATATTTGTAGCGATAGCCAACAATACATTGATTGTATGGGTCAAAATGATCAATTTTTCTTTTATGGCAAAAACCATTGGGATATTAAGTAAAGGTCATGTTCCATGAAGATATTTTGTAAATTTCCTACCGTAAAATATATCAAAACATTATTTTTGTGAGTGCATTGCCAAGAACTTCATTTGGAAAACTTTAAATGCAATTTTCTCAATATTTAGATTTTTTTGCACCCTGATTCCAGATTTTCAAATTGTTTATCTTGGCCAAATATTGTCCCATCCTGACAAACCATACATCAACGGAGATGCAGTTTTCAGATGATGTATAAATCTTCAAAAAATTGACCCTTATGACTGGTTTTGTGGTCCAAGGTCACATATTATGTATGTCATATAGATTTGGAACAATGTATGTAAACGATGAGTAGAATGACCACATTTCTCTTGGACATGCAGCAGCATTGAACCCCTTGGGAATGAGAACATGTTGACTTTTTTAAGGGAACAAGAGTGTGACAAACTTGCCCATCATAAATGTGGGATAGGTGCTCTGCAGTGCTCATTTCCACTTTGAAATCAAGTCATGTGCTTCCTCTCTATATGGTTCCTGAGACACAGCTCTAGTTCTCATTCAAAAGTGCGGGAGAAAATGTTCAAAATCTTTGAAGCTTCTATTTTAAAATAAGTGTTTATGTGCAATTTCACAGAAAATTAAAAGTTGACTCGAGGTAAGTTGTTTTTTTTTTTCTATTTCATTAGTGTGAAACAAGAAAAGGATGCGGTGTGTGGAGGTGACACCTGTGGTTTTAACGCCCCTCAGGCAGTCAAGTCTTTAACCCCAATTACAGAGAAGAAGAGGGTCAGTCAGGACACCTTCAAAAACTTCACATGCTTTAGTGCGGGTAGAAAACACTTTCATTCAGCAGATATGTGGCGAGAGTTTAGTAACATCACACACTCATAATAATCTCCCTGTGTCTAAATTGCCACATTAATATTTTAAGTCTATAAGTGTATTTATTGCATACACACTGTATATGAAGACTACACTTCTGAGCGTCCTGTTTTTACTGTAACATGTGTACTATATTTGTAAATTACGTGTAATATATGCATACTTTGTGTATTAGTTATCTATGGTATTATATCATTTTGTCTGAGAACTGTCCAAAATGTATTATATCCATCTATCACATACAAACACATTTCCCATACTAGTGTCTAATATAAGGAATAAAGTAAACAACAAAATAAACCCCTACAGTTTAACATTAGGGTCCTGATCACCCCGTGTCAGTTTATCTTAGATAATGAGCAGCTGACTGTACATTATCACTTACATAACTCCTTTAATTGATGTTTTCTCTGAATTCAGCGGTAGTCTTTCGCCATTTGTCATCACCCATGACCTCACTACCACCGAGCCAATCGGAGCCCAGCATCTCTCACTGAGGGCGCTGACATGTCTGCATCACTCTGCTGCAGCTAATGTTTAATCCTGCTCTATAAATAAACTCTGATCAGCCAGAGAGCGGAAGACAGCGTCTGCGTATGGCATGTGGGTGAATTCATGATCATGTGTGTTTGCGTCTGTGAAACGCTGTAGGCAGGGTCTGTTTGTTGAGCACACTTATGTGTGTAAGTTCTCCACCTGTTTGCCAGATGACCTAAATCTCATTCTCAGGGTGATAAATTTTCCTCTCAACCCTATTCACGCCGCATAGATTTGCAGTCTATGCTGGTTGTTTGCTAGTTTGGCTTGCACAAGTAAGCAACATGTTATGTGATTTGCTGGATTTTGGTCATTCTCATTTATTTGTTCTTTCTTTGTATTCTTATAGTGTTTACAGATTGATTTGCCAATTGTGGTGAATGAATGTCCTTTATAGCATGAGCATAATTGTGAGGTGCTACATTTGTCATGTGACCTACAGTGTCAGTTGTGGCACTTCACTGTCATTCTTAAATCCTCATCGGATGGTTAAGCGTCCATCATATGCGCGCTTCAGAAATACTAGGTCACCCAGGAAATTCTCACGTACTGTTTTAGGAATACTGTGAATTCTACTCACTTCACATACTGTTTTTCACCTACTATATAATAGGGAAGTATGTATTTTCAAATGTTATGGGTTATATCATTTTTGCTTTCCCATTTGCTCCAATAGCAAAATAAAAAAAAATCCACAATAGCATTTCTTTGACTTTCTAAAAGCAGGAAACAATAGAGACTGATTATGTTCGTCAGCCATTGTATTTAAAACACCCACACAGCAGTGTTGACTAGTTAGTGAAATTGAATGCCAAGGTAATATCACACAAAGTGTTAAAGCCTAAATGTACATTTTCTTTTGAAATGAAAAAAATCTTTGCTATAATTACAATGCTAATAACTGTGGAAATGTGTCATCACAGTCAATGTATCACATTATTTGACAGACACTCATCAAAAGTGACTTACATCAGATTCAAGGTGCCTTTTACTAGCTCATGCATTCACTGGGAATCGATCCCTTGACCACGGCGTTGCAAACACATTGTTGTACTACTTGAACTACAGGAAAATCACTGCCCAGTTGCATAAAGTTACACTTTTCTCATAATCGCAGAACACTCTTTCACTCATATCACCGAAAATCCGCAACCATCATTGAAAATCAATGACTTCCATTTGCAGAGCACTGCATGTGTGAAGGGGCCTTTGTGGCTCTGGTCTGATGTGAGAATTTTGGTTGATGTTTAACAGTGAGCCGGTGTCTAGCTGCAGGGCAATGACACACAGAGAACCAGCGGGATACAGCACAAACACACACAGAAGTGCACGCAAAACTTTGATCTGTACCCACTCACTACTCCCATGCTCCAGACTGTGCGTGACAACTATCTGTATGTACCGCACACCAGTGGCGGAGCCAGGATTTTTTCATAGGGGTGGCCAGGCAGGGGGTCAGCAACCAGTCTGGGGTGGCACAGAAATCATCATTTCAACATAAAAATTAGTCTATAATGTACAACGAATTAGATCATTATCTATTATTAATAAAGGGGCTCACACTATAGCTAAATTTCAACTTGTTCAGTCAGCTTGTTCTGGTTCTCAAAACCACCAATAGCATGTTCTCCATTGTTGCGTAAATGAACGCGAAAATTAGCATCTTCTAGTACAAATGCACAGTGCTCACATTTATTTAAGCATTACAAAATTACACATCAGCTTGTGACTTATATTGTGACCTCACATAGCAGAATATTTTATAAGTCTAGAGACATGTGACGCATATATAACAAATACATACATGTATGCAGTTTTAACACAGCTTTAATGGCCTTTTTGGTTATTTCGTGACTTAATTGACGACGGAACTACGACGTTGCAAGCTCGTAATTTATTTTGCGCTCTAGTGAAGTGATATATACAGCGCGCCGAATTTGCGCGTTATTGAAAAGTGTGCGCCGCGAGCACAGGCTGACACGACAGGAAAGTACATTTTATCTGTCTGTACAGATACTAGAAGATTATTCTTGAATTCCAATCTTCTTTCATTCTCTCACACTCACTATAAAATTCAAATTGGCTGTCTTAGCTACCAGGGTCATCCAATGGTCACATATCAACATGTGACAAGACAAAGGCACATAAGAATGAAACAGGAAACTGCAGCGGTTCAGGGAAGAGGTCCAAGACAATCCACTACCTCCACAAGCCAAAATGACCATGAAGAACAAAAAGTAAAACAGCAGAACCTACAATCATTGTGGTTTTTAAGGCAGTATTGGCTGTATTTCTATTCTCAGTCATTCTGTTCATGGTTTGGTATAATCATCAAGCACTAAGCATTAAAATAATAGCTTTAGCCAGCAACACTTCACCCAAAAATGAATATTGTCATCAATTACTCACACACACTGTTATTCCAAAGCAAGCTTTTATTGCTTTTCTATAGAATTAAGCCTCAAATGTCTATGTATTATCTATGACTATATATTAGTTTGGTTTTTTTAAATAAAAAATAAAAAAAAAGTACAAATATGCATGGTATACTAAAATAAAATTAAAACAATGGGGATAAAATTCCTTAAGATAACCTGTAGAAAGAAAACAAAAACATCTTAAGCACCCAGAATAATCTAAGTGAACTTTTTTTATTTTTTTGTAATTGCGCCTTTGAATGATTACGTAATTGTGGCATCCATACTTGTAATCACGATTAGAAATTTGATTAATTGTGCAGCCATACAGCTAATCGATGGTAAACGGAAGCTCAAACGTGCTTGCTTGATGCGCGAGGAAAAACTTCACTGGATGACACCTACAGTGAAACCTCATTGGTCCAAAGTCTCACTCAAAATAAAAGTAAATTAAACAGAAAATCATTGAGCAGATACTTTGAGTTTGTGTATGCGAGTAAAGGAGTGAAAAATATGGAAGACTTTCCACATGAAAAGTGCAGCTTTGATTGGCAACTCAATCTGAATTTCTGTCAAGCATGAGTAAACATTGCTTCGAGGCATGATAAACTAAACATTAGCAACCACCTTTTTATCCCGGCCGAAGTGTGCATACGTGTGTGCGTGTATAAATCAGCCCTGAGCCGATAAGAGAGAAACATGTCAGAATGGAAATGATCACGTAAGTGGAACGCAGACTCTGCCCTTTAATAAGACACAGATAAAGTAACACACGGCTGTTCCTCGAGCGTAAGAGGTCTAACTCAAGACCTGTACTGGTAAATCATAAAATGTTCTTACCATCAGGAAGGGTTGGAGAAGCTCATTTAAAAAAAAAAAAAAAGAAGCTAAAAGTGATTTAAACGTTCCAAAAGGTTTTTTTGCCATACATTTTAGGTTCCCCAAAGAACCTTTAGTGAACAATCCTAAAAAAGCACCATTTTTTCTTAATGTGAAAAACGTTTTAAGATTCTTAAGAACCTTTTTCCACTATAAAGAACCTTTTGTGCAATAAAATGTTAAAGGTTCTTCATGGAACCATAGATGCCAATAATAAAACGTCAAGCTACGTTTTTGAAAAAGTATTCAGTCAGCTTCAATACAAGCTACACATACCTTAAAACTACGCAAGCATGCAAGAAAGTTTATAAATACATAACAATTGGATGATTCAGATGATATAATTTGTCTTTACAATTAGAGCAGTATTTATCCAGCATAAAGACTGAGGATCTCAGTTAACATGGTGAAATGATGAATGATGAAGTGATTAAAATTAGAGTGCTGTTGGCAATGGAAACAATGGCATCTGCCATGCTTAACGTTGCAAAATGTAGAATGTAACAGGAGTAATGTAATGAGCCAATGCAGGCAGCCAATGATATATAGGCACTGTATATTGTGAAGATGGGCCAACATTTCAATAGTAATTCTGCATACATTTCATTGTAATGTGACCATCACTATGTCTGTGCCTCGTATGTTTACGCCATAGAATATTTGTTAAGCCCAAAGTATAACCAATTTCTCTAACCGCGCACACTCTGTACATTCAGGTCGTACATGTGCATTGAATTTTTTTATTTTTTGCACTTATCAGTTGTTCGAAAAGATGGCAACACAGTGGTTTGGAGGGGTGGAGGAGGTGTTGGAGGTGACAATAATTTTGTGAGGGTGTTCAGAGGGCGTTCTTGCAACACTTATTTAAAACAGCATTAGGGAGGCTTATCTGTCATAAACTTTGGAGAGAAATAGTGCAGACACTGGACAAGGATGACATTTTCTAGTGTGCATGTGTCGAGCGCTCGTGTCAGTCAAATGCAGTATACTTTGAAAGGCTATGTATTCGGCTATACGTGTATCCTAAACGTTTGCATCAAACCTGTACTATACTTTGTAGTATAGTACACTTGTAAATTTCTAGCAGTTAAGATTGTGTGACAAATAAAACTTTAGCATCAAATATTACCTTTTTAACTCAAATTTCAATTTGAGTAATGTCTTTTGTGTGACTTTTGGAAACAAAAAATAAACAAGCAAAATTTACTTTTGGAGAGACATAGGCTAAAGTAAATTATGACTTGATATGTGGTGAACTTTCCCTTTAAACTCACCAAACCAAGGATAAAAGTTGTCATAGGTTTGTGCACAATCTGATTTTTCAGAACATTATGTATTCAAATATATTGAAGTATTATGCAACCGAGGCTCATTAGAAAAACATACACAGGTATGTTTTGCGACAGTTTCAAAATGAAATGTCCAGTGAGTGGTGCTAAAAGTGTGCTTAGTTTCTTCCTGGAACAGATGAGCGTGAATGCAGCACTAAACCCAAAACCAAATGTGACATAAAAACACAATCGTAATAATGACATTTTAGCTTGTTTTTGAGCTCTTTTACCGGGACTTGTCTTCCACTGAATTCATCCCCAAGCTCTTCGCATTGCAAGTACAATTCTGTACCAGCTGAGCTACCGAGCAAGCTTATTACATCAGAGAAACTGAACATATGGAGCTGGGTAAGTGAAGCAAACTCCAAAATATAATCTTTTACAAATCGTGCTCTGTGGTAAAAAAGTGTTTTGAGGTCATAACATAATTGTGCAAGGAGCCACGTGAAAACAAGTCTTTATTAATCCATAATCTGGCCCTGTAATCATAATTGTGTGTGAAAACGAAAGTGCTCGCTGTTTAACTGCATCTAGTGTTCATTTCTTTTTGAAACTGCAGTGATATGTACATATATTAACATATACAGTACATATACTGGTACATATTTTGCATTTTGCAAAAATGTTGATACAGCTACATTTTTCCAATGAGCCTGTGTTGAAGAATTACTCAAGTACGACTTAAATTCTTAATCACCGTTGCATCTATTTATCTATTCCTTGTTTTTCCATTCATCTTTTTATGCCTGTCCAGTGTTTCATAAGAGAAAAATTTATTCAACCTCCTACACAGTCTTTTTTTTTTTTTTTCATTTTACAAAGGAAATTGCAAAGATCTCAAAAAAAGGTACCAAGGTTTTCAAGCCATTCAGGGAATTGTGGGTGGGGGAAGTGAGAGAGAGAGAGAGAGAGAGAGAGAGAGAGAGAAAATGTGTGGAATGTACTGGCCCATAATTTAGGTTGCTGCAGAAAAATCTGTGCTGGAAATGCAGATTTTATCAAATGGTCCATCTCAGTGAGACAAAACTTCCTACCCTTCATTCTAACATGGATCGTTACATACCCAACACAATCAGGCCAATGAGGAGATAACTCAGCATGAGGACGTTCCTATGACCTCATGCCAAACGTGAAGAGCTATGGTGTGTACAGAGATAACAAAGGCTAAAAGGACAACAGAAGTTCACATCTGAACGCTTCCCGTGTAGACGCTGAGATCAAGCACACATCACTGAAGTGCCACTTTTCAGGAAACCAACGCAAAAAAAAGCCAAAATCCAGACGTAAAGCTAACAAAACATAATACAATAATCTGCTTCACTAAACTGAGGCATGTAAAACTGCATTTCGCAGAAAGTTATTGACTTTGGACAGGCCAATCTATGCAATAATTAGGTTTCTAAATGCAACAGATGTTGCTCTATGATTTCATTCCTCCATGGAGCCCTGAAGCACTCACACTTTATTGACATTTGGGAAACACATTCTGTGATAAGACTAAAACATCAGTGATAAGAACATCAATGATGAGAAAAAACATCTCACTTCTCTTTAGTCAGAAATCTATGATCAAAGTCAGATCATTTCCCTACGTCGCTTTTTATCTCCAGGCAGCAGTAGGAGCGGTTTCATCTTTGTATCTACATGACAGTCAACATTACTAAAAACCTGGACTTGCACAAAGACTTTATCGTACCAGAAAATTCAGTGACAGGTCCCTGAGATAGTAATGTGCTCTCAGTGCATTCAATTCTCTTCCAATTCGGGTCCATCACCAGCCATTCATGCGTGGCATACATTACTCTCATCTCTGATGATACAGCTCAGTTGGGATCTGCTCTGAAGCTACTTTTTTCTACTGATAATCATGTTATTCCAATACTCTATTTTATTTTTTGAAAAACAAAAAACCGATGTTTTTGAACAAAGTCTTATGCTCACAAAGAAACAGAAAAATCTCACATAAAAGTTGTGTTCCAAATTTGAGGTTGACATCGCAAAAAAAAAAAATAGCTTTCAATAATATTTTGTTTGGGCGCAGTACAAAATGTTTCTACTATATGAAGTTTGTTCCCTAGTCTTTTCAAATGCAGCCACTTTTTAACCGCAAGGTGCACAAGTGTGACTTTTTAACTTTTTAAACCATTTAACCTTTACGTGTGTTCACACAGCAAGTGCCAAAACCGGTAACACTTTACAATAAGGTCTCATTTGTTAAGATTAGTTACTGTATTAACTAACACAAATTAACCATGTGCAATACAGGTTACAGTATTCATTATTCTTTGTTAATGTTAGTTCACAGTGTATTAAATAATGTTAATTTTAATAATGTATTAGTAAATGTTAAAATAAACAAGTACTAATATTAATAAATATCCATGTTAATTAAAGTAGTTAATTGAAGTTAACTAATGAAGCTTTATAGTAAAGTGCTACCCAAAAATCTTTACCATGCTTTGTACCATTCCTATGAAGAAAAAAAATTGTATAAATTTCCAGTCAAAACAGGGTCTGGAGGCTAGGGCATACTGGGATAATATTCCAAGTTTCATTTCTTCTACAGTTCACGTAGGAATCGATGTGTTCAAATATTCAAACATGAAAACAGGTTGTGCTAAACACAAGATAACTCTCAGTTTGGAATTCTGTTGCTATTAAAATACTCAAAAACAATAAAATTATGCATCAAGTTAGCATCACCTAATTATTGTATATCGGTCCGTCAAATCTCTTGCTAATAGGTCTTTCAATAAATGCACTTGACCTGTGAGGTGATATTATGTAAAAAAACAATTGTTTTTTTGAACTCAAGACATGTATGTATGTATATATATATATATATATATATATAAGCAACCATTTCAAGCTTCAATGTCATTTTAAACACAAATTGAACAAACCATGTGAAAAGAGAACGGGTGTAGAGAATAATCAATATAGAGTACATGTTGTATATGTACAGCTTAGTGAGCCACACCCTGGAGCTGCTTATGGCTCGCTCTTCCCCTTTTTCTTCTCAGCTCCCATCCCCCAACTCTCTCTGTACTCATGCTATAGGAAAGCGGTGAGGGGCCCCTGATTTCGCACGAAAGGCTCTGATCCTTGGCAGGTGGCTTAAACTTTGGCTAAAAGAGCACATTTGTGGAATAAAGTTAAAATTACAGCTATACTAACTGTACAGATATTTTGAATATTAACCATATACACCGATCAGGCATAACATTATGACCACCTTCCTAATATTGTGTTGGTCCTTTTTGCTGCCAAAACAGCCCTGACCCGTTAAGGCATGGACTCCACTAGACCCCTGAAGGTGTGCTGTGGGATCTGGCACCAAGATGTTAGTAACAGATCCTTTAAGTCCTGTAAGTTGCCAGGTGGAGCCTCCATGGATCAGACTTGTTTGTTCAGAACATCCCACAGATGCTTGATTGGATTGAGATCTGGGGAATTTGAAGATCTGAGGAATCTGAGATCTGAGGAATTTGGAAACTCATTGTGCTCCTCAAACCATTCCTGAAGCATTTTTGCTTTGGGGCAGGGTGCATTATCCTCCTGAAAGAGCCACAGCCACTAGGGAATAGCATGAATTTCCATGAAAGGATGTACATGGTCTGCTACAATCCTTAAGTAGGTGGTACGTGTAAAAAGTAACATTCACATGGAACCAAAGGTTTCCCAGCAGAACAGTGCCCTCCATTACACGGCCTCCACCGGCTAGTCTTCTTCCCATAGTATATCCTGGTGCCATGTGTTCCCCAGGTAAGCGACGCACACACACCCGGCCATCCACGTGATGTAAAAGAAAACGCATTTCATCAGACCAGGCCACCTTCTTCCATTGCTCTGTGGTCCAGTTCTGATGCTCACATTCCCAATGTTGGTGCTTTCGGAGGTGGACAGGGGTCAGCATGGGCACCCTGACCGGTCTGCAGCTTTGCATCCCCATACACAACAAACTGTGATGCACTGTGTGTCTTCAGCAAATTGAGCTACAGCTCCTCTGTTGGATCGGACCACACGGGCCAGCCTTCCTCAACATGCATCAATGAGCCTTGGCCACCCATGACCCTGTCGCCGGTTCGCTAATTTTCCTTCATTTGATAGATACTGACCACTGCAGACCAGGAATACCCCACAGTCGTCAAGACATCACAGTTTGGCTCTTGTCAAACTCGCTCAAATCCTTGCGCTCGCCCATTTGTCCTGCTTCTAACATCAACTTTGAGGACAAAATGTTCACTTGCTGCCTAATATATCCCAGCCACTAAAGCCGGGAACACACCAAGCTGACGCCGACGAACTAATGGCGACGAAAACAGACTGCAGTATTGGCTCACGTCAGCAGCTTCTGGGTCCAAAGTTGTCCTGACACACCAAACCGACGCTCGACACCCGTGTATAAAGCAGATAATGTTCTATTTAAGCAGATATATTTGTCAATATTCAAAAAGGGAAAGCGAAACTAAGACTACATGTATACAAACCATAAACAAAGCAGCGCTTGCTTACCGTTTTGAATATAAATCACGCTGATCACGTTCTTTATTCCACTCCGCTCATTATGAAAATATTTGTGCATTCGAGTGCTCAGCAAAGATGACGTAAAATTAGAATAGCTGAACTATTAACTATAACTGAACAGCCAATCAGAGTTTTCTCTCTCACCGACAGCCCGACGCCAATTCAACATGACGAAAAACAACCGACGAGGACCAACTTCAGCCGACGGTGAGGAACACACTGAGAAAACTTGGTGCCGTGATGAAGAGATAATCAGTGTTATTCACTTCACCTGTCAGTGGTCATGTTGTGCCTGATGGGTGTACGTTTGCAATGAGTTTAATGTGCTTTTTATTGCCCCAATTTATCATTGGATTCATTTCGCAACATATTTCCTAAAGCATTTCTGAGTTGCAAAAACATGTTAAGAGTTGATGGTTCAATTGATTTTTGGTTAATTTATGGGTAAATGAAACCCATATAAATGAAATTAAATATTCTTTCTTTGTGTTCATTCTCGCTTTACTTCTTGCATTGAAAATTTTGGGTTATCTGGAAAAATGGGTTATCATGACCATGGGTTATCTGGGAAAAAAAAATTACATTTTAACAATACCAACTACTAGTTTTACAGTATTCTCAAAGAGAGCTATCCATTTTTATTTTTTTGGTGATTGAACATAACCATCAATCACTTACAAGATAAAAAAGACACCCAAAAGACAATCAACAAACACTCAGCTTTATGCTGTAAAAATTAATGTTGTGTCCATTTACACAAGAATATGGTCGGTGTGCTGGCTTTTAAATGCTAAACAAGGATCTCATTGTCCCTGGACAGCTGCCTTTTCCGGAAAACAAACTGGGATGAGGGGGTTGGGGAGGCGGTCTGAAGAATCACACGTCCCACTTCAGAACCAGCTGCTACAGCCGACCATTAATGCAGTCTCCTCAGATCAACTGCCAAGTCACACACATGTGTGAACGCTTGTAAACGAGACAAGCCGTGAGCAAATCTCTTCATGTGCAAAAGCACAACATACAAGATTTGACTGCAAGTTTTGCAAAGAGGTGAATGAAGGAGACAGAATGACTCCTTCATTCAAATATGAAGGAGTCACTCTGTCACACAGTGCATGGAAAGTATTTTGTGTGTGTCTGCAGAAAGGCATATAACTCTTGAGCTATTGAAGTGTAGGTACTGGTCTGAACCTACCTTGAAATATATCCTACCATGTCATCGTCACAGCCTAAAGTACTGCCGTGTCCATCTATTTGAAGCACACACCCTTCTCCTCTCCCTAGGTAATATCTGACTCATGGGTTTCCTTTTCCAAACTACTACCACAATTTATTGTTAATGAGTGAAACATTTGGTTTCAGTGTATCTGTTCAAACAGAAACCCCGTTTAAAACCTGTTGGAGCACGTCTGTTGAGACTGACAGCAGATGTATGACAACATCATTGCTGGCATGTGGTGCCTGGCTTTTCTCGTTTTCTAGAACTCTGGAATCCACTCCAAAATCTGTTACTAAGGTGACGTCACACATCAATAGACTTTCCTCAGATAAGACCCAGCAAGAAAACAAAGAACATGGATCTGCAACAGTACCTGCTAAGATTTTAGGTCGAGCCACTAACCTACATAGGAATTATCAGAAGACTAATTACAGCAAGAGTAGAACGTGAATTATTAGCATGATTGATTGTTGACCAATAACAGGATAACTTAAAACGGTTAGTTCACCCAGAAATGAAATTTCTGTCATTAATTACTCACCCTCATGTCGTTCCATATACGCGAGACCTTCGCACATCTGCGGAACACAAATTAAGACATTTTTGATGAAATCTGAGAGTTTTCTTTTATCCCCCATAGTAATCAAAGTAATTACCACATTCAAGGTCCAAAAAAGTAGTAAAGACATCGTTAAAAGAGTCTATAAAATAAAGTGACTACAGTGGTTCAACTCGTGGTTAATGTTATGAAGTGACAAGAGTACTTTTTGTGCTCAAAAACAAAACACAAATGACTTTTTTGAACAACTTCTCCTCCCTGTTAGACTCCTACACCGTTCACATTGTATAAACAGTGCAGCGCTTCCAACTCATTATTGGCCGCAAGTTCACGTGAGCAGCATGACACATGCGTGTGATGCTAACGCAGGAGCCAGCCAATACTGTTTTGTTTTTGCGCACAAAAACTATTCTCATCGCTTCATAACATTAAGGTTGAACCACTGTAGTCGCGTTGACTATTTTAACAATGTCTTTACTACTTTTCTATACCTTCTATGTTAATTATGTTGCTTTCTATGGGGGATAAAAAAAAATAACTTAAAAAAAACTCTCAGATTTCATCAGAAAAGTCTTAATTTGTGTTCCCAATATGAACAAAGGTCTTACGTGTTTGGAACAACATGAAGGCGAGTAATTAATGACAGAAATTTCATTTTTGGGAGAACTAACCCTTTAACACTAGGAACAAAAAAAAGAGATCAGAAGAATGGATTACTGTGTAAGAAAAAAAAGTGTGAGACTGCATTTCTGTAATGTAGCATTTACACTCAACATTTCCCTCTTTGCCTTTGAGCGGTCTGTAAAACGGTCCGGTGGGAGCCTGATATTTTTTGAGTGACTCTCCTGATACGTTCAAGAAAATTTACCAAGAGGAAACTCACTCAACCTTAAAACATTCTGCAAAGACTGATCAGCAAATTAAATTATACTTTCTGGAATTAGTTCAACTGAAAATGAATCTCTGAGTGTAGTAATTTACAGTAAAAGAAAAATACAACAAAGACAAATACCTCAACCAAAATTGTTATTTTACAAGGAACAACTGAGAAGAATTTCTACAGACTCCAGTTTTCTTATTGTTACATGGAGTAATTTGCAAGGTAGGGTCAATTATCAGTCACATCCTTATTCCGAATTATTAAAAGCAGAAACTATAAAACTATATTTTTTCCATAATCAGGTGTTTAAGACAAAGACCTGCCATCTCAAAACTTTTAATTAAGGTACTGAAGTGAACTGTACCTTGTTCTTTAGACCACTTAACCTTTTTATTTGTTTTTTGACTTTCGCACTGTGTAAAGCTTCCCCACATCATACATGACTGAAAGGTACAGTTACTTCCTGTTGATGGTTTCATGAGATTGAGAGACAAGGTATGCTGTGAGGTGTGAGACAAAGGCTAAGTTAAGCATAAGCTATGAGAACTTGTGTGGCTTCTCTGATGAATGGCATGCCATCAAAGGGAACTGCAGTAAACTTCCTGGGGCACACTGTCAGTCAACCAAAAATAGAGCATTTCACTGGTTTACTCCCTCTGAGGAACAAAGAACGAACATTAGAACCAACATAAGTGCTCCACACATTGTGGCATGAGCTCAGCAATGTACATTAATTTCCTGTTTGTAGGTTGCATACTGTATAAACCTCATTTAGGATTTCTATTTAATTTGCAAAACCACATTATTTCCAGCTTTCAAGCAATCAAACTTGCACCTATAAGAGATAACTTTGCTACAATTAAAGAACCAAGTCAAAATGTAAGGTTATAATTCTTGTTTACAGACCCCATTAAAACATAGTATATACTAGATATACCATTTCTTTTCTTTATAGTGCTAAACCATTTCTTTTCGAAGCAGGAAGTAAGGACATAAATAGGCATACCAAAAGGTTTGTTTTTCTTTTCTTTCTTTTTTTTTTTTTTAAATAACCAACAGCCTTTTCATTTGCTAATCTTAAGCAGGTGATAGAATGAGGGTCATTCTTATGCTAGTCTAAAAATTCAGAACCACAAACAAGCGAGAAACTGGATTACATTTTTTTTTTTACATTTTTCATCATTTAGCAGACGCTTTTATCCAAAGCGACTTACAAGGGGAGCAATTGGATGTATATCATCTTCTATTATAATATATACATTAAATCATCTCCAATTTTAATATTGTGTGAGCTTCATGCATGCCTTTTCTCCTTACATCCTGCCAATAATTATGCAATACCAATACAAAGTGCCACACACAGGAAAAAAACCCTCAAATGTTAATATATGCCAGTACTTTCAAAAGCTGTTATGAGCACAGAAAAAAAATCCTTGATCAACCTATTGTGTATAAAGCTAACAGACATGGACCAGAATTTTTAATTTCATGGGCTTCAAGCCCAAATATCTCTTGAATCATCAGTTACTGTAGAATGCTACTTGTGATTGCAAAAGAAGGTATGGATGTGCACACATGCAAAGACACAAGGAGTTGTGCTGAGGGTGCAGGAAAGCTTCCACACATCCACAGAAGCTGACAGAGGCAGATGATAATGGAGTGGGGTGAAAGGTGACACCCGCCTTACTGAAGCCTCAGAGAGAGAAAGAGAGAGCGCTTTGCTGCTGGACGGAGCTTTGGACAGCAAAAAAAAATCAGCTCAGATTGAGCAGCACAAACCTGATCAAGTAGGTGAATGAAGATCTTAGTGAAAATCTTGAAATTCTTAGATGATGATACATACATTTAGCACAGAGTGAGAATGAAAAATGAAGATGTGCTGCAAGTCTGGCTAGATTTGTTCCTTGAACTTTAAAAGGTAGTCTATTCTTTGCTCTCATCCCTTAAAGCGCCCCCATTATGATTTGCTTAATATCAAAGTTTACAACAAATAAAGTTATTGTCTCCTAAAAGAAGGAATCGACCAGCGCTGGAATTGATACGGAAAAACCAGCGCCATCTTTGCTGTTTGTATCACTGTGCATCAGGTGCCGAGGAAATTCTGAAAATGAAATTTAGATATGGTAATAGGCATTTTGTTTCCAATACGCGCTGTAAGCGGTAGACCAATCACAACAGACTGTGCCATCTGACCAATCAGAGCAGAGTAGGCTCTTGGAAAGGAGGGGTTTAGAGAACGTCAAATGACTCTTAAAGAAATGAGGTAATGTCCAATGTATATTATGAGAAAATGAATGTGTTTTTTGACCTTGGATGCATGTAAACCTATTGTATTAGACCTCCGAAACAAAATTAGGAACTTTTAAAATGGCATAATAGGGGCACATTAAAATCAACATAAAATGCTGTTCATCTTTTTTTCCAAGTGAAACAGGATTTTCTTCAAAAATAAAATGCTGAACTTAATTTTATCCATCGGGACTTGACCGGATCAGGAAAACACACTAGAATAGTGCGGAGTGGTTTGAGGGGAGGGGTTGAAAAGAGGGACATCAGCCGAGAGGTAAATACGTTTTACTGGCATTGCAAATAATTAGATTTTGATAAAAGATTGGAAAGACAAATGGAATATGGAGTAATATTTATCTAATGAATCTTTTCAAAATAAGATCAGGAGCATGCATTTAGAAAGCGAATAGGGTTGATTTTAATTTCATGTAGACTTTAAAATAACTATACTATATCCCAAAATAACTCACTATTGATACAGTGTGAATGAACAAAAAAAGTAAGGCTGCAATATAGCTATAATATCTGAGAGAATAAGTCTGAATGGGCACATTCCCGTCTCTATTAATATGACAGAAAAGGGGACAGAAAGGCATCTGTCTGAAAACAGATGGCACAGCTGTAGTACCATAACAACGGCATCCATCATATTAAGGTTGCAATGGCTGTTGAGGTAAACTAAAATTAGCTATTTATTGGTGATGATTCCTGCTTGTGGGTCAAGAGTGTTTGGTAGGATAAACCACTACTTCTGTCAATCTGGACACTTTCATCTAAGCATTTCATGTAATTACTGTTTTTTCTGTATTGTAAGTTTAAAGATATAAATAAATCAATAAAAAGTTCAAGCAAGGAAGGTAATGGAACGAAGAATCGGTTAAAGGTGAGCAGCAGTGAGCTGGGTCTGCATGGCTACATAAATACTCTTTAAAAACATGATTAACACATGTGACATCGAGTGTTGTTACAAAGTTGTGTCTACGGCCTTTCATGGATGAATCACAGCTAATGGGATGAAAGGTATGAACCATTCTGAAGGGCCACAGGATCAAAAGGTCCAACAAACCATTCTGAGTTTTATTTTCAAAAAGGTAAGTGTCACAGAACAAGATAAGTAAATGGCAAGCCATTTCAACACTTATTCTTTTAAACTAACTAGCATCTATTCTTCTTTTATTGTTACTTTTTATTTATTTTTTGCTACTGGTCACTATTCCAAATTTGCCATTGAATTTTATGAAGATCTGAGTTTCACATTTTACGCTCACATGTTGCGTCATTATGAAAGTTTATCATTTGTATGGATTTTTAAGCCTTGACAGTTTTTCCATTATGAATATTCACTTTCAGTAAGTCGCAGAAGAGAATTCAATTCAGTACTCACACCATGACAAAGCATCCGAATTAGTTCTTTTTCACAGCTTTTTGTGCTTAAACAGTCAAATACACAAAAAATGTCAAAATATCAGTCTTGTTGAGTATTCATGTAAACACAGTAGGTGTCTTAAGTGATCGTAAACAGCAAACAAAAAAATAAGTATCAATAAATTGGATTAATCACTCAATGCTTTATTTTTTATTGCTTTTTATTCATCCTATTGCTCATAATTAGTTTCTTTGGTTTTATATGATCACGACTTCTCCTTGAGAACTTTTTTTTAACGCACGTTAGTTAGGCCAGTATTAGTTTTTGCAGTGATGTCGAAATTGGTGTTGAATTATGAAATCCCAATAGTATTTAAAATTGCACTTTGTAAAAACTTTATTTTAAGCACGCACTAAAAAAACTATATTGTGTTATATATCATTATTGTGAAATAAATTAATACATATCGTGATATAAGACTTCTGTTAAGTACTAGTACCTATTTATTTACCTTTTAACTATTTAAATCTAGATGTCTCTAAGCATCTTAGCATCTTTTCTTGCTTTCACAATGCTAATTTTAATAGACATTAGTATTTATTTATTAGACTTATACTTTAAGGTTACTGGTAACATATTTTAGGAAGATTAAAATTATAAAGCAGCGGTTCTGGCTGAGAAGTAAAAAAAACACTAGAAACGTTGCTAGCAACATCTGGTATAGTTACTAGTCTCATAAATAGATAAATGTATAACACTTACTATTAAACTGGAATACATATTCAATACTGAAACAGATTCACAGACAAAATTTGCAATTTGTTAGAAAGAAGGTATAAATGTCTAATAAAATAGATACTAATGAAATGGAAACACATACTAGTCATTGTTACATTACTCAATAGTAATTAAAAATAGTTTAAAATAAGTTTTATAAACACTGGATTATAATTAACTATAATTATAAATAAGTACTAGTATTATAAAATAAATGCTAGTTAATTTCCAGGAATAAAGGAGGACTAACAACAGCCCGAGACTACATGTTCCTCTCCAGACCGATTCAGTCTCCTGTAATGTCAAGACCTCTTTATAAAACGCACTGAAGTTCACCAGCCATAAACCTGCACTGAATCTCACCCATGCCAGGGTCCTGGTACATGTTCAGCTGTGAACTAAAGCACGCTGACCGATTTAAAATGGGGCACGTCATATTTCACCCAAAGGTGACACTCGAAGGCACTTAAATCTCAGCTCGCGCGCGCGTGCCTCGGTCGATGTGCACAGATGCGCCATTTTCGGCTACTAAAGCGAGCAGGTGAGGTCAGCAGCACGAGTACCCTCGACAAAGCACTAAAAGCAGATTTCCCGGTGTCCGAAAATGATACTTACTGCTGACTTTCATGCTGCCGAACGCCGACGGCTGCGGCACCGGCTTGCAGCTTTCAGCGAAGGAGGTGGTTCTAGGCCGACCGGACATTCTCCAATCCCAAATCCCACGCGTCTCTCAGAGTAATATACGCTTGTTTGTCTCGAACGAACCCGTCTCAACCCACGGGAACCAGTTTATCTCCCACTTAAATCAGAAAAAATGGGGTTCCTTGGCTCTGGTTTTCTTCAGGGAGCTTCAGAACATTTTCCACCGGATCGTTTTTCTTTGACTGTTACAAATATGTTCAGTGATGAAACCTCGGATCAATTCGATCATGAATGAAGGTGCTCATGAAATTGGCCTTTTCCCAGTTTCCCTCGAACCCCACCGAGCCTTCTCTCTCTCTCTCTCTCTCTCTCTCTCCGACTGGAACAGAGATTTACACAAAGAACATAGTCCGTGTCTAATATACCCTCAAACCGCTGGGAAATTGGAGTGGTTTTTCATCCCCATGCAGTATTTCTCATATACTGAGGTGGAGACTCAATCCAGCAGCACCAGCCATGGCGGCTTCCTTGCTCTAACCAGCGATACGAATGAGAATTTTCCAATTGCCCAATTTCAAGACTGATATCCTCGGCCGTTCCGACCCACTTAACTCCATGCACACGGATGACGAAATTAGAAATCCAATATACACACGGGTAGTTCAAGAAACGAGCCAAAAGTGCGGTTCCTAAAAGAAACGGTGATCAGAATCCCCACGGTAATTCAGAAATTTCCTTTTTTATGTCTTCTCCGTCGGTCTGTGCTCGTTCTCTTTGTCACTCCGACGGATGAACGTAAACTACGTAATGTGCGCAATACTGGTAATGGAGTCGAACGGGAGCACAGACGGGGTTACGCCACAGTGCGCCGTCAAGAATCGGAAAATGTGAACGCGCAGGAAGGCCTGGGGAGGTCGGAGACAGCCAATCCAACGCCTTTCTTTGTAGATGGGCGGAGCGACGGCGAGGCTCTCCGCCAATCGAATGCTTGTGTCCGCAGAACACATGGTGTAATTTGCCAATCTGTCAGTGTTCTGAAGCCACGGATGACGCGCAGAAGTCGATAGTGGGCGGGCGCGTGGAAAGACTGACTTTAAAACCATCCAATAAGCGTAACTGAGGCAAGGAAACAGTCCAATCCTGAAGAAGCATCAGAGGTGCAAATGTAAGCAAGCTTCACTGTGGCTAGTCAGCTGAGCTACTGTGATCTATTCCGTGCCCTGACGCTTTGCCATTGGCACAGTGTAATTTACTAATCACTCACTTATGTTTTTTTTATTTAAATTATGTAATTACTTAATGTAATTGGTCCAGTGCTCTAAAAACTAATATACATGCGTTCTAATTTAAGCAAGTGAGTTATTAAAGGGATAGTTCACCCAAAAATGAAAATTCTGTCATTTATTACTCACCCCCATGACGTCCCACATCCGTGCGACCTTCGTTCATCTTCGGAACACAAATTAAGATCTTATTTTTGATGAAATCTCCAGGTTTCTGTCTCTCCATAGAGAGCCAATGCAACTACCACTCCAAGGTCCAGAAAGATAGGAGAAAGACATCATTAAAGTAATCCATGTGACTCACTTCATAAAATTGAGTTTAAGCCACTGGAGTCACATGGAGTTCTTTAATGGTGTCTTTTCCTACCTTTCTGGACCTTGGAGTGGTCGTTGCATTGGATGTATGGACTTCTAGATGACTTATGGATGACTAATAAATGACAGAATTTTCATTTTTGGGTGAACTAACCACTTAAAGTGTAGCCTGTAGACTAGAAAATAAATATTTGGTCAAGCTCAACCACTTAAACTTTAAAAATGATAACTTGTTTATTTACACAGGATAATGAACGGGATAGAATTAAAGAGATGTTGGCTATTGCTCAGTAAGGAATTGAATGCTAAAATATATGAGGGTGTCAACCTATTTTTTAATACTTTGGAGTTTTGATAGTATCAAATGTTTCTATATATCTTATTTCAAAAACAATGGGATGTTTTAGAATTTAAACAAACCAAATTAAACACAAAACATCGCAGTGATTTTTAAAGTTAAATTGATATTTCAAAAGAAAAGAATTCAAAGTGATATTAAAAAAGAAAAACATTGATATGTATTCAAAAATATTCTCAGAAAAGCATATTTTTTGAAAGGTAAGCAACATAATTTGTCTTAAACTGCTAGTTTGAGGACATCAGGACAACAAAATTATGACCATGAAATGACACAATGGAATTATTTAACCATGTGATGCATGAATTTTTAAATCTCAAATAAATCTTTTTTTATATTTATTTTCATCAGTGTTATTTTAATATCATTATATATTCTAATAATATATATTTTATTTCTAGTTTTCATGTCAGTTTTAGTAATTTTGTGATTTAATTTATAATGCTTTTTAGCTTTAATGATTTCAGTTTTAGTTTTAGTAATTTTACTTAATCTTAAATTTATTTTATTTCAATAAGTTGCCAGGGCAACATTTCTAATTTGTGTTTAAAATGTTCCATCTAATATTTACATTTTATTTTATTTGAGCTTTATTTTAATTAACAGCAATTATCTTGAATAGTTTTTGTTTTAATTAAAAATTCTAACACTGATCTTAATGTTTTGGAGTTTTTCTAAACTTCAAAATAAGAACATAATGATTCCATATCTAATAATATGCAGTGAATCATTTTACACAATCCATTCTGAGAGAGTTACACACCTGTGGTCAACCTGCATCAAAGGGTTCAAATTTACCTTTATGGTCAATTAATTGTGATATTATGAGCAAATAAATAATTTCCTTCTTTAAAAAGTAGTTTAACATTTCATCCAACATAAGACATAGCCAGCTTATGACATAATGCATCTACTTCAAAGTAGGAATGACCCTAATATCATTTACAACTATATTTTACAATCCTCTAAAGCAAACAAAGGATTTGCATCCAAGTTATGTCTTAGGTCAGCGAGACACTGGTTAGTTTGGCAGTGAAAGTGCATCTAAAACTGAAAAGAGAGGTAATGCTGTAGTGTCACAGTGCTAAGACAGCAGAATTACTGACCTTTTAGTTAAAACAAAACTGCTTTGTCATTTGCAAGTATGTCTGGCTTTTACTTGCAAGGAGTTCAATTTTCACTTTGATAGAACACTTTGTAAACGCGCAACACTGTCTGACATTGCTATAAGATGATGACAGAAGTGGGGCAGGTTTAAAAGCTTAATAAGAAGCCAGCAGTGCTGTGTAGATTACTGACAAATTGTATTCAGTTACTGATTCCAAATTGCATGACAAAAATTGTGAAGTTAAACCGATGTACTAAACCGATGTCCTGACTCTCTGTGGTCGTTACAAATCCCAGGATGTCCTTCGAAAAGAGTAGGTGTCAGGGTTATCAGCTGGAGTCCCCGTGACAGCCACTAGAGGGCACTCCACCCTGAACTGCTATTCATCACTACCGGACTTCATTTCCCACAATCCACCTTGGACTTTCATACACTCACTCACACACAGACACATACTACATTTCCCATAAGCCTTATCAGCTGGATTGATTGCATCCACACCTGCTGTAAATCACAACACACTATTTAAACACCCTGCACACACACTCATGCGCGAAGTCTTGATTTGCTGTAAGTGGTTATTTCTGAGCGATTATACACGTCTTGTCTTCCGGTCATTACCCTGTCTGTTTTTTGCCATTCGTGATTGTTTCTCTGCCTGCCTTTGGACTTATTGCTTTGTTTTACTGGACTGTGATAACTTGCTGCCTACCTCGACATCATTGCCTGTTTGCCGACCACGATTCTGCCATTCCTCTGACATACCTGTTTGCCTTTGTATTGATCCCTGCCTGTACTACTGTGTTTGTGGAAATAAAGCCTGCGTTTGGATCTCATTCCGTTGCCCAATCATTAGAATAGGGGTGTAACCCCTACATTCTGACCAAATTTGCCCCCTGGCCTCTTTCCATCATGGCCTCCTAATCATCCCCATATACTGATTGGCTTCATCACTCGGTCTCCTCTCCACCAATCAGCTGGTGTGTGGTGGGCGTTGTGGCGCAATATGGCTGCCGTCTCATCATCCAGGTGGATGCTGCACATTGTGGTGGTTGAGGAGATTCCCCCCTTCCATATGTAAAGCGCTTTGAGTACCCAGCAAAGTGCTATATAAATGTAACAAGTTATTATTAAATTTGATGAACAACTAACATTCTTTAACTTAGCGTTGTAGTCAAGACCACCCAATCCGAGGCCCAGACTTTGAGGGATTGAGACCAAGACAAAAACAAAACCAAGGCAAGACCAAGACCAGACTAGCGCACCTCGAATTCATCTGAAAGATCCACATTTACTGCCTGAGAAATCTCTTATTTTTAATCAGTAATTACAATAAAAAGTGATTATAATACGACTATATAGAGCTGTTACCAGTCAATTGAAATCACTAACAACAAAATTCATCTTTTTGTTGGATTTGAATTGGTACATTTACAAATGCATGCAATACTGTTGAGATTAATGTTTTAAAAATGAAATTTTGTTTATTGAACATTTGTAAAAAATCTATATCATGTCTGGAATTGTGCTCATATTTATTGAAACAGCTCTCCATGTGATATTGCTTAATTATATCATGTTATAATATAAATATCAAGATCTTAACAAGTATTTTTTTGCAATCATATCTTGAATTTTGTGGGCATTTGTGTTAATTTTGGTGACATTTTTGAATCCTTTGTTGATTTCGGCACAACAGTAACAAAATAAATGAAATTAGAAAAGTTATTGATTGCATTTGAAGCAGGAAGTTTTAATCAAATTAATGATGTTAACAAAGAAATCAGATGGAAATTTAGCGATATCCCCGCAGTTGTGGTCTTGACCGGTCTTGAAATAAAATCCTGAGTCCTTTTAGTCTGAGGCCGAGACCTTCAAAAAATGGTCTTAAGACCGCTCTCGAGTACTACAACACTACTTTCACCTTTAACCTACTATAAATTGTGAAAACAGCGTAATGGGGCGTGTTGTTGAATAAGTGCTCTGCCTCCCATCTACAGTGCATGTTCCGTTTTTTAACCAGTGTACTGTACATTCTGTATGTTGCGGTATGCAGAATATTTCACAATGTCTGCCTTTCTTTTCTGCTACCACTCTATTCTGTGATGCGATCGTGTTGCTTTGAGCACATTTTAGTGATGTTTCACAAATAGCCCTACATCTGCAATAGAACAAGTGATGCAAGTAATCCAAGTTGCAGTTTCCCTTTTGCCTTAAAGGGCAATTGTGTATGTGTGTTTGCACAGATGTATATACAGTTGTACACACATTTATTCACATGCACAAACACAAAAATAAGCACACATCTCAGTTGCATTTAGACTTTTAGTATGCGATCATGTTCATGTTTTTGTAGATTTTCAATGCTTACTAAAAGCGATTCAATAAATCGGGGGGAGACAGACACATGAACACATTCACACACACTTAAATATTTACACAAAAGCAATACATGCAAAATAATCCGGTTTCGAAAAACACTGTTTAAACAAATAACATAAGATGCAGCTCAAGTTCTTCAGTCACATTTCCTGCTCCTTAAAGTTCAAATTAGATAACTACGGACATAAACATATATAACAGCCTTGGTAAACATACGATCCTCTATCAAACAAAATGGAACACATCAAAAAGACTAGTTAAAAATAAATACCAAAAGCATTCTGAAAGAGACAAGACTATTATTCACAAAATGTATCTTCAAAGCAATGAATATGGAATGTTTTATGTAGCAATGTTCATATTGCGTGAAAAATATTTATCAGTTGGACAAATTTAATTGATATATCACAGAACTGCAACTTAAAATGACAAAGGCACTTCCTCACAAAAGAGTTCAAACAGTCCATGCAATACAAAACACAGTATACTAAAAGCTAACTTCACAGCTGAATGGGTTTTGTTTTGACAGTATTTACAATTCCTTCTTATCTAAGCTCTGTTTTAGGTTTTGCACAGTGTTTCTAAATTTAAATGAATGTAAATAGGATTCTAAAAATCAGTCATAACCTATAATTTTTAATTAAATTTGAATTACTGAAATGCATAAAAGGTGTATGGATATAATAGCTTTCTTGAAGAAATAAGCTTAAATAATGTGCTCTTGGCTCACACAAAATGGCTCATTTTCTTTTAGTTATTCCAATCAGAAAATAGGTAAGCAAGACCACCATGCCATTATTTTATGATCCAGTACATTATGTGCATTTCCCCCCCTTGTAATATAGCTTTCATGAGTGTTAAAATACCTAAAAACTCTAAAAACGGGCGTGATCATCAAGTAAATTAATAAAATATGTGCACACATCTTTAAAAAGTTTTCAAACATACACTGCCCGGCCATAAAAAGTCGCTGTTTGGATTTGGAGTCTATGACTGGATCAGTACTGCACTGATTATTATGTTTCTAGCATGTTATGTTTGGCAGCAGTTCTTTTAACCCTAATTGATGGAGTGTGTAGCTTTTCATTACTTGAAAAACCATGTAGGAAGAGAAGATCAAGATCTTGTATTGATAATGCAAGAGTCAAGCACTCAGTAAAGTCTACTCCAGCACATCCCAAAGACTTTCAGTGAATTTAAGGACTAACAAATCATGTGTGAAAATGATTCTTCATGTTCCCTCCCAACCATTCTTTCACAATTTGACCCTGATGAATCTGGGTATTGTCATACTGGAATATATCCATGATGTATCTTCATACATAGTTGTTTAAAAAAATGAAAAGCTACATACTCCATCGATTAGGGTTAAAAGAACTGTTGCAAAACATTTAATATTTGTAAACCAGAACTAACCATGTATACCTATTGCCATGTCTTACAAATTTCAGTAATTTCAAATCTTTAACTGTTTTTATGATTTAATTTAGGCTTTTATTCACATATAAACTTTGATCAGCGTACGTAAAAACTCAACGAAACCTGCTTGACAGGAGAACAAAGCTCAAATATGCAGTGTAAACACAAGAATGAACCTCATTGGTTCTCACACACGTCAAGCGAACATGCTGATGCTTCCGTTTACCACAACTGATGAGTTGATGAATGTTTATATGTGAATAAAAGCCTAAATTCAATCTGTTCATCGTATAAAGCAATCATGACTGTTCAGAAAATTTGGGCCAAACCACTCGATTCATTTGGATTAGTTTTACGATCTCTTTATGAACTTTTTGAAGCATCAACGTGGTAGTTGCGTAGCTGTCAACGGAGGGATAGAAATTAATGACAATTTTCAGTTTTAGGTGAACTAACCCTTTAATTTTTTGTCTAGAATTCAGCCATTATGAGACTTTTTTTTTTTTTACTTTACGCACCATCAAAAATATCAAAATTTTTATTGAACATGTAAATTTTACATAAAACATGTCCAACGTAAAAAAAGGCATATTCAAGCCTGCAAAAGTGCATTTTTAATGTACACTGACCAAAAGTTTGGAATAATTACAATTTTTTTTTAATAAAAATACTGTAAAAACAGTAAGCCTGTTTTCTATTTGAATGTATTTTAAAATGTCATTTATGTATTTTTAAATGGCACATCTACATATATATATATATATATATATATATATGCACACACATATTTTATATTTGTATATATATATTATATATATATATATATATATATAAACTTTAAAATTGCAATTATTCCAAACTAGGTAGTTCATATCTGAATAACTTGATCAGATTCAGAGAAAACAATAAGAGCATCATATCACTGACCCATATATAAATAATGGATGTGCAGTCTGTTCAGACAAAGGTTGGTTTAAGGTCGACTTTAAAGTTCACAACAGGATGTGCTGAGCGGTAGAAGTCCTCATCCTCGCTGTCAGAGGTCCCTGAGGTGAGACTGTCTGTGGAGTCGTAGGGGTGATGACAGGCCCTGCAGTAGGGCCGCTGGTAGTAACAGTAGTCCTCTGAGCTGCTGGAGTCTGAGTCGGAGTAGTCATATGGCTCCTCTGAGTGTTTAACCCCCTCTATCAGCCCAGTGGAGGCAGGATGAGGAACCTGTCCCGTGAAAGGAGTAATGGAACATTTGTGAGAAGAAATTTCCCAACTGTCCTGTCCTGAGCCCCGCCGAGTCTTTGCTTTCTCGCCTCTCCTTCTCCTCTTTCCCTCATGCCAAAAGTCATGTCTTTGAGGGTTTCTGGTGGGACTTGTTTTAGAGTCATCATCCCTCAACTTTTCATGGTCTGGTAGTGCTGATGCGCTACTGCGCCCTGGAGGTACCGAGCCAGGAAAATAATAAGGGGGAGGTCCACATCTTGAGGGGTAAAATGGAGGTCTGCGTTTACGCATTAGATAGGGTGAGATGGTGGGGAAAAGGAAATGTAGAGGAGATCGTGGAGAAAGAGCCACATTCAAATCATCTGGATCGATGGTCGGGCTCCGTGCCCGATCAGGCGATTTGACAGAACTGCTTATGGCATCCACACTCAGGTCTTGCAAGATCTCCACCAGCTGCTCATTGGTTACAAAACCCAGTCGCCCTGCTGATGATATGGCTGGGATCTCTATGGAGGCTGATGGCCCTGGAGACTCAACCTGAGGTGAACTACACCGAGCCAGACCCAAAGGAGCGGAACCCTGTATTGATTTATCCTGATCTAGTGGCTTCTCCAAGTTTTCTCTTTCAAGACCTGAGTTTCTGATAATGTTCACGGCTGGAATTGCAACTTCTTCATTTCCAGTCAGATTCACAACCTGAGAGACCTCAACTTTAGGAGGTGGAGGCGTCAGGTGTGCTGGAGAAGAAGGAACATTTGTAGCGACTGAACCTTCAGGGGACGTTTGCTTTGAGGTAGTGTGAGTGGTAAGCGGTGGAGGTGGTACATAGGGAGGTGGAGAGAGAGCTCCGGTGGGAGCAACTTCTGAGTACTTCTTTAGAGGAAGGGTTGGAGAATCAGGAGATACCACTGTGGTTTGGGTGGAGGTGGAATTGAGATTAGTGTTGGAAGAGTCCATTTCTCCATCATCCAAGGGGTGGCTAGCAGTCATCAGTTTGAGCAACTTGTCCTTGGCATTGTTCACTTGTTCCTGTAGGCTATCAATAACAGCATTCTTCTGCAAATTTGGAGGAAACAAGGGAAAAAATTGGTTAAAACCTCATCACCCTAATCACAGTCATTATCTAGAATGGCTCACTTCACTAAGTAGGTGTATGGGATAGATGCCAATTTTGCAGGATGTGAGATCATAAACCAGTGCCTTGAGGAAATGTGAAACAAAGGATCCAGCATCACTTGTGGGGTAGTGACGCAAAACAAACTGCTGTCCACACCCAGCGCTGGAATTCATCATCAGACACTTAACCAGACCAGGAATCGCTGTTTGGACACGGTTTCATTGCTCTACAAAGACCAGTGTAATCAAATGAACTCAGTTTTAATGTTGGCTTGACAAAATCCCAAAATTTCTAAAATCTCCTATAGACTCCTATAATCTCAGTCCTCCTGCCTCTTCTGAATCGGACTGTGTGTGCTTTATCTAACTGACTCATGATTGCCGATTAACTAAAATACCATAGACATCTATCTATCTATCTATCTTTATCTATCATTCCATCGTCTGTCTATTTATCTATCGTCTATCTATCCATCATCTATCCATCTGTCCATCTATCGTCTGTCTGTCTATCTATCGTTCGTCTGTCTATCAATATATCGTCTGTATGTCTCTCAGTCTATCCATCTATACATCCATCGCCTATCTATCTATCTATCTATCCATCCATCCATCCATCCATCCATCCATCCATCCATCCATCCATCATCACTTTGCTTTGAATAACACAATGTAAATGCAATAATTATTGGTACCTCATTGATGAGTCTTTTCATGGAATCATTTTCTCCAAGCAGATAATAGATCTCATCCTCGCTGTACATGGAGTGTGTGGACTTGCTAGGACTACTGAAGTATTTGGCCATTTGACTGGGCTGCGAGTTTGTCTCCTCTTCAAACTGTCTCCATTGGGTCAGCTAGAGGGAAGAACAATAATAATTAGGTAGATAGGTACAGATACGGCAGGGGTATTAAATTATATACATTTACTGAGTGTTTCATGTTGATTTTCAGTTATTAAATTATTTAGTTATTTTGCAATGACTAAGTTAAGGCATTATCAGTCCTGTAGGATTCATTAACCAAATGTTTCCTTTTTTATGCCAGTCTTTTTATGTTAACAACACACTTTTATAAATACATGAGTCTCTTTGGTTCTAATCTACGCTCAATGAAGTGGTGAAACATTATCCAAAATCCACACCGTCAAAGAGCTGACATTAGCAGTGTCTTCTCCAAATGTGCAGGGCACATTGCATAAACACATTTGATGTTGAATGCTGACTCATCAGCTGCTTCACCTCCTGTGGTAGATTTATTGATTGGTTGTACCTCAGCTTAAGCCTTTTCAGATCCAAAAATGTAAATGTCTGGTCAAAGACTGACTCGAGTTTGAATTCAAATCATAAGACATTGGCAGTGAATTGACCAGGACGTACTTGAGGGACAAACAGCAGACAGTTTATGGCGATTGTACAGATGAAGATGGCTCCAGACACTACACTGTAGACCACATTGGGCCAGGCATACAGGTAAAGAGAGACAGGCACGGCCACAGCGGTCGACAGGGTGACCAGGCAGACAGCGCCCATGATGGTCATAGATTGGTTTACTGGAGGTAAGCTGACATTGCTTGTCAGGCCGGCAAGATACGTGCCGTACAAGAGGAGACTGCCCTGTAAAAAAAGAGAGGGACTACTGTGAAGCATATAAACGATAACGAAATGATGAGAATGAAAACTATTATGCTTGTTTAGGATGAATCATGTGGAACAAATAATGACCATGTTGTGTGTGTGTGTGTGTGTGTGTGTGTTACAGTAATGAGAGGTTGAGGTGCTTAATTGTCATGAATTGTCACATTCAGGATTGCTTCCTGTTAAAGGTACAGTAAGCAATTTCTGAGAAACGCCGTTGAAAGTGGATTGGACCAATCAGCAGTAATGAGGGAGGCGGTGCCTGTGTTCCATAGCATGTTTTTGAATTTGGGAGCAAAACTATAAGGGTGTGATCCTTTTGGGTAGGGGCATGTTTGAATTGGTGATTTCAAATATCAACAGTGTTTGTCATAAATTGCTTACTGCACCTTTAAGCCCAAAGTATACTTCAGATTTACTTTGGCGCAGAGAATGGACAAAGATGAATCTTTCTAGCGATTATATGTTTACCGCCTGCATTCACACATGCTATCAAATTGAGTATATTTTAAAAGGCAACACGTTCGACTGTATGCATACGCTAGTGTACGTGTAAAAAAAACAAGTATACAATAACACAAAGGTGGAAGTAATTAGATCATGATTAGTCCAAACAATGGGTTATGGGAAATGTAGTTCATGATATGATCAAGCAGACAGGAGGAGTGCCCTCTGGTGGCTGTTATCGGCACTCCAGCTGCCAGGCATGATATTTTTGTTTTAAAAAGAAGTTTCTTCATTTATTTGACCAAAATACAATATAGTAAAAACCGTAATATTGTGAAATTATATTGCAATATTTATTACAACAATGTTGTTTTTAATATATTTAATGTAATGCAACTTTTTCCTGGGATGGCAAATCTGAATTTTACCTTAAGCACGGAGAGCAGGATTACCCACAAATCCGAGTATAGAGAAGAACAGGAGTCTAGCTGGGTCAGAGAGTAGGATGCGTCCAGCTCTATTACCTGCCATAAAGAAGAAATAAGACACAATACTTTACATGCCATAGAAGATTTGAGCTTGCATCAGTTACCCTTTTTATGGCTCTTTATATCCCTCTATTTAGGAATAATGGCTGTGGCGGTTCAAAAATGAAATATGACTTTGCTGCTTTAAGAAGTACATTTGGGTCTTTACCTCGCACAAAACTATTACACAGTTTTCACAAGGCTTGAAATATTGCACTTCTATAGTGCTTTTATGGTCTTATGTTTTTTTTTAAACATGCTTCATTGTTTAGAAAAGAGCAAAGTGAAATTTCTCTAAAAAAGCGATTTACTAGAAAAATCGGGTGAGTATACCTTCACCATAGCACTAATAGACCGAGAGCACTTGATGGGATCCGTCAGACCCCATGTTGACAGAACAACAACATCCACTAGGACCAACAGCGCAACCAAACCCATCAGCTGGACGTCTCTGATAATCTGAAACACAACAGAACACAATTATGAAGCCAGTGACATCAAACAATAATTCATAGCCTTACACAGACATAATACACAGACATATCATAACTCACCACTCTCTTGTCAGGCACACGTTGAGTGAACACTCTGTAGAGCCGCCATGTTTTCCCAAGAATGGGCCCAAACACCAGAGAGCTGCCAATACACAGTGTCCACATCCGCGCCTGAGACGGTACGGAAAAAAATACGCACAATAACCACTTTTAATCCTGTTATGATCGACACATTCATTCACATTATGAACTTGATGCAACAGAGGATGAGTCCAACATTGTAGTTACATATTGATGTTCATTATTTTGCAGTAAAAACAGTAATACTGTGAAATATTATTACAATTTAAATGATCGGTTTTCAAATTTATATATTTTAAAATATAATTTATTCCTGTGATCAGAGATGATTTTTTTTTAGAATCATTACAATCATTCTATCCTTCTCAAGTAATATTTCATTGAAAACAGATGTGCTGCTTAATATTTTTGTGGAAAAATTTTTTTCTTTGGTGAATAAAAAGTTCAAAAAAACATTCATTTGAAATAGAAACCTCATAAATATCTTTACTGTGACTTTTGATCAATTTTATGTATTCTTGCTAAAGAAAAGTGAAAAAAACTGACCCTAAACCTTTGATCACTAGTGTATCTTTTTTAAACCACTACTAATGTTACTTACTGGTGGTACTTATGTTACACTTTCAAATAACTAAATCCAGAGCCATTTCCAGCATAAACAATGGATATGCAATCAATCACAGATGTAGGGTTTGAGAAGCCGTACAGCTTAAAGTCAACAAGAATTCTGTTAAATGTGTTTGGTGCATTAAAGGAGGTTTATAGAGTTGTAAAATGTAAACAGCCCTTTCGCAATTCAGAGCAATACGCCAGCTGTGTGATTAATAGGACTGCTTTAGGTAAGTAAATGGAGGTACAAAGAGAAGGGGTCTTAAGTCTTAATCTGTTGGAGTTGACTTTCAAAAACTAAAGCGTGTGTGTGTGTGTACCTGTAAGACAGCTCTTGATCCTGCTCCTGACAGCGGTTCTCTCTCCTCGATGGCGAATAAGAAGCCGCTGCTGTATGTGAGTACACTGCCACAGAGAGTCAATACATTCAGATTGGGACTGGACATCTTCACTATCCTGTGTCAGAGGTACAGAATCAAAATTCATGTCGGTGGCTCTAGTTAGTGGACAAAAAGACCTGGATAGCAATAAATGAGTCATACAAGTCATGTTAGAGAGCTATGAGTACAAGAAGAGATCCAGCTATTTCGTACCTGTTGTTTTTGAAGCGCAAAGTGAAAATGAGGAAGAGAAGAGCCAGCAGAATCCCACAAGAGAGCAGCGTCCAGACCACAGCCCGAAGAGCAGGAGACAGAGACTGACTCTGTACACCCGCACCCCTCTACACACAGACAAAAAACGAAAAATATACTTAATATACACACTATCGTTCAAAAGTTTGGGTCAGTAATGTTTTTGAAAGAAGTCTTATGCTCATCAAGGCTGCATTTATTTAAACAAATATACAGTAATAATGTGAAATTTCATTACAAATATATGTAATGATATATATATATATATTTGTTTGTTTATTGAATTTTCAG
Organism: Zacco platypus; assembly: GCA_038088235.1. Lineage (NCBI taxonomy): Eukaryota > Metazoa > Chordata > Actinopteri > Cypriniformes > Xenocyprididae > Zacco > Zacco platypus. The sequence goes on along the minus strand of CM076081.1, from coordinate 9,564,646 downwards.
TATCATTCCTCCAGTCTTCAGTGTCACATGAGCCTTCAGAAATCATTCTAATATGATGATTTCAAGACAAAAATTCAAGAACCATTTAATATTTTTTGTTAAAACCATGATATTTTTAGGGTTCTTTATTATAGAAAGCTCAAAAGAACAGCAATTATTTGAAATAGAAATCTTGTTTAACATTATAAATGTCTTTACTGTCACTTTTCATCAATTTAATGTGTCAGTGCTAAATAAAAGTAAGGGTTACTGACCCCAAACTTTTGAACACAGACTATAGTGTACATGATGCTTCTACAGTCTTAAGTTTAAATTAGAAAAATATAAAATAGAAGCATTTTCACCAGTGGACTCAGTTATACTGTTGTGAAATGTAAATGTAATCGTCTCTGAGTGTGCAGTGGTGGACTGAGTGAGTGTATCTATGTACCGCTGAGAGCACACAGAGTCTCTGCAGGACGTCCCAGCCCTGCTGGCTGTTCACCCCTGGGTAGATGAAGCAGACGCCAGACTCACAGTGAGAGCTGCAGTTCAGTCCTGCCTCCATCACTGGCCTGAGCTCTAGCTCAACTCATACACACATCCTGAAGGACAGAAAGGAAACTGAATGAATCAACATTTCAATTATAAATATATATTAAAAAAACAAGTCTTAGATTTTGCCAGTCAGTGGCAGCGGCATTTAACTTACTGTCACTACTAATATGAAAGTTAAAAAAGGTGACTTGCTCAAGGGCACCTCAGTCATTTTCTGCCAGTATTGATAATACAACCTTCGAGTTACCAGTCTGACTATCTAATATCTGTTTTTAAGTGCATTGTAGAAGATTGAACACAAGATGGCGCTGTTATTCATAGTGTCAATAGAAAAGTGCTTCTATCTGGAATATAGTCAGACTGAAATATGAGTTATTGACAGCTCAGCCTGCCTTTATACGACTGTAAAACACGTTACAAAATTATCTGTGAAAATTAATAACTGTTTGCAAAGTAAGTTTTTTTTATCATTGGTATCTTCAGATGAAGATGTGAGGCACAGTTCAGATACAATCCTCATGTTATGATGAGACTGACTTTAAGTTTCCAGAGATCCAATTGATTTACATGTAATTATTAATAATAATAATAATAATAATAAGCCCTTCAGTTTTCCTTCAGCTTCTTTTAATTTGTTCTAAAAAAAAAATATTATCGAAGCTTTGCACTGCTCAATTGACCCTTTGCAAACAGTTTGATTGACAGGTGATCTGACCAATCATAAATCCGCCATTTTGTCTGACAAAGCAGTCAGGGGAGTATAGCAGATTAACGTTGGTGAACTTGAACTTCAAAAACCGTGTGTACTCGCTGATGTTCATTCATGTTTCATTCATGTTTATTTGATGCTATAAATGAACTAGTATGAAGAGATGATCGGTTCAAGAGACGCTACGATCTGTCACGACACATTAAAGAGACACTATACGCTATTTATTGTTTAAACTTCTTTAAAAAAAAATTACAATATTTTAAAAATGAAACCTGCTCTGTCTTGTCTGTCAGTGTCCTCTTTGCTCCGGGATGTATTTTTCACTGCGTGAGAACATGATGTGTGGCGTGAGAGAGCATGACTTGTCAGACATAGCAACAGTAACTAAAGGGGGCGGGTCTTTGCAAAGAGTCAATTACAAATCAGTTTTTGCATATTGTTCAGAAACATGACAGTTATCTACTACAGTAGCTAACAGTTTGTCTCTGTGACCCAGCATAGAAAATGGAGGAATAGATGGATATTTCTGTTATTATTTGGACCCTGACAGAACACAATGCAGAGAAATACAGTAAAAACAAAGCCGATCAAAACAGTTGGCAAGCGCTACAGTGTGTACCAAAAGAAGATCCAATGGCATTCCTAAAGTTTAATCACATTTTAATATCAGGTCTAGGAGATTCCAAACACTTTCATAGAGGACGTTTAAAGGCGCAGTAAGTGATTACTGAGAAACTGCTGATATTTGAAATCAAGTCAACCCAAACAAACACACCCATTCACTGCTCCGCCGCCAAAATAACAAAAAGACAGTGCATGAGTGGATGATAATAATGCTTTGGGAAAAATAACGCAAAGATAGCAAACAAACAAAAAGGAGAACAAAAAAATTAAACAGAGTACACAAAAGTGTTCAAGGAAGAGTTGGTTGTTAGTGGTCAGCAGCTCACAGACAAACAATGACACTCAAAACCGTCCTGTTACTATAGCTAACACTACAACAACAGTAAACAGTAAAACCAATGTTACTCATGCATGGAGCAGAAACAACAACCTCGGTGTCCGTTTTCAGGCCTTCCAGCTTCCAGTGCTGGAAAGCTTTTCTAATATTAATGTGGGTCCTAAAGCTCTGGCCTCTTTTCCCAGTGATATTCCTTTGAACTTTTGTCTTTTGTAATGTCTCTCAGCCATCTCTCTTTCTACAGTCTTTCTTCAAATCTCCCTCTCGCTCGCTCTCTCTCCTCCCCCATCATGAGTGGACACGCCCCCTACTGCTGATTGGCTACAAGTGTGTTGTGGTGCTCAGTGCGATCCACTTTCAACATTGTTTCTCAGAAACCTTTAAGGCATGTTATCAAGTTGAAATTTTGCTTAGTATCAGTTCTGAGAATGTTGATGTATCAAACGGCCTTTGGATCTCTCTGACCCCAACAGAACATAAGGCATCAGTAAACCGAACAAAGTGACACCAGACCTCAATGAATTCACAGCTGCCTCCCATGGGATGGTAAACATTAGCTTTAACTTTAGAACTTTAAAAAGTATAGGCTCATTCTTCTCTTCATTATATAATTATACCCTTGATGTTTAAAAACTGTAATCATGTTTCTCCTCAATCCCTAATGAAAAGAGGAGGGAAAAGCTCAGGCTTGCCTCCGCAATACACAGTTTAAAGAGCTGCGAGCAAAACGCTAAATCCCACATGGATGCACCAGTTACCACTCACAATGCAGCGCCGTGCGTCACATCGGCAAAATAACCACATGTATGAGCCTGAAAGGGCAGACCGCATTACCTGTGCTGTGATCTTCACAAAGTCTGAATGTCTACAGCAACACTTCCCATGTGCCAGTCTGTTTGAGGGATGTAAACATGAGTAGAATAGCCTGTATTATGCCATTTCAAATGATGTTCAATGCGGTCCTCACCTGTTCTTGTATTTGTGGTACTTTTAATGTCTGCTTTTTTAAATTTTAAATATGGGTGTGTCCGCTGTCTTACTGAAAATATGTGTTTATTGAGCAGGGCATGTGGGTAATTTGGCACGAAATACTTTTGGGAAGTTGACACATCCTTGCTAATTCTTTCTAATAATTATTCATGCAGCTTTAACCTCTATGAGGCAAATGGAAAATTTGGGGTCAGTAACTTTTTAAAGCAAGAAATTAATACTTTTATTCAGCAAGAATGCAGTGATTAATAGTGACAGAAAAGACATTTATAAATTGAACTTTTTATTCATCAAAAAATCCTGAAAAAAACTATCACGGTTTCAACAAAAATAAAATAAAAACCAGCATTTAACTATTATAATTTCTGAAGGACACTGAAGACTGGAGTAATGATGCTGCAAATTCAACTTTGCAATCACAGGATTTACATTTAAAAATAAATTCAAATAGAAAATTTATTTTAAATTGTAATGATATTTCACAATATTGCTGCTTTTACTATTTTCCAATTAACAATTATAGTAAGATATACTTCGATCAGGCATAACATTATGACCACCTTCCTAATATTGTGTTGGTCCCTTTTGCTGCCAAAACAGCCCTGACCCGTCGAGGCATGGACTCCACTAGACCCCTGAAGGTGTGCTGTGGGATCTGGCACCAAGATGTGAGCAGCAGATCCTTTAAGTCCTGTAAGTTGCCAGGTGGAGCCTCCATGGATCAGACTTGTTTGTTCAAAACATCCCACAGATGCTTGATTGGATTGAGATCTGGGGAATTTGGAGGCCAAGTCAACACCTCAAACTCACTGTTGTGCTCCTCAAACCATTCCTGAAGAATTTTTGCTTTAGGGCAGGGTGCATTATCCTGATGAAAGAGCCACAGCCATCGGGTAATACCATTTCCATCAAAGGGTGTACGTGTCAAAGTAACATCCACATGGAACCCAAGGTTTCTCAACAAAACAGTGCCCAAAGCATCACACGGCCTCCACCGGCTGGTCTTCTTCCCATAGTATATCCTGGTGCCATGTGTTCCCCAGGTAAGCGACGCACACACACCCGGCCATCCACGTGATGTAAAAGAAAACGTGATTCATCAGACCACCAGGCCACCTTCTTCCATTGCTCTGTGGTCCAGTTCTGATGCTCACGTGCCCAATGTTGGTGCTTTCGGAGGTGGACAGGGGTCAGCATGGGCACCCTGACCGGTCTGCAGCTTTGCATCCCCATACACAACAAACTGTGATGCACTGTGTGTTCTGACACCTTTCTATCAGAACCAGCATTAACTTCTTGAGAAATTTGAGCTACAGCTCCTCTGTTGGATCGGACCACACGGGCCAGCCTTCCTCAACGTGCATCAATGAGCCTTGGCCACCCATGACCCTGTCGCCGGTTCACTAATGTTCCTTCGTTTGATAGATACTGACCACTGCAGACCAGGAACACCCCACAAGAGCTGCAGCTGCTCTGAACCAGTCGTCAAGACATCACAGTTTGGCTCTTGTCAAACTCGCTCAAATCCTTGCGCTCGCCCATTTGTCCTGCTTCTAACACATCAACTTTGAGGACAAAATGTTCACTAGATGCCTAATATATCCCAGCCACTAACAGGTAATCAGTGTTATTCACTTCACCTGTCAGTGATCATTGTATGCCTGATTCAGTGTATACTTTGATATATATATATTCATATAAACTTTCATTTAAAATACTGACACAGATAAAAAACAATTTTGGGGCCTCCCTTTCATTATATGATGTTTTATTAACAAAGTTCAGGAGGAACACATTCAAATGACCTGACTAATCATCACATCACTCCAACCAGAAGTCAGCAAACAACATACCTACCCAATCAGCAGGAGTAGATATATATATATATATATATATATATATATATATGCGCAGTCGACTCACCTATGGTTCTCGACAGTTTTTCAGCATTCCTCCACCAGCCCGTCTCCTCCCACTCGCCTGGTTACTTTCCTAACCATAAATACAGGGGGAGTACTCTGGGTTCGGGCCAAATACTGAGCTCAGAGTCCTCTCCTGGGACAGCACGCCAAATACGCATCTCATCTTCTATCTGACTTATTTGTAAGTGTGAACTTGTGAAGTCATATTTTTATTAGCAATGTCATAGATGCCTATAGCAGTTTCATATCATTTATGAATCAGTATATTTATGTATGAATGTTGCCTCGCATGAAAGTGTGACTAAGCGTTAGAGTGAAGTTAATGTAGCAGTGAATCCCTATGACTGCATGAGCTCTGAGTCTATCAGAGGGTGCCAGCGTCTGCTATGATAGTGTGGATGTGATTGAGACCGTCTGTTCAGGAGTTTGCATGGCTCCAAGCGCCCGAGGCACAGAGACAGGCGTTAATAAAGCGCCTCTCACAGACACACGGTTACTAACAAACAAACGTCTCTGGAAACAGACAGCAGCCACATATACAAACGGTCATCTGTAACACAGTGGGACCCAGAAAATTTGCACATCAAGTATGAAACCAAACAGCCAAAAAACAGCCAAACGGTCATTTAAGGTGAATTCAAAAATAGTCATCTGAGAAGACCCAAGGTCAACCAACACTCATCAGTTTGATTTACCAATAATGAAGCTGACCAGCATGCAACCAACACCGAAACACAATTACGACAACATCACTTTGGACACAAGAATGGAAAAGCAAAATAAGTTTAAATGTATGCTATTTTAAAACTCCTAATTTTGTATTGGAGGGCTCCTATAAAAGATTTACATGCATCCAAGGCCAAAAATTACTTTAAATTTCTCATAATATACATTGCAGCTTCACCTCTTACAGTGTTTGAAACGGTTCGAACAAAGATCCGATCTCTCTAAACCCCTCCTCTCCGAGAGCTACTCTGCTCTGATTGGTCAGATATCCCAGTCTGTTGTGATTGGTCTATCAGTGCATATTGGAAACAAAATGTCTATTTCAGCACAATGATACGAACAGTAACGATAGCGTCGGTTTTTCCGCATCAATTCAAGCCCAAGTCTTCACCCTTTGGAAGTGGATTTGTTTTCTCAGCGCGGAAAACAGAATCTTCTCGACATGTTGACAACACAAAACAAACTCTTCCAGGCTCCAGCTATAACTACAGTGTTTGAGGGCGAGTCAAAGTGGACGTTATTCGCGGGCAGCCAATGAAGACCGTAGGCTGGGATTATCCGAATGTGTTCCAAACCTACTGTTTGTAGGAATTACTGACGACTTGCTTCAGGCAATTCAGAATTGGTTTGTTCTTTTAGGAGACGATAACTCCATTTATCTGTGAAAATTTTCAGACCTTTTAAATTAACAAACAGTTCAGTTTACTAAATTGACACTATATAAAAGGTAATATTCAAAAAAAAAGCAAAATTAGGGAATTTTAAGTTTGTTACAGCAGTGTTTTTATTTTATTTTTTAAACTAAGAAAGCCTCCGTCAAGCAACTACTACATGTGTAATTTAACATGATACAGGCCTAGACTGGTCTCGAAAGATATGCGAGACCGAGACTTGGTCTTGAGTCCAAGAGAAAAGAATTTTTACAAATGCTAGTTGTGATTTTGCAGACTTGAGCTGATGAGTCAAGATGAGTCACAGACAGAGCCTCAAACTAGCTGCTGTTTAGGACACAGGCCGTGTGAACTGATTTATACATAAAAAAAAAAATTCTAACAACCCCAGTCTATGATGTCAATATCATAAATTTTATTTGTCATACTTGTCAAACTTGTAATATCACATGAAGTTCATCATGTCTGAGACTGCAGAACAGATATGCAGTCTAAAATTGGAGCCAGGTTATATAGTATCAAGCCACAGCAAGCATAAGCATTTTAAAATTTAATAATGATAATCATAAACATGGACGTTATACCCTGAAAAATTTAGAAAATAGATATTTTTACTATTGCTTTGTTTTTCCTCATTAGAGGTACAGAAGTTAAAAAAATTAACAAGAGTTTTAAATGATCATTTATTAATAAGATTTAATAAGCTCAAAATAATTTATTTAATTTATAATGAGACCCAGTAACTAATAAGTCGTATCCAGTATTAACCGATTTGACACTTTTTTGTCATAATGGTTGCAAATACACATGCTTTAATACAAACATCTATGGCTTCTTGATTTCTGCAAAATTAATTAAGAAAATATGATGTAAAAATAGATACATCAGTTTGTTTGAGCAGTATATATATGATTAAAACACTAACTTTTTTTTAATCAGCAGCATTCATTTGATAAATTTCATACATGTGAGTAGGTTTTGTTTGGGAATTAAGCTAAAATTGTTTTACTTGATCTGGCCATTAAAAAGATAGTTATTGGTGTAAGTAATGTTTTCAGATTGATGCAGTAATAAGTTATATTAAATAAATATTTGTGTCTTGAATAAATGCTGTAAATGCACCACATTATTTACAGTCCAGTTTCCTGGCACTTTAGTTTCTATCTTTAGGATTAGGATTATCAAAGCTAGCATTAGTTCAGGCATTTTAGTGTTACTAAAATTTCAAGCTAAAACTTTGCTTTATGTGTCAATGACTTCAGAAAGGCAGTGCATTATAAAGTCAGCTGACTTTATAACACTTTAATTCCTTCTGGAAAGGCACCAACCAGACAACATCTAGCGTTCAAATTTAATATGAATTCTTTAACATCAGATGAGTTTAAACATGCATGCATTATGGTAACAGATTCATGACACATCTCTTTTCAGGGTGGTTTGGAAATTCCTCTAGTTCCTTCCTAAAGTTGTATTGTCAACTGTCCCAATATAGATCTGTAGTTTACCATTTCCTGCAGGCACGACCGGCGCAGAGAGGCATTTCCGACCATTTTTCACTCCTCATTGCGGAATGGGGAGATGGTGTAAAGACAGAGCAGGCCTATCCAACTAACTAGCCCATGACTGGACAGTTGAGAGCATCTTGGATGACTACCACATGGAGTTCAAGTGTAGGGCAAGCCGTTTTGACTTTTATTTATTTTCAGGATATGAACTTGTGATATCAAGAATTACATTTTCACTAGTAAAAATGTTAATTTTTGATATCAAGAATTATAGTTCCACTAGTAACAAATTTCATTTTTGATATCAACAATTCAATTTACACTAGTAAAAACTATAATTCTTGATATCAACAATTCAATTTACACTAGTAAAAACTATAATTCTTGATATCAACAATTCAATTTACACTAGTAAAAAATATAATTCTTGATATCAACAATTCAATTTACACTAGTAAAAACTATAATTGTTGATATATATGTAATTGTATTTTTACTAGTGAAATCTCGCCATAGGCTGCCATTCAAATTCAATTGTTGATATCAAGAATTAATTTCTTGCTAGTTGAAATTCCAGTTTCATATATCAGGAATACAATTTTTACCAGTGAAAATGTTGATATCAGAAATTTGCAATTACATTGTTACTAGTGCAAATGTCTATTCTTGATATCAACAGTTGAATTGCTACTAGTAAAAATATTCATTTCTGATATCATGAATGTGGTTGTTACTAGTAAGAAAGCCATTTTAGATATCAGAAATTAAATTTGATATCAGGAATTCATTTTCAGATATCAGAAATTAATATTTTTACTAGTAGCAATTCAATTGTTGATATCAAGAATAGACTTTTGCACTAGTAACAATATAATTGTTGATATCACAAGTTCATATCCTGAGAATGAATAAAAGTCAAAACGGCTTGCCATACATGTGAGTTTAGCTTCGAAACACACTACAAACACTCTTCTAGGGGTGTCTTCTCTTCTCATTAGATTTATCTGGTAAACACTTATCTGTGAATATTCTCTATAAAAGAGTGTTTACATATTCACCACAGCAGGATTTTTGCCTCATAAGCAGACTTCAGAGACACTGACGACTACAGAAAAGCACAGCTAGAGTGTTTAGGGATCATATATGAACACTCAATCCCCCTCACTCTGTCTTAATCCGTTTAGCAATTTAATTTAAGCTGATCAAGTATGAATGGCGGTTATTGGTTTACCCCCGCCGACTCGACGCCCACTGAGAGGACGCCAACAAACCGCCAAATCTCCAAAGAAAAAAATGGAGTGAACTGCCTTTCGTTTTAGTAGCAAACTTAAATATACTCTGACAACTTTGTTTTGTAGCCTATTTCTTTAGCATATGACGAGGATTAAAAAAAAAAAAAAAAGACAAATCAAACAATTAAATTATTTAAAATAATAAAATTAACAAGAAACAATACAATTAATACATATAAATTATTATTATTAATAATGGATATTTAATGTTTGTCGTTATCACTATCGATACAAGTAGGCTAGATATTACCATATTTTAGTGTAGAATATGTTAATTTTAGGTAGCTACTGTTTTACGGCCAACATCTGCAACATATGAAAATAGACTGAGCAAACCTGTGATCCATGTCCTGATGTCCCCACGTGATCCTTGAGATCCGATACAAAACGTCCCATTTAACACACGACATCACATCACAGCAGCAAAAGTAATAGCGGGTGATCCAAAGGCTCAGGCTGTAGTTTTCTTGTTTTAATGGTCTGTGCCATCTATGATGAACAGCATAAACTCCTGAGACACTGAAGTGAGTTCAGCGGACTGAGTCAGAGAGAGAGAGAGAAAGAAAGAGAAAGAGAGGAGGTGGCTGAGAAAGGGAGGGAGAGAGAGAGAGAGAGAGAGAGAGGTTCATTACTGCAAAGTGGTAGGTATAACCTAATGCATTCAGGTCCATTAAGTCATTTTAAATCAGATTTATAATACCATTGATTATGTTACTTTTCTTCTTTTTAATGATTTAAAAGGCATTTTAATGTTTGTTTATTATACTCCCCACATTATGCCCAACGCAAAAAAGTTGAAACCATTGTTAGGCCTAATTAATTGTTTGTCTTCTCATAACACGTGTTGACTTAACTGAGAGGTCTCGTGGGACAGGGTGGAGTGTGGGATAGGGTGGATTCTGTACTACATGGGAGTCATTATAAAAACAAAAAAAACATACACTACAATGGAAAGAAATACACTCGTGTTTATCACACCTGCTCCATTACGCAGCGGTGTGCGCATGCGCGTTGAGATAGCAGACTGATTTGGGTGAGTCGATGACGACATCTCGCTTCAAGCGAGCAACAGAAACCCGCTGCGAGGCGCGAGACACAAGGGGTTATTAAAACTTCACGGGCTCTTACTGTGTGAGTCTAGTCGTGCGGTTATAGCTATTCCTTGGAAAGGCACGAAAAAACAGACTTTTTATTGTTGCCTTAGTCAAATTGTATGTAGGCCTATGACAATATTGTTTTTAGCATTGGTACTATTGCTGTCTTGCAGTAATCGCAAATTTCATGTGCAATGCAAATTGTCTATTATGTGTCGTTTTTATTATTATTTATTTATTTATCATTATTTTAGCATATGTAGAACTTTTTCGTGGCCAGCGTCAGTTGTGTTTTTCAACAGCAGATGTCGCTGTCGGGCTCAGTCAAACTAATCAGAAATGAGGTTAAAAACGCATTATTTAAATCGGTCCTCTTATTTAAAAAAAACATTAAGCCATTTACAATACAACTATAATAAGGACTTGGGCGGGGGTGTGGAGACTGTCCAAAAAATGTGTTTAAATTGTGCAAATATTTGGGCAGAATTTGTGCAGGTATTTAATGGTTTAGAGAGTATAATTGTTATAGGGCTATTAAGTTCCTCCCCTGAATGAAGATCAATGCAGTGAGTCTGAACCTGGGTAACCTCAGGGCAGATGCGATGCTTCCAGGCTCATGTTGCAAAGACCTGCTAAATTTTTCATCCTCACAAGGCAACAGTAGATGGCTGTCTACCAGTAGGGAAAGAGGAGATGGTGTACAACTAATATGCCCAATGGCATATGGGAAACGATGGGTGCTCAAATTTAGCAAAACCTTGTACTTCAAAGCTGCATACAGGCCAGAATCCATTATCACTTTCTAGAGTGTTCCAAAAATGAATATGGAAAACATCCATTTTAAAAGTTGAATTTATAGGATTCCCACAGCCCATAAGCATAGTGATTTTTTTTTTTTGAGTCATGAGCAAACTTTTTTTTTTCTCTCTCTCTCAGGGAATTGATCAAACTACAAAGCGTTCTGAATAGTTCATTAGTAATCAGTTTGAATCAAAATTATTTTCCAAAATCCTTGGAAATTGAAAAATGATGATGATCATGGAAAAGTCTTGACTCTACACTGCATTCCTCACTGTTTATGTTTTTCCTAGGGAAATGTATAAAGCCATAAAATGTTAAAGCTTTAGTTCACCCAAAAATGAAAATTATCCCATGATTTACTCACCCTCAAGCCATCCTAGCTGTATATGACTTTTTTTTTCAGACGAACACAATCAGAGTTATATAATGTCCTGGCTCTTCCAAGCTTTATAATGGCAGTAAAGAGGATGAGATTTTGAAGGCAACCATCCATTATAAAAGATATCTACATGGCTCCAGGGGGTTAATAAAGGCCTTCTGAAGCGAAGAGATGCATTTGTGTAAAAAAGTGCAGAATAGAGAGCAGAGCAAAACACCGGTCACAAATTAACTTGTTAGTCACTTTGGATAAAAGCGTCTGCCAAATGATTAAATATAAATGTTAAATGTAAATTAGAATTATAAAAGGAGAATTTTTAAAAATAAATATCGGAGGATTGAGTTTGTTGCACAGCCCTATTTGTTTGAACTGGTAGAGGCGTCAAAGCTCATGCTGCTCCTACATCGCGTCAGGGGTTTCTCTTTTGTTGTAAGTCGACGTGCACATGACCGTCTGCCTGAAGCTAGTTATTTTAGTATTCAGATGGCCTATATTAACCTCCGGGAGCCGTGTGGATATCTTTTATGATGGATGGATGTGCTTTTTTGGGCTTCAAAATCTCATCCTCACTGCTATTATAAAGCTTGAAAGAGCCAGGACATTATTTAATATAACTCCGATTGTATTCGTCTGAAAGAAAAAAAGTCATATACACCTTGGATAGTTTGAGGGTGAGTAAATCATGGGGTAATTTTCATTTTTGGATGAACTATCCCTTTAATTTAAAATTATATTCTCAAAATTATGAGAATTAAAGTCAGAATTGGTGTGTTTTGAACAATTCTGAGTGAAAAAAGATATATATAGAAACAGGTATCCTCATAATAGTGAGAAATAGTCAATTGTGTTATTAATTTTTAATTTTGAGAAAAAAAGTCAGAATTGCAATATATAAACTCTCAATTTGGAGGGAAAAGTCTGCATTGTGAGATGTTAACTCAAAATTTAGCTAAAATCTCAAAATTGTGAGAAATAGTCAGAATTGTGTTATTAACTTTTAAAAATTCAGAGTCTGAACTTTAATTATAATTATAAATTATATTTTAGACCTGTCTGGATGGTTTTCACAGGAAATTGTGTACGAACGTCACTCACCCGTGCGTGTCTCATCATATCCGTAAATAGGGAAAAGTGCAACAAATGTTGTAAAAGCAACGTGGAGATGGCGTTTTTATTACTTAAGGGGTGGGTGAAGTATTTTATCGAACAGATAAATTTCCATTGTTGCTCATTGTAAAGCATTGTCTATTGTGAAGGGTCATTTAATTGTGGTTGTTCAAGCGCTGCACTGGAATTTATTTACAAGGGAATACTGTGACTATTAATGGATATATCTTCAGCTAGTGAGCTTGAGATCTAAATTGGTTATATATCTTAATCCTAGTAGTGAATGTTTTATGAGCAGTAGTAATATTCATCCACACAGTCACGCATAGCTGAAGCACAACCAAAACACGTTCTTCTGCAAAATGCATGCAGTTTTTTTTTTTTTTTTTAACTGCTAGAGGCCCAGAAGATGCATAGTGTACCTTTAACTCAAAATTGTGGGATATAAACTTAGAATTGCATCAAAAATCATGGAAAAGTCATAAATTCATTGGTCAAAATTGTAGGAACCTAAATCTAACTCTACAGTTTCGTTTTTATGGAGAAATGTGTAAAGCTATAAAACTACAAAGTGATCCACATTGATCTAATTGCAGTCTATGATTGATATCTCTTCGGTGAAGGTTACATTTTATATTAGAGAATAATGATTCTTATTGACTTGGCCAAAAGTCATTAAACAGCACTATCTTTATGGCCGAACTTGATTTCAAGATATAACTTGTATAGACAGAAATCATAGTGACTGTACACCATGACAACAACACTCACCTTGGTAAGTCATAAAAGGTCCGTATTGTAATGGAAAGAACCACAGAATGATCCTAAGAACACAGATCCTCATTCCATCCACCCACTCTAGTCACGGCACAGTTATTACTCACCTCCTGTGGCAGGTAGTCCTGCCCAAAATGACAGGTTATTGATGCTCATATGCTGCTGCGTGAATGTGGGTCATTTTCCAGACATGTACAAAAACTGTTATTCCAGGAAACGTTTCTGTCATCTGCACTCGACAACAGGATATTCTCTGTAGAGTGAGTGCAGGATATCGTACAACGCTAAACTTTGTTCACAGCTCTCAACTTACATCCATTTAAATGTGAATGCTTCAATTTCATCCCGGCGTCTTTCATGTGTCTCAGGTTGCAAGTAATTGCGGCCATACAGCTACGTACACACACACACGTTAAGTACAACTACTAGCTCATCCCTTGTCATTGCTTAATTAACTTCACACAGATATGTCTTTGTTTTTGGTTTTTAAATTAGGCACTCACATTTCACAAGAATTGTTTGAGGATTGGAATGAGGAAAGTTCTGGATCTTTTAATTATAGAGTTAAGGTTTCATTTATATTTCCTTAGAAAGATGCAACATCCTTCCTGATGTGAAGACCTCAGACGCCCACACAGCTGTCTACAGGCACATTCCTGTGGTCGGGTAGCTGCACACATATATGCAGTGTTCAAATAGTTAGTGTACGTATTACGAAGCTCCGTGAACGTTTCATTGTTTATGAGGGGTTTTTTTTACACCTTTGACCTTTAATCAAACCTTTGATTATTGCCCTCAGAACTCTGACAGAGAATACTCAGATCGATTTCATGAAGAGTAAATTAAACTGATTACAGAGTATCATGCTTTAAAGGGACAGTTCAGCCTAAAATTGTTCAAAAAGAAAAGCACCACAGGTGACCATTCACACCACAGAATGCATTTTTGCATTTAAAATGAGAGATTTGGGGGCAGAAAAAAAAGTTTAGAGGCACAAATTTTAAAAGATGAATTTAAGAGAGATCCTTTTGTCCACAAAAGTAGGCGCCCCTTAAAGGTGCTGTAAGCGGTTTCTGAAAAACGCTGTTGAAAGCAGATCGCACTGAGCACCACAACACACTTGTAGCCAATCAGCAGTAGGGGGCGTGTCCACTCATGATGGGGGAGGAGAGAGAGCGAGCGAGAGGGAGATTTGAAGAAAGACTGTAGAAAGAGAGATGGCTGAGAGACATTACAAAAGACAAAAGCTCAGAGGAATATCACTGGGAAAAGAGGCCAGAGCTTTAGGACCCACATTAATATTAGAAAAGCTTTCCAGCACTGGAAGCTGGAAGGCCTGAAAACGGACGCTGAGGTTCTGTTGTTTTTGCTCCATACGTGAGTTAAGTCTTGTTCACACTGGGACGATAATCACGCACCCTTATCACCAGTGTTTTTCCACACGTCTTTGTGTTCATATATACTCAAGTGATTTTCACTGGCGTTCGAGCAACGTGCAAATTTATTCCCTCACAGTATATGCTGCTTGTGCTTAGTGCAAGTGAATGGTAGTGCCAATAAACATATTTATGAATTAGACATTCTAAATAATATTTCTTTAATGTAAATAAAACGATAATAATACAGAAATAAAATGGCATATACATGACGTGAGAAGATGGTAGTCAGAAACGGCAAGTGAACGGTAGTGCAAATAAACATATTTATGAAATAGACATATAGTCAACTATATTTCTTGAATGTAAAAATACAATAAAATACAGAAATAAAATGGCATATAATACACATCTATTGGTGTGGCCAAGGACTGGTAGAGCACCCATCATCTTCTTCATATCAATGTGTGCTCGCCAAGACCGTTTTGTTCTTGAGCGCCACCAAGTCGTGTTTTACTGTAACTTCAGCAGCTCCAGGCACATGAACAAAATCTCCAATCTCATTAGTCGGACAGTTTTTAACGTGGCGCGTCAAACCAAAAAAACATTTTTTAAAAATGATGCTTTTACGCGTGCCGTTTTGCCGTTTTTTTTCGGTGTGCACACTCCAATTGGTGCCCTTTGTTTAGTCACGAGGCGTTAAACGTCGGTGATTAATCATGCGATAATCGTCCTGCTTTCACAGAACCAAGATATGCTGTTTTTGTAATGTTAGCTATAATAACGGGACAGATTTGAGTAGCATTATCTATTTGCACATTTTGCTATATTGTATAAAAATGCTGAATGGAAACGCCAAGATGCCAATAAATTCTAAAAATGTGCATAAAAAACATGGGGTGCTCAACTGGGCCGGATCATTATTTTATTGCATAAGAAGACGTGAATTATGATGGAAACACATTTACTGATTAAATCCCTCGATTCGCTACAAAAAACTCACGTGACTTTGCCTCAACAGTGGATGTGACTGGACAACGAATAACCAGCGGCCAGTTTCATTGCACAGTGTCTTTGATCATTGATTTGATTTGATTCAAAATGATTTGGTTTAATACCCAAACACAAGGCATCAGAACACATAATAACATGATAGCATTTCTTGCATTTTTATTCTTGCATTTATTACATTTTCAGTTCAGATAATTTGTCCCAATTTTCCAGGAAGTGATGATTTTGTTCTCTTGAACACATGGGATGGAAGCGGTGCTTTATTTGCCCTTTTTTTTTTTTTTTTGTAATATTCCAATTTTGCGCATAAGTTAAATTCTCAACTTTGGATGGAAACATAGCTATTGTTTGTCTGTAGCTGGTGTGCTGCTGAGACTAACAGCCAAATCTTGCTTGCATATACTCTTGTGTACTGTATGTTAATTTTTTGTTCTTCCTTGTCGTTCGCTCTTCATCTGTGCTCTATTTTTCATGAAGCATTATTTTGTTGAGATAAAGAGACTCCACTCTTGCATTGCGTGTTCAATCGTACATTTTAATGGGCAAAACAATGAAGGGAGTGGCGTGTTTGTTTGTGTTGATTTCAAATATCAACAGTGTTTCTCAGCGATCGCTTACTCCACCTTTAAAAAAGATAAACTGGGAATTCAAGTACAAATTCAGAATTGTGAGATATGAACTCAAAACTGTGAGATAACGTCAGAATTATAAACTTGCAATTCTGAAAAAGTCAGAATTGCAAAGAAATTCTGAGAAAAAAGTTAATTACCTTTAATTTGTTCAATGTGGCAGTTTCATATTAATAAAAATGTATTTTTTTGGAAAAAAAGTAACCATGAATGTCCACACCTAAACAACCGTTAATGGGGCATAAGCAGATCGTATGAAATCGTACAAATGAAACCACCAATTCAGCAAAGCGTAAAATAGTTAATATAGCATAATATGACACACTAAAAATCATATTTCAATGGTGGCGTTTTTTAAGGAAAAACTAACAAGCAAACAGACAAACATAGTGCAACCTGCGTAGTCTGATTCATGAACAAATGACTCTTATGAATCGGTTCTTTTAAAGTGGGGTTTTGACTGAGTCTGATGAATTTTTAACTGAATAGACTTCGGGCTAACAGAACTGCAAGCTACTGTACCTTGTCCAAACATAATTATTTCATTATAGTCTTATGGTAATGTAAAGGTTTTTGGTTTCTTTGAGCAAAATTAAACAAAAAACAAATAGAACAAACGCAAAACTCGATCATGCATCTTAATATATATGAATACAAAAAGGTTTGGGAATCCCTGTTATGGCCAGAAAGTCAATAAAGATTTCATGTTCAGTACAATTATGAGCTAATAGATCTTTTGTTCTCTAATCTTGCAGCAAGACATTTAGAGATTCTTCTGAACTCCAGTGAATGTCAATCATTTGCTCTCTAGGTACCAAATCACGGATAAAAGACGGATGAAGAGATAAAAGATGTGAGAAGAACCATTTAACAAGTTTCAGCATTAAGCAAATGTGCAATCTATGGAGAAAGCGACATCTCAGCATTCACAGTACTACATTGAGGTGCACTGAAGTGAGGAGAGACACTTTCAGTGTGCTGTCAGTAGGGTGCCATGGGGCTTTGAGCTCCTAACAAGTGTTTAAGAAGTGGTCAAACAAACTGTAGGACAAATAACACGTCTGTCCCTCAAAACCAATCAAGGATCAGACAATCCTCACAGAGAGTGAAAGCAAGACAGAATAAAGTGGAAAAAAAGAGTGGCATCAATTTGTTACCAGGTCTTTCTCCTTCAAAGAAAGAGTGTCCCATATAGAGCAAAAACTTTGAATTTGGAAGGTGAAAAGAAAGCCCTTCTGTATTCAGTAGCAGTGATGAGATGGCTTTCATATGCAAATGTGGGAACTCTGTCCTGTATGTTTACTGGCCAAACGCTGAATCCCTCTCTGACTGTCTGAACTGACAAGTGTCTGGCTAATGGATCCTTAGGGGAATCAATCTTGCCAACTAAAACACATTTAAATTTCAGTGATATCTTGAAAGCACCAAAGGTTTAATTTTTTTCCACAGAAGATAGAGGCTACAAAAGTGGCAGGTAATCACACTGAATATGTTCACAAAGTGCAGGCTTCACTAACATAAGTGCCAGGAGCAACAGGATCACATGATCACCATCACAATTTAAATGAATTAAAAGAGATTGGAGAATGATGTGTGTTCTGACCTCGCACGTGACATGTGGGAGAAAAACACTGAAATAATTAATTCCCTTGTTTTAGTCTGAGAAAGAAATTTAAATGTGGGAACAAATTTGGTTCAAATTGTTTAATTCTGTACCTTGAATTAAATCTGTCAAACCGGTTCGCTATGAGGTCAAGTCAAGTCACCTTCATTTATATAACCACTTTATTGTTAAAAAGCAGCTTTACAGCTTTAAATACTGATGAATTCTGATAAATACTAGTTTCTTAAAAAAAATTAGAAAAATGGACACAAATGATGTGTCAAGTCAAAACCACGATTTCAAAAGCGGGAGGAAAATTAAGATGGCATGTGAAGGCAGCATTAATTTGTTGGAGGAAGACTTTTACTGTGAAGTTCGTTGACAACAGGAGTGGTACTAGTGATACGCTGTATAAACAGAACAGAACACAATTAGCCTGTGGAAGAGTTATTTTTTTATTGAATTGTTACATTTAAAATCGTGGGAATCGAACCAGCAACCTTCACGTTACATGCCCAACTCCCTCGCCATTAGGCCACGACTACCCTGTGGGGGGCTGCTGCTTTTACTGTCGTTTTGTGAACATTCGCTGGTTCCCTCCTCCTCCTTCCTGGGATTCAGCTCCAATGCAACACAGTTAAAGGACCAGCGAAGAAGTCAGAAACCGGCAAACGTTCAAACGGAACTTTAATCATATCAAATAAACGAACACAAAATAAAATTAAAACAGCAGCCCCTCACGGACGACTGCCAGACACACATAAATAAAACACAATGTAAATGGTCCAGGCCTGGTCTTCACTTGTCTTGCACTGTCGCCGCTCCTCCTTTTATTCATCCGGACCTCCTTCCGTGTTTGTTAGGATTTTACTGTTTATTGTGTAAGGGTGAAATTTCAATTAAGACTTATAGTCTTGAATTCTGTAAAAGTAAAATGCTTATTCGTTTACTTGATGTTTTTTGATTGAAGGCTTGTGTTCCTTATATGCTACTGTTTAGTCACATTTCATATTTGGTGTTAGTGCTTTGTAATACTGTTTTTTACAGCAGTGTTTAATTTTACTTGCAGTATTGCAGTATTTAAAATTGCATTGTTGAATCGCTTTGGCTTAAATATTTGGAATTTTTAAGACTTGTACTGGGTTGAATTCTCTAAAAAGCCAAATGCTTATTCGTATACTTGACACATTGCACATGCCTAAAACTACGGAGTCAATTTTAATCTAAAATCTTAGCACGTTCACATCCACGTGACTGAATCACATGCCCGCGTTTTGGATCCGCGGGACAGACGGTTGAGGTTGTCACGCGTGGACGCAAAGTTACTTTGTACGTAAGTTATTGCTTTTTTGTAGTAGTTTATGACAATGTATAGCTCCATGAGAATTTTAAAAGTCCGCTTGACTTTGTTGTGTAGCTCTAGTAATGTTATCTCGAGGTTACATGAACCTAGGCCTGCATTTTCCACCGCAGTCCATGAATCACTCGTCTCATACTGAAGTCAGTTCAAAACCAAAGAAATGTGTTAGTCAGTGAACGATGTTAAAACACGCTGCATTAGGAAACGTTCAGACGTAATCTGCCACAAGGTTACTCTTACACAACTTTCAATACATTACATGAAATAAATCGCGCTGAGTGACACGGAAATAATTGTGTGAAAACGATTCAATAAACTACACAATTCGTGACTATAGCACGATTTGCCGAAGATTACTGGACCAACCAAAATTGCCCTAAACGCTTAATGTTACAAGGAGCTGTTTTATTTCTGGATGAAAAGCACAATAACGTTCATACCGTCTGCATTTAATCTGTGGATTACACGAGCGATTATGACAAAAAAATGACAAAAGATTTGGTTAAACAATGTTAAAAAATATTGGTGATTTCTTTACAAATAGTAATAATGTAGAACAAATACTCATTTTAATCATAATAAGCCATCTAAGATTTAGAATTTAACTTTTTTTGTACTTGATCATAAACTATTGCAATAGGTTGATGCTTTTGTCCAGTCCAGAAAGTGTCTGAAAAGCTCTGATATTGACTTACGTCAAATTTGAGAACAATTGGAATATTTTAATTATTTAAAAATATTGATTTGGACTAGCTACGGCTCCCCTGCAATACCGCTACAGCCCACCGGGGGGCCGCGGCCCACAGTCTGGGAAGCGCTGATCTAGACATTATGATTGTTGACAAGCATCACATCACAATATAACTCCTGCTTGTATTTCAGCTTATGTTTATTAATTAGTTCTCATGTAATTTTCTACCTTAAATGTGATGTATTTTTATTAATGCTGTTGTTTTAATATAACTAATTGTGTTTGTTCATTTACAGGTTGAATCTCCCAGAGGCATGGTTTTCAACCCTGGTGTCATCAAGGATAAACGGTACACTTTTGTCTTATGTCTTTGCTTATGCCTTAATTGCTAAATAATGTGTAATAAATGTAGTGTAGATATATTTAACAGTTTAAACACCAAAGAATGGCAACAAAGTAAATATTTTGAAAGACTATCTTTCCAGGCTTTTCTCTTGTAGTCTTCGCTCAAATCTCTGCTCCTTGCATGTGTGTACCATTGTATTATCACTTGGTAGTTTGTTTTCTATGGATATTGGTTATCTATTGAAAATAATTATCTATTCACAGAACCACAACATTGAGATGAGGCGTGAAACTGTTATCCGGAGCCTCATACTGTACCTTGGTGAGAAAGAAGAGGAACTGTTTGAAGATTGCCAGGTAAAGCGTTTTTGATTCAATGTCATGATAAAATTGTATTACCGTAACGTACACCAGTGGTGGGGAAGCTATGCTTCTGGAGGGCCTGCTCATTCTCCAACTCCCCCAGAGTTAAAAAGTCGAGTTTTACCATTTCTGAATCCCTTCAGTCAATTTCCAGGTCCGTTGATAGCACTTTTAGCATAGCTTAGAATGGATCATTGAATCCAATTAGATCAGTAGCATCGCGTTCAAAAATGACCAAAGAGTTTTGATATTTTTCCTATTTAAAACTTGCCTCTTCTGTAGTTATGTTGTGTACTAAGACCGGCTACTATACTATATACTATACTATACTATACCGGAACTATACACTCATTCCAGCGTAATCCAGGAACTGTGCTGCCGTAACAGGAGCGCAGCAGGCGCAGTGATTTCACGCAGTGCATGTGGAAATAGTTCCCAGCTTGAAAGACACGCTCCCTGTGCAAGCAAGAGGGTCTGTCTGTTTTCAGGTGCTGCGTGATATCACTGCGCTGTTGCGCTTGTGTTACGGCAGCACTGTTCCTGGATTATGTCAGAATGAGAGTATAGTTCCTAGCCATTTTGGCCTAGAAAATCCTAACTTTTCATTTTCCGCCGGTCTTAGTACACAATAGAACTACTGAAGAGGCAAGTTTTAAATAGGAAAAATATTAAAACTCTTTGGTAATTTTTGAACGCGATGCTACTGGTCTAATTGGATTCAATGATCTATTTTAAGCTATGCTAAAAGTGCTATCAACAGACCCAGAGATCGGCTGAATGGATTCAAAAACGGTAAAACTCGACTTTTTAACTCTGGGGGAGTTGGAGAATGAGCCTATATCAAAAAAAGTGGAGTGTTCCTTTAATCAAATACACCTGATCCAGGAAATCAAGGTCTACTAGAAACTTCAAAGCATGTTTACTGGGGCTAAACTCTGCAGGACACTGACTCCAGGACCAGGGTTCCCACCCCTTATGTACTGGTTAACCTTAAAGCAGGGGTGTCCAAATTCTGTTCTGGAGGGCCACTGTCATGCAGAGTTTAGCTCCAACTGGCCTCAATGCACCTGCCTAAAAGTTTCTAGTCCATCTAGTAGAATATTAATGAGCAGAATCAGGTGTTTGATTTGGATTGGAGACAGACTCTTCAGGAGTGTTGCCCTTTAGGACCAAAAGAGCCACAGTCAAGTGGTAAATTCATGGCTAATGGTAACATTATTTGGCTCTAGTGGCTCTTATGTTATGTTTGACTAATGTTTTACTAAACCTGGCTCGCTATAAAATAGGCTTGACTCAGTTTAGCGTAATCTATACTGTATTACTTCAGTTATGGTTGTCATTTAAAAAAATAGGTTTTTCTTTATGTAACTTTAAAAATAATTTGTGTGACAGTCATTGTTTAATGTTGGAGCAAAATAAATGCTGATTGTATCTACGCTGTGTGTTTTATTAAAATGCAGACAAAATTATATTTTTAGTAATATTTAATTACATATGTTTAATAAATTAATTGAAATATTAAAATTTTTAAAAAAATAAAATTTACTTGATATTTTAAGGACAGCTGTGTTAGTATTTAAAAAAATAGACTTTATCTAAATGATTAGAATAAATATAAATCCTACCTTAAATAGAATTAATTTAGTAATATTTACTTAATATTTATCAAATGTTAAATCAATTAATACATATATTTTACTTGATTCTGGAGAGTGTTTTACCTAAAATTAAAGCAGTAAATTTTGTGTTAGTGCAAATTGTTACAAGGATTTTAAGTAAATTTTACATGTTAGTTTTTTCAGTGCTACTACCAGTTTTAAGTATGACGACTGTATTTCATTTTTTTCATTTTTCATCATTTAGCAGACGCTTTTATCCAAAGCGACTTACAAGTAAGGCAATTGGGGTTAGGTGTCTTGCTCAAGGGCACCTTAGTTATGGTATCGAAGGTGGACAGAGTGCGGTTCATTCACAATCCCCACTTTCAATTCCTGCCTGCGTGGGAATCGAACCGGCAACTTTCAGATTACAAGCCCGACTCCCTCACCACTAGGCCACGACTACCCCACGACTGTATAATTTATACAACACTTCAAAATGTGCAATACTGTGGGTATTGCCACAGTTGAAAACCACTGCTGTAGACCAACAATTTCCCTTTGCTTTATGACATTTGCCACTTCTCCAGTAAATGTATTGCTTTACAAAGCTAGTTCTAACTATAGAAAGTCTTGTTTGAGCTTGTAATACTTAGATATATTGTGATATATAACAGCATCATTTTCAAAAGCACTTCACAGAGATTTGTACTTGGGACAGTAGAAATGTTTCTAAAGCTTTTTTTCCAGAAGAACATAAAAAAGTGACCGATACACAAATTAATATTTTTTTTTATTATAGAACTCTACATAAGAAATGCAAATACATTTTTATAAACCATTAGAGGAGTGAATGTAATCCAAATCGACCTTCATCTTAAATAAAATACATTCTATCTTGTCAATGATATATGGAAAATATCATAAAAGATCATTTAATATAAAAGCCTTAGATATGAATTTTAAAACTCTGTGAAATAACAATCGCATTAGGTATTTGCATAGTCAATATAGGTTAGGCCTAAGCATGTAAGACACATTTGAAGAAACTAAAGAAAAGTGAGTGTAAAAACAGAAAGTGTTAAAGTTCTGTTTAAAAAGAAATGCCAGAAACGCTTCACAATTTTGTCCATTGGCTCTGTAACAATGTCATATAATTCCTATCAATGCAAAAGTGGTCTACATGTAGAATTAACCTTCAAAACAAAGTGACCTCAAGTGAGTGGTGACCTCAAGCATTGCCCCAATTTTTGAATGCAACCGCAGGGTGTCAGCATATTCAATACAAACACGAAAGCTTATGGGTTTTGCAGACATATAAGCATATGCTTGTGAAGATGTATAGCACTGTTTGACAGTGAGGTCTGCAGGCCACCGTGATGGGCCACAATTACAAACACTAAGAAAACAATCAAATACTTCTAAACCTCTTACAAACCCAAAAGGAAAATATCAATGTTTATTTTTTCTTAATTCACAGTAAATCTTTGTGCGTAATGTGTAAAATTTGAGTTTTCCCTCCTGTGAGTGACAAAGCAACCTACTGTTATTGTCAAGCAAAAAATATGAGTGTACCTAAACTGCGTCTTATACGTATTACAAAAGTGCAAGAGCTAAACATATTGATGACCAAAGCAACTTAGTTAATATAACAATTTATAAAACAACTATTCTGAACCGCCAGTGTTTTTGATATTGCCTTTGCAAGGCCTCTGTAAGAGAAACTATCTGCAGATGTCTTTCCAAGAATGCTGCAGGATTCTTCTTGCTCAATCACTTGGCAACAAGATTTGGCTTCAGCTGAGAGGTTTTCAGGCCAGCTGGCTGTAAAGTTCAATGTTCTTGCGGATGACACAGTAAGCCAGTGAGAAGAGACGTGTGCAGGGTGAGCGAGGTTATCCCAGCAGAACTCTTTGAAGGCGATCGGCGGGGACGCTGTTGTCATCGTCCGAGTCGGCATCACTCTGAGGGTTGGAGCTGCAGGGAGAGGTGCATTCTGGGGAGCACAGGTAGTGCATCAAGGGCAGGCGATACTTCCCGCAGAAATCCACAAACTTGATGTGACGAACGCACGAGTCAAAGTAAACGCCTGTGAATGAGGTGGTGAGATACATTGTGGTTAGAAAACAATTTTACATTGCCTAAAAAGATCCAATATAAGTTAAAGGGATCGTTCTGTCATCCAATTACCCTCATCGCCTTCCAAACCCACTTTCGTTCATCTTGGTTGGAAACACAAATGAAGATACTTTTAAGGCATGATTTCACCATACTTTCCCCATTTGATTAATCACAGTACATTTGTTTTGTATTACAAGTTTTCTGAAATTCCTTTTCAATTATTGCAAAAGCAATTAAGTTTGTTCCTGTTTGGCCAGCAGACAGAGAAGAACTTCATACAAGTTGTATGTCTTTGATATCAGAACAAGAGGATGTGATTCCATCAAAGATCTGGTGGAGGTACAACTCTGTGGAAACCCAACTTGGACTATGTAGACAGCGCTCATGCTCACTCCATTCTATGTTAATTCTACGTCAATTTATCCTTATTAGCTGATAATTCTGATTATGTTCTACTGTAGCTCTCCTCACTAAGAAAACCTCTGAAATCTACATTGATCTATTGATGTAATCAGATGTTTTCTGTTTGTCAGAGTTGGGGGTAATGATGTTATGAGTAAAGCATGGCATTAAGTGTCATGCATTACGTAATCAGATTACTTTTTGATGTAACGAGTAAAGGCATTACAAGTAACATGCGTTATGTAATCTGATTACTTCTTTAAAATGCAAATTATATTCTAATAACACAAATACATTTATTTACAACCAAAAAAATTACTCTAGATGAAGTATTTTCAAGAACAACAGTCACAGTAATTGCATGAATTGTAGCCGAAATATAGCTAGTGATGCATGATGTACAATTTATTGGGCAGATGATTAATCAGTTTCTTCCTAAGCTAAAATCAATACTCTCAAAGTTTAACAATGATATGACTACTTGGATATTACTTGATGTTTCTACTTTTTTTTTTTTTTAACCTGCAAGAGTCTCCTGGGATAGAAAGAGTCTAGGATATTCCAGAGCAACCTGACATTTTTTTTCTCCAAACCAAGACAGCCAGTCGGCCATCTTTGTTTGGAGAAAAAAAATGTTCCACATACAACAGCTTAGTGGCAATGTATAGGATGATGCGCTACTATCCAATGTAGTGGTTGATGTGCAACTGTGCAATCAAAACCCATGTATACGCAAATGTTTTGCTGATAGTGTCTTGTAGGAATTATAGCCTACATTAAATCTGTTTTTCATACAAAGCGATTCGGCTTTGGACAATTTATATTAATTACTTTTTTTTGTCTTTATGAACTTTTCAAAGGTTAAATTTTTTTGTTACATGGACTTCAATGAAGGGACAAAAATGAAAGAATATTAAAAATGTCTTCATTTGTGTTCTGAAGATGAACGAAAGTCATACAGGTTTGTAACAACATGAGAGTGAATAAATGATGACAGAATGAGAGCACTTTCATTGATTTTGAACTCTCTAGACACTTTTAACTTATATCTATATCTAACTATCATCTTTCTTCTCCCACCTGCACACTTGGGGTTGGGGCACTTGCTGGCCATGTCTAGGTAGTTGACTAGATGGCTTGGGAGGTCTTTATGTGAGTACAGAAGGTTCCTGCTTTTGACGGTACGGCCGGCCAGCTCCAGCAGCGACGGGGGATCATAAGTCATGTCCTTGACAAAGCGTACGACCAAGGGATTGCCACGTAGACTGAGCTCCTGAAGTTGTACCAGGCTCAGGATCTCTCTTGGAAGATACGTCAGCAAGTTGTTATGCAGACTAAGAGAACGAAGGGAATGGAGCCTGTGAGAGTGAAAGGAAAAGTATATTAATTTTATTACTACTACTAGTCTACTACTGTAATATACATTAACTGGCCACTTTTTTAAGGTATACCTGTTCAACTGCTCATTAACACAAATATCTAATCAGCCAATCACATGGCAGCAACTCAATGCATTTATGCATGTAGACATGGTCAAGACGATCCGCTGAAGTTCAAACTGAGCATCAGAATGGGGGAGAAATGTGATTTAAGTGACTTTAAACATTGCATGGTTGATGGTGCCAAACAGGCTGGTCTGAGTATTTCAGAATGAACTGATATACTGGGATTTTCACTCACAGCCCAAAATTATCCAGTGAGTGGCAGTTCTGTGGGTGAAAATGCCTAGTTTACTAGTTCGAGTTGATAGAAAGGCAACAGTAACTCAAATAACTACTTGTTATAAGCGAGGTCTGCAGAATATAATATAATATTGGAAAAACATTGTCTGATCTGATGAGTCTTGATTTCTACTGCTCCGTTCAGATGGTAGGGTCAGATTTTGGCATAAACAACATGAAAGCAAAGATCTATCCTGTCTTGTATCAATGATTTAGGCTGCTGGTGGTGTAATGGTGGGGGATATTTTGCCTTGCTTAGGCCCCTTAGTACCAATTGAGCATCATTTAAATGCCACAACCTCCCTCAGTATTGTTGCTGACCATCTCCGTCCCTTTATGACCAGGACTGGGTTGGTAGGTTACTTTTAAAATGTATATTACTACAGATTACAAAATACATTTGTAATATATTTCGTTAGATTACCCAAATTTTGTAACTTAATCTAAATATTTTAGAATACTTTGGAATACTAATAAGTATGTAACACAAAAACAAGGTAATTGGGCGTTTTTATCTCACAATTCTGACTTTTTTCTCAGAATTGCGGGATATAAAGTTGCAATTGGTTATGAAGTCAGACTTGTGAGATAAAAATACCTTGTTTTTGTGTTACATGCTTGTTACTATTTCAAAGTATTCTAAAGGAAATGGATTGTTACAAAACTTGGGTAATCTAACAAAATATGTATTTCACTATAGATTACCAAATACATTTTAAAAGTAACCTACCCAGCCCCGTTTATGAACACTGTGACCCATCTTCTGGTGGCTGCTTCCAACAGGATAACACGCCATGTCACAAAGCTCAAATCACTTAAAACTGATTTACTGAACATGACAATGAGTTCACTATTCTCAAATGGCCTCCAGTCACCAGATCTCAATGAAGCACCTTTGGGATGTGGTGGAGATTTGCATCATGGATGTGTAGCTGACAAATCTGCAGCAATGGCATAATGATGTCATGTCAATATGGACCAAAATCTCTGAGGAATGTTTCTAGCACCTTGTTGAATCTATTCCACAAAGAATTAAGGCCGTTCTGAAGGAAAATGGGCTCCAACCCGATACTAGCAAGGTGTACCCAATAAAGTGGCCCATTAGTGTATCATATGTAATATACTACTAAATAATGGTGGTACAATATACCGTTAGAATAATAATGGTAATAATGATTTCTTTTGTCCTATCTAAATAATTATGTTTTCTTTGTGATATATGATTTTTTTTTAAATCGGCGCACTTTTTTAGTTAGCATTTGCACTGCACATCTTAGACTTACCTGTTGAGTGTAGGTGGGACGCTCTGGATACGATTATCACACAGAACTAGGTAACTGAGGCAGGGCAAGTTAGCTAGTTCAGCAGGAATTGATGAGATCTGGTTACCTCCCAGATACAACAGCTCTAAGCTAGGGAGAGAAAGAATGGTTGTGAAGCAAAAATAGATGCCAAAATTGTGACAAAATGAGTTATACATGGCAGTATGTTACTGGAATCTGACATTGGAAAATAAAGTGATGCCAGTGAAACAGACACTCTAAAACACTAAAAACATAAAATGAGCACCTGAAAGCATAAAATGTTTTCATCCAGTTGAAGAGCATGAATCCATTTTTCTTTATTTCATAATACTAGGATAAAGATTGCACCTTTTGACTTTAAGGCCTCCCTTTGTTTAAGAGACATATTTGAATGCTCTCCGATCAAAACTGCTTTTGTATCTCTGGTATTTCTGTTTTAATGAAAGAAACTTAATGTTCCTTAAGCATTTTAATTAAGATAATGTTAATATAAATGATTTAAATAATTTGAAACCTTGGAAGTTTGGCCCCCTGAAAGTTTTCTGGTGCTTTCTAGTTAAAGTATATTACAAAATCAACAGGAAGTCTTCCACTGAGCAATTGCAGACGTGCAAAAAAAAAAAAAAAAAGTTCACAGTAAACATGCAAAGTTTGGTTATGAGGAAATCCCCTTAACTTCAGCAGTTTGAATCAATACAGATCAATATTTCAAGATAACTAAGATATTCAGCAAACATCCCTTTTGTTGCATCACAAACACTTGTGTCTGTACACACACGTCCAGTGCTTCATGGGATGTCTAGTGTAAAGAAATATAAATTTAAATTCTGTCATTTACTCATTTCTTTCTTTTGTTGATCTAAGATATTTTGAAGAAGGTCGGTAACCAAACAGTTGGTGGGCCCCGTTGACTTCCATTGTCTTTTTGTCCCCCATACTATGGAAGTCAATGTTTGGTTCTTCAAAATATCCCTATTTGGTACAAAGTTTTGTAACTTGGTCTATTTTGCCTTGAATTAAAGTTTGTAATGTTGTGATTCATCTCAGAGCCAGTTCATTTAGTTCAAGACCCCAATATACTTCAAGCAAAATGGAAAAACAAGCTGATGTGACTTAATTTAGAACAAATCATGTCAAAATATAGTTCTAGAGATGAAAGAGTTTAAATAATTAATATAACAACCGTGAACAAAATAATCATGATTGTCATGGTATTTATAAAATGTGCTACGTTCAAAAATTCGGTCTGATTTTTGTATTGATCTGAACGAAAATGGCAGACAGGATAAATGAAAATGTAACTCCACTCTTTACCAGTAGGTGGCGCTTAGAGTGCTAACTTTGCTTAATGCCGGACAGTATTGGGTGCGTATTGGGTAATCAAATACGATTTTAATGATAATTAAAAAAAATGAAACAACAATACCAACCATCAGGAATTTATCGTGGTTTATCGTCAAACCGTTTCATCCCTATAACGTTTGTTTTGGGAGTTTGAAGGTGAACTTTCCAGAAAAGTGTGCTTTTAGGTAAACCCCTTTTAAACTACCATTGGTTATGGCAATAAAGTAATAGGTAGTACTGTACTCTGACATCTTTGACATGGAAATCTTCTTTGACTTATTTCTTGTGTTCAGTTTGTCGAGGTCAGACGTCCATGGGGAAAAACATGAACACAATGGAGAGTTGCTTTATAGTATAAATTGAAGTTATAATTCCAATTGAAAGTGACACTGGCACTGTTTTTTAATACTGTAAAGCTGCTTGCTTTTAAGCAAGTACTATATAAATAAATGTGATGTTATGGAAATTGCAGCACTCATGCAAACATATCCACAACCCCTAAGATGAGATGCTCTCTCAACTTTGTTGTCTCAGCGCTGTCATTTTTGTTGTGTGCATATTTTGTTAATGAGATGAAAATGCACAGCACTTTTATATATTCAACTGCGAGTATATCAGGGCCTTTAGAATCGTTATTGAAGAATATTTCAAACCCCCTGGAGAAAAGGAATTCTTCCTCTACTGGGGAAAAAAAAACGAGACTATGAGAAACAAGGAGCGAGTGAGAGAACTTCTACCATTTTACCCTACTTGGCACTTTCTCCATTCGTTGTCCTCCCTGAAGAGAGGCATTCATTTCTTCATTCCCTTCGCCAACCCATCTTGGCTTAGTCTCTACAATTACCACAGCAGGCAGAGATGGCAAAGGGAAAAGAGGCCCAGATCTCTCGAAAAGGACCAACTCTGTGTGTAATGTGGGACAACAGGGCACATCTCTTTATGATGGGATGGCCCAAAGCCAAGTCGGCCTCAGCAGACTTACGCCTCCAGCACAGCTCTACTGAGGCCACATGGCAAACTGATCCTGTGGCCTGCAGCTTTACTCCCGAGAGCTTCCTATTCGCTCTCACAGTGAACCAAAGCCCAAATGAGACACAATGGTGAGTCTGAGAAGCAGCGCTTCACTGTCATGATGGCTTGATTTCAATACAAGCAGATTATAATTGTATTAGTGCAAAAGCTCACCAAGGCTCCATTTATTTGAAACTATACTATTGTGAAATATGATTAGAATTTAAAATAACTGTTTCTTACATTAATTTATTTTCAAATGTAATTTATTCCTTTGACGACAAAGATGAATTTTCAGTATCATTATTCCGGTCTTCAGTGTCACATGATCCTTCACAAATCATTCTAATAAGCTGATTCTATTATTATGAAAGTAAACCATGATCATTTTTTTCAAATAAATAGAAAGTTCAAAAGTACATCATTTGTTATATAGAATTTTTTTGTAACATTATAAATGTCTTTACTCTCACTTTTGATCATTTTAATGCATCCTTGCTAAAGTATTAATTTCTGTTTAAAAAAACGTGTATAAAATGTATATAGTATCTACAAATTATGTATATACACAGATAAACATACTTTTTACATCAATTCATTTATTTATTAGTATGCAATGCTGCAGAGGTTTACTTTGCAACAGCTGCAAACTTCATGTAGACTGTATGATGTTTGTCTACTGTTTGCCATATCAGTCATTGCCACAATCAGTTAATAACATACCGTAACTATCAGTTAATAACATACCGTAATCATCAACTACTGCGCTGGTGAGTGGAGTCACGTTCTGCTCCATTTCTTTGACATTGCGAAAAGTGTTTATTAATATGCACGTGTTGTGGCTAATAACTAAGACAACACTGATAAGGTTCAGAATGAACGTGACAGCATAAGGAAGCAGGTATTTGGCAAACAAACATTAGACAGAGAAATGCATCTGATAACTTGTAAAGCCTACGGCCTACTTTTTTCCTACTTCCTCATTCACTTTCTCCATAGGGAAAATCCTTCAGTAAACACTTCTGAGCCTTGATGCAAACTAAGCAGGTCCAAGATCATTATATGACAAACTTTATTATATATAAAGTATTCTCATTTCCATGGCAACAGTGGCTTCTCTTATCAGTGGATCACTGTGACGAGCAGGGCGGGCGAGAGCCGTGAGGGAACGGCGCGAGTGATAATGAGCGTCAGCTGCGCGCTGCACCGGTCTCGTATCTCTCACGGAGGAGCTCCGGAAGCATAAAAGAGGAGCGACAACAGTGAAGGACGAGAGAGGACCAGGCCTGGATTTTATGTTGTGTTTTATTATGTTTGTGTGGGCGGCAGTCGCCGTGAAGGAACTGAGGTGCACTTAAGCAACCCCCTAATCTCTCCCCAGGTGCCGCAGCAAAATGGCTGCCCGCTGTCCACAATTTGCAGTGTGTGTGTTCACTACTCACTACTCCTAATGTATGCGCACAAACTTGGTTACCATACTTGGCCTTCACATGTCACTTTTTTCACTTACTAGCTTAGCATACCGTTAGCCTGCTAGCCAGCTAGCTTATTAAATCTCATTACCTGTGATCATTTGGTAAGAAAATGCAAATATAATAATGTGAAACAACAAACTTTTTATATACCATGAATAAGGTCACCTATTGTACAATACAGCAAGCTACAGTTGTGCTAAAGCACTGTAACAGAGAACTGACAGCATACAAGCTACACTTACACGCAGATATCCCCTGGGTCCTAGTGCGAACCCATTTGTGTGGGGGGATCCGATTGTTTGTGACACCCAATTGTTGTGTTCAGTTGGCACTGTGACAGTATTACTGTAAATGAGCTTGGGAACACTCTAAAGAAGCTGACATATAAAGGGAACAGGGCAAGACAATTGTAAACATGCCCTCTTTTTTGTACACATTGCACTTTGTTCAGAGCACAAGCTATAAACAGGAAAAAGGGCAGCCTGACACTTTTGGATTACACTTCTATCAGCCAGGGCATAATGATTCACTTTACAACTGTAGTATAGAACAGCATGTTAAATTCTTAGATATTTAATGAAAATGGAGCACAGCATGTGTCATGTCATTGTGACAGGCCCATTTCACATTGTTTTGCTGTTTTGTAATGTTGAACTTGTTTGGTCCAGCATAGAAAGCATAGTATGGGACAGACATCCAGAATTGAAGATAAGAGTCCATGAAAGATGAGTCTAATTCTGGTATAATATGAGGGTGTGGTCAATAAATTATCTCATTTCATAAGATTCCAAAGATAAACTACAGCTATACTTTTGGAGTTGGGTAACTTATTGTCTCATACCTCTACCTCTTATAATCCCTGCGGTTGAGTAATCAGCTGCTGTGCCTTTCATAAATCGATCAGGACACAGTCAGAATATATGTTCACATTCTCACGTATTCATTTACATGTACATTACATGTATTTCGAACAAAAATTCAGTGCATGCGTGGTGCCCAGGCTGTATTTTTCCCTGGATTACACATGTATGTACCTTGTATGATGTAAACTCAGTAGGGATCATGGCATGTGCTCAAGGTATTTTTGAATTTGATTGATACTAAATTCTTTTTTTTCCCCGTTTATTGGATTGTTTCAGGTCTACACCACCCCTTCCAATCCAATTAATATTTGATTCAGATCAAGCTCAATCGGATCACTGAGCCGTTTACATGATGGCTTTTCAGTCCAGTTGAGCCAAGTGGTTGTATGTCAAGTTTAAGCACAGCTATTGTTAAATATTACAAATATTAAAATATTATATAACAAACAACTACCACAACAAGGATGTGAGATTACATGTGTTGAATCAAATAACTGTTGTAGTCCTTAAAGTCACCATGAAATCAAAACGGACAATTCTTTTAATACAGAATATTGCAGTACTTATAAATGATTTATATGTGCATGTTATTATTATTTTTAAATTCATGTGCCTTTCTCTGCAATCAAAATATCTTCCCCTCCCTCTTGCTGCATCATCTCTTCTCTTTTCTGATGACTTTTTTGGCATGATGGTGGGACAACCTTATCACGGCAACAGTCAACCGCAATGATCCGCAAACCTACATTTTTTCTTGTCCAGCTGTTTCAGTCTGATATACATCAAAACAGTAAATAAAAGACTTTCGCAACTTCCATTTCTACACTGACTGATGGGTGTTCTCCCATTCCCACCCAATATGATGTCACTTCCTGGAGTATGACGTCATTACGGGACCATTAAAATGATTAGAAATTAATATAACTATAAATTCCATATTTAAAAAATAATGAGTTTGACATTTCACCCATTAGGACATATAAGATCATAGGAATTAGTTTTAGCCAAAATCAAAAGGTTGATCAGGTTAATCATGAGGCTTTAATGACATGTTACAAGTGTAAAGAGCAGTATGGCAATCCTCCGACGAACAGCTGCCTCGAACCCTAGTGCTCACTTAGTTTTTAGACCGCCACGGTGCAGTCAGGTGTTTCTGTATTACCTGGTCAGACTCTCTATCTCTGCTGGGATGCTCTTCAGTCTGTTTCCTCCCAGTGACAGAGACTGCAGTCGCAGCAGCTGCAGACACTGGCTCGGCACCTCCTCAAACCTGTTTCCGCTCAAATTCAACACTTCCAGCTGCAGAGACCCAAACTGTTTTGGTAGAGAAAACTCATTTAAGCGATTATTCTTGGCTACGAGGGTTTTGAGTTTGGTCAGTCGGGTAATGTCCTCACAGATGACCGACAGGGTATTGTTACTTATATCGAGAAACTCCAGGTTCGAGAACAAACAGATGGACTCGGGCAGAAGCGTTATTCGGTTGTAACACAGATACAGCTGCTTCGTGTCTTTCCGTCGTTTCTCGCTGACAGTGTCCAAACTCTGTCCGTTCAGATTCAATCGGGACAGATCTAAAACACTCTCGGCGCTGCTGGCTCCTTCAAAACCCTCCATTTTATTTGCCAAAAACGAAAAAGAATCCCCCTTCTTCAGCTTCAAGCGCTTCAGTTTCCAACACTTCGACCGCGTTTACTTCCGAACATCCATATGTAACCTGAATTATCCAGCCTAATGGCAGCATTCGCACATTACAGTTATCAAAGACGCTTTATCAAGCGTGCGCTCTTTAACATTCATGTTTCGGGGCGCTACTGTCTCGTGGCTCCGCCCGACTGTATTAACCCTTTACTGGAACTAGCTAGAGAAAAACTAATTTAAAGTTCTCTCACAACACGCTTGTACTAAACTACTCGAACAAACTCTATGTTCTGTTTCAGAACTACATACAGGCCTACAGTCTCTATAATCTTTAAAATTCAGTGTGAATTGAGAAACATTTGTTTTCTTTAGTTTCCAGGGTCCCTTGCTGGTTATGTAACCACAGCTGTTACTAAGATTTCCTTATGCAAGCAGTCAGTGAGGGGTTTTGAGGGGGGGTTTGACCATGCATCCATCTATCATCCGTTTTCCCGCTGCCTTTCCAGAGCTAGTTTCATAACTCTGGCTGTTTTTAGCAAATAAGTGTCTGTGAGCAGGGTATTATTTGGCAAACAAGTCCTGTTTTGTAATAGGTTTCCCCCAGAAAGGACCAGTGTTGTTATTGTCAGCTAAAACTATTAAAAACTAAAGCTGATTGAAATAAAGCTGAAATAACATAAAATATATATATTTTAAAAATGCACTTAAAGGGTTAATTCAGCAAAAAATAAAAATTCTTAACATATCAAACGGTCATACTTTTTATTTTTATATTATTATTGTTAGCACACAGAACATATCAAATTATAATCCGAGAAGTAAACATGAATAAAACAGAACAAGAGTTTTTACAATAAAATGTTTTAATTCTGCCCCGTTGAATAAAACAATCATACAGACATATAAAAGGCGATTGCTAGGTGTCTACCATAATACTGGAAAATCCATGTGCACTGTATCCTATATTAGGTGGTTTATACCTACAGAAGAAGCCACTTCACCCATGGCACACTGTTTGTATATATAAGGCACTAATTACCACAAAGGATTCGTACTGTTAGTGGAATTTAGTGGAAATTAAACAAGCTCACACACATACACATGCATTTTACACACACACACACACACACACACACAAATTCTCCCAATTTGGTATGAACGCAACTACACTACAGAGGCAATAGCGACTCTAATCCTTATTCTGACAGTTATTTTACGTAACAGGTATAAAGTAGTTGCTGGGTCCAGAGTAGTGGTATACCTGGAGGTTTTCGTACAACAATTTAAAACATCCTAAACATCAGGCTTTGGTTTCAGGTCACTCCTTCTGTACTCAGTCACACCTTGGTGCTTAACAAAACTCCTTTATTTCTTATAAACCTGGCATTTTTATCGATTCAAACCCAGCCTCAGAGTGAGACTGAGCACAGTGTGAACTGCCTCTAGCAACTTACATAAATACAAGCTCAATGCATTTGTGCCGCAGTATTCTTCTAATCTATGGAGGCGATCTACTCTAATCGAAGGACTTTCGATGCAATCGCTCATGGCAGAAAAGCATGTTTGTCAAGTAATAACATGGTGGGTTTGTTGCCCCATAATGATATTAAAATTCAAAGATATTGTCTGCTCTACTTTACTGAGCCACAATCTGCTTCTAGTGTTTTATGAGCGTATCTATCATCTAAAGCATGAGAGCAAAGCAGCAAACAGAGGAATACTAACATTAGCACCTTTACGAAAGGTCTCGAGACTATGACTGCCTTCATGATGAGAGTGAAAGAGAGAGAGAGCTTCGTTCAAGTCACATTTTTATCTGTCAAGCAAGCTCTCACTAGCGCGTAGTTGTTTTAGCATGACTATCTACCATCTGACTGAGCGATATCTCTAGTTTTGAAGCTCTTGAGTCACAGTTTGATGAATGAACCCGTGTTGTTTTACTCTCTCACCATCACTCTCGAACCCTTTCTTGATCTTCTTTCTTCTTCTTTTGCCATTGTCTCAATAAAAAAACAAACGTATTTCCACATATAACTGTAGACAGACAAACAAATAAATGGTATAAAGAATAATACATCAAATCAAACAATCGTGAAGAAAACAAGGGCCCCCATAACAAAGTGCTGAGGCCTCTTCGGCAACGTTTGGAGTGACAGTCGAACAATTTACAGCACTTGAAGACATACAAACGAACATACAAAATAATGAAAAGCTAATGAAATAATGTAGAAAAATACAACCGTAATGTAAAACACATTAAACAGAGAATAGATGCAGTACGTATAGCAATAAAAGTAATAACCTATTCATTGAAAATACTGTGATTCTTCCAATAACAGTACGTCATTTCAGGAATCCTGATTGTGATCAGTAAGAGAGGAATTTGTCCACATCTTCTCCCTCCTCTGGTCTCTCTCTGTTCTGATTTAGACCTCCTTTGTGCTGGTCTTCATCTTCTCCACGGTCTCCTGATGGAGGGAAAACGTTCCAAGTCAGTCCATTTGTAGGTTCTGCCTTGGGCTAATAAACTGACCGTGACGGCCTGTATTTCACCCCCAAAATCAAAAAGCAGTTACCAAAATGACACGTAACAGCTTATGAGGAAAGTCACCGCCTGCAGTTTACAGCCCTTTAAAAAGTGTATTAGTCAGATGACAAACTAACTCTTCCCTTGAGCCCAGTTAAACCTGTCTTGACTTGAAGGAGCTAGTTCTTCGATTCTTATGTCAATAATGTCCACACAACAAAACACACTTACTACAGCATGTCACACTTGACTTCACTTTACTTGTTTTAAGATTTAATATATGAAGTAGTGTGAGACTATAA
Organism: Zacco platypus; assembly: GCA_038088235.1. Lineage (NCBI taxonomy): Eukaryota > Metazoa > Chordata > Actinopteri > Cypriniformes > Xenocyprididae > Zacco > Zacco platypus. The sequence continues at coordinate 9,527,485 of CM076081.1, read as the reverse complement.
AATGCTCCTTAAATCAGCAAGCTCCGACTTTTACTGAGGAATTAAGTGTCCGTGAGCCTGCGTTGTATTATGTGATAAACACTAAGTAAAAACACATTGCTGTGTGCTTCCTATTTAAAGGAGGCCTACAATGCCCCATTTCACAAGACGGTGTTCCTAGAATCTGAAGTTTCAGCTCAAAATACCCCACATTTCATTTATTATAGCTTGTCAAATTTGCAAAAACACGCCATGGAAGCACACAAGTGACCAATTTTGAAGGCAGCAGCTAGGAGACACTTGGCTTACTAATGAGTTCAATAGAGTTTGGTGTTATCATGTTGTTCCCAGAGAAATATTAAGTAAGATAGATGATTTTTTTTTTATTTTAAAAGTCTCTAATGCTCACCAAGGCTGCATGTATTTGATCAAAAATACAGTAAAATAGTAATATTGTGAAATACAGTTAACTACCGTACAATCTGTTTTCTATTTTAAAATATAACTTATTCCTGTAATACAGAAATCATTCTAATAGAAACATTCATTATTTTTATGTTGCAAAAAGTTGTGCTGCTTAATATTTTTTGGAAACCATGATACCAGCAAACCAGGATACACTGATTCAAAAGAACAGCAATTATTTAAAATAGAATGTTTTTGTAACTTTATAAATGTGTTTACTGTCCCTTTTGATTAATTTTAAGCCTTGCTAAAAAAAAAAAAAGGTTTTAATTTATTCCTGACCCCAAACTGAATGTTTTTTATCTATATTTTTGTATTGAATGAAATTAAAATATATTTATTGCATTTGTTTTTACTCTTTATTAGGGACAGTGAAGGATAGATAGGAAGCAGTAATAAAAGAATGACATTAATTTGTTGTGAATGAAGTCAGTCAGCTGACCTGATGCTTGTTGAGTTCAGCCACACGGCGGGTCCACTCCTCTTCAGTCATCTCCTCATCTCCATTAGTGTCGATTACTGGGCTTTTTTCTATGGAGCCAGTCATTATCATTATCATTTCATTATAAAATGAAAATTCATTATAAAATCAGTACTTCTCATTTGGCGAAAAGTGGGGCAAGATGTGTCGGTCCCTTAACCTACGAAACCTTCTTCTAATGTGATCAAATACAGAACTTCTCTTGTAACTTCACCACTTTTTCGGCAAATCATATTCCTGGCACAGTTTACCCCCACTCTTCACTAATTTATCAAAATAAGTTTATAACATGAATTCTGTGATTTAAACTCACCATCACAAGTCATGGCGGTGCAGACCCAGTTTCCACATGCACAGACGCAGCGGTTGCAGTCCACCTGTGTCTCGGCGCCATCCTCATAGGTCTCATCCTCCAGAGCACATTCTGTAATAAAACACAAATCATACCCATGGTACCATATGCATGGACAAACAAAATATTTGCTCCAAGCAATATTTCCAAAACCAGAAGGCTCCAAAAATTAGACATTGATTACCTTAATGCTTCAAACTAACTTGAAACATCTCTGAACATAGCCATTTTGTGCAAAAGGCATACATTACATGAATGCGCCTCTGACCAAATATGCCTGTGTCCCAGATTCCCAAATACAAAACAGGAAATTACTGTGGAATGACTATGGGGCTTCAGCCAACCAAGCGAAACTACAGTAAATGAATGTGACTGAAGTAGGCAGTTCTGAACAATCCTGGCAAGCGGAAGCCAGGACATCTGCTTTTGATTCTGAATGATATACAACAAAGCTGCTATAAATGCTGTTATGTATGTAAGTACAAGGTCAACAGAATTTGATGAATGTGATATACCTTTCTTCATACATGTATGTTGTTTTTTTCATCCTGTGATGAATTCAGAGGTTCATGTTCTGAGCAGTATTTTTATGAATATGTATATACTATTATAGTATTTATTAATATTTTAGGAGCTTTTATTTTATATTTTCAGTTTTGATTTTAATTTTAAAATTTTAGTATTTTTGTTATGTTTTATATTTATCTTTTTTTTCAGTTTTATTCATTTTTGTACTTCAATTTAAACATGCTTATTTCAGTTAGTTGCCAGCAAAGACAACATATCTCATTTTTATTTTTCAATCTAACATTTAGTCAATTTAATTTCAGTCAACAAAACCATTTTTATAGCTTTAGTTATAGTTGTAGTTAGCAACACGTTTGAATGTGTAAAAGCTGCTTCATATAATGCTAGAGAAGGCAGTCCCTCCCACTGAACTTTCACCTAGTTCTGCAGCCGATCGGCCTGAGGAACATTCTGCAGAAGAATGGAAAAACCCTACGACTACAATTCTGAGAAAACTGTGAAAATGCTGGTGCAGAAAGAAGCAAGAGAGAAAGAGACTTACTCTTCTCAGGAGGGTTGAAACCTGGTTTCAGGCAGTTGAGGAACTCATCAAAGCTCAGTTTCCAGTCGGCATTCTCATCTGAGAGCTCAATAAGAGCGTCCACACAAAGGCTCCTGCGAGACACATTTGGGATCATTTGTGAATTCCTTTATTCAGATGTGATCATGAGGGCATTTTTGGAATAATAAATCCAGGTCGTATTTGTGTTTCCAATGCTCTATCCAGCTAAACAGTGGGACAGTGAAATGTTTTATTATCAGTGTTTGGAGAGTTTCCACTCTAGGTCATTCTGACTGACAAATGGAAACAATAAACTCCCATAACCTTTACTGTCACAGAAACAGGAAGAAGTGTGAGCGAAAGAGATGATTATAACTGTGGTGTAGGTTAGTGGTTAGGGATTGTTTGCTCAAAAATATAAATTCTGTCTTCATTTAGACAAAAGGATACAATATCCTGGCTGCCCTTTTGCATTCCTCTGAACAGTCTGGTCTAAATTTTATTTTTCGACCAGCTTGCACAGAAGAAAGAATGTTAAAGTTCAGAAGAACTTCTTATGTATATAATAAATTCAAACTCAGACTTTTGTTTTGCATTTTCAGCTCATCATTGACATGTGTGTAATATGTGAAAAGTTACTTTTAACTAAAAGTACTTCTTACTTTAAAAGTTACTAATTGTCAATGACAGACTTTTAAACTATTTGGTGCCCCCTTTCTTGCAAATTTGGTTATATCCTTGAATACCAACATATGTCACACAAGACAGTTTGTACACTACCATTCAGAGTCACATGATCCTTCAGAAATCATTGTAATCTGCTGATTTGGGATCATGATTTCATGGATCAACATACATTCATTATTATTATTATTATTATTATTATTATCAATGTTAAAAACAGTTGTTACTTGGTTAGTTCAACCAAAAATGAAAATTCTATCATTAATTCCTCACCCTCATGTCGTTTCACACCCATATCACCTTCATTCATCTTCAGAACACAAATGGAGATATTTTTGATGAAATCCGATGGCTCAGTGAGTCTCTATTGCCAGCAAGAACACTTTCATTGCCCAGAAAGGTACTAAAACATATTTAAAACAGTTCATGAGAGTACAGTGGTTCAACCTTAATATTATAAAGTGATGAGAATACTTTTTGCGTGCCAAAAAACGGCCATCACTAAATATCGATATAAAGTCGATATTTTGTTTTTTTGGTGAACAAAAAGTATTATCGTCGCTTTATAATATTAAGGTTGAACCACTGTTCTCACATGAATGTTTTAAATGTTTTAGTATCTTTCTGGGCAATGAAAGTGTTAATTGTCTTGCTGGCAATAGAGACTTACTGAACCATCGGATTTCATCAAAAATATCTTCATTTGTGTTCTGAAGATGAACAAAGGTCTTATGGGTGTAGAACAACATGAGGGTGAGGAATTAATGACAGAATCTTCTTTTTTTGGTGAACTAGTCCTTTAATGTATTTGTGGAAACCATGATACTTTTCCAGGATTCTTTAGTAAATGAAAAGCTCAAAAGAACAGCATTTATTTGAAAATTTGTACTGTTATTAATGTCTTTACCAATAGTTTTAGATAATTTGATGTACACTACCTTGTTGAATAAAAGTATTCTTTTATTTCAAGGAAATAAAGCATGGTAGTGTACATATTAATATATATTTTGTGAGTGAGTGTGTGTGTTTTAACCTGAGAAGGCGGTTGTTCTCCTCTTCAACGTAAGAGTTCATCTGAACGGCGGTCTCATTGTGCTGAATGAACTTGAGCAGCTCTGCAGAATCCATCTGAGAGTCTCCGTTATCATAATTCTGCAAGAAGCATAAGAGCATACTGAAAATCCATTTAATGAACTCAGTAGGGCTTTTCACACTAGTTAACCTGGGTCACTCGAAATCCTGCTTCATGTTTCACTCATAATTTACCAAGAGTTAACAATTAATCTTGTTATTCATAAACTGACATTTCACACTGTACATTCCTAAACCCTGAGTTAACGTTATTATTTCCGTTGTCAGAGAAATTAGCGTTGCACATCCACGTATTGCCGACTGAGCTATAAAGCTTATACTGAATGGACTTTTTGGACTATAAAGGTAAGAATGAAGTGGTTTCTTCTTCACTTCAATTAATAAAGATAATAAAAATAAGCATTTATAGGCGGGTGCATAGCACACGTACACTCTGCTTGTTACACACACATGGACGTGCAGCAACACAAACATTTTTACATATTAAAGGGACAGTTCATCCAAAATGAGAATTCTGTCATCATTTAATCTCCCTCAAGTTGTTCCAAACCTGTATGAATTTCTTTTTTCTGCTGAACACAAAAGAAGATATTTGGAAGAATGTCAGAAACCAAACAGACATCGCTCCCCATTGACTACATAGTATTTATTTTTCCTACTATGAGAGATATATTTGGTTATTGACATTCTTCCAAATATCTTCCTTTGAGCAGAACAAAGAAATTTATGCAGGTTTGGAACAACTTGAGGGGGATTAAATGATGACAGAATTTCATTTTTGGGTGAACTATCCCTTTAATTCCTCTCTGGAAAAGCCTTCCGTCTTTCCGCTTGCAAATTCCATGTAATTAACAAACCCACCAGGTGCAAGCGCAACTGATTTTTAAAGGGAATTGGTGATAAGACTCTGATTGGTTTATTGCACGTTACACCCAAAACACATCCATGACTCATTAAGACACAAGGTACAACCCTTTCGGACCATACGCCTGCTGTGCGGGGACCATTTTTTCCGTCGTTAAACTAGCAAAAGAGGATTTGGACAAGTGCAACTGCACCATGCGCTTCAAGTCATGCACTTACACCATTAAAATAGGGCCCCTAGTGTTAAGATCAGACAAAAAAGTTACAATATATAATTCAACTATGCTTAATTAACTTTTACATGTTAATTAACAAACTAAATTAATTATAATTCTTTTTTACTACGATTAATTAAATGTTGATTCAATATATTATGTTAATATGGTGACAATATGTTTTTTATAGTTGGATACAGTAGAGAAGGTCATGACAACTAGAATTTCACAGGCCAATATATATTATATAATATAATAATATATAAGGTATATAATATTCTTAATAGTCTTCACAACATGGAATTTGTGCTCCTAATGCAGGGGTGTCCGATCCTGCTCCCGGAGGGTCTCTAACCCTATAAATTAACACTCCTGAACCTGCTAATCAAGTTCTTCAGGATCACTAGAAACTTCAGGTGTATTGCATCAGGTTGGAGCTAAACTCTGCAGGATGTTGGACTTCCAGGAGTGGGATTGGACATGATTTCCAATGCTTTAAAAAATTGAACAACAATAAGCACATTGTTCGTGGAAAGGGACAATAGTTTAATTATAGATCAAACTTTTTTACTGAATTTTTGCATCAGTCTCAGCCAGTTATCGATTGTATGCTATTTGAAGTGAGGACCAGGAAATGAACTCTTCCTGAAATGGGACTGTGAGACGCGGCAGGCCAGACTCTGACCGCTGAGGTTATCTGGTCTCTGCGAGGTGCTGCAGTGAAGTTTGCTCTGAGCAGATAGTCTGATGACTGATATGTCTGATATGTCAGCTATCTACTGAGTTGTCTGCAAATGTGTCTAGATGTGAGACGAGGGCAGACTGAGCTACAATATATGGACTCGTTTCACATTTCCCAGCTTCTCAGGATCAGTAGTCATAAGTTGGGTAAACTGCTGTGAGCGTAAACTACCACAAATATAATTTTTGCGTTCACATTTGCTCCAATAGCAAAAGAACAAATCAATGGTGGTGTTTCTATGACATTACAAAAGAGTAAAAAAATATAGTGAGATTTATACGGTGGTCAGAAGAGAGAAAGATGTCAAATTTGGTTTCTCTCTCTGCCACTGATTAAGAAACACTGTATATCATTAACGTTTTAAAAATGAAAATTCAAAATATATTTCAAGACGTACAATTTTAATAGCTGTGGAAACATGTCATTGCAGTCTGTGAAAAGGGTCCATAGTGATAAAACTACACAAACTTAGGAAATTCTTCCGTTACATATACCAGTGATCAACATAAGCTACTTTGAAACTTTACACATCATGCTCTCGGTTTAATCTTATCTCAGCAATTTGTCAGTAGATGTCTGTACTCTGCCTGCGATTTTATCATGTTGACCAATATGGGGGTGTAATGGTAGCCAACACGTACTCGTACTTAAATTTTCACATCTTTCAGTTTGATACCTTAGATAAGAAACAAAGTCTCATCCCAGAAATTTTTATTGGGAATTTCAATTTGACCCTTCGCAAACAGTTTGATTGACAGGCGATCTAACCAATCATAACGCCGAATCCGCCATCGTATCCGACAAAGCAGTCAGCGAGTAGCCTATAGTGGATTAAGGTTGGTTAACTTGAAAAATTGTGTGTACTCACGACTTTCCGCGCTTGAAACAAAATTCCTTCTGATGTTCATTCATTCAATATTTTAAATATGAAACCGTTTCATACGTTGTCAGTGTCCTCTTTGCTCCGCGATGTATTTTTCACTGTGGGAGAACATGATGTGTGGCGTGAGAGCGCATGGGTTGTCGGGCATTGCAACAGGGGGCGGGTTTTACGAAGGGTTAATTCAAACCGCAGGATCAACTCTTCCTCTTTGATACTAGTAATTACAGAACAAACATAAATGAACAACTGAAGATATGTTGAAAGATACAGTACAACTTCCTGAAACGTATCTCATGTAGTCGCTCAATCAGTGTTTCAACCGCGGAAAGACGTCAATAACAGCTTGTAAACAATATGACATGTAACTTTTACCTCAGAAAAGCAATTCAGTGTCCACGCCAGAGAAATTAACTCTACATATATGCACTATTTTAGGCTATATATTCATTATATTTTACTTAACCCGTCTTGATTATTTAATGTATATGTTTACTATATATTAATGTTTGCATAAAATCTGTCATGAAAACAAGTTATGACGGCCAATGTGTAAATGAATGTATTTTAAGATCGAATTCGAGTAGAAACAGATTAATGCAAAAGTTAATGCAAAAACTGCCTTATATGCAATTTATTACATGTTTGCATACAATTTTTATGTGAGTGCTGATTATTATATCTAAAACTAAATAGCAACTTAATTGAATAATTTGGGCTTTGTAACCTTTAATGTAGTAAAGTGCAAGTAAGGGCTCCCTGTAGGCCTATAGTTTACAGAATGAGCAGAGATAGATTTTTTATCCTTTAAAATGTTAATTATAATTTAATTTATTTACAGAGAGAGACACAATTTGTTCAGTAAACCACTGTTTAATCATATTTTTGTTTTAAAAAAAGAAATTTTATGTTTAGTTTTTTCCTTCCTGCTGTACTGAATTCGTACCGAACCGTGATTTCAATACCGATGTATACTGAACCGTCAGATTTGTGTACCGTTACACCCCTATTAACCAAAGAGGTTCAAAACAAGATGGTCTCCATATTTGACGGGATAATTGGCAAAATTAAAATTCTTTCATCATTTATTCACTCCAATGTCATTCCAAACCTGAAAATGACAGTGTTTCTTCTGTGGACCACAACAGAATATATTTTGTAGAATGTTTCAGCTCTTTTAGTGAAAGTCAATGGGGTCAAAATCAACTTTTGACCCCATTGACTACCATTGTATTCTGACAAAGAAACATTTTCTTTTGTGTTCCACAGAAGAAAGAAAGTCATACAGGATTGGAATGAGTGAGTAAAAATTTTGGGTGGACTCCCATCTTTAGAGAAAGCTTTTGAACTGATCTGAGCCGCATATGGATTATTGGTCTGGTGATAGCGGTCAGTCAGATGTATGGATTGTGCTGACAGCTGTAGAGGCTTGTTCGTCAGCCATCTGCGCATCACAGCTCTGCGAGTGCAAAGGTAAGCTAATATTGAAACAGACTGATCCATCAAAAGATCCATCAAACTGCTGCTATGCAAACAGAAGTCATTTTAGGTGTATTTTACACGCCTTACGAGGCTGTCAGAAAAATGATGTGGCATGTCCTGAAGGCGCTTTGAAGAGCAGCAGGAGGGCGCAGACACTCCCTGCTGGAGGGTAATATACAAAAAGCCCTGATACTGAAGGAACTTGATCAGAATAAATGTCATTCCTTTTATGAATACACTTCAAACTGATATGAATGCGAACAAGATTTTTACATTTCCAGACATTTGGAAGTAAAAACCATCACTTAACCTACTCTACTTATGTTATGATGATAATAATTCTGCATATTATTGTGCCTAGACAATTTCTATTCAAAGAGATATTTTAAGGACATTTTTAATGGTATGACAAGACACTATGTGAATAGAAGGTATAAAAATAGGGTTAAAAAAAAAAAAAACTAATACCATCATACTTACAATTGATTGATTACATAAAAAATTTCAAACATTTCTTTTTGTATAACAGGTTTTCTGAAATATTATGTTTAAATAAACAAGTGAGGCATTATCTAATTAAATATGCACTCATTTGCATAAAATTCAAGAACAGGATTTAACAGAGGGAGTTTTGATCTCTTTTTATCACTGCATAAATCTGAAAATATTGTCAACATCAGGTTTTTTTAATTAAAATGTTGAATCAGACAGATGGTATATGAACAAACCTCTCTATAAAAACCTTCAGAATATAGATATTAAAACTGAAACGTTTAAGTGTAAGTGCAACTGATTTAGAGATTTCTTACTCATTTCGAGAAAACAGCCTTTTAAAATATGTATTATAACTGAAATCTACAGACACAAAAAGTGTATTTTGGATGTTTTCTTGTATGAAAAAACATTTTATGAAATGTAGCCCAAAATCTCTGACCTGTGCATGAAAAACCATGTTTTTGCCTGTAGTGTCTTGTCAAAAATACATTCTTGCTTATTAATTTAAATGACTGCACACACCTTGAAGTACTTGAGGAGGATATCAGTGAAGTTGGAGCCCTTAGTGAACCAGCCATCTGGAACAACCTCTGTCTGCAGCCAGTCGATCACACGTCTGCGCAGCTCATTACGATCAGCAACGTAACACACAACTTCAGAGATCACATGCGCAGACCACCAGACAGAAAGATAGAAAGAAAGGCAGAGAAATGATTCGACACGTATCTCATTTGTTAATTGGTGTTTCAGTGTTTAGTGAATGCAGCTGGGATCCAGCAACTGCTTTGTACTCGGCAGAGAACATTTTATTAATGAAATCCACTAGTGCTTCTTAAAGAGGACATCCTGGGATTCTTAGAAATGTATGGCTGACAACTTTCTCTCCTTGATTTTTAAAAATGTGTATCATGTCTGATTTGATAAATATCAGATATTTTGAAATAAAATCTGTAAAAGAAAAACAGAAAAGGTACTAGTAATTTTCTGCCAGGACATAATCAACTAAGTTTAGGGTTTCTAAAACACAACACAATGCACTGAGAAATTAAAAATATGGGTAAAACACCTGTGAAAAATCAATACGGAAAATCCCTTCATAGCTACGTAGTATATTGGGCCCTGTTTTTATGGCCATTTCTTAGATGGTAGACATTGTTTTGTTATCATTTATATTTGATTGATATTGAAATATTTTAGTGTACATAAACATCTCAGGAAAATAATTTTTCAAAGCACAAATATATTGTTGTCTATAGGGAACTCATGTTTCACATGACACTACAATTGTTTTGTACAATTCTCTACATCTGAAGATGTTGAGCGCACGTAATTCCACCGTGTCAGAGAGGTGAGCTCGTAATCTGTTGGTAATTAATGGTAATTTGTGCAGCAGGCAGATAACCGGAGTCATCAGAGCGCTCTTGTTTGGCTCTGAGCCCACGGTCATAATACACTCACCTGGGCTGGCTGCAGCCTTCTCCTTCTTCTTCTCTGGAAGAGACAGAGATAAACGTGAGTGGAGTCATGTCTCACAGGTGAACAATCTGCAGGTAATTATGATGGAATCTTCCCTTGGTTATCAGCTGAGCAGCTCCTTGCATCAAATATAGATAACAGGTTACACCGTCACCTCATCGCATGTCGTAATGTAACAATGTAAGTGGTCAGAATATATCGGAATATATCAGATATCAGACTGACACCTGGATTTGACCGTATGTTCAACGTTCAATGATCCTTTGCTGAGATGGTAATAAGTCTAAGAGGTCAGTGTTACAGAAGCTGGTCCATAGATGAGTACAGAACATCCTGTTCCAGTCGGATGAACTGCTCCCAAAGGATCTTAGTGAATCAATAAATTACCTTCCCCTCTCTTTTTTATTCTGTTATCCAGCAGAAATGTGTGACGAGGCTTATCCTCTATTCTTACTATAAGCAGCAGAAAGCCATACTATCTAAACCTAAATCTCAAACTAATCCCTGAATTGTAAACCAGGGCAAAACTGCTTTTGTCTATAGTAAAACACAACTCTATCTGTCCATTCTAATGCTTGTAGCTGCAGACAGATACCAGAATTCCCATGATGCCTTTCCGTGGTAAACATGGTCCTGAAAATCCCAACAATTCCTAATGAGTTGTTTTTTTTTCAATGTAATAAACACATACTGTTTAAAATGCTTATATTTCTAGCTACTAGTTCTGATTATTAATTTATTACAAGTACATTTTTAAGAAATTGATATTTTAAAGATATTTATAATGTTACAAAAGATCAATATTTCAAATAAATGCTGTTGTGTTCATCAAAGATTCCTAAACAAAAATGTATCACAGTTTTCACAAAAATATTAAGCACCACAACTGTTTTCAACATTAATAATAACAGCAAATCTACATATTAGAATGATTTCTGAAGGATCATGTGACACTGAAGACTGGAGTAATGATGATGAAAATTCAGCTTTGCTTCACAGGAATAAATATGGTATTTTTGATCAAATAAACAAAGCCTTGATGAGAATAAGAGACCTCTTAGAACATTTAAAAAATCTTATGGAGCCCAAACTTATGAACAGTATAGTATGTTATTCAATTATAACTGATATTTACAGCAATAAATTATAACGGTTTATGTGGATTTATTGTGGATAAAGTGTTTCCAGACTTTTAGAGGGCTCTGTATGATATATATATATATATATATATATATATACACACACACACACACATAATCACAGGTTAAATACAACATTCCATAATGCTATGATGGTGCATCTGGAAAGTATTCATAGCGCTTCACTTTTTCCACATTTTGTTATGTTATAGCCTTATTCCAAAATCGATTAAATTCATTATTATCCTCAAAATTCTACAAACAATACCTCATAATGACAACATGAAGGAAGTTTGTTTGAATTCTTTGCAAATTTATTAAAAATAAAAAACGATAAAATCACATGTACATAAGTATTCACAGCCTTTGCTCAATACTTTGTTGAAGCACCTTGGGCACCAAATCACAGCCTCAAGTCTTTTTGAATTGCAAACCTATTTTTTGGCAGTTTCTCCCATTCTTCTTTGCAGGACCTCTCAAGCTTCATCAGGTTGGATGAGGAGCATCGGTGCACAGCCATTTTCAGATCTCTTCAGAGATGTTCATTCGGGTTCAAGTCTGGGCTTTGGCTGGGCCACTCAAGGTCATTCACAGAATTGTCCCGTAGCCACTCCTTTGTTATCTTGGCTGTGTGCTTTAGGGTTGTTGTCCTGTTGGAAGATGAACCTTCTTCCCAGTCTGAGGTTCAGAGCACTCTGGAGCAGGTTTTCATCAAAGATGTCTCTGCACATTGCTGCATTCATCTTTCTCTCGATCCTGACTACTCTCCCAGTTTCTGCCACTGAAAAATACCTTCACACCATGATGCTGCCACTACCATGCTTCACTGTAGGGATGGTATTGGCCAGGTGATGAGGGGTGCCTGATTTCCTCCAGACATGACGCTTTCTATTCAGCTATTTCATCAGACCAGAGAGTTTTGTTTCTCAAGGTCTGAGAGTCTCCAGACAGGCTGTCATGTGCCTTTTACTGAGGACTGGCTTCCGTCTGGCCACTCTTCAATACAGGTCTGATTGGTGGAGTGCTGCAGAGATGGTTGTTCTTCTGGAAGGTTGTTCTCTCTCCACAGAGAAACGCTGGAGTTCTGTCAGAGTGACCATCGGGTTCTTGGTCACCTACAGACAATTGTAGGTTCTTTCCTACAGACAATTCCTTGGACTTCATGGCTTGGTTTGTGCTCTGACATGCACTGTTAACTGTGGGACCTTAGACAGGTGTGTGCCTTTCCAAATCATGTCCAATCAATTGAATTTACCACAAATGGACTCCACTCAAGGATGATCAGTGGAAACAGGATGCAGTTGAGTTCAATTTTAAGTGTCATAACAAAGGCTGTGAATACTTACGTACATGTGAATTTTTCATTTCATTTTTTTTCTTTTTTTTTTAAATAAATTTGAAAAAGATAAAAGATTTCAAACAAACTTCCTTCACGTTGTCATTATGGGGTATTGTTTGTAGAATTTTGAGGAAAATAATGAATGTAATCCCTTTTGGAAGAAGAGTGAAAAAGTGAAGCGCTGTGAATACTTTCCGGATACACTGTATGCCTGCAGTTCGTTCTACATGTTCATTCTCCACACACCTTTGCAGTGTCCGTCATGGGCCACTTGGATCTTGAGTCCAGTAAGACAGGCGTCACGGTGCAGTTCGCAGTGGTTACGGTACGTTTTTCCATTACTGCCACACACTGAGCGCTTATGAGGTTTGCATTGCTGCAGGAGAACACAACACAACAATTTAAACTCATGAAATAAGCAAAAACTTATGATATAAGCAAAGGATGGTGCCTAAATGTGGCATGACACTGTGGTTCTAATTTAATATTACGCTCAAGACTCTTGTTTGCTGGCGACACTATAGGGTGAATGTCTGTATGTAATGTATTATGCATTACCCAATCCCACAAACACTACTGTTATTGCATAAAATATTTGACACTTTTTTTCAGGACATTGTCAAATTAGAAAAAGCGCAGATCTAAATATTTCATCAGCAAGAAATTTATTTTCTGCAATCTCTATAACATGTTTAAAAATCCTCATCCAGTCATCTAAAAAAATAAAAAAGTCAAAGAAATGCATTGGTCAAAATCTTGTTTATTTCCTAAAGAAGGTTTTTGTGAGTTATTTTGAAAAGAAGCCTTACCTCAATGCACAAACAGCTGGGCTCTCCTTTCTCATTCACGGCACACTCTCTTCCAGCGCCACAGAACACATTCGCACACACCTTTGACTTGCTCTGAGCCTCCTGCCGACAAACACAGAAATAAACAACATAAATAAAACAGACACACAGCTACAGAACTCTAATTAGGTACTGACCTTACAACAACAACAACAACAACAACAAAAAAGTTTATTCAAGTGTGCTATCAGTATACTTCTTTTAAACTAAAAATAAGAAAGTATACTTTCAATCTACTTTTTATGTACTTCTCAGAAATATACTTAAAATTACACTTAAGTATACTTGTACCGAGAGCAAATTCTAAGCATACTTGTCCTAATCTTGTACTCAAATCTTTCGATCGATATATACTTAAAAGTATAATTAAGTATTTTAAGTATACTTGGCTTGTAGTTGTGTTTACTTTGATTGATCAGCCCTTTAAATACTTTATCTCACACAATTTTACATATTCTTAAAAACTTACATTGTTTGAAAATATTGATTTTTTAAAGAAAACAGATATGTTCCTAAATCGGAGTATGTGAATTTTTCACTTACAAGTACACTTGTAGTATAAAATTACTAAACTAGTAGTTTACTGAGAGCATACTTCAATGTGTACTTTCATAAACTAAAAATAGTAATATTATTTAATTATTACTTAGTAAATTATTAGTAATAGTTGCAGGACAAACTAAAATGCTTTTCGTTTCTTACTAGTTGTAAACTATTGTGAAGTCAAAGTTTACTATTGTTACACTTAAAGTATACTTTCACTAAAAAGTGGGCCAATTTAGTACCAAGTAGTATTGCGAAAGTACACAAGTATACTTGGACTACTTGAAAAAAGGAAATTACTTACTAGCCTACATAAAGTAGTCCTATACACAAAAAACATACTTGAAATTTGCTAAAGGATACTTATTAAAAATGAACTTAAAAGTATACTTAATTTTTGTAAGGGTGGGCAGAACAAAGTAAGTTTGTGCACATACAGACTCTCACCACCAGAGGGCGGCAAAACTGCGTGTGCACTATTTTTTATTTTTTTAAATGTCGTATTCTGGGATTATTCAATTGACATTTAATAATCTACAAGCATTTATTTAGCATGTATCCCTACTCAAATAGCTCATGAAACCAGGGCACCCAGTAAACTAAAGACCTCTTGAAAAAAAACACACTAGCGCTGGCTACAGGACCACAAATTCACTTTTACCACAAACATAAACACACTTGCTCGCTCGCTCTCTCCCTCTCTCTCTCTCTCTCTCTCTCTCTCTCACACTCTCACACACACACACACACACACATACACGCACAGTGTTTCCTCTGTATCTGGGGACAGAAGATTGATAACTATCTCTAAAAATGACCGGACTCCCTCTACTCTAAACGCACAGGAGAGCCTCCTGCCACCAGTTTCCCTGACAACTGGCGGTTCTCCTTGAAAACTAGGACAACTACAGATTTGGAACAGCAACCTCCCATGTGTGTCCCACAAGGTGCAAATGCATTAAAAAGCACTAATAGTATAATAATATAGACCTACATAAATCAATCGGCCTGAATCTCTAACCAATTGATTCATGCTTCAGGCTACTCTTGTTTTTTTAACCATTTATAACACTTTTAGTTTACCTCTAAATACTTTTTAAATATATATACACACGTCTATGCTCCACGGTGTCATGAACATAAAAATGAAATGAAATTATTACAGATGAATTTAAATATGATATTTAACATGCCAAAAGATGGAGGGGATCATTTCTCTTTCAAAAAGGCCTTTTGAGATTTCAATTCATCACAAAAATAGCATATTAACCAACTGTTTTTCAATATTTATAACTATATTATCAATATTAATGTTTTTACTGTATTTAAATTTAAATCAAATTATTGCATAAAAACTCTTACTGGTTCCAAACTTTTGAGAGATAGTGTATGTATTATAAGGACACAAAACATTATTGAATACAAAGACCTCAAAGTCTATCAAAAGTGATTTACTCTCTTATACCAGCAGATGGAGCCCTGACACCACTGACATTACAGCACAATTAAGGGGCCGTTCACTCAGGACGTGCTCTTTCGTTTAAAACTGAGACAGTGAAATGGTGCGTTTCAGTGTGTTTCTGAAAATGTTGAACTCGACACTGTCTTAAAAACTCAACAAAACGAAACAACGTGTCCTGTATGAAAAAGGTCAAGTGCTGTTTAAAAATAGACAGAGGGTCTTAATTCATGTAAATTAGACAGCGCTGTGGGGTTTCCGTCGTTATTTTTGTCTTTACGCTCTTTTGTTCTACTGAACTTTCTCTCCTGCCAAACCTCTGAAATGTTTGATTTATGTGTCAGGTCAATGAATCTTTCTCACGTCTGAAAATTCAGAGCAATTCCCTCTTCCTTTTGCGTGTGTGCGTGTGTGGACGGGTATTCCTTACATTGTGGGGACCAAATGTCCTCACAACGTAAGTAAAACCAGTAAATCTTGACATTGTGGGGACCTTTTGTCGGTCCCCATGAGGAAACAAGCTTATAAATCATACAGAATTATCTTTTTTGAAAATCTAAAATAGCAGGCGTAGTGTAGGGGGACAGTTTGTACAGTATAAAAAAGATTACACCTATGGAAAGTCCCCACAAAACACAAAAACACAACATGTGTGTGCGTGTTACTCTAATATCCCAATGCTCTACAGGACCCCAGACTCCAAACTACAGCAAAGTCATGTGAATAGGAGCTAGCCAATCATGTGCTGCCAAGTTGTGCCTGGAGTAAAGATTTAGGAGTTTCCAGAAATACCCCTCCTGCTCTCCAAAACCTCCCTAGCGTCCAACCATAATCAAATGCAGTCTGTGTGTGTATGTGTTCAAGAAGGGTGTCGTCACATCTGGAATCATGCCTGTTCTTTCCGTTCCCATGAACCATGATTGCTGGTTCCACCCTGGACTTACTCTAATACACACACACACACACACACACAGACGGATAGACCCTTCCCCCCTTACAGCTCATGCATGACTCATACAATGTAAGCAAACTTTCCAGGGGGAGATTTGCTATCCTGAGGCCTGCATTCTTGTCAACAGTTTTGGAGGAGTTTGGTCAGTGCTGTTCTAAAACATCAATAATCCTCGATCTGCTCCG
Source organism: Zacco platypus (assembly GCA_038088235.1). Taxonomy (NCBI): domain Eukaryota; kingdom Metazoa; phylum Chordata; class Actinopteri; order Cypriniformes; family Xenocyprididae; genus Zacco; species Zacco platypus. Next base: position 9,510,744 of record CM076081.1, on the reverse strand, counting down.
TTTGAGGTCATCAGAGGACATGCTGACACACAACACTGCCATATTAAAAGTTGATGTTCATTTGAGAGTTTTGTCCCGACAACAGAGGAAGATGCTAACAGAGGTAACAGAGGTACATTAAAGGAAAGAGAACAACACCAAGCCTCATGTATAAATGAATCTCCTTCTCCACAGGGAAGCCACGCTGACATTTAAACGAATGAACGTTGTTGCGTACTTTAGCTAAATCAAATCAAAAAGCAGATATGTTTCCATGACAACCAGGCAGGAGGGCTAAAGGAGAGCTATAAAATTTACTGCAGGAGACGGTAAATGAGAGATGGGCTACAAGATGCCTGCAGCTGAACTATGACCTCCAAAATTTCATTGTAGACATGATGCTGTCTGACTGTCTCAAAAGATTCATCTTGTGATCTCTCGCTCTCTCTGAAAGCTGTTTCCTTTAGTTCATGTTATTGTACAAATATAATCATCTGAGCCTATTAAATGCTTATACACTGCGAAATACATAACTAAATATTTTGTCTTGTTTTTTACACTAAAAATATCTCAAATAAATTGACCTAATAAGAAAAATAGTGTAAGATAATTTTAGAGAATTTACTCAAATGTGAGATTTAAAAAAAAAAATGTTTTAAAGAGTTAATACTTTTATACATTAAATTAATCAAAAGTAATAGTAAAAACATTTAGAATGTTATTAAAGATTTCTATTTAAAATAAATGATTTTCTGTTCAATTTTCTATTCATCAAAGAATGCTGCAAAAATTCAGTTTCCACACATTAAAGTGCTCCTATTTTATAGGTTCCTAATTTGGTTTCGGCTGCAATAGGTTTACATGCATCCAAGGTCAAAAACAGTCTCTCAAAACCCATCCTTTCCGAGACCTACTCTGCTCTGATTGGTCAGTCGGCCCAGTCTGTTGCGATTGGTCCACAGCTTACAGCACGAGTCAGAAACGAAACGCCCATTATCATATCATTTCAGCTTCATGGCTTCCTCAGCACAACAACAATGGCGTCATTTTTTTTTATCCATTCCAGTGCAAATCTTCATCCATTTGAAGTCCATGAAAGTGGAAACCAGCATCTTCTCAACATGTCGACGACACGTACCAAACACTTCCAGGCCTCAGCTACAACTACAGTGTGTGAGGATCAAAGTAGACGTTGTTCACAGGCAGCCAATGAAGACCATGGGCTGGCAATATGCAAATGTGGGTTACACTTTATTTTAAAGTGTCCTTGTTACAGTGCAATTACACATTTAATTACGGAGTAATCAGAATTAACCACAGGCAAAGAGTGTGGTTTAGAGTTAATTATGCACAATTTATAGTAATTACTAAAGTAACTACATGTAACATGTGCAACGAGGACACTGTGAAGCAAAGCGTTACATTGTTACATAGGTAGTTTAACAGGGAGTGAGACTGGAATTACTGACAACTTGTTTCAGGAAGTTCAGAATTGATTCTTTCTTTTAGGAGACAATGCATTTATTTGTTGTGCACTTTGATCTTTAAAACTTTGCAGACCTTTTACATTCACAAACAGCTATATTACACACTGCATGAAAGGTAATATTCGAAAAAGCATAATCGGGGAACTTTAAGCAGCACAACTGTTTTCAACACTGATAATAGGAAGGTTTTGTGAGCAGGCAAATTAGCTCATTTTAAATATAAAACAGTAATTTTAAACTGTAATAATATTTCACAATATTAGTTTTTACTTAGGGAGACCAGATTTCTCAGGGTGGGATAAGGGCGACCGACCAACCGCACAATTTTCACAACATTTGTGAAAATGTTATTTTTTGAAACCAATATATATAGTAATTTGAGTTACTTCTATATATAGCTATTTTATATTAAAAGAACAAATAAGCAAATTATAAACAATAGGACAAAATCCAGTGCTTGAAGTGGAAAAATAAAAGAACCGGTACTCCTGAAGAAGTGAGGGTGTGGTGGGCTTCCATACGTGCAAGAAAAACTGGCGGTATTAGCTAAAGCTAAAAATAGAGAAGTGCCGGTACTGCATACCAACGCAAACCAACCCACTTTAATCACTGACAAAAGCAAAGATACAAATTAAATAAACTATGTTTTTTCAGGTACAGTAGGTTTATCTAACAGGTATTTTAGGCTGCTGCCCCTTTACGACCGAATGCTTGGATTTAATACACTGACACTGACCATTTTCACCAAGCTGTTTACGTTCTCTTACTTTTACAGTATTTTTGGTCAAATGAAAAAAAAAAAACATAAAACATCTTCAAAAAAATTCTTACCAACCCCAAATCTTTAAACGGTAGAATATCTTGAATTGTTTATTGTTTTTTCCAAACTGGCAAATGGCTACTTCTTTGTCTAAACCTCACTAGATTTTATTAGATTTATCTTTTTTTCCCCTTTTTTTTAACAATTTGGAATTTTTTTTTTTTTTGGCAGAAACATAAGCTTAACATATCTGAATCTTCCTAATGTTCAAAACAATTTTTTTTCTCTCAAATACATTTAGGGATGTTTCAGTATTTTTACTGGAGATCAAAGAATGACAAAAATACTGACTAAAAAGAGTTTTCTGCAGTGTAAATGCAATCAGCCTCAAGTGTCAGAGTTGTGGTTCGGTGGGAAAAAAGTCGACCCTCTAAGCACATCTGAACAGTGTTGCTGTTGTTTACCCAGAGGGCTGTTCTGGCAGGCCGAGGGGCCGGTGTGATTGCCAAGGAAAAGGATATACAGGGAAGACAGAGAGCAAACATTCCTGGTGCAGAAGCGTCGAGGAATGTGGGGTTTTGTCTGACTCTTGAATCATGACCACATAGAAATGTGACCTTCCTTTCAACTGAATCCCATTCGCCATAGCGAATGAAAAATGTCATAATGCTGTAGTGAGAGCTAAAATTCAAATCAGTTTACATTTGGTACGTCAGCAACTAAATTAAAATAATATGAAATCAATCTCCTCGATACTTATAATGACACTAATTATTCTCTGCACCCTTCTGACTTAAAGGTGTTGGTTTGGTTTTAACACTGGTCGAAACATTTCATCGACAGAGTATGTAGGTGTGTATGTGGCTCAAAAGCAAAACACCCAAGCTACACAAATGCAAAAACAATATTCCAACAGCCTGACCACTAGACAGTCACAACTGTCAAGTGGTCAGTGGCTGTTAACCAAATGCTTTCAGTGGTATAATTTAAGTGTAATATAGTGGAAAAAAAAAGTCATGTGGGTTTGTGCCTCAAGAGAGGAAGAGGCAATAGTTGATCAAAGCTTCTCAGAGCATGTGCACGTGTCAGTTCCCACTCGACTGCAGTGTATGAGGCAGTGGTTGTTTCGGTAACTGTATTAATAGGTGCCGCTTTGCATATAGTAGAACTCTCCTCAACTATTCCTCATTGATAACCGTCTGTGCTGCTAATGTCACTGGAAATCGCAAACTCTCATGAATGAAAGTCGAACAGCTGAGAACAGCTGAAATCTCTGTGAACCGGAAGACAGCTGTTCATTTGTTGAGACAGCGAGACTAACATCTCACAAGCCAGTTATTGCAATAATTACTATTAAAAAATAGATTGCAACAACAATGCTGCTGACTATCAGTTGTAAGCCAAGGAATTCACTACCGTTCAAAAGTTTGGGGTCAGTAATGTCTTTGAAAGAAGTCTCTTCTGCTCACCAATCATTTATTTGATCTAAAAATACAGTAAAACAGTAAAATTATTATGAATTCAACTGTTTTGTATTTTAATTTATGCTAAAATGTAATCATGTGATGCAAAGCTGAATTTTCAGTGTCACATGATCCTTCAGAAATCAATATTCCGATTTGCTTCTCAAGAAACATTTCTTATTATTATCCATGTTGAGAACATGTTGAGAACTGCTTAATATTTGGGAACTGGGGTAATTTTTTTCATGAACTAGCAGCTAGAAATAAAGATAAATTTAATGTGTCCTTGCTGAATAAAAGTATTCGATTAAAAAAAAAAAAAGGTTACTGAACCCAAACGTTTCAGTTGCTATATTTCCATTCAAAGTTGTGAGTTTGATTTATGCGCAAAATTTAAATATTGCATAAAACAATTGTAAATAAAGCACCATTCAAGAGATGTATGTATCTGTGAAGAAATGGAAGTTGCTGGAATCGGGGAAGATTCTACATCATGAATCCCGCGAGTCTCAGAGCGCACAGACGAAACCCAATAAGCGCTGTGATATTATCTTGCGTCTGGATGCCTGGTGTTTTGGAATGTAATCACTTCCGGGAGAGAATTAAACCAAATCAGTTTGATGACAGACTTTGGCTCAGGCATTTCAGAATGATCAAACCAACATTTGAGACACTGTGCAATGAAATTGGTCCACCAGTTATCCAATCACATCCACTGTTGCGACAAAGTCATGTGAGTTTTTGTTGCACATCGAGGGATTTATTCTGCAAATGTGTTTCCATCATAGTTTATGCGCATGTATTCTTATGGGATAAAAAAAAATGTATCTGCCTCAATTGAGCACATATTTTTTTTAATGTGATATCCCAAAATGTGCATAAAATTAGGTGGATGGAAACATAGCTAATGGTAGTGTATATCCTCACTCATGTTCCAATCCATCTATGAGTGGAGTGTGGAGTGTGGAGAAGACAGTCACAAGATAATAGAAAAGTGGAACAAGCAGGAAAGAGGGAAAGTGTTGAGGATAGATAGAAGGAAAAAACCCAGTATCTTGGGAGGGAAGAGAGCTGCAATTAAATGACATTGCCTGAGAGAAAAATTCTTCAGCTTCACACTTCACCCTTATGATGTCCACATATATGAAAAATACAATGCTTCTCATATGAACATACTTCATCATACCCGTCCAAAAATTCTTGAAAAAATGTATTTTGTCCTACACAAGCTAAATCATTTAAACTAAAAAAAAAAAAATGGATTGTGAATTACAACTTTACAGTGTGGTTCCAAAAGTAGAAATCCAACTGAAAAATCCTAAAGAGATTATTTTTTAGCAAGAACGTTTAAACCTTTGAAGACTTTCTGAGCTTTGAGGTTGTGAAGCGATTGCCTCTGTAGAAGCAGTAACTCGACTTTTAATAGCCGAATTTCTGATGAAGTACTACACTACCCAAATTCCTGAAGCAAGATCCACCAATCAAGAAGTCACTGTTACCATGGAAACAGGAATTGTGGCTACAGCCGTGAGTTCTTGAGGGTTAGCTGAGCTTGCTACCTACATAACATTAAAGACAACTCACCCAAAAATATAAATCTGTCATCATTCACTCCACCTTACGCCACTCTACACTGACAGCTGAGGTTTCTTTCCAACATGTAATACAAAAGGACTAATTCTGAAGAATGACACCTGGAAAGCTCCAAAAAAATAGCAGGTAAGAACACCATAAAGGTATTGTAAAATCAGTTCATCCAATTTGAGTACTGGTTTAAAGTTGCAATGAAATTTCTTCCGTATTGTGGCACGTGCAGGTGAAACAGATTTTAGGAAAACACAAAAATGTAAATGTATATATCAGTTGTTGATTGGCAGACATGAATGTAAGAAGCAGAAGTACGTCACTGGAGCGAGATCTTTTTTTGGGTTTTTTTTTTTGGGGGGGGGGTGCTTAAATGTTCAAAAACACATTATTTTTCACATATTTTACATTGCTGCAGCACCTCTCTTCCCAATCTGTCAGTAACGCTCTGTTGAGTTCTTGTCTCTATGAACCCCCTCCTTCTGAAAAGAACAATGTGCTCTGATTGGTTGACTGGACCAACATGTTGTCATTTGGTCAACCACTTCCAGTGTGTTTCGGAAATGTCACGCTTTACCATAACCGCGAGTTTCAACACGCTATTTGCACGACCCAACCTTTTTCTATTCATACCTTGGGTGGGAATTATTCAAAGGAGGAATACTGTGACAATACATTCAAAGAGGGAATCTCAAGACTATAATGGAAATGAATAAATCACTCAGAATTAGATCAATAGCATGCATTTAGATAACAGGTGAACTTTCATTTAATCAAATTTGCATTAGTTTGGTTGGTTCATGTCTTGCTGAAAGATTTTATGAAGCGGACAGATATGGAGAAGTGAAAGATGCTTCCATAACCAAGGCCACAGAAAAATCATTCTTCCTGTCCTTGTCTAGTCCACTGAGATATGTTTGTCACATCTCCATCATCTGTTCTCATTTGTTCTTGGACCTTGTGGAGGAACAGTACACTGCACCTTAAAATGCCTCTCTTTCATAATAGTCAAGATAACAAGTTATACTGCAACTGAAGATAAAAGTCGTCCATTTTCTCTTACAATAAAAGCAGAATCATGTCCTATCTCACTGAAAGAGTCTCACATGGTTTCAATCTTTAATTTACTTTATTATTTCCTTTTATTCATTCTCCACCTGTTTTCTTCTCTTTCTTTATCACACCTTGTGCCTATTGAATTTCATAAATTAGACTTCCAAGAACAAAGCCTTGTGCAGTGCTGACTATAGAGTATAGAGGGCAAATGCCAAACTCTCAGCAGAAAAAAAAAGAAATTGCAGAATGAATAGTGTGAGAGAATGACAACAGGAGAAAGAGGAATATTAGTTCCAGGGGAAGAATTAATGAGGGAAGACTGAACTCAGGGCTGCAGGTAGACTGACTTCAGAATGGAAGGAGGAAAATACAGATGGCAGCTTTTTATTTCTCCCCTTGATATTTCCCTCCATCATAGAGTCTGTCCAAGCTGAATCTCTATCCCCTCCCCCAACAGAAAAAGCACATTTATGGACTCTCTCACTCCACAAACCGATTTAAAGAGAGTGTAACTATATGGATTTTTAATGAAGATCATCATCACTGCAGAGAGAATCATTACCTGCTCGTCTCCACAAAAATGACTTAACATCGTACTTTCCTTCACACTGTAACCACACATGCAGTGAAAATCTTTATAACCATTAATATAAAACTGTTTATTTCCTTAACTGACATAATAGTCCCTTAAAATACCTGCACAAGACTAACCACACAAATATAAAACCCCATTATGACATACATAACATGTATGGCAATAAAATAATAGGAAACATTAAAAAAGTTTTAGTTTTATTCAAATAAATGCTGTTCTTTTGAACATTCTATTCAAAGAATGCTAAAAAATATCACAGTATTGACAAAAAATATTAAGCAGCACAACTGTTTTCAACATTGATAATAATAATTAATGTTTCTCATGCAGCAAATCAGCTTATTAGAATGATTTCTGAAGGATCATGTGACAGTGAAGCCTGGCTTTGCCATCACAGGAATAAATTATAATTTCAATTTGTAATAATATTTAATAATATTACCGTATTTACTGTATTTTATTCTTTTGTATTTTTTTCTGTTTTACAATGTGAGCATAATTTCCTGATAACATTTTAATTTCATCTAATTCTGGTATGTTTTTAGGTTTATGTGATTCTTCCACGTTGTTTGCTTCCAGCTCTCACTTAATGACATCTGAGTATTTAGCAAGCTGTGACATTATTCAGTTACCAATTACTGAACCACTAGGTTTTCAGTGTCTGCTAAATAGACAGCTAAATGGTAGCAAATATTGCTATAATTTATCATCATAATTTAACATGTAAATCTAACATTATATTCTACATTTCATTGTCCACATAAACCGTCGCCTGTGGTGCTTTGCTAAATGAATAAAATTGATGTAAGAGCACATGAATTAAGGCAGCGCACCATGTGTGAGTCATTTCACTCGTGAAAATGTACTTGCGAGTTGAGTCTTTAATTACTGAAAAAGCTGCATACTAATCATACGGCTGCAACAGCAAACATGACTGATGTTTACAGATGAATTAACTGGAACCAGGAAATATGCTGTCCAGACTGCAGCGAAAATAGGTGCTCAAATGGGGTGTATTTCAACAGAAGACCTCCATTAGTGAACAAAAACATTCTCTGACATGCACATTTAGTCCAAAGGTTTCTAATGCTGCTGCTTATCTAACGGCATTCATAGTCTTTGCCATTAAAAGCAGAGTTGTATGAAACAACACAAAAGGTTGTCGGTTTCCTTTCAGCATTGCAGTAACAGACTAGAGAAGTGAATATAAACAGAGAGACTGAGGAAGGGAGTTTCTGTTGGAGTACTGATGGGGAAGAACAGAACAATCTGAAAACAAGGAGCAACAGCAGACGCTGCTGGTAAAACATGATGGGTGTACTTGACAAGAAAGAACGAGAGTGCAGGAAGATGATTACTGTGAACACAAGAGAAGACAGAAAGAGTCTGAGGAATCGGACTGCATGATATCAGCCAGATTTTGGCACAATCCATTAGTTGTAGGGTGCCGTGGTGATTCGTAAACGACAATGGCCGTTGGGCCTGCGACGCTTTATGATGTCACTATAGAAAGACTAGTGTGATTAATTTTTTTCGGTCATCTATAACGGGTCACGACTGTAACGTTGACCAATAGGAGCAAAAGCTCTTCCATGCACAGCTTTCAAACATGGCGAAACGACATAAAGACAATTGTATTGGTGCTGCTAGGTGGAAATATGCAACGAAGGAAAGACACACCGAGCTGTGGCAACAATACTCCCAACTATATGATGTAAAAAATAATAAATATAAAGATAAATGCTGGCGAACAATAGCAAAAGCACTTCAGCAACTGGAGTATTAGCATTAGCATTAGGCTAGTATGAGCATCGTTTGTTTACACTCTTGTGAACTCAGTCGCTAGTTCTGCCTTCTCAATGAAATCAGGCACATTGTTAAAGATGGCTAGCGATGATTGGTCAGGAAGCCACGTGTAGCATGACATGTTTCTTGTCCACGACACAACAACAATTTAGAAGTCAAAATTGCATAATCAGTGACTATCGTAACAGACAAAAATATTGTGTAGTCTGAACCTGGCATAAGGCATCACTGTGAAAAACCACTATGAAACTTTTATTTTTAAGAGTGTAGCTAGACTTTAAGTCATCATGAAGCACCCCAATCACATTTTTTATTTTTTTAAATGCTGGAGAGAGAACATAAAATCTGTGAAACCAGAACAATAAACTGTCATGGAAAAAAAAAAAAAAAAAAACTTTGTGCGGCATTATAGTCGCTTCATGAGCGGTGTGTAAGACTTTATAATCAGAATTTCTGTTAATCCAGAGGTAAAATGATTTCTGTTAATCCAGAGGTAAAATGGTTATTTGATAGAAATGAGTCAGAAAACTGAATACAGGTCATGAATATCCTTTAAAGGAATGTCTAGCTTACTTGCCACTAAATGCTTCAAATAAAACTCTGAATGTCTTTCAAAGATTTGATGTCAGCAACATGGAAATTTCAAGATACTGAACCAAGAAAAAAACCCAGGAAACTGTTTCCAGAGTCTATTGTGTACAACACAGTGCGCCTGCTTGTTTATCTAAAGGTTTCATTGTTTTCTGTGAATACTGATAAGTTGAGCTGATTAGAAAAGAGCTGTTTTCTCATAATAAAGTCAGCAGCTGGGTGGGCTTGATTAGACTTACAGATGGATGCAACTCAAACCCCTGTCGATATGAGGAGGAAACCCCAAAGGAGCCTGTTTGTTTGCTTTTGAACATTATTTCAATACTGCCAGAGTGAATGTCACCAGCCAGTGAAAACCTCCATTGATCTCCCTCCAGGAGCATCTACATCTCCATAACTCAAGCATAAATGTCACCCTGCGAGGAAACAGCAACACGCTGACTTCAGCTGTTCTGAATGCTGCTGGGCGTAGCTGTAAATGTGTGAAGCAGAGGATGTACAAATGAAAACTGGTGGAAAATCATTGTAATGATCGTAAAAACTTAGAATTTACAAGAGTGTTGTACAGTACACTGATCTAAGTATTACGGGACAGCATGAAATTTAACTACAACAGATGTTTGCTATAGTCATCAAGGCATTTCACAGAAGTCAATGCAAATGTTTTCTTTTTTGTGTATGTTCGTACAGTATATGGGTACAGTATAATGACAAATAAGGATGTCTGAGATTAAGAAAATGACCATTACATGAGACAGGAGTCATTTCAGCCTATTATAAGTAACAAAGCACAAAGCTTTTTGCGATTACTGGATGGAAGGTGCAACAAATGTTTAGTGAAGTTTTCATGCATCAAGAGAAAACAGCACAGACTAAAAGATCTTAGATTTAAGAAACCATATTATTACCGATTAAAATCGAGAAATTAATATTGTCAATACAAAGCTAGTGTCCACACAGCTGGTATGTTTAACTGTTGTAGCTTATCCACGTCATGTCAGGAAATATGCATCTATCTATCGATCTATCTTACAAATATCAGGTAAAATATCATGATGTTTTTTGGAGATTATTCCATTTGACACCTGAAAACCTAAACTAATCTTGGAGGGCCTACCAGTGTCTTCTCTGTGATATAATTTCCTAGCTTTTTAAAATTTATATATCTATATATATATATATATATATATATATATATAAAATTCATTGATTTTTTTTTTTTAAGAAATTGCTTTATAATTTTTCAAGCTTTTAATGAGAAGTTTTTCTTTACAATTACAATCTCCAGAATGTGTTTACAAATTCCAGACATTTCAGCCCCACAAAAAAATCAATAGATGTATTCAAGTCTGCATGAATTAGCTTTTTTTATGTACTTTTGAACAACTTAATCAAAAACAGTGGCATGCTATTGACCCATATGTATTTGACAACCCCAAGAGTCATAGAGGATAATTAAAATTTCTAGCTGAAGGCTCATTTTATAAACATCATTAACTCTGTCCCCAGGAAGCTGGATGACATATATTTGCATAAAGCACATTGATCTTACAAAGCAAACAACCTGAGAGGATCGTACATTAGCTCCTGAATTAGACATGCGCACACTAAAAAATTCTGGGTTGTTGCATGTTTGGGTCAAATATGGACAAACCCAACCATTGAGTTTAGAAATTTAATTAAAAAATTTAAACCAACAGTTGGGTCTGTGCATATTTGACACATGAATTGAAACATCCCAGTATTTTTAGAGCGTACCTTTTACAGGCACACAATGCTTGTTTTAGTGGTTTGCATGGTGAATAGATGTAATCAACTACAAAAACAGCTGTGGGAATGTGCCTCGACAATGACTAATCCCACTCATGATTGTTAATGTGTCATTATCCTCAATTGGAGATAATGCCAATTGTGCCTGCATGTCCACATAACATACTTTACCTTTGCTCTATATGGTCGATAAATGGTTGCACATGGTAGGCTGGGAATTTTAACAGAGATTTTTCCTCATAAGAATGCAAGTGTAGAAATCCCTCTCTAGACAAAGCCAAGCTTTCACTTCCTGACCTGCCCCCACACAGACACATTAAACCCGCGCATATAGTCCTGGTGCTGCTCACACATAGAGAGGGACATGCTGGGAGCCCGTGGACTGGAAATGAGCAGGGATGAGAGGATGCAGCGAAAAAGATTGCAATAGATTTAAAGAGCATGAGAGAGTACAAACCACACTCAAGGCCTCCTTCTAGCTACACTGTAAGCTGATTACGTTAGATGAAAGGCATGTCAAACAGCATCTATATAACTTTGGCAATCCAGCAAAGCCACGGCTGAGAAAGAATTCAAAGCACTCCAATGCATAGCTGCGCACTAGTTTACACTTACATGATAATAAGAAAGAGAGGTAAAGAGCGCTGGAGACAGAATGGCCATGATATCACAAAAATATGATTTTTAAGCCAATTTTTCTAGCCAAAAGAGGAAAAACTAATATTTCTGATTATATTTCATTATGTCTGCTTTTACCTGAAATTGCAAAATCTAACACAAGGATATGAAAATATGATTTTTCAACAATGTGGTCCCACATTAATGGAATGCTGAATCATTGGGGAATATGTGAGCAATTTACTTTTTAAATAAATATGATCAAAAATGTGTCTTTTGGCAAAGAAATTCTAAAATTGTCCCTATTCCAAATACTTATTGTGCCTATCTGCACTTCTTAAATATGCCCTAAAAAGGTTTAATATTTAGAATATTGCATAATGCAGTGAAATTTCAATATTAATTTATTTTTATTTTACTTATTTAAATGGGGGTGGGGTAATGTGAATGATTTAATTTTCAAAGAAATATATGATGACAGAATTGTTCACATTTTCTTAAAGATGTCCATAAATTAGTCTAAAAATGGGGTTAATGTCTGGAAAAATTGAATGCAGTGAAATGTCAGATGTCTCTGTGTTTTTGGCTTTGTGTTTCATCTGTCACGTGTTCCTTTGTTAAGTTTCCCACCACTCATTAGTTGTCATGGTCACCTTAATTATGATTTGCAATCAGCTGTGTTTTATTAGTAGTCTCGTTAAGTAAAGTAAATTGTGCACAAAATATAATAATTTGTTCCCTCACTAGCAAATCATGGCCATGTTGTAGTCAATAATTAGTGGCTACGATTTACAAAAATGAGAGAACGAATTCTTTATTCGTGGCCACAATATATATTTTTATGTCCACATGTAATGTGTTTTATTTTTTCCTTTCAAATGGAAATATAAATTTAAAAATCAGTTTGATTCGCCCTTAAACCTTGAGCATTCTGGGAGTGTAGTTAATGTTTGATGTTTAAAAGATGATGTCAGAGCTAATGAGCACACGTTCTCTCTCAAGAATGCAATGGCATGATGTCATTTCCTAAGCTTATTTTTCTCTCCACTTTTCTTTTCTATTGACATTCTTGCTTGAATTTCCCACAAACAACAGCATTAGTTACTTCCAGTCAATAAAAATGCCTTCTAAAGAGAGAGCAGGGAGGACAGAGAGGAATTCCTCTCTGCTAAATTCTCTCATGGGTCTCTCCATGGAGTCTGTCCTGTTTCAGACAACTCAGTTAAATGGGTCAGAGGAGCTGTCACAAATATGCAGATGAAATTCCAGTGCACTAAAACTGCTCTCAAACACACTGCATGCTTTTTGTTATGAATTTTAGTTGAAATGTCTGACTGTTACATCAAAACTAGCTCGTGATTATGCTTTCCCTACATATCCATCAGAGAAAAAGAGAGTGCCGTCCCAACTGTGCATTCTTGCACATTTTTCTCCTTTATTGGAATGGAATGCCAGTGATGTCATTCTATTCTAATGCATCACATTCCAGGTTCTATGGAGCGCTCAGTTAAAGGCGGCGCTGCATGAGGCCTCAGGAGTGTGCTCTCAATAACACACACACAAAGGAACAGAGTGTGAATGTGAGAGGGCTCTTAAAAGTTCCAATGAGCCATACAGATTCTTCTGTAGGAGTGGGACAGATACAAGAAGAACTGCAAATGTGCATTATGAGGGGGTGTACGCAGGACTCAAGAAAGATAACAGCATTCTTTTTCCCATTTCAATTGTCTACAAAGACTTGCTCGGCTAAAAGGCTAGACTAACCTCACTTGAACTAGGTTTGAATTTGCTGAAGGAATTAAATACCAGTGCTTGCATACAACCAAAAATGACAAATGGCAATTTGGTCAAAGATTTAATGGCGAAATTTCAATGCTTATAGTAAAAAATAGACACAAGGCCCAATGAGTGGACTGTTACATATAACAGGGGGTTTCAAACCCCAATATTTGCATGGGGTCTTGAGAGGATTTTTTTTTCTTTTTTTTAATATGATATTATAAACACTAAATATATCACATACATTTGTTTCCAATATTAAAGGGTTAGTTCACCCAAAAATGAAAATTCTGTCATTAATTACTCACCCACATGCCGTTTCACACCCGTAAGACCTTTAAATATTTGGCTTTTACATTATAATTGTAATAAAGAAGGCTGTTAACTCTTTCACCGCCACTGACAGAATTTTACGTAATTTATGACAATGCAATCCATCCGGCAATCCATGTTTTCACTGTTATAAGGTACGGGGCGCTATTACGCATTTTCTGAAAGAGTACAGAATCTCCGAATCAAAACACAGGCGAAAAGGCAGCAGAAACAAGCAATAGAAGCATTGCTTATGCACAAATAAAATAACATGATAATCAAACATTAAGCAGAATATACTGTAAATCAAAACTGCCTAACGCTACAGAATGAAATGTCGATCCAGGAAGAGGTATAAGACTGTGCAAGCTTTTTGGGTGTTGATGGACTCAATCTTCTCAATCTATGTTTTGATCATCGTTCTGAATCCAGTATGGCAGTAGACTTTAACAAAAACATGATTTTCTGAGCTTTAATGAAACGTACCACATTTAAGTGTTGATAAAAGAGAACGCATGCATTTGTTTGTTTGTTTAAGAGCAGAGGCCCTATTCTTTCTTGTGTGTGTGTGTACATATATATATATATTTTTATATATTCAGATATTTGGAAGATGTGTTATCTGAAATGTCTACGACTGAATGAATAATAATAAAAAAAAAAAAACAATCTTAGCTGCGAAGTGACACCATTTTAATGTTCATTCACCAGTTTCCAAATCTGGCCTTGGCAATAGGATGGTGGATGGCCGCCAGCACACTGCAGGCAGCGTGGAAGACGCTTTTTCTTTTTTATTTCCAACATTTCAGCTGCTGTAATTACACTTTCTTTCTTTTTCTCTCTTCCATCTCTCTCTTTAAAGCTTCTTTTCAAGTGGTACCATCTCTCGCTGCACCTCAGTGAATCGATCCATTTTATTCCTCTCTGGTCTCTAGTCTTTTGTCTCATTTTGGCTGTCGCTCAGGATTACGGCCAGTCTTCTGCTTTTGGTAGATCCCGCCAACTTCTTTCTTTCACCCAAGTTACTTTTCTCAATCTGTCTCCCGCCTACCATCTGAATCTAGGCTCTGTTCCAGCCGTCCCGGCTTGTCTGCTGCGGTTCTCTCTGAAGGGTCATGGACTGGGAGAGCTAGGTTAATGGCTGACATGTGTTTGGAGAAGGAAGTGTGCTTGTTTTCAGTCCCACATTCTTACCAATGGCCTTGTTCTTTATACAAGGCACCACAATATGGTGAAGGACCTGTCTGCCAGTAGATGGATGTTGTATTCTCAATCAGAGATGGATACTCACTGCTGTGCTGATTTTCTTAGCTATCATTAACATCTCTTTAGCAGTGTATTATGGTAATGTATTCAAAGTACAAACAAAGGTGTTTTATGGTCCCATGAGGCCCCACTACACCAAACGCTTGTCCCCCACTAGATGCCTGATGCAAGTCTGCAGTGTTTTACATTGTCATAGATACATTGTTGTACATAGTCAACCTACTTTTAGTGAACATATTGTATAACTCTCTGAATAGTTTAGCATGTTAATGGATATGACAATGTTAATGTATTTGGTCTTGGTGGAGTAGATCTGCTACATACATTGCTACGGCAGTTTAATATAGCTGATGCAACTGTAGAAAAAGTACAGAGAATTGGTACTAGGGTTGGGCGATGTCTACCAAATTAGCATCGAACGATGTCTACAAGTGAAACATCACACTGCCGTGAGCATGTAAGAAATACTGCTGCACCACTAATAGCATACATTAAATTACCCGGAGCAGATCTAGACAGGTGGAGCTGGGGGAGGTGGAGGGTTTAATGCAGTGTAAGACTTGCTTACAGCAAACACTGACCCAGACTTTTTAAATGCTGAGCAAGCAATTTCATTGGCTGCAGATGCAGCAGAGACCAATTAGCTTGTGCCATGCAGTAAATGATGTGATTGCTAGCAGATTGCATTAAGGACCTATTAGCCTGTGTCCTCAAGAGTTTCATAAATGAACTAGATATTTATTGTGAAATGAATAATCAAATGATAATTGATTAGTGAAGGACGAGGAGAAATAAATAGATCAGCATGAAGAGAAACATTTTTGTACTCCCTAAGATATTAAATTTGAATAATTTATCAGCACATTTGCATGTTAAGTTTGCTGATGTTAGTTATTTATCACATGGCATGGAAGTAAACAAAATATTTAATCTTTTTTTAGTTTTTTTTTGGTTTTAGGTTTTTTTTATTTTGATACATAATAAGAAGTTAAGGTTTAGGTGTGAGTTCAAAGTTAGTATGGTCATGCGAAACAGGATTGTAAAATAAAGTGCTACAGAATAATCAATTAGTGGAGTTGACTAGTTTATCCAGAGTTTTTAAATATATTTAATATTAAAGGGATATTAAATGGGAAAAAATTTAATTCTGTGCACAAGACATCCAAAGTTGACACTTAAAAACCACACAAAGTAAACACAATGTTGATCCATATGGCCCCAGTTGATGAATCAGAGAAAGGATAGATAGAAAAAAAACTATTCATTATTTAATGTATTTACTATTATATAACTTTTTAAACATTAATCTATCATTTTTTTATGGGAAAAACACCTGCACTCCGTTGCACTCTGCCTGTCTAGCTGCTGTTGTACAAAAGAACACCCCTAAGAAATGTGCCATATGACTGTCTTTAACACATCCCATTTTGATAACCTGTAATATTGTATAGAACAACATGTATCATAAAAAATAATTTATTTTGAATATAACCCAGAAAATACAGTGGGCTAATACAGTGGTCTCTTTATTATGTTTTCTTTTACTCTCTTTGTCCCTGTATCACCTCGTGTACCAGTATCAACAATGAGCAGAGCTAAACTTCTTGATCCCTAGTGTAATTTCCTTCATCACCTCATCCTTCCCTCTGTCTGTTCCTCCCTCTCATTACAAGGCTCTTTCAAGCTCTGATGGCTACAAAACAAGGCCATAAAACACCAGCACAAAGCCAGTGACAAGACACTGCGCTTTCATAGAGACACTTGGGGGAGGGAAATGACGAAGGAAAACTGGAGAGAGAAAACAGATGGCAAACAATGCAAACTACAGAACACTGATGAAGGACATATGAGAGAAAACAAAGAAAAAGAGTGGAATCAAGATAAGAGTGAAAGCTTATCAAACATGAGATAACAGAGACAGAGAGAAAAACTAAATAAAAACAGAAATGAAGGAATACGTGTGAAATGTTTTTTTTTTAATGTTAATATGCAGCAGATGGTTTTCAGACTTGAAATATATTACAGCTCAAAAGCAACACTGAGCAACATAACAACCATAGCAGGTTTGCATCAGCCCTGTTCTTCAAACAAAAGACTTTTATGTCTGCACTAAAGTTCACTTTTAGCATTCGGTTCGGCTCTTTTTGTCATTCTAAACCAAATCGTGACCAGGACCAGACAGAATCTGCAGACTTTATTGCATTTTCTATGCTGATTTTGAGGGATAATGTGCAGATTGGATGTAAGGTAAAATGTGTTTTAAATGGATATATACTATACTTTTATTGGTACCAATCGGATATCCAATTCTGTGGAAATCTAACAAATTTTAATCAAGTATTGGATTCAGATTCAGTGAGGGCCAGCAAATTACTATTAAAATGAAACAAAATGTTAAATTAACGGGTAAGCAATTCTCCCTCTTATATGGTCATGCTTTATCATTCAAAAACAATCTGAATAATGTAGTATTCAGAGACATAAAGCGAGGAACATAATATACAATTCCAGGTTTATTAGACAACTAGATTAGGAATCAGGCTGGAGAAAAGGACAAATGCAGAAAATACAAATATTTTTTAGCTCTCCTGTGCCCTTTTGGTATAACTAGGTGAGTGTGTTTATATCCCCTTAATAAAAGACTGGCCAGCTGTTTGTGGACACTAGACTCACACCCTGAGGGAGTAAAAATTCCTTCTCCCAGATCCTCATTGCAAGAGATTACTGAAAGCTTTTTAGTGAAGCTTATAAATACTGACTGTGCTGACAGGAAAAATGCTGTGTATAATTATATGGAGGTATGAGGACTGCAAGTCCAAATCCAATGTCTGAGTAACATCCTGTCAAATAAAGGTTGGAATAAACTAATCTGAAAAGATTTTAAAACACTAGACATCGAACACTTGCCGACTGGGCCTTGTGGACTAAATGACTGAGGATCGCACTTTCAAGTTGTTCCAAACACAACAAACTCTAGGAGGACGCTAGGAGACTCATGACAAAGAAAAACAATATAAAATCAGCTCAAAATATCACTTTGATTGGATAGCTGACAGATCATGAAAATACCAGGTGTAAATGCCCTTCAAAACGCATCCGAGACGGATTTACATCCGATCACACAAACCACTTCAGTGGCTCCAGTTAGCCAGATATGATATCGGCTACTCCAGATGAGTTGCCTCTCTTCTTCGAGGCTGTGTGCGCAAACTCCCATAAATGAAACTGAAAAGTTCGACGTCGCATCCTGAAGTCAACACACAATCATTTTCATTAAAAGTAGTGACACTAAATGATCTTACCAGTGCTGATGCCGCTCTCTCTCCTATTGCAGTAGCTGATAATAAATAAAATGTTACCCATACCTGTTGCTTTCATTGATGTGAACTCTGTAAAATTCGTATATAGTGTGGGAATTGATGATCAAATTTATATTTTGTGGCCAAAATGGAACGGTAAATCAGTAAAAATGCAGGCCCCAAATTGACCAGGCGTAAATAGGCCCAATAGCACAACATGCTTTACTTCCCTTGGATGGAATCTGAAGCTAAAAAGTCTGTGCCCGTTACACTGTGATTTTCTATGAACTCTGCCAACTCATATCTGCTCTGACTTTCAGCAACTGGCGTCGGCTTGTCCAGATTGTAAATGGGGGCAAAAATCTGGGAAGTTGTGTAGTGAATTCCAACTTTTAGATGCCTTCATCTGGCTAATGGCAGCAGATGTGTCCTTTGTGTGCGTTTTGGCGTTTGGTGGAAATAATGAATGAATAAAAATGGTAATTAATTAAAAAACATATACATTGTTAGCCTGTTTTAACATGATTCCATTTATACTGAGAAGTAAGTGTTGTTGTCATGCAAAAATGCAAAAATCCTGTTCCTCCATTAATAGTAATTGTCCAAGGTAGCTGTGTATTCTGACAAAATATTTTTGGCATGTAACATTTCCATAGATTTCAAAGGGTTTCATTGAGATGAATGGGAATGCTAACAGACAATTCTCATCAGGTTTTTCTGACTGCTTGGTTAGTTCCTAAGCTCAGGTGAATGCGTTCTAGATCATTAGACATGACTCTATGGTGCCTTGGAAGCTTGTCTGAAACCAGTTTCCATTTGACAGGCCTTCATACAAAGACACTAAGTCATTGACTGACTGGGCAGTGAGGCAGGGAGGCAGCTGGCTATTCTGGCACAGTCACTAACATGCGTTATTGCGTTAAGAACAAAATTATAGCACTACTGCCTCAACATTTGAAAGACAAAGGCAATACATTGGGAAAGATCAAAACAATAATTTCAGTATATAGCTGAAAACACAGCAGATCATTACTCTCTGTAAAGATCACTATAGCTCCAGCGGACGGGGCAGTGTGACCCTGACAGTGTCCTTTTTCGCTACACCTCCCTTTTCCCTACCTCTCTCTTTCTCCCTCATTTTCTTTTTCCCTCGGTAACTTCTATTTTTATCAGGGCTTAAAGTGCAGTCGATTCACCTGCTGTAAGGCAGCAGAGAAACGCAGGTAGAAAGCAACTCAAAACTCTAGGAGCTGTTTAGATAACTGCATTATCCTGCCTCTGCTATTACATTTAGCCGTTTAAAAAAAGTGCCTCGAGAAGAGCTGAAATTCATTCCCCTCCACAGTTTGTGATAATGTGTTTGTGTGTGTGTGATAATGTTTCATATTCTGAACAGTGTTTTCTTCTACTTTCTTTGTTCACTAATGTATCCTGCAAACAACAGAGAACCTGAGAGACAGATGATAAGACAGAAAGCTATTTTGTCATTTATTTTTTTATATATGTATACATTTTTTTGCCCACACAAGAGTTTTCCTTAACAGGTAGATAGGCATGTATAATTTACCCAAAAAATAAAAATTCATCAAAAGTCATCATTTACGCATCTTCATGTCATTCTCAACCTGTACGGCTTTCAGGTGTCATTGTGTTTTGTTTTGTCCATACAAGTAAAGTCAATGGTAACCAAAAGTGCTTGGTTACCAACATTCATCATAATGACTTACTCTGTGTTCCACCGAAGAATCAAATTCATGCAGACTTGGAACAGCACGAGTGTGAGTAAATGATGACAGAATTGTAATTTTTTCGGTGAACTAACCTTTGAATGATTTAAATTTTCTTGCTGACAACAAATCATAAAACCTCCGATGGAGTGTAAAAGTAGTGTTGAGAACTTAAAAATCCATTAATTTCCTCCATATATAGACAATTGTTTGCCAATAATGTGAAAACCTCTCATTTAGGACCTTATAATTTACTCACCCTCATGTCATCCAAGATGTTTATGTCTTTCTTTCTTCAGTTGAAAAGAAATTGTTTTTGAGGAAAACATTCCAGGATTTTTCTCCATATAGTGGACTTCACTGGGGTACAACATGTTAAAGGTCCAAATGTCAGTTTCAATGCAGCTTCAAAGGCTCTACATGATCCCAGCCGAGGAATAAGGGTCTTATCTAGCGAAACAATCTGTGATTTTATAATAATAATACTAATTATATACTTTTTAAACATTAATGCTCATCTTGCACTGCTCTGCGATGCTCTATGCATTACGTAATCATGTTAGAAAGGTCACGCGTGACGTAGCCGTAAGTACCAATCCAGTGTCTACAAAGCGAACGTGTAAAGACTAAGTCAAATGGTATTTACAAAAAGTTTTTCGTACTTCCGCCTACGTCACGAATGACCTTTACAACGTGATTACGTAATGCGTGGACCATCGCAGAGCAGTGCAAAATGAGCATTTGTGGTTAAAAAGTATATACATTTTATTTTTTTTAAAAATGGCTGAATGTTTTGCTTGACAAGACTCTTATTCCTCGTCTGGGATCGTGTAGAGCCCTTTGAAGCATTGAAACTCCAATTTGGACCTTCAACCCATTGGTAGCCCTTGAAGTCCACTATATGGAGAAAAATCCTGGATTGTTTTCCTCAAAAACCTTTTTTTTCGACTGAAGAAAGAAATACATAAACATCTTGGATGACATGGGGGTGAGTAAATGATCAGGAAATTTGAATTCTCAAGTGAACTAATCCTTTAACTTGGCAGGAATCGACAACTTCCATGAAGCATTGCGAATGACATAATTTTACACTCTCAAACTATTTTTATATTGGTCTATATCTAGATATTTCACTATACAGTTGTTGATATGCTCAAAATCAATACTTTAAAAGTTTTTTTGATTCAATTACATCATTCACAATATTTTATGGGATAAGTAATTAATTCTGAATATTAAAAAAATATCTAGAGTTTTTCATTTTTAGTCGAATTTTCATATAGTTTTTTGCTTAAATGTATGATTTATATTGTAGCAAGTTTATTTCTTTTTGAAACTTCTTTACAAATCCATATGGATAAAATTAAGGGGGAAGATTCAAGGTCTGAATTGTGATCATAGTCTATATGCACATAATCACAAACAATGAAGATTCCAATACTGTATACACACACAAACACATACAAAATAAATTACACTAACAATTTGAGCACTCTATCAACCAAATATAAAATCCTCCCAGCACAAACTGTATTTGTAGATTTGAGTAGGAAATTCAGTGTGTTTTAATTTGGGGTGACACTCTTTAAGAGCTTGTCTATGTAAGCAGCATATCATGCCTTTAGGGAACACAAGCTCTGACAGCTCCAAAGCCCCCACTGAGAGAGATACAAGATAGAGACAAACCACAGCATGAACTGCGTGAATAGCGGAGGGAAGAATCACGCGGGTTGCATGACACCCATTATGAGTTGCTGTTCTTTTAGCTTAAGTGTTTTCTTATCAAGCCTGTCAGCATGAAATTACTTACACACAATTCTAGTGCGGTCTACCACAAAATATCATGCATGTTGTAATACAATAGCACGCTCTAACTACATCTCCATTCAAATTAAAAAATAATGCTTGGGAATCTCATGCAATACATTTTTAAAACTAAAGCCACTTTGTTTTTAGCACACGGTATATTTGTGCTTGTTTGAGAAACTGCAGCTGTTTTACACAGGAAGAACATTCTTGATGCGTGTGTCATTGACACAGGGGACAACTTTCAACAAAACGTGTGTTGTAATGTCTCAAAACATGAAAGTGAATTAAAAATGAAGGCATTCTCTTGAAAAATAAATGCTTAAGTCATTTTTACAGTGCATATAAATTAAAATATTATGCAAGAATGTTTGCATTTGCATGTGTCGAGTTCCTCTTGTTGTGTGGCTTAAATGCAGCTCACCTGGCAGGTTGTTATTGCACTACAGAGCGTAAGAACGCAATTAACACAACACTAACAAAGACAACATATGGCCCCCATCAGCAGCTGCATCTGAGCACAGAAATCAGTGTAAACTCACTGGCCAAACACCACCTAACATGCTGTTATCTGATTGGTTTTAACAGCTGTCTGTTTACAGCTCTTTTGAATTCCCAATGTAAAGGCCACCAGGATCTCACCACACACAGAGTTCATTAACCACACAAACACAAACCAGCTGATGTAAATGTGTGTTTTGTGACAGATGCATCTTCACATCTCAGCTGGTCCAACATTCTTTATAAACAGCCCCTTTATATATGCATTTTACATATTTTTATTTACTGAATAGTATGTGTGTGGAGCTATCTGATCAAATGTAATGTATTTTTAGGTTAAATTTGATTCATATATTTACCAAAGAAATAACAATATAATAAATACAGAAAAGCCATGAAATATTGTGAAAGGAACTGGTTCTTATGGGTCAATTGTGATCCATAAAAACAAAAATAAAAAAGTTGTTTTTATAAAATAAAATGTTTTATTACTGCCTAGATGCATGAAGTTTGTTTACCGACTGCTTCCACTTCACATCAAAACTATATATAAAATAGTAAACATATTAGTAGTAGTCATTGCTGGGTAGTAACTGATTACATGTAATCTGGATTACATAACTAGATTTCAATTATTAAGTACTTGTAATTGCATTATATTATGTTTTAAAATACTCGTAATCAGACTACAGTTAATTTTTATTGATTACGTGATTACGTTATTCTCACAGTGGCAGTAAATTATTCATAATTCATTGATAAATGGTAATTCATTGCTCAATAATAATAAAATTAATACTAATTAATATTAAAATCCACAGTTGATGTCTGATGTCAGCCAATGGTCACATGACATGCAGGTAAGCAAATATTTTTTTTTTCTTTTTTTATTAATTAATTAATAGCTTTTCATTAAACTCACCGACCCCAGTCTGGGAAACCCTTACATAATGTATTATTTAATGAACTTCATGTAGTTGATAAAGAATGGAATATATTTTCTTTCTCTTTGCATTTTTATATCAATATGGTCCAAGATTGTCTCATTCAAAACAATGTAATAAACGAGTTAGGTCAAAAGTAATCTAAAAGTAATCAAAAAGTAGTCAGATGATATCTTAAATGTATAATGTAGGCTAATGGACAACGTTACTACAATTTTTTGTCATGTAATTTAGAATCAGTAACCAACTACAATTTGTAAGTAATCTACCCAGCAGTGGCAGTAGTAATATTATTAGTCAATCGCACAACTGATCATGTGATCATGTCAACATGACGCCGCCCATGAGTTTGCGACCCGCTCCATGCAGAATAAAACCACCTTTTTCTAGAATACTGATGTCTGGAGTTCAAGTAAACATCATTAAACATGCTGTTCATTATGTGTAAAACTTTTTCAATTATCAAAAAATTACTGAGTTCAGCTTTAACAGCATCAGCCTACCGCTTTTTGTTCTAAGTTGACCGGTCTCAGGTTTCTTCATTAGGTGCAAGTTGGATTTCAGAGACATTGTAATAAACATATAAACCCCCCACGCAATTTTTTTTTTTTTTTTTAAAAAAGCTCTTCTCCTTAATGATTGCATGATTCATACAGGCTAACTTACCTCGGCATGACAGCAGACTACAGCCAGGAGGAAAAGCACGGGTAAACATCGAAACATCTGTAACGGGCGTAGCGGGCGGACAGAAGAAAGAGAAGGGATGAAAATACATTACAAACAGAGAAAGCGTTCAAAGCAATACAACACAAGTTGTTTAGACGGTTTAAAAGGTTGTAAATACTGTTCAGGTTTCTCACCATTTTGGTAAGAAAAGCCGATTGAGTGTGCTGTAGGAGGGAAAGCGCGGCGTCTCGGTGCGCTGTAGATGTGGATCTGAGTGAGGATGTGATCGCAGGAAACTCGAGCAGCGCTCAGGAATCTGTTTCTTCCCCCTCCGTGACGTGACGTGGCCCGTGAAAAACTGTGGAGCAGATCCAGATAAAGAGCACACACTCAAATTCACACACTCCCCAGTGAGTGACCGACTTCAACTGCGAGAGCTTTACTTTGAAGAGCCTACCATTTTATATTAGTCCACATTACATGAAAATTAATGATTGGAATTGCTATCGAGGAAGCAAAGCAATATGATATTGTTTTAAGTCAAATAATAGTTAGAAAAGTTGTAAAGCAAATATAAAAGGAGAAAGAGAGGTTAATGTGATACATGTATACTACATGGATAAATAAAGACAGTTTCTGTTCAGTGAAAGACCATAAGTAAATAAATAATTTAGAAACCTTTGTAGACCTATTAAAACTTTTGATAATTAAAATAAGGCCTAGTTGTGTTTGTCATTAATATTTATGACTTTTCAAATGCCTTTAAGTGTAGATTTTATTGTCTTACCATTTTCCCATCATCCCTTTCTATCTTAAAATATAAAAATCATGAAAATCAGTGCATAAATATCATAAACCATTTCAATTATTGTGTGAGAATCATTTATATATGTTTCTATAATGTCTCACAGTTGTTGCAACACTTACACCACACCACTGTTACCACTAATAAAGTTTTATTAAAAGTTGAAGTATGCCTTAATGTTTATGTAACAGTGTTTGAGATGAAATATGAAACGTGATGTGCGCAGAAAACAAAGAAAAATCAATAGATTTCCGCTGTCAGCAGATTATTTTCATTTAAGTTGAGGTGTCTGATCAAAGGCAGTAATCATACATAATGGAGACCCTCATCTAGTGTGTTTTTGTCACCTAATCTACCATGGTGACAATTAATTGAATGCCATTCTGCAATAAAGCATCCTGCAATTTGTTTTCCCACTCTACAAAATGTATAAGCAATGACTCTTGGACTGCTTTTCAGCTGCTGCGCTTCTTAATGAGATGAAAAGACCTTAAATTTGGCAAGACAACCACATTTTCTATTATTTTTGCACACACATACACCACCGTGAGTGTAGACCAATTCATGATCAACTGATTCTTATGAAACAATTCTTTTTAATGAATAAAACACACGCAGTGCAACCAATACAGCATAATGAACAAAACCTCCGAAAAAAAATCTACTGAACAAATTGCTGTTTTTCAGCTAACTCATAGAAATCTAATCTGGACAGGAATGTCTGTGATTGTGGTGTTATTTTTTTACCTTTATCGAATACCATAAACAGCATTGTATTGTGGTGAGTAATAAAATATATTATTTGTTTTATTTTTATTCTGTTTTATTACTTGAAGCATGTTGTCATGGGTTGTAGTATATAAGGCACAAGATGAAGAACTTCAATAAGGAGCAGTTTTAATCCAAAAATAGCAATACACAGAAGCTACAACCACTCAAACAAGATATAAACTCTAGAGGTCATCGAGAAACAGAATTATCAGGAACACAGCCAAACTGAAATAGACCAAACAAAACTAAAACAGAATGAAACCATAACAGTAGCTCCCCACTTCCAGAAGGTGCATCCTCGCACTATAACGAGTTCACCTGAGGAGGGAGGGAGCTTTGTAGAAGGTTGTGGAGCTGGTGATAGGCAGGGAAGAGGAAGAGGCGCTGGAGACAGACACCATGGTGGAGCAGACAAATCAGTAACGGGACTGAGCCGATAAATTGGCGGGACTGAGAAAGAGACGGGGGCTCGTCAGACCAGGGCGACCACAGAGGGAGTGAGGACAATGGGCAAGCTGAAGGGAAGGAGAAGCCATGTTGAGCTTGAGGGGTGGACCCGGAAGTCCGTGGTGGAGGCAGAGTGATGAATGACTGAGGTTGATCCGGGGGGATGAGGGAGCCCGGAGGAGTCCAAGGACTGACGGACCATGGCGGGCATGAGGGAATGCAGAGACAGGGCAGAGCCAATGGGCTGATAGGCCGAAGTGGAGACATGGGCCTGGAGGCCCAAGGTCCAGCCAGGCCAAGCTGGGGAGGGGA
Source organism: Zacco platypus (assembly GCA_038088235.1). Lineage (NCBI taxonomy): Eukaryota > Metazoa > Chordata > Actinopteri > Cypriniformes > Xenocyprididae > Zacco > Zacco platypus. Next base: position 9,484,400 of record CM076081.1, on the reverse strand, counting down.
AGTCTGAGGCGGAACTAAGCGGCAGGGTCAAGGAGCTGGAAAATAACAGTTGTGCTGAGGGATCCAGGGGACTGGACATAACCGGCAGAGGGGATGAGACCAGGCAGTCAGGCAGGAACATAGGACAGGATAGGAGTGGAGTATCCAGATCGTTGGGTGAGACCGACGTAGAAGGCAAAGTCTCGAGGGTGGGGACTCGGGAGGGAACTGGATTCGCACACCACAGATCTATAAGGCAGAGGTCTGCTCCTGGATCTGGGAAGGACTGAGCAGCACACATAGACTTCATGGCTCTGGTGGTAGCCGGTTCCGTTTCATACACTGTGACTAACCTGGGCATGCAAGCCGTGATGGAGAGGCCACTGTTTCAGAGCATCCAACTCAAATACCCCAACAAAAGATAAAAACTGTTAAAAAAAGATCATCATTATTAGAAATTAATCTCATCTCAGTGTATATTGATATTTTGTAATTTCTCTCCATGGAATCTTGTCATTTTTGATGACTTATTGATTGTTTTTGTGTATGTTGTTTGTTTTAATTGTTTAATGTTTTAATTGTGTTAATTTATTAACCACTTTTACACAACTGATCATTGGCCAAAGTGCTGTACAATATGTAAATACATAAAGACAATCACAACCATAAAACCACAACACTAAAACCACAAATAAAATAACAGCCAAATAAACCCTTCAGTTTTAATTCACAAACAATTTCTATACCCCATTAAATGCTAATGTGAGGAGGTATTCCTTAAGCTTGTGTTTAACAACATTGGGTGCCGATCTGAGAGAAAAGGGTAAATCTTTACAAAGTTTAGGAGCTATCGCTAGAAAAGCTCGATATCCACTTCTCCGTTTAGTTCTGGGAAACATCAAAGCTAGCTGGTCAGCTGACCTTAAAGACCGTTTTGGTTAATCAAAAGCAAATAGAATCCATTATAATCACTGACTGTCAGGGTCATCCGCTGGAGTGCCCTTAAACAGCCACTAGAGGGCACTCAACCTCAGACACTCATATACTCACAAACACTCACACTCATACTACATTTCCCATATTTAATATATAATTTCCCAATTAATTATTTAAAAATCATATAATAATATAATGTGATTTTCTGGATTTTTGTGTAAGATTCTGTCACTCACAGTTGAAGAGTACCTATGATAAAAATTACAGACTTCTACATGCTTTGTAAGTGGACAAACCTGCAAAATTGTTTTTGATATACTAAAAAAAGTTTAGACTTAATATAACTTAATATGAACATTAGCAAAACATTTTTAGAACATATTTTTTTTGTGGATCTTTTTAGCTGGATTTTCCACAACTGTTATTGTGCTTAAGCAGCATTAACATTCTTAAATTCTACTTTTGTGCTCCACTGATGACATAAAATGAAATAAATGATCACAATTTTCATTTTGGGTTAACTATCAACCTACAGTAACAATTCATTAGTTGCTTCTCATAGCAACAAGTCTCTGTTGTGGTTAGCCTATGCAGAATTTTGATGAGATGTGGGTTTGGTAAATGGCTAATCAAATTGAAATGATATCCATGTCTATTCCACACAGGGTCACTTTTCTTTTTAAAAAGAAAAAATGAGCTTTGTCGTATCAAATAGTGAGGGTTCGATGTGTCAGTGTATATGCTAATTTGATATTAAGTTTCTAAACAGGTAAAAAATGCCAAAATCAAGCCAATAAACTGCCTTCAAGTAAGTGTATTCGTTGAGCCACATAGATTTATTTGTAAGAATTGGCAATCATGCAGAGCAAATAGTGGCTTACTTAACCCAGACATTGTCCTCCTAATGTCTTTCAGCCAAGAGTGCTTGGTAATCAGAACAGCACATAATTGCCTCTCCACAGCTACTTTTCATCACTGTTTATCTAACAGCATCTGCATAAATTCACTTCATGAGTGAATAACCTGTCACAGATGCATCTGCTATTCAATCTCCTGCACTACACCTTTAACACCATCTAGTCAGATATTCAGAAACAAGGTCGTGGTGATGACGCCTTTTCTTCCTGTATGAATCCTTTATCTTCCTCTATCACACATCTACCCATGCAGCAGACACAAAGACATGATGGGATGAAAGGAAGCGGTATGTCCATAGAGAGCAAAGAGGGGTGTGGTAATGCACAGTAAAGGCCCATTTACACTAATTGCATATAAACATTGTCATAAAAGGGTCCTTTGTCTATAGTGTTAAAATATTTTTTTTTAAATGATCTTGTTCATTGAAAATTAAATAGTTTACAATTGGTCCGAATCAATTAAAGTTAGTAGCAGAAATCACCTATTCAGCGATTCATTGCTCACGTTAAGCGGTTTGAAATTAGGGGTGTGCCATACTGTATATGTCGTCTACGTTGATATATAAAATTAATAAAACACTTCATTAAACAAGATAATGTAGGCATTGACGGACAATTTTAGACAAAATATTGTCTGTTTCACCAACAAAAAGGACGGAGGAAACGAGGAAGCATTTATTTGAGTATGTAGAAGCACTGTAATGAGGGTGAGGCTGAAGCCGTGTTAGAATCCATTTGCAGAAGTTTAATAATAAAACAGTTCTGGCAATACTTCGCAAGGTCTGTTTGGTGGCCATTTAAGCATGGGGTGCTTCTAATGCCACGCCAGCAGAAGGAGCCCTCGCCCAAATATTAACTGATACCGCTCCCTCTGCTTCTATGAAACAATCATAGAAGCAGAGGGAGTGGTATGAGTCAATATTTGGGCGAGGGCTCCTTCTGCTGGCGTGGCATTACAAACATCCCATTCATAAAGACCACAATTAAAATATCCAAAAACCACTAGAAAAGAGTTACATATTTTGTTTACTTGTGTACTTACATTATCCCAAATGTTTCCAAGAATGTTTAAATCCAGAGAAATTAGCAATTTTAATCAGGACATGGACCGCGTCTGTGCGTCGCCTATCAATGACATCATACCCACGTTACCCTCGATTTCCTGTTTTATTTTGTAGAAAACATGGAAACTCCAAAGACATTTTTAATATGTTATGTGTTTTATTAGACAGGTGAGCAACTGTTTGGATACATTCATCGATAGAAAACTAATCAATGTTATATAACACAACACAGTAAGTCTTAATGTTTAAATCTCGTTTTCTTGATTTACAGCGAGTACCATGTTTTACCATGCCTAAAATAGATATAGCTTACTGCAGTGTTCAACAAGTGTCTCATAGTAGCCGCCAAGTGAATGTGCAGAGTAGCATTATAACAACTTTCAACACGCAAATGTATCTAATATGATAAAACAGCGTTGCTTTACCCCATATATGCTTGACTGGGATAAGTGGAAGCGGCGACTCTAGCGTAATAAATTACTCTCGAGCCGTATTATGTGTCGTCTCTCATTAGTAATTGCACCAGAGGCCTCGTTCTACTCTGATGGTTTTTTAAGACTTCTGGGAAGAGGAATATATTGCTTTAGGCTGTGAATCTGGGAAACTTGTCTTTAATTCTCATTCTAATGAAATTTAAAATGTCCTGGAAATGTGCTTGAAAATGATCTTTGAAAAAGAGTGAGAACACTGTTCATATCTTTAATCATGAATCTGTTGACACATGACACTGTGGAAACATCTTTGTTATATATTTGATTTGAGCATCCTTTAAAATAATTTGCTTTGGCTGTTGGCCTTCATTAAGAAACAAACTTACAGAATAATTAAAGCCATGGTCACTGGTGTGGTCCTCAAGGGTGAGATCATCCTGGGTGAGGAGGAGGAGGCAAACGGCTGGCAGATCCCCATATCTTCTCTAGGTCCAGTATTCTGTCACATGCAGGTGAAGGAGGATGAAGGAGCAGGGAGAGGTAGATCTTAATATCAGCCATTTAACTTTTAACAAAAACAAGAAGGAAATCCAACATGAAAACAGTCCACCGGAGAAAAACAATTCAACAGCTTTACCAAAGCAAAGATAATATTGGACCAAGAACAGAACGAAACTTAAGGCTTAAATACACAGGAGAAGATAAGGAAGGGCAGGAAAACATGATCTGTAACCAAGGTAAAAAATGAGTTGTCACAAACCTATAGGGAACAAAGGAAACAGGAACAGAAACACAGGAAACAAGGACAAGCAAACTAAGCGTCATGAATACAAACATAAACGTGACAGGTCCTTAAAGTCCCCTTGAAGTTAATAATCAATAATCCCTTAAAACTCATCTTTGATCACCAAAATGACATATTTGAATGTTTAAATTCTTTCTCTTAAAGCTAAAAATGACACCTTAATATACTTTTCTATAAAAGTGTGCAAGTCAAAGACGATTGTTGCAGAAAATAAAAATAAAAAATATTAACAAAAGGTTTTAAAAGCTGAGAAAAATACTTGGCCTAAAAGTTGTTCAGTCCTTTAAGGTGAACGATCCTTCCTTGCTGACATTATAATGAAGCTAATCAACAACAGGTGGGTATTCCAGAAATCAAGGCTAACATATACCCCAAACTCTCGATTGATTAACCCAAACCTTGCTTACTCGAGGTATGCTGGTTCCAAAAACGTATCAGGGAGTAAGTTCAGCCAACCCAGGGGTTGGGTTCAGGTCTGGAGACTGGCTAGGCCACTCCAGGACCTTGAGATGCTTCTTATGGAACCACTCCTTAGTTGCCCTAGCTGTGTGTTTCGGGTCGTTGTCATGCTGGAAGACCCAGCCTCGACCCATCTTCAATGCTCTTACTGAGGGAAGGATGTTGTTGGCCAAGATTTCGGATACATGGCCCCATCCATCCTCCCCTCAATACGGTGCAGTCGTCCTGTCCCCTTTGCAGAAAAGCATCCGCAAAGAGTGATGTTTCCACCTCCATGCTTCACGGTTGGGATGGTGCTCTTGGGGTTGTACTCATCCTTCTTCTTCCTGCAAACATGGCGAGTGGAGTTTAGACCAAAAAGCTCTATTTTTGTCTCATCAGACCACATGACCTTCTCCCATTCCTGCTCTGGATCATCCAGAGGGTCATTGGCAAACTTCAGACGGGCCTGGACATGCGCTGGCTTGAGCAGGGGGACCTTGCGTGTGCTGCAGGATTTTAATCCGTGAGGGCGTAGTGTGTTACTAATGGTTTTCTTTGAGACTGTGGTCCCAGCTCTCTTCAGGTCATTGACCAGGTCCTGCCGTGTAGTTCTGGGCTGATCCCTCACCTTCCTCATGATCATTGATGCCTCACGAGGTGAGATCTTGCATGGTGCCCCAGACCGAGGGAGATTGACCGTCATCTTGAACTTCTTCCATTTTCTAATAATTGTGCCAAAAGTTGTAGCCTTCTCACCAAGCTGCTTGCCTATTGTCCTGTAGCCCATCCCAGCCTTGTGCAGGTCAACAATTTCATCCCTGATGTCCTTACACAGCTCTCTGGTCTTGGCCATTGTGGAGAGGTTGGAGTCTGTTTGAGTGAATGAGTGGACAGGTGTCTTTTATACAGGTAATGAGTGGAGAACAGGAGGGCTTCTTAAAGAAAAACTAACAGGTCTGTGAGAGACAGAATTCTTACTGGTTGGTAGGTGATCAAATACTTATGTCATGCAATAAAATGAAAATTAATTATTTAAAAATCATACAATGTGATTTTCTGGATTTTTGTTTTAGATTCCATCACTCACAGTTGAAGAGTACCTATGATAAAAATTACAGACTTCTACATGCTTTGTAAGTGGGCAAACCTGCAAAATCAGCAGTGTAGTGTATCAAATACTTGTTCTCCCCACTGTACTTGGGGCATACCACCACCTATTTTTTCAATCTTTTTATTGAATAAGTAATCTTTATTCACTGAGAATAAGAGTTATATTGTTTGTTTGATGTTAAATATTTATCAATCAATAAGTCAATATTTAGATATCATATATGTATGTTATTTTAGAAATTACAGTATAGAAAATGTCCTGTTATAAAAAGGAAAAAAGCAGATCCATGTGTGAGATTACAATAATTTTTTTTTGTTCAGAGAGCAAGTTGCTGTGGCTTCTTACATACCCTAAAAGTTACCTCCATTTTTGGAACCGAAAATTTAGGTTACCAGCTTACTTACTCTTACACATACCTGGGTCTGTCACATAACCTGCTTTCTGGAATACCCCCCGGAACTCTTGCTTGATCATCTCATATCTTCATTGGCATGTCTAGTTTTGGTTTTGTTCATGTTTCATGTTTTCAGTAGTATTATTTGTTTTTGCCATGTGCTCCCCTGTTCATGTGTTTTACTTTCTATTGGTTCATTGGTTTATTGCTCACAGGTGTTCCTTGTTTGTTCGTTAGTCCCTGTGTATTTAAGCCCTCATGTTTGCCATGTCTCTTGTCTAGTGTTGTCCCTGTACCACTGTGGGTAAAGTTTATGTTCTTGTTAATGTTTTGCCATGTAGCTATGCGAAGCCATGTGATGTCACATCTTTGTTTGATGTTGGTTTTATGTTAAAAGAAATAAACTGCATTTGGGTTCTAAAACTTGCCTACAGTGAACTGTTACATTCATGCAGATGCTCATGTTTATTGCAATCTGTGCAAAAGTCAGCAGAGAATGTGAACTCATGATGGTTTCAGAGATGCAATACCTCCCCTTTGTGGTTGATGTGTGAAGAGGAATTTAGTGGTTCATTATGATTTTGCTTAGTTTTTATCCTCAGTGAAACCAGGAGCTCAAGTGTAAAGATGTCATCAGATACTGCATACATTTTTTTTTAGTATCTAAAAAAGTCCTTGACACGTTGCCATTGTTCATTTTGTGATGCTGGTCTGGATAGTTGTGCATAAAATCTGAATAAAGACATTATTCATTTCCTTTCCCTTCACCTCATGAGTCAGTCAAATCTTACTAAAATGGTGTTTGTCACAATATGAAAATTAATATTTAAATTTAGCTGGTCATCATCACAATAAATTACCCATCTGACTGTGCTAATGTACACATGCTACTTACCAATTAATATGGCAATGTGAAACAGTTTAAATTAGTTCATTATGTAATTGTTTAGATTAAAGTTTGTAGAGCTTTCAGACTGTGAACTGTTTTTGTTTATTTGCAATGAATGTGAAGTATTTTTGGTCACGAGAATCAGCTTTGTGTGGTTAGTTATTCCGGCCACACAAACAAGCTTCCTGTTTTACTGAAACATGACTGCAACACTATAGAAAACAAGCTAATGTTATACCTTTACATACTGCAAGTTTTAGTTTCATTTTATGAAATTTTAGTTTTAGTTATTTTTCATTTTAGTTTCATTTGTTTGAAATTTAATTTCAGATTTATTTTAAATTTATTTTCAGAATTTATTTGAGGACACATAATTGTAATAATAATATTGGTCTACGGGGGGGCGCTAGAGAACACCACATGGAGTAAACGTAAACTTAGGGAGCTCCCTCAATAGGCCTCTATAAACTTGTATTTTCTGACTATTTTCACAATGAAAGTTTGCTCAACAATATCTAACAGTGAGACGAAGAAGGTTAAACCCAAGAAAGGTGATTCACCAACCTGTGCAGGTGAACAACTGGCCGAGAATGCGTTGTCTAATGAACATGAGACTGATTGTGATTGCGGCACGGCCCCAGACTCAACAGATATCCTCTCCGCTATTCAAACTATGAATAACAGTATGAACGACAGATTTAACTCGTTGGAAGCAACTATCTCAACCCGCATTTCTGCACTGGAGGCCTCCAATCAGGAAATCCTAGCAGCTAATAAGGCCCTATGTGCTAAAGTGGATGACCTCGAGGGCGGTTCCCGGCGACAGAACATTAAAATTGTCGGCCTACCCGAGAACGTGGAGTCCGGTCGCCCAACGGAGTTTGTGGAAAAACTCTTCCCGACCCTTCTGTGAGCCGAGAACTTTCCTGGGGGGATTAAGATCGACCGCGCACATGGCACCAGGCCATTGCCATCAAAAGGAGGGCGTCCCCGAATTCTGATCGCGAGGATAGGTCACTATCCGGTCAAGGAGCCGATCCTTCGGCTTGCGCAGCAACACTTGCCTCTAAAATATGAAGAGGTTGCAGCCTTTAGCCTCCTTGTTGGAGCGTCCGACTCCCATGCCGGAAGACCCGGGTTCGAGGCCCACTCGGAGCCGGTCGAGTAGCACCCGGGTGAAAGGGTTACATATCTAACAGAGAAGGGGAAAAGAAAAGCAGCTTAAAGAAATAATACCATAATCATGATGCTGATGCTATGGTGTTAACATATTGCTATTGCTTTTATCCAAAGCAACTTACAAGTGAGGCAATTAGGGGTTAGGTGTCTTGCTCAAGGGCACTTTAGCCATGGTATCAAAGGTGGAGAGAGTGCTGTTTATTCACAATCCCTACTTTCAATTCCTGCTGATGTGAGAATCGAAACAGCCTTCAGGTTAAAAGCCCGACTCCCTCACCATTAGGCCACGACTACCCCTACTAAACTCATTGTCTTTTATAAAAACTCAGTAAAGTGAAATAGCAATAGTATGTTGTACCGTGAAATGCTGAATGTAATTCACATCCATGTCCTTTATCTGATGTCTATGTGGTTCTTAGAAAGTTTTCATTTGATAAACTTCACAAAGTTTCATCTGAGAATTTAAAGAAAACTATTATGACCTTATGCAAACTATTTTATTGTTTGTTTTCGGGCTTTATTAGAATAGGTTTTCATGCCTAAATGTTCAAAACACATTATTTTTTCGCAATGTGCTCTGATTGGTCAGCTGGATCAGTGTGTTGTGATTGGTCAGCCTCTTTGAGCATTTTTCAGAAATGTCACACCATTTACCATAACTGCATTAGTAAAAACCCAGCTGCGTCTGAAATTCATACTGAATTGGAATGAATTGGAGTGGACTTTGTGCTTTGTAACTTTGCAGACCTTTTTAATGCTCAAACAGCAACAGTACACACAAAAGAAAGTTGAAAATGTAAAAAAATCATAATAGGTCCTTCTCTTTAAAAAAGTGAAAAGATATGTTTAAAAAAGGTTAAGAAAACATCTGTAGATTGAAGGTGTGTGCTAAGTTTAATGAGTGTAGCTTAAAAGCTAGAAAGCACTACAGTCAGAATCAGATTTGGAATTTCTATAGGTGGTACAATGCTATACCTTACAAGTCAGTACAAGATTTTTGTTTGACACTCATGATTCATCTAAAAATTCCTAAAAGTGGCGAGGTCTCGTGTCCACACCTAAAATTAGGACGATTAAGCTGTTTTCACATGTTGGGTATGTTATTAATTCTAAACTTGAGATCCAGCGTGCTACAGAGTTCAACTCCAACTTGCCAACACACCTGCCTGGAAGCTTTTATTAAACCTAAAGACCTTGATTAGTTGTTTCTGGGGCCAGATTTACAAAAATCTTCTAAGAAAGAAAATTCTTAAGATAAATTCTAAGAAGTTCGAAAGAATGTAATTCTTGAAAAATATTTCATTCTTGTATTCTATAGTAAGTCAATTGGGTCCATCAACTGTTTGGTTATCAACATTCGTCAAAATATCTTCTTTTGTCATCCAAGTTGGAACAACTTCAGGGTGAGTAAATGATGACAGAATTTCCATTTTTGGGTGAACTATCCCTTTAAGAACAATCTTAAGAAAAAAGATAAGAACATTCTTAAGAAAAGTTTTTGGGAATACAAAATCTTCTTATCTCTTTTCTTATGTTAGAAAATAAGAAGAAAATAGCTGTCTTATTCTTAAGAATGTTTCTGGCCATGGTGTGTTTAATTAGAGTTCTAAACTCTGCAGGACAGTGGCCCTCCTGGAGCAGGATTACACACAGATTTAGAGGGTGTGTAAAGGAGGGCGTTTCAGTGAAAACCTGAATTCCTGAACCTGATTTAGTACCTAGAATAGCCGAGCTGTTTGCAAGCAGAGAGGGAAAGGTCAGAGTCCCAGTTCTCGGCACAAACAGTTCTCCAGACTCCATTAGTGAGCACCTGTAGCACAGAGCTCTTTCCACTCAGACGCACTGCACAGACAGACAGACACATGACATATGAACAGCAACATTCAATAACAGTACTGAATATTAATATAAGTGTGCTGGCGCTCACCGCAGCTGAGCTCATCTTCTCCGTGTTCACAGTCAAAATGTCCATCGCACTGTGCCGACATGCTAATACACCCAGAGGAGCCACATCGAAACTTCCCTGCACAGCTCATGCCAACTAAAGCGGTGGAAATATGAAGATGATTCATAATTATAATAAGCCTAATTATAATATCCACTAATTGTAGGATAATTGGTAATTATAGGCCTCTGAAGTTATAACAATTTATTTTTCATTGAAACAACAGTGACACTAAAAGTAAATAATTCATCATTTCATTGCTCAGTGTAACCCAGACTAATCTGTTATAATATATTAACATAAATTTAGGATGTTTACAAAAGAAAGAAAATGAAGATTTGTGATATTGGCAAATACTTTTCATAAAATAAATTGTGACAAAAATAATTTTGTAATATTTAAACAAGTTATTGGTTAGCCAATCAGAATTCTGTTGATGGGGACCGCCCAATTTGTTGGCAGAGCAGATTGCGCAAGACCTGAGAAAGAAGAAGACATGTTTCTGTATTTGGTTGCATTGTGAGTATTTGAAACATGTTTCTGCATTTGGTTGCATTGTGAGTATTTCCAGAGCATTTCTGTGGTTGCATTGTTGTGAGTATTTGCAGTGCATTTCTGCATTTGGTTGAAATATGAGTATTTGAAGCATGTTTCTGTATTTGGTTGCATTGTGAGTATTTGAAACAATGTTTCTGTATTTGGTTACATTGTTATGAGTATTTACAGGGCATTGTGAGTATTTGAAACATGTTTCTGTATTTGGTTACATTGTTATGAGTATTTACAGGGCATTGTGAGTATTTGAAACATGTTTCTGTATTTGGTTGCATTGTGAGTATTTGAAACATGTTTCTGCATTTGGTTGCATTGTGAGTATTTCCAGAGCATTTCTGTGGTTGCATTGTTGTGAGTATTTGAAACATGTGTCTGTATTTGGTTGCATTGTGAGTATTTGAAGCATGTTTCTGTATTTGGTTGCATTGTGAGTATTTGAAGCATGTTTCTGTATTTAGTTGCATTGTGAGTATTTGAAACATGTTTCTGTATTTAGTTGCATTGTGAGTATTTCCAGAGCATTTCTGTGGTTGCATTGTTGTGAGTATTTGCAGTACATTTCTGCATTTGGTTGAAATATGAGTATTTGAAGCATGTTTCTGTATTTGGTTTCATTGTTATGAGTATTTGAAGCATGTTTCTGTATTTAGTTGCATTGTGAGTATTTGAAACATGTTTCTGTATTTGGTTGCATTGTGAGTATTTGAAACATGTTTCTGTATTTGGTTGCATTGTGAGTATTTGAAACATGTTTCTGTATTTGGTTGCATTGTGAGTATTTGAAACATGTTTCTGCATTTGGTTGCATTGTGAGTATTTCCAGAGCATTTCTGTGGTTGCATTGTTGTGAGTATTTGAAACATGTGTCTGTATTTGGTTGCATTGTGAGTATTTGAAGCATGTTTCTGTATTTGGTTGCATTCTGAGTATTTGAAGCATGTTTCTGTATTTAGTTGCATTGTGAGTATTTGAAACATGTTTCTGTATTTAGTTGCATTGTGAGTATTTCCAGAGCATTTCTGTGGTTGCATTGTTGTGAGTATTTGCAGTACATTTCTGCATTTGGTTGAAATATGAGTATTTGAAGCATGTTTCTGTATTTGGTTACATTGTTATGAGTATTTACAGGGCATTGTGAGTATTTGAAGCACATTTCTGTACGTGGTTGTGTTGTGAGTATTTGCAGCACGTGCTGTCAAAATGATGAAGATGTTTTCTTAATTTGCTTGTGTTTTTTTCAGTTGCAGCACATTGAGGTCTCTCGCCCACTGTAGGTTATCACTGTAATGCTGCTTTGAAACAATCTGTATTGTATAAAGCGCTATATAAATAATGGTAACTTAACTTGACTTCAATATTGAATAATGTATCCAAATTTAATAAATATCGTCAATTTGAGTGTTGGGCTGCTGGTGTCTGTTAGGATACAAAAGAGTACTGTGGCAGTACCATTGTGTTGTGATCTATACTATGGTAACCTAAAATTCAAAATCCATGAACCATGATGTTTTACATGGTATTCTGGTTTCTGTCCTAAACAACATGGTATTACTTTTTGGTACTTCTGCAGAATGTGACATGTATAATTTGAAGTGTAAAGAGTGTGAGTGAGTCTATTTTTGGAAACACAATAAAAAAGTGCAACATGTTCCTGGATCAACATATTTTGTTGATCCTGGAACAACTGAAAATGTAGACCTAAGCATATCCCCAAATCCTTAACCTAACCCTAACCATAAGCTATCCCTAAAATCAGAGGGAAATGATAAGTGAATAACATGAATGTAGAAGCACCTAACACCTGGTTGCAAACCTAAACTTGACATAAACTGTAAACTTGTCCCTCAAATCTGATTGGAATTTTGATCCAGGAACATGTTGCACTTGGTGAAATCACATTCACCAGTGTGACGAAGTCCCCTAGGGGTCCCTAACGCTGACTTTGTGGGTTTTTCTAAATGTGTGTGTGTGTGTGTGTGTGTTTTGTACTACTCTGCATCTAGCATTTTTAAATGCGGAAATTATGTATGAATGGACTATTTCGTTGTTTGGTGTGCTTTTAAGATTTCAGATTCGTCATTTGCAAAATGAATCATTCTGACCTCTCAAACCACCATTGACAGATTCAAAGTAACCAAATTGATCAATTGATCTTGTGTATCACAAACTCACAAAAAAGAGATAAATAAATGCTAATATAAGTATAAACTGCAACTACGTAGGGTAATCAAAGGAGATATTGTTTAATGTATCCCTCACAAAAAACGTACAGATTCATAGATTTATCAAAAGATTGCTATTCACAAACTATTTGCAACCTTTTTTGTGTGTTATTAGCAAACAAAAAGAGAAATATATATATTTTCAAACTTGAGTAAAGTAGAAATTTACAAAATCTGTACTTAAGTATGTAAGTAAGTACACATACTTTGTTACAATACACCACTGGATGTGTTGAGTTCATTCTGAAGACAATGAAGACTCACCGCCCAGTCCAATCCCAAGCACAATACTGAGGGAGAGCAGGACACAAGCCCCGATCAATATCTCCATCCTGCGTGCAAACAGGCTGCCACGGAATGTTTTCTCCTCTGCTAGATTGTTACCAGCAGCATGAGATGATAATTAACATGAAAGAGATTCATATTTATTAATTTAGCAGACAATTTATCTGAAGCAATAATACATTTTATGGGTATGTACTTTTCATATATGTTTTGGATGGCTGAAATGGTTTTTGAAGAGTTTAGATCAATAATTCCAATACTGAATTTATTTAAGCTGGACAATGGCACCATTTAATTTAAGAGCAGCACAGCCAAACATCATTTGCCAATTATTAATGTAAAGCTGCTTTGACACAATTTGCATTGTAAAAAGCGCTATATAAATAAAGTTGACTTGACAAATGGCATTTTTGGACGATAATGTAAAATTCAGTATAAATAAAATTATAAGCTACATAGCCATAAACTGTGCAGATTGAGCTTGGTTTTAAATAAATCAATACCAAGAAGTAGGAACTCAGTAGGCATTTTGATGATTTGACCATTATAGATGATGTACATCTGTACCTGTAACAAAAGGCTGGACTTTGGTAACTGGCATTGAAAGGCTGGGCTGGGCTGAGGGGGTTTCAGTTAGAGGGTCTTTGGAAGTGACTTCAAAAGTGGGTTTGACAGTGCTGTCATCTGGTGCAGGACTGGCACTTGAACTGTCCAGGGGACTGACCTTCAGCAGGGCCGGGGGATCCAAAGCAGGAATGTCTTCCTCGGTTACAGAGACCACCTCTATTTTCTCGGGATATATCTGATCTGCTCCCTGTGTGGAAACATGAAGAGCTCAAAAGTGATCCAGCATCCCTACATCTGTGTGCTGTATTCCTTAAATATTAATTTTTACAGATTTCACCAACTTTATTTAACAAACCACAGGTATTTTATTATTATTTATTTTTATGTTAAATCAGAGTTTACTTTTATATTTTCAATTATAGTAAAGTGTCCATTGGATGTAAACTTCAGAAATAGTACATAAAGGTACGTTTGCCTGCTGTTATATGAATATTATGAATTCATACATACTACTAATTTCACATACTGCTTTTCACCTACTACATTTACACGGGGTTGGTGTCTGAGGCAAATTCTTGCCTCAGAGTAAAAAGAAAATTCAACATTTTTTAAAGTAATCAATAAAGTTTCAAGAAAAGAAATATTATTGACAAAATGTTTCCAAAAATACTGTGTTAGGTAAAAATTCCATAGGAAATGTATTCAGATTAATTTGACCTCCTTTATGCATTCTTGGGTTAGTGATACAACTACATGTCAACTAACTCTCATTAGACAGTCTGCTTAATATCTGCTAACACTTTATTTTGATGGTCCCTCAACAGACTTTCTACTGACTACAAGTAATTCTACAGCTAAATGTCAACTTATTCTACTAACCTGAACCCCAACAGTAACAGTCTACTGATACTCTAAAAACAGTTAGTTACCTGTTGCAGAGTTACTAATAGTTAGTAAAAAAAACATTTTTGAAGTTGTAACTGAAGATTATTAGAGTATGTTTTACAAGAAAATACGAATTAAGTCTTTCTTCTCTCAAAACTGTTCACAATTAATGTGTTAGTTACTGTTTCTCTGCAATCATTTGTGAAATTTACTAGCAATTTCTACGTGAAAATTTCACCATTTCTCTCCATGTATATGGCCAATAAAATGAATAAAGCCTCAGCAGCACATGTAAACATAAACGAGTTGCTCTGTGGTCTTACCTGACCATCTGTTTGTGTGCTGTCTTTACAGGGAATAGATTCTCCATTTCCATCAGCCTCAACATCTACACCTGCAGTAGACTCCAATTCCTCTGGATCAGCCATGACTTACTTCAAACACTCATATTAACAGCTCTCAAACAGTTGATTTTAGATTTGACTGGTGAAAGACATAACAGAAGAAGCAAATTATAATAATATAGTAATAAGCACGTTATAATATGATATGATCATACTATGATACTGGACAGAACACTCAAGACACAAAAACGCGCCCAATTTACCCAACAGAGTTATGAAGTCCATGTTGTCTGATTAGCTTGAAACTTTGTCTTTCCATTGATCTGTGTTTTTGGTTCACTTCTTGTCTTCTTACCTCCCTCAATAACACAGTGACACAGACTCTTAGTGGTAGAGAGGGACATCTGATCGGTGGAGTGCTGAGAGGTTGTGTCGCTGTGAGAGGAGATCGGATGACCCAGCATCCCAGCTCAGCTTACAGAGAGGCCTGTGGCCCTGATCAAATGCAGGAGGATGATGGAGGGGCTTTAAAAATGGAAAAAATACTATTGGAAATTGGTACACTGTAATTTAATTGTTACCATCGTTGTGTTTAGCATGCTGAATGTTGAAGTCTTTGTGACTCAAGTATAGTCAATTACACAATATTGTCACAAATTGATGATTGATAATCAACCCACTTAAGTTTCCAACTGTTTGTGCGTTTATAAGTGCTACCGTTAACTTTTAAATGATCATTAACTGGCATAAATTAAGATGGTCGTGTTATTCATATATATATATAATTATATATATGGATTGTGAAATTCAGTTGCATACAAATATATGAACTGTGATTTCAATACAATACAATAATATAAATGAAGTGCCCAAGCAAAGGAAACACCATCCACCAAAATGGTGAGTTAAAAAAACCCAAAAAGCATTTGAACAAATGTTTGCATTTTATTTTCCAAAATTAGTATTTGCTAGTGGGAGGGCAGTTTCTAACTTAACTTAAATAATAAGTTGGCAGAAGTTTTTTAGGATTTTTTAGAACTTGCAAAACCTTGTTCACAAAACTAAACTTTTTAAGTTTATGGAAAGAAACTTGGTTTAGGTTGAATAAATGTATTAAACATAGTTAAACTGACTTTTACATAGATTTTTGCTGAGCCAACACAACAAAACCAGTAATTTCAACCTTTTTCAAGTTGGGTTTACCAAACCAAGAAGTGTGCTTTTAAACTTGCATGTGTGTGTCCAGTCAACAATTTAAATTAAGTTGATCAGACAATTTTTGAACCAACTTATTTCCACTTGTTAAGTCAACTTTTTTTAGTTTTATTGTCCAGTTAACTAATAGATGATAGTTATTACAACTTTTTGCAAGTTGGATTTTTTTACAGTGTAGAAAACATAGACTTTATAATGAAATGAATGATGAAATGGAAATCTACATGAATGTGATATTAAGACTTCAGGGCGATTTGGTCAAGACAAGGATCAGGATAAGCACAGGTTGGGACTAGGAGTGAACAAAACATGTTATTAGTTTGGGTTTATTTTCAGCCTTGGGTTAAATCTCGCTTACTGCATTTCCATAATACACTGCAAACCTGAGCACAATGCTGATAAAAGAAACAAAGACAAACTCATGTAACGACTGGACCGAATTGTAAAGGTTAATCTTCACAACCCCTCACCAATGTTTGGCTTCCCGACCGAGAACTGTCAACTCAAACACTCCAAAGACACTTGGGACATTGATTGTTTTTAATGCAAGAATCAGACATAGAAATGGGAATCCTTTTCACAAATTTATTGACAAATTTGCTTAAATGAATGAACATGAATTCCCCCTGTACATTTTGTGTATTATTGCTGTGTATATTGTTATTTTGTATTTGGTACAGTGTTATGCATGCCTGATGATAGAGATACTAGATAATGTAGCCCATCTAGGTGGTGACTCAAATCAAAATACTCGTCGTTTAATGACTCACACTTTATATTACAGTTTTTCTCAGTCGCTTTGGTGCATTTCTCACATCACTCTTTACATTTGCACAACAGTTAATGCAGTTCTCAAAACAATTAGTACAAACTGCAAAACCTAGTTGATAACCTGCAAAAGCGTGTCACTTGCTCAAAATGGATAGCTCATTCCTCAAAAGCAAGTATTCATATCAATGAAAGTGTCAGTGTCATCAAAATGAAAAGTCCTGACACCATTGTTTATGAACAAGATTGTTACGGGTGAGGCTCTCTCTCCTCATCCTCCGGATCAACAGAGGGAGCTCTCACCAGAGTATTAACTGTTTCGGACTTCATTTCCCATGAACCCTCATACCTGGGACTGACTGCTCTTACACCTGATATGCATATACACACACTATAAAGACAGACCACATACACCCTCTCACCGCGAAGTCTCGATTGGCTACCCAGCTATCATTACTGAGCGTTATTATCTTGTGGATTACTATTCTGTCACGACCTGGACTGCTTCTACCGTTATTGAACCTTTGCTGCCTATCCTGACCCTTGCCTGTTCTCTGGACTATTGCTTGTTTGCTGCCTAACCGGACTCCTGCTTGTCTACTGGATTTTGACCGTTCTGCTGCCTGTCTCGAACCTTAGCCTGTCCCTGTTATTGATTCTGCCTCGCCTCTACTGTTGTATCTGCCGTGTATCGACCCTGCCTTGTCTGACTTTGTTTCTACTAATAAACTGCAAATGGATCTCGAATCCGATGACTCTGCTTCATTACAAAGATAGTCAAATGACTTTGTCATGTTTTCATTATGACAGTTTACTCTGTAAATGTTTTCCAATACAAAAAAGTCACATCTTGGTGACACTACCTGAAAATGCTCAAGACAGCACTATATACTATTTGAACAGCCATTTGAAAAATACAGTAAAGTTGACATAACTGAGTATGAGAAAAATGTTTCACATTTTTACTGCATATGCTCTTTGCAGTTCCTCATTTGCATATGAAGTCATAACATTTCAGAAAACTAACACAATTGCAACTTGGTTGTATGGTGATATCTATTAATATATTTCTCTGTTCACCTGTGGTGTCTTGCCTTCGTGAATTTACAAAGAGAATTACTGATATCTAATGTGCTTTAGGATTTGCGTTTCCCCGAATACTAAAAAGGTGTTTTGATTAAAGAAGTCGGTACAGATGTGATCTTACCTTTCTCTCTCCTCTTTGCATCCCTCATTGAGAGCAGCCACATGTGTCTCAAGTGGCCTGCTTCTTCATCTGTGCAGTTACAGCTTACACAAAATGACAATGTAACTGACATAAAGCATAAAATTATCCAGTGGAAATCCATGACAAAGGCATCAGGCCCACAAAAACCCATACGGCCTCCTGGTGAAGCTCTTTGACATGTAATCTGCTTTTGAGCACAGTGGCACCTGCGGTAGCCTCTCTGAGGCCCATTTCCTTCCTGAAATCACCAGTGCTGTGACTGACTGCTGATATATCCGATGTGAAGCTAGATGAACATTGTGTCCTCCACTCAGTGTAAACATACTTCACTACACAAGGTCAGTGTGCCTCCACTCATCCTATCTCCATCCTTTACACATATATCTTCGGCTCTGATACCTTCACTAAATGAACACACAAAATGAACAAACCCACGCAGATACGCTTTTGTACATGTGGACATGACTGCATAAGAACATCTTCTGAATTATCAATAAAGTGATATCTCCTCATTCATGCATTCTCATCTCACATTGTGATGTTGTAGGATGACACAGGCATGAATTGTTTGAGGGCTCTCGAGGAGTGAGGCCTTAATTTGGTTCCTTTTAAGTTATTGATTTCTTTCACTTTAACTTTATTGATTTGACCTCAAAGCAGTGATAAACTCTATTTTTGTTCACTTAAAACTAATAATGCACTATTGTTAATGTAACGTAAAAATACCTGCTATATGGTATTAACGTCACTGTTCAGCAAAGATCAACGTAGAGAAAATCAATGCATCTCTAGTGAACAAGGACGAGCTACGGAATAAAAATTAAAAAAGATATTTGCAACCTTTTTTCTCAGAATTCGTACTTATCTCAGGAATGCAAGTTTATATCTCGCAAAACGTAGAAGTTGATCTCTCATAATTCTGACTTTTTTCTCCGAATTGATAGATTATATCTTGCAATTCTGAATTCATATCTTAGCTTTTTTTTCTCAGAATTGTGAGATATAAGCTTGAAATTGCAAGAAAAAGTCATAATTCTTAGATAAAGTCACAATTACATTTTATTATTATTATTTTTTTCTGCGGCAGAAACAAGCTTCTATACAATCATATATTAACTACATACTTCATGAGTTGTTGTTATAATTATTCAATGAAACACATTCATGCGGGTCCAGGACTAATAATGTAAATGTTTTAACTGTATGGATGGACTGATATATCATTTAAGACAAAGGAATTAAACAGCAACATTGATTTAGGAGTGTTTCCTGTGTGTGAATATGGAATGTCTTTGTCCACTGGATTGTGGGATTAATGTGTGATAATGTTTCCAATGAGACAAGATAAAAGTGGGTGATGATAAGGGGGTCGGTCTCTTTGTTTATGAATCGGAGGCCTCGGACAGCACGGTCTGACAAAAAATCCCCAAAAAACTGTGAATTCCAGAAAGAACTGAACAGCTCTGTTCAGTGACTTTGAGTAATATCTTGTAATTGGCAGAAAATAATTAGCTTATTAACTAATAGTGAAGCTTATGAGGAAAAGTGTTTTTATTTTCAAATGTGACGTATTTTAACACGGATACAAATTTACAAAAGAGATTGTTTTTACTTTATTTGAACTGTAAGAAGGCTAAAAGTAAAAGTGTGTCGATTCTTACATTCCTCATGCAACCCTGCTCAAATAACACTGACCTAATAACAACGGCTTTATTTGATTTATTATATAAATGCTATTTTAGTTTATTTAGTCTATTAACATCGTTATCATATAGTGTCGTCGAAAAGCACACAGCACATACTAAGTAACTCCATTAAACATTTTTAAAGGAACTGCTTTAATTCTGCATTAGCCAGAGACGCTTTGATCTTGGAACGCTGACAATCTTTCTTGAAGGCGATTGGTCAGTTTTTGTCAACACTCTGCAAGAACTTAGGTGTCCTTGGCAAACGCCTGAAAGAAAATGTATGTACTACGCAGAGAAAGCTGTTGAATGTCTTGTCATTACTGAAGTGTGTTTCTTGTATCTTCTACGGTTGATCGCTTTCTCGTCCTTAAGGGTGGTGTGACATTTTAATGAGAACATTAAAAGCTAGTTGTGATTTGTTTTAAGCGAACGTCATAAGCATAAAACATGGACTGCAGAGTTCTGTCAGTTCAGAGTCATGTTGTCAGAGGATATGTGGGAAACAAGTCTGCAACATTTCCTTTGCAGGTAAGAGGCAGTAGATGCATTAGATGCCTGCAGCGTCATTTACTGTTTTGACGTAGTTATTTTGCAACTACTTTGCGTCCACAGCCCTTACAATATTAAAATCAGCGTTGTTTTCCCACTACAATGCATGTGAGTATGTAAAACATGTCGTATTGTGTGTGTCACTGCTGTAATAGGTGCTGGGCTTTGAAGTGGACTCTATAAACTCTGTGCAGTTCTCCAATCACACAGGTAAAATACTGCTGCTGTCATTAAAGCCAAACAAAAAGCTCAATGCTAAGACATTCTCAAATTCATTTTTCAGGTTAAGTTTTAGCTCAAATGATGTGCCAATATGACAAATGGTGATTAAAATATAGTTTATGGGGAATAATAGATTGTCATTATAACAGCTCGGTCACAGTTGCATTGTTCCATTCAAATCATTGCGTAATGAAGGCTGAAGTCCAAATGAGTTGTTCAGAGTTTATTATGATGAGGCATTAGTAATTACACCTCTTAGCCAGGTTTCTTTGAAAAACTTGTTGCAGTTTAAAATTTTGAATACTATATTCTTACATGTGAATGTTTTGAAGAAAATTTAATAAATTTGATGAGGTTATCTTGGTATTGTTTAACCTTCTTGGTGTGGGAAAGTTTTCATCATGTCACGGGTTAAAGTTCAGCTATTGTGTTTCGCAGCATGTGGTAGTATTATTTTCCTTTCAGTGAAGCAGAGCTGAGTGCTCAGTGTGATATTTTTCAAATATGTAGTCTGCATTGAGTAATGCGAAACAGCTTGTAGTTTGCTCCTTTTTTCTTGATATTTAAAGGTACCACACAACCAGTACTTGGGGGAAATATATATATATATATATATATATATATATATATATATATATAATTTAAAAACTAAATAAACCATACAAACAATGTACTGTCAGCTTGTGCATTAATGGTGGGGATTTTTCAGCCACTCTTTACACCAGTAGGGGGCAACAAGTAATGAGTCAGACTATGAATCATTCATTGATTCAAATGATTCATTCAATATACTGATTCAAAAATGTTTTTTACATTTACAGTTCGTTCACCCAAAAATAAAAATCCTGTTATTAATTACTCACCCTCATGTCGTTCCAAAGTAATTAATGACAGAATTTTTGCGGGGTGAACTAACCCTTTAAGGGTTGTGGGGTGGTGAAGTGACTGTAGAAGAAGTTTCACTTCAGCTGCTTCTTGAAAGATGCAGTTCAGGTGGATTTGGCAGCTCATTCCAGCAGAGGGGAGCAGAGATGGTGAAAGTTTTGGAAAGTGACTTTTTGCCTAAGGAGCAACAAGGCATTGCTTGTTCAGTGACTTGCTGCCTGCCAGGTGGGAGTATATTATTGAAGCAGTGTACAGTTTGAACAAAGAGTGTCCGTTATTTAAATGGCATCTAGAAAAGAGAAGTGGTTAGCGGGAAGTGGATCCAGAGACTGCAGAGGAGGTTGTGGTAAAAGGTGATATTTTTTTGGAGTCAGTCATTGAATTATTCATTTAACCAAGTTTTTTATTTTTTCTTTTTTTTTTTCAAAATACTAATTCATTCAATAACGAAAACACCAATGCTGTGTTTTCCATTATAGTCTGTGACAGATGAGGTAGAGGTATGTATAACTCAATCCCAGCAGCATTGAAATCCACTCATTCATTATACAAGGTCAGTGAAAGTTGATGGTAAAAAGGGTGGTGAATGGTTTTAAGTGGTTAAAAATTCATGTTTTTCTCAGAGTAGTAACTTTTTATTGCATTATCATGTTCCTGCATATCCTGTTGACATTTTAACATGTTTTCACTGAGTTGGTTAACCGTTGCGGTAGTTATCCAGCCTACTGAGGGTCTGTTGTCATGGGGTTTTCCACACTCTGCTGCTCATGCTGTTCCCATTCCACCCCCTCCTGGCTTCTACTCTTTCTTCTCACATTTTTGTTGGAAGGAATCAACAATCCTCCCACTGTTCTGAATCATGATCTCATGGCCTTTTCTGGTTGCTACTCCTCACAGTTCACACCTACTTTATCAGACAAAGCATTTTGTGTTCTCCTCTTTGAATAAGCCTTCTCTTTCTTCCCTAAATTGATGTCACACAGTGGTATCTGGTAGTTTGTACATTAATTTATGTCTTCAGAGTAAAATTAGATGAGAATGAAGCTAGAAAATACTATATAGTTACTAATCCCCTAGTTTAGTGACTCTGTAACGTGGGACACGATTTGAACACTGTAGCATTGAGATCATTTATTGAATGGGTCATTCAGTAAATTCAAGACAACACACGGTTTATTGTAGAGCATTCAGAATCTGATGATAATTCTCACATAACGTGTAGTGGGAAACAGCAGGCAGACGACGGTGAACAATGAAGACAAAATTTAATGACAAAACTAGGACTATACACACTTGCACATCTAACATTGACGAGAACGAGGGAGGATCAGGGTATAAATATGTGAGAAAAACGAGGGAGAAAAAGCAGGTAATTAACAGGACACAGGTGAAAGAAATGATTAATCAAACCAAATGGGGAAAACTAGGTCAAACGATGGGGTAAACCAATGACAAAAAACACACACATTACAATAATATCATTAGCTAGAGAGGCTGAAGAAGATTGCCCTCAAGGGAAACAGAGCTCTATTTTGGGGATTGGACTGTAAACAGGACAGTTATGCATGTAAAATAAAAATGTTGTGATCACTAGTCACATTTATTCATGTGATTGTATGGTTACAAGAAGTACACAGTTCACAACCTTGTCCTAAACAGGGAGAAATGGACGGATTAATTAAATAATCTGTCATAAAATGTTTAAACACTGTGTTAAATAGATCAATTAATTTGTTTAGAATTAATTTAAAGTCAATTTGATTTTATATATATATATATATATATATATATACAGTGTTCATTCTAATTGTTAATGTGGAAACTATGGGTAGTGTAGTTGCAGTGTCAATGTAGTCTTTGTTTATTGCTTTATTCATCACATGACCTTGTGCCAACATCCTTTTTTTTACTGACAGTGAAAAAAACACATCAGCTTATTTCTTTGAAGGTTTAATGCTTTCAAAAGACACAAGTTCTGCTCAATGTTTGTTTAATAGGAGTGCCTGTGAGGAGCCGTTGGGCTCATTAAACATCCTTTAAGCTGTCACCTGTCTCCCTATAAGTAGTTAATTATAGAGTTTAATATTAGTCCACCATCCAGTTACTCTTTGAAGGTTAATGTTTCTGTGCTTGTCAGTATATAATTTAGACCTTTTAGTGGTGCTAAAAAAGCTGTTTTAAAAGTATTTCAGGGTCATACCTGGTTTTAGTTTTGATGTTTTTTTTTAATATCATGGCTTCATCAGCATTTATTTTAAGTTAAAGGCAAAATAGGGATGGTCAAACTTGGAAAATTAGACAGATATAGGCAGCTTAAATGGAAATATAGCATTTTAATTTAAATGTCCTTGATATTTTTAATATGTAGTAACTTTTATAAGACAAATACAGTGCTGTGTACTGTATTATAAATAGGCGTCATGGCCGACAACACCTTTTAACTGTAACTGTTGTCACATACATGCCATGATGCAATTACATTAATTATTAGATGATGGAGTAACACGATTAATCGTTAAAAGTTCGCAATCTTGATTGAAACACCCATGCGATCTTATTACATTTTTTTTTTTGTTTAGTTGTCCAATGTTTTTTCTTCAGAATGGAAGGAGAATCCAGATCTCTATTTAAAAGTAAATTTAAAAAAAAAATCACAATTCTCAATTTATCCAGATTCAAATAGAAATATTAAAAGATAACTACTTAACTAGATTAACTAAAATACACATTGTAGTTATGAGTTGTACGTGGACATGAATGCTTTTTTTTATTTTAGAATTCTCAATCTCAGTAATTCCGAGATGGCAAACCTTGGACCTTATATTCTCAATATGGGACAGCTTTGTGTACCTTATTACTAAAGCATGAATTTCAGTTTTATATGTGTGTGTGTGTGTATATATATATATATATGTCTAAAAATATGAATGATGCCTCTATAAAGGTGTTTCTCTTGCCAGGATACGAGCACTGGAAAGGTCAAGTGATGACTGCGGACGAATTGCACGTCCTGTACGAGGGGATCAAGCTGAACAACGTGAACCATTATGACTATGTGCTCACAGGTACAGGTCTTTTCTTCCCGTCCTTGTTGTCTGCTGTTTTTGCAGCTGGATGTACATTATTGAATTACTGTCAGACACTGGACATGCAGATTGTTTTAAATAGGATTATGTATGTCCAAATGAATTAAAATTGATGTGATTCAGTATGATGATTACATTTAGACATGATTATTGATAAAAACCATTGATTTCTAAAACCCCACCCTTTAAAGCCATGTTTGCCAACACTGCCTTATATGATTAACAGGGAGAGAGCGTTTCTGGTTGGCCAAAAATGGACAGGATACTTTCTGTTAGGGGCTGCAACAGATACATTTGATTGATTCTTCCACATTCAGCAAATAAAGAGCTTCGAAATAAACAATGTACAAAAATTAAATTTAATTTGATAAATATACTGTTCGATCTAATTGTTTATGTAGAAAATGTTGTTATAGTTATAAGTTATAATTGCATTTTTAATTTGTCTGCTGCAGGTTAATTGTTTATTTCTCAATTGATTTATTGATTTATCAAATGACTGAGTGGCACAAATGGACCCCTATATTTATGGCGCAGCACACATAGATTTGTCACACCAGACATTCTTTTTTCCTGTATCCTGTCTGTTTTTAGTCAGTCCATGTGAATCATTTTAGGCAGGGCTGGGGGACATGGCATTGAAGGGTTAGGTTTTAGAAGTCAATGTTACTGTGTTTTTTATTTTTTTTATTTTATCAAATGCCTTGGACAAATGGACATTAGAGTTCATAATTGAAATTAAATTACTTCAGTGATGTAATGTTCACATTCAATTGGTTTGTTCCATATTTCAATTTTTTTTCTTCTTCAGGATACACTAGGGATGATTCCTTTTTGGAAATGGTGGTGGACATTGTACAGGAGCTGAAGAGAGCAAATCCGAACCTTGTGTATGGTATGTATGTGTATACATATACATACACACATATATATATATATATATATATATATATATATATATATAATTAGAGTTTATCCTCCACCTCCCCCAGCTCCACCTGTCTAGATTTTCTACAGGATTTATGCATGTGTATTTATTCAGCAGCAGCATATCTTACCTGCTCACAGCAACATATCTGTGTATCTGTTGGCAGCAGTGTAGCAGATCTTGTCCACCAAGTCCAAATACATTAACATTGTCATATACATAAACATAGCATGCTAAAACTATTCTGAGGGTTGTCATGATTGAACTAATTTCAACAAATTACACCTTAATGTAAAGTGTTAGCAATAAAGCTGTATCTGGGCTATATAAATAGCTTAATATAGCTCACTCATTAAGACTGCTGCTGGATTGCTATGAATTTTATTGTGTGAGTCAAACAGGATATAATTAGAATATCATTGTTTGGGAATGTGTGCAGATGGAATTATCAGTGATGATCGAAACATTCAGGCAGCCTGTAAGGCCTCACTGGTCTGTGTTACAGCGTATTATGTTCGTTGTGCTTATCTTTGCTATTTTTTTTCCTTTCCTACCAAGTGTGTGATCCCGTGCTCGGTGATAATGGGGCTATGGTGAGCATATCAAAAAATTTCCCTGTAATATTTGCATTATAATTTTGTAGTCAAAAATATAACCTCTTATTTAGTGGGACAGCTGCATCTTTGTGAAACACTTCAGATGTGATTGAAGTTTCCAAAGAGCTGATCATTTTCTGCTTATTTCTAGTATGTTCCTGAGAACGTGCTGCCCATCTACAGGGATAAAGTAGTGCCGACTTGTGACATAATCACTCCCAATCAGTTTGAAGCAGAGTAAGTGTCCCATTATGGTGATTTCTTGTGCATGTATTCTGACCTGTGACCATTTGTGATTTACCTACCCAAAACCAACTGGGTTCTGCCTAGGCTCTGATCCAACTCACCCATCCATAATTACTTATCTGTCTCTGCTGTTCTATAAATAAGGCAAAAATCCCCCAGTTGTAGTTAGGCCTGTGGTTCACCCACAAGACATGGGTGTGTCAGAACGAGCAACACATGTAAATACTTTATATTGCTTTTTTTCCTCATAGGCTCCTCACTGGTAGAAGCATAAGTACAGAAAAAGATGCCATTGAAGTAAGTTTCTATCAGCTGTTCTCTATATGCAGCTGTTATTTCTACTCCTTTCATCCGATTGGCCAAGTGACTTTCTCAGACCTACTGTGAGCTACGAGGTTTTTAAGCCATATTATTTGCTTCTGCTGCTATTTCAGCTTATTTTTAAAATAATCGTGGAATTCCAGGCGAAAAACTACATTACCCATAATTCTGTACTGAAAATTACACCAATCAGAGAGTCAAAAAAAGCAACATGCTCTATAATAGCAATTTAGCTCCGTCCACTCTCATGAAGCACTGTGAATGGTGTAATCGAGTCAGTCTCTCTACGCTCGCAAAAAATTAAATGTTCATATATATATATATATATGCATACTTTGCAATAAACTTAAACTATATTGTTTTTATACATAAAATCAATATTTGTAAATGAGTAGTTGTTTATTTCTCCCATCATTTTAAATTAGATTATGCTGTTTGCTATGCTTGATGGGATTGTAGTTCTTTCTCTCAATAAAACCATTAAGTACACAGTCTTGTACCTTTTTCTTTTTGTCCGATTTTCAAATACTTTTTTGCCTCAAATCAAAGTCTGTGGTGTTGTGATTCTCCTCTTAACTGTAATGGCTTTAACAAATTTAACAAATGCTGTTTTAAAATCCCTATGGGAAAAATTAATACAAAAACAAAAAACTTCACTTTCAAAACAAGCAGCACAGAAAATTCACATGACCAACTTGAAAATGAACGAAATCTGTGTGGGAACTTTTTCACTCCAAATCGCACAGAGACTGCATGGATATCGCAAAATTTTGCTGAGCAATGGTAAATGTGAATTTTTACAGTCATTTTAGTGGATTTTTTTTTTCACAAAAATCATGTTGACATGCATATTCTGTGGCTATATTATTGAAACAAATAGTGTTTTAACATTTACAATTGCTTTTTAAGGCGAAAATTATTATTGCCACAATTGGGCTTGACTTGTAATAACTGTAACTGTTGTGAATGTAACTCAAACTACAAACTCTACTGTAATGGAAATTGAAACTGTTGTTTATATGTAGGTGATGAACCTGCTTCATTCAATGGGTCCAGACACAGTGGTCATCACCAGCTCTGACCTGCCCTCTCCTCTGGGGGATCAGTATCTGGTCGCCCTGGGGAGCCAGAAGAGAGGTGATTTTGTCATTTTAATTCCCACCACACAATACAAAGCCCAATGTAGTGAAACTTTTGAAGCTCATGCAATGCTTGCCTCATACTTTTCATCATCAATACTTGTCTGGTAAGTTATGATATTTCAGAATTCAGGAAAAAAGAAAGAAAGAAAGAAAAAAAAGAATTCAGTTGCCTCATTTTGCATATCATGTTCAAAGGTCACGCCTTGTCTCTGTTTACACAACAGTGGTATGATTGGATGAACCGTTTTTTGAAGCTGTAAGAGGAAGTTAAACCTACACCTGTGATCACGCTTCGTATAATAAAATGGGGAACTGATTTTTAACTATAACTTATTAACCTTTAAAGACAGACTTACTGTGAGCTATGAGGTTGTTAATCGGTGGTATATGCTTTTGTTGAAGCCATCATCCTTCCCTAATTCATTTTTTTTTTTTTTAAATAATTGTGTTTAGCAGAAGAGTTTCTCGTAAGTTTGACTCTGGTGGAAATTTCTCTGCTATCAGAGAATCATGACAAGCAAATCGCACCAAAAGCTTTTTAGCTCCCTCCCACTACATGAAGCACTGTGAATAGTCAGTCTCCTTATAATCTCAAACTATTTCTGATGCATGCATGTTTGGAAGTAAACATGAGGTTCATAATAAGGTTCATTAGTTAATATGAACTGCACTTCTACAGCATTATTAATCTTAGTTAATGTTAATTGCAACATTTACTAATATATTAAAATAGTTAATGCACTATGAACTAAATATGAGCAATATTTAGACAATGAACAGCTGTATTTTCATTAACTAACATTAACAAAGATTAGTAAATACAGTAACAAATGTGTTGCTCATGGTTAGTTAATACATTAACTAATGTTTAACTAATGATCCTTATTGTAAAGTGTCACCAATATATATGTTTAATCAACATCCTTAAATCAATAGCTTTGTATTTCTCCATCATTTTTCATTTTAGTTCTGTCCCTCATTAAAGGCGTTCAGTACACAGTAATGTGCATTAGTCTGATTTTCAATTTGTTTTTGTTTTTTTGGGTTGGTTGGTTTGGTTCGGTTCATGGCCTATAATGCATTAATGATTTTTTTTTAAAACATTCAAATGGGAAAAATGATTGAGAAAAATTCTTCTGGAACCAATGTCATTGAAAAAGTGGACTGGCACTGTTGCACTCTATAGGAAATGCAAAATGAGGGGAGTGAAATATGGGGATGAGTAACTATCAGTAAAATGTGTAAACATGCAAATACTTTATAATTAGTGGTTGTTAAATATCAGCATGTTTAGTATGTGTTCATTCAAGAGTTATTTCAACTGTATCATTCTTAACTAGTGGTTTCTGTCAAAGAGTTTCATCCCAGTTGTGAATATAATGATGATCCTGATGTTTCTCAGTGGGAGCAGACGGTACCATGGTGACCCAACAGATCCGTATGGACATCCCTATGGTAGATGCTGTGTTTGTGGGAACAGGAGACCTGTTTGCTGCGATGCTGTTGGCGTGGACACACCACCACCCAAATGATCTAAAGGTAAACAACTTGATAGCACTCTAATTATAGCTGGGGGGGCTAATGCTATTTCATGCATTCTGATTTACTCGGTTAAAGAGTCAGATTCTCTTGCTAAACATGACCATAGCTTCAAAAAACGAGCTGGACGTATGACGGAGTATTTCTGTGCCGAAAACACTCCTCCAGGGTCCGTACACGTTTCGGAAAGTTTTTTTTCAAGTATGGCCCTGTATGACATCATAAAGGGCGGAATTTCTTGTATGGGCACTTCTCCGGAAAGAGCGTACACACACATCAACCAGAGCAAGAGAGCAAGGGCACGTCCATCAACGTGCTTCATTCAGGAAGGACTGGAGTACAATGAGCATCTGGATGGGCTGGTTCAGATCTGACCCGATCAAAATGATTCATTAAAAAATGGAAATGCAGTATGTTTATTCCTGACATTACAGTCATGCTTTACAAACAGGAATGGGCTTAACTAGGGGGTTATTTTGCATAGTTGCAGTTCAATTAAATGCCAATGCAACCCGTATAAATGTCCAGAGCCAAATGAGTAATTTGCATGAGCATCAAAGATTTCTTTCAAGCAACTTGTTTCTTTCCTGAATGAATCATTATTTTTGGACTAATCAGTTCATTTAATGGATCATCTTGGCCTGTATATCTTCACTTCACAAAGCTGAGCTTTGATTGATATGTCTTTGAAAACTGATCATTTCTGTCGGTCGTTTAAAACTTCTATCGTAAAAAAACAGCAGTTTAGTTTAACTGATTATCTCACACTTTATTATCTGAAGCATCGTGCTGGATTCGTGCTAAACGCTTCTGTGAACATAAAGCCTAACTACTTTGACTGGCCATTTTAAACGTTGACGAGTGGCGTTAGTCCGCTGAAGCTAGTCAGATGAGAAACTCGTGACGATGTGCAATATACTTGCAGCAGCAAAGTTTAGTTATTATTAGACAATTATTTCACAACTTTCATTATATACACTTCAAAAAATTACAGAAGTCCGGACCTCGGGGACCTCAGTGGTGGATACAGCCTAGCTGCCAGGGATAAAAGATCCTGGTCATGAGTCGTAATAAAAACTGCTTCAAATGTCTGTTTTGATGGCAATAAATCTGGTAAAACTAAAGGCTCCTCGGAGATATGAAGGATGCAGTACAACTCTATAGGTACTCAACATTAACATGAGATTGGTAGAAACTATGTATGTACCCTTTAAAGTTGAGTTTGCTGATTTTCAACCTGCTTTGTATGTGAACAGTGTTTACTCTTACTCTGTTACCTGTGTCGAGAAATTCCTGTTTACTTGTCAGCAAATGTCTGCCTGATGACACAAAGCTCCAGTGTCTTCATGAAAACTACAGATTGTGCTTCCACTTTTTTTTTTTATCCCAAAAACGGATCGACAGAGGGTTATTAGTTTTTGTAAGGGTATGTTAATCACTGAAAATTGTATCACACTTTGTTTAATCTTTAAACAGCAAGTAAGACAGTCTTTGAATCTAGTCAAGCCTATTTAAACATTAGCAGACTGGGAGTGGCATCATGCTCAATGCATTATGGGTATTGAAGTTTTGCAACCTTTTTGGTAAAAAGGAAGGCAACAGACTTTTTTCTCTAGTCAGTTAGCACTGTTTTTTTTTTTTGCCTTTCTTCCCTATAGGCAGCCAAATTTTATTGAAAATACATTTTAAGTAACCCTTAAAAATGCATGGCTTAATGTAAGTGGGAAATACTTTGGGACCACTGTAAAAATCTCCTAAATACGATCTACTTTTCGAAAACTGTAGGTTATGTTGAATTATAACTTTGATGTGTTTTTGACAGACAGCCTGTGAAAAGACGGTTTCCGTCATGCACCATGTCATTAAGAGGACTATTACCTACGCAAAAGGTAAGACTGTATGTACCATGGTAGCCATGTCATTGGTTCTGTACTAGATGAAGTTCCTGTAACTCATTCCTTACCTTCGTTTGTCTCTCAGAGGTGGCCGGTCCTGATCGAAAGCCTAGTCCTGCTCAGCTTGAGTTGCGGATGGTCCAGAGTAAAGCAGACATTGAGGATCCTGTCATAGTTTTGAATGCTGTTGGATTGTAGTGCTTAACTCTTACATTCTGTTCTAGACAATATGAATGTCACATATTTAACAGCTAAAACTTTACAATCACACTGTCGATGCTGGATGGCTCATGTTTTATGCTGTAGTGTTATAAATAATAGAATTAGAATTGAAACTGTGACTTCTGGTACTTCATAATGCAGGTACTGTGTCCAAAAACTAACATGTGACCTTCCGTTATTATCTTCACATTCCAGCCATAATGTGCATGTGACTATCCATCCATTACTAGTGTCTTACAATGATTTGATTATGCATGTGTCAATCTGAATTAAGCATTTATAATATTTTATTTACGTTAAGAAAATGTATTTACCATATCAGTGTTGTCTTTGATTCAGTCTATGTTATACTTAAACATATTATTTGATCCGTTAGTCCTATTATTACATCAGAATGATTGTACAAGCCCAGTTAGGCCAAGTTTGAGAGAAATTGTCTATTAAATAATAAAAATGAATTGTCTGTACTAAGAAAGTGCCTTGAAATGCTGCTGTAGTAGATAGTAAACTAAAAATGTATTTATCTTTGTAACAGTTACAGCAATAACTGCTTAGACAGCTAACATATTTTAACTATATTGTAATAAAATCCTTCCAATTATTAATCATCCTTTGTATGCAGGAATTTCATTTGAGGTGTATTTCAGTGATTATGGTGAAATAGGAGACATTTTACTCTAGGGATTTATTTATTCCCCCGGTTTCAGGCGAGCCTTAATCTAGTGCCTGAGATTAAAATGCATGATTGAGCTGTTTTGACAAAAGCAATTGGACTTGCATATCTTAAAATATATCAGTGCCATTGTTGCACATCAGTAATGTTTTTTTCCAAGGCATGTTTATAAAAGCCACGTAAAGGATTAGTTCACTTTTAAATGAAAATTACCCCAAACTTTACTCACCCTCAAGCATCCTAGGTGTATATGACTTTCTTCTTTCTGATGAACACAATCGGAGATATTTTAATAAATCACATCTAAAAAACATCCAAGCTTTATAATGGCAGTGAACAAGACCAACAAGTATGAAGCTGAAGAAAGTGCATCCATCATAATCATACCCCACATGGCTCCGGGGGGTTAATTAAGGCCTTCTAAAATGATATGTTTGAGTAAGAAAAATATTATATTTAAGTTATAAAGTAAAATATCTAGCTTCTGTCAGACCGCCTTCTGTATTCTACTTTTACAAGTGTAAATGTCTCGCAGTTCAAAATGCTTATGCTACTTCCTGTGCCTTCCGTATTAAACTTATGAAAAAAGCTTAACTGATGTGACGCCCATTCCGTTTTCTTCTTAAGTTGGACACGAGCTGAAGTACCTCTTGGGGTAAGTCACCTTGAAACGCTGTGTCCCATCCAGGGGCCAGATATGGAGTTTTCAGAGGAATCGGCCAAGGAGGGGCTGTCGAGAGGAGCATCAGTTCTGGGAACCAGGTCCAGTTGGGCCAATAGGGCCCAACAGCCAGAGCATCCGTGCCGAGTGTTCCACCAGTCAGGGAATAAAACAACTGACAGTGGCTGGTTTCTGGAGAAGCATATAGATCTACCTGTGCAGCTCTGAATTGACACCAAATCAGTTGGACCGTCTGGGGATGTAGTCTCCATTCTCCTGGTAGCACAGCTCGTGATAGCTCGCGATTGAGCATCCCAGGAATGCAAATGGCATAAAGCTACTTCAGATGCTCCTGACTGTAGAGGAGATGGCGGGCAAGTTGCGACATGAAACAGGAGCGTATACCACCCTGATGGTTGATGTACAAAATGGCCACAGTGTTGTCCGTATGGACCAGCAGAGCTTTGCTCGGTAGGTGCTTTTTTAGGCAGCTTGAGGCAATTGATGTGCCAATGCAGATGGGGTTCCATTCACTCCTCTGAGACTGCATGCCCATTGTATGCGGCACCACAGCATTGCTGGGGTGGGTGGATTGGCTCGTCTTACTTACTCTCGAAGTAGATTGGTCTCTCTAGTGAGATCCCAATACATCGGTCTATCTCCAAGCCAACTGAAAGGGATCTGTAGATTACATGTTTTGACATGTTTTGATTAGACGTAAAATTATATATATATATATATATATATATATATAAAAGAATTGATCTTACAAGTGATATGCAAAACTTGGGTATTACAGAATTCACCATATACAATATTTTAAAGACAGGAATAGAATCTGATACAACAATTACAGCTTTAATGATGTTCTTGAGAAATAGTGGCCTGAAAAACAGAATATAGGAATTCTTCCTTGTGTTACATCTTCCTCACACGCCAATAAATCCTCAGATGAAGAACCCGCCCCAAGCCCGGAACCATAATGCAGCCATGAACCCAGAAAATGAAGTTGATATAAACTGTAAATAAATAAATAATAAAAATTGTAGTGTCTTTTTTCTTCTGTCTAATGTATACCTAACAAAAAGTAACCAAAGTCATCTTCAAAAAAACAATAGGAGACATGAAAGTCTTTGCTTTAACTCCAGCCTTAAATTTGTTTAATTGAAATGTTTATGCAACAAACCGGGTTGCTGAGTCAAGCTTTAATTGTTGTCAAATAGGCTAAGAGGTTTAACATACACACAGCTGAAGTCTTATGGCAGCAAACTGACCTTCAGTTATAGGTTAAAATGTAAACTTACATTTATTAAAGCATTGCTCATACACATGGCTTTTAAGTACTTCATCAGTACCTAGAAAAGATTGGACAGAACAAAGGCAAAGGACTCTGTACTCTAAAATTATACTTCAACCAAAGGTTAAACACAGTATTTGGTCAAGAAAAGGTACAACAGAAGAGGTATTCATACCACTAAAAAAAAAAAACAGTAAAACCGTCTCGTCAACTGAGATAACTTTTCAGCAACTGATACAGTGCATTTAAGCATTTGGTATATCAAAATACATATTAAAGCTACATTCAGTTTAAGACAATGTATTTTTGAATGAGTTTTACAGAAACTTAGCTTCATGAATAAGGCCCAGGCCTTTGTTTTATTACTGTTCAGTAGCTGTCGTATGACCTTGATGTTCTAAGGACACATTCTTTCGTGGGTGTGAGGAGGAGTTCTGCTTGTGTTTCTATATTTATTAAACGGCTAATGATAAGCAGTTGTTCTTTGCGCTCTGTGAATAACCGCATCTGACAGTACTTAAAGCTGGTTGCTATATGGCTTAGATGCCGGCACCCTGTATAAAGCTTATCACACTGATGGAAAATTGACGTACAATGCTGTGAATATGCAAGTACACCCCATGAAACGTGTCCATTGTCAAATGATGAAACTTGAATTTGGACAGTACTGAAGGATGAAGGTGACATAAATAACACTAAAAATTTGACAAATTCAGTTGTATTGCATGGAAAAATAAGTATATCCATACTTTTAATAGCTGATACAAAAATGTTTTCAGAGTTGTCAAAGATTATTGGAGTATATTTTACAAAAAAAGTCTTTCTACATCAAAATTACTTGCTGTTTCTTTGTAATTTTTTGTTTAATTTAATAGCAGTTTATGAGTGAAATTTGTTTCAAATTAAATCCTTTTTTTTCGGTGTGTTTTCTTTCTTTATATAATGTTGGGGGGAGTACTCATTCGGGCCAATACCACGCTCGGAGAGCACGCCAAATGCGCATACCATTTACATTATCTGACTCATTTTTAAGTGTGAGGTCCTGAACAGTGTGATATTTTAACTCACCTATGTTTTTTGACAGTTTTCAGCATCCCTTCACCACCTCGTCTCCTCACACTTTTGGGGGTCATTACAAGTAATGCAAGTTACATAATCAGATTACTTTTTTCAAGTAACTACTAAAGTAGCGCAATACTTTTAAATTTACAACAAAATATCTTTTTCAAATATATGACTCAAGTTACTTTGTTTTCCCATTTATAGACTGTCACCTCTCTTGCCCTTGTGTTGAGAGAAATCAGGAGTCTCAAGTACTTAAATTAAAACTTACATTTCATGCTGACTTTAAGCTATATACATTTTGTCAGATTAAATTCTGTGAGCTTGACAGTTTAGCCACAATATCGAAAGCGACTAGTACTCTAAAGTGATGTATTTGCATCAGCTAGATCTTGTCAGCTTTTTGCATTTAAATACAGCCAGCTTAGAGAAAAAGAACAGCCACTATGATCAATATGTTTCATAACTTTTTATCATTAAATGTGCTTTTGATTCAATTCCTTATAGTATTACATTCTTGTTAAATTCTGATTCCTTTCAAAGTCAAAACATACTAATGGAAGCATGCAAACGCCTCAAGTTACGACTGTAACCATAGTTAGTTAATTTGGTCCGGACCAAAAAACAAAAACAAAACTTATAGTCCTGGTCCGCTTAGCGTTCACATTGGCATTTTTAACAGCAAACCTAAAGTTACCAAACCAAAGGCATAGGGATACGGTCACAACATGATTGGTCGGCTTTTATGACGTATATTTCGCGACAGAGCTTGCTTACCGAACATTCAAAACAATGCTGTGTGCTGGATTAAACGCCATCATTTTATGCGTGTACATATGCTTTATTTTTACCAGCTAAGAACTCACGAAGAGCTCATAAAATGTTCAAAACATTCAAAACAGCAGCAGGATTTCCTCCGTTGTATGCAGAAACAAATATTGATGAGGCACTTTACCTCCTCGTTGCTCCACGTTTGCCCTCGACTCATTTTGGATACATCGATATTTCCGCGTCGTCAAATCAGCTGACTTGTAGCGTCGCATCTTGTGACATCACGTCCTGTTTTTGGTTCGTTTACATGTCTTTGGTCCGTGTTGCATTCATATATCAATTGAACCATACCAGAGTTCGTTTGGAAGCGGACCGAGACCCATCTTTTTAGCGGTCTCGGTCCGCTTGTTTGGTGCGCACCAGGGTTCGAATGGCAGCGTTCACATATGTTCAAACGAACCGTACTAACTGAGCAATCGCACCAGGGTTCGTTTTAATCGAACCAAACATGACAAGTGTGAACGCACCCTAAATAATCAGCAAAGTTGCTTCCCTTTAAAATACATGAAGAGCTAAATCTGAAATTAAAAATAATAATAATAATAAATGTGGACAGTGAAAACTGACTAAAATAGTGTAGTCTGCTCTTGTTTTTTTTTTCGACTAAACACATTTACAAATTTTGCTAGCACACAACAGATAGTCAAAACACTACTTATTTGATGAGCCTTTTTAAAAGCTGTTGTAAGAGGAAGATAAACACACCCTCCTGTGATCATTTAATGTTAAAAGTATGCAATCCAGGGGTATCTATCTCTTATAATTGCTTTCAAAATCTTTGGCTTTCTGCACAAAATTAAGCTCTCATATAGCTCTTCCTTTGTCGATTATCTCCAGCTTTTCTTTAAAAGTTAGTCTCAAAAACAGTGTGGATAATAAATTAGCAACAATATCCTCATCACTAATGTTGCTTGAGGTTTCCATAGCGAAAAGCGCTAGCTGTCTTATCAGCTGTTTTTATTTCTCACATCAAGTTCCCCACAGCGGGCGGAACGGGTCATAAACCTAGTGATAACAAGCCCTACCCATTAAAAGGGACGATATGATTGGCTCATTGGCTTTTTTAAAAGAACATTATATAGACAAAGAAAGGAGCAGTCACAATGTAGAACAAACAAACAAACAAAAAAAAAGGTACAAGACAGTAGAAATGGAAGCTCTACTGTAAGTTCTGCCAGGAAGACTCAAATGTTACGTCACAATTAGTTTAGTTTCAACCAATCATTATTTAACACTTGGAGTATATAAGATCAGTACTTACACATGTCTGAGTTCGCAGATGCTGACGCCAACCTTCACCTCCATCCTCCCCACCACCACCAGGATGGTCCCTGTCCATACCTCCCAGGGGTCGCCCTGCCTTCATCTTTAGGCAGGAAATGCAGAGTCCGTATCTCTCAGGATTTAAGCTATGGACGGGACCTACGCCAAAGAACATTTTGCTTGCCGATTGCCGAGCTGATATACAGGCATAACACACGGCTACGAGTCTGATATTGCTCATACATGCAGTAATCAAAAGTCTTATCATAACTTATAAAACCTGAAAGCCAAATAAAGAAAACATTGGTATTGCTTTCTTTAGACAATATCACTCAATATTACCATTAAATACTACGGCAATGCTGTAAATGACCCTTAATTCCTTTCTCTGCCTTCTCTTATCCTAGTGAAAGCTACATATGCCCAACGAACGTATTGTTTAGTGTAAACCATGTTGAAGATTAGTTTTTGTTTCCTCACAAAAGCTGTTTATTCAGTGTAATGAAGCCTCTTCTCCATTGACATCCATTCAAATAAAAAATAAAAAAACCTGGTCCTTCTTGCATACCACAAAGCCAGAGCCGTCATGCACAGAAGAGAACAGACAAGGGAGATAAGTGAAATAAGTCTTTATTATAGGGATGTGGGAGAACAGAGTGGGAATGAAACACAGGGATGGATGAACAGCTGATAAAA
Source organism: Zacco platypus (assembly GCA_038088235.1). Taxonomy (NCBI): domain Eukaryota; kingdom Metazoa; phylum Chordata; class Actinopteri; order Cypriniformes; family Xenocyprididae; genus Zacco; species Zacco platypus. The sequence continues at coordinate 9,446,438 of CM076081.1, read as the reverse complement.
GTTTTCCTGAAGACTTAACTGGCAGTGATGCTGTTTTCTTGTGCAGGTGGTGAGCAGTGAAGGAGACAGTGAGGACCTTTTGAGTGCTGCACATGATGAGTGACAGCTGGTGGTGATTAGTGATTGCAGATGAGTGCAGGTGAGTAGAATGAGGGATGATGGGAAATGTAGTGTGGAGAAGGTGACTGAGTTGGTGACTGTGACAAGAGCATTAGCCGTTATGCTATTTTGTCTAAAGTTTGCAGGCTTGCCTTTCAGTGCCTTTGCACGCGCATTGGTTGATCCAGCCTGAAAAATGCTTTTAGAAACAAAATTTATGAGACAGTTGTCAGATTTCACTGGTGATTTCAAATATGAAATTTTATTGTAAACTTCGTGAACAACTTGGAAGAAATTAATGTTTCCCCATTCAAAGGGATAGGAGCTGCACTTGCATGACTGAAATACTGTAGTTGCCCAAGAGGCGTTTCAAAGATGGCTGCCAAGTCAAATGACTTGTCTTAAAGGGACTTTGGTTAGACTAATAGTGTGCAACAATTCGGTTCCCAGAAGTTAAATTCCCATTAATTTTCTCTATATGGGAATTGATTTTTAATGGTAACTTAGACATACTGTGAGCCACAAGATTGATGGTAAATATTTTTGTTAAAGCCATCAGCCTGCATTATTTAAATTATTTTTTATGTTTATTCATGTTTAATATCAGAATTTGAAGTTGCCACTTTACCAATGTGTGATGAGGTTCAGTACAAGGAAGGAAGAAGACAGGGTCAGCGTGACTGGGAGTCGAGGTTTTATTCTCACTTTTCAACAAAATAATTACATTCACAGGTAACTTGCGCTCAGCGCGATTTCACTAATATTCAGTCTTTCTCTTTCTGTCTTTCTCGTTTTGGATTTCTCCGCCAGTCCTCCCCGAGCTCCCAGTCCGTCTCTCTCTCTCTCGTTTCCGCCGAGTGATGCTTTTAAGCCGTCTCTCCACACCAATTACTGCAAGGATGAACAGGTGATCGTTATTAACCATTGATCCACTTACTCACCGCTCCTCTCCCGTCTCTCTCTCCCGCTGCAGCCTTCGCTGAACCACGCCCCCCTCGCCACATACCCCCCCCCCCATTCCTGGAGAGAAAGTCGGCCACAGCCATCCGTACCCCCGGCCTGTGGATCACTTTGAACTTAAACGGCTGTAAAGCCAGATACCAACGAGTGATCCGGGCATTGGTATCCTTCATGCGGTGGAGCCACTGCAGGGGTGCGTGGTCCGAACAGAGAGTGAATTCCCGTCCCAGGAGATAATAGCGGAGAGTGAGGACCGCCCACCTGATCGCCAAGCACTCCTTCTCAATGGTGCTGTACATCGTCTCTCTCTTTGAGAGCTTCCGACTGATGTACAGCACCGGTCGCTCCTCACCCTCTATCTCCTGGGACAGGACCGCCCCCAGCCCCCTGTCCGACGCGTCCGTCTGCAACACAAAAGGGAGAGAAAAGTCAGGAGAGTGTAAGAGCGGCCTGCCACACAGGGCCGCCTTTACCTGGGTGAAAGCCCGCTGGCACGGCTCCGTCCACTGGACCGGATCTGGTGCTTCCTTTTTAGTGAGGTCAGTCAGCGGGCTGGTGAGGTCCGAATAATTAGGTACAAACCTTCTGTAATATCCAGCCCCAGGAACTGCCTCACCTCCTTTTTGGTCTTGGGTCTCGGGCAGGTTGCAACCGCTGCTGTCTTGTCAATTTGAGGACGCACCTGCCCGTGACCCAAGTGGAAGCCCAGATACCTGATTTCCACACGCCCAACTGCACACTTCTTCGGGTTGGCCGTGAGCCCGGCCTGTCTCAGCGATCTCAGGACAGCCCGCAGATGTTGGATATGCCGCTGCCAATCATTACTATAAATGATGATATCGTCTAAATAGGCAGCGGCAAAAGCGGCGTGCGGGCGGAGAATCCTGTCCATGAGACGCTGAAAAGTGGCCGGAGCCCCGAACAGCCCGAAAGGAAGCGTTACAAATTGGTGCAATCCAAGCGGCGTCGTGAAAGCTGTCTTTTCCTTAGATAATGGAGATAAGGGGATCTGCCAGTATCCTTTTGTTAAATCCAGTGTCGAATAAAATCGAGCTGAACCTAGCCGATCAAGCAATTCGTCAACCCGCGGCATTGGATACGCGTCGAACTTCGACACAGCGTTCACCTTGCGATAATCCACACAGAATCGAACCGAGCCGTCTGTCTTAGGAACTAAAACTATCGGGCTCGCCCAATCACTGTTGGATTCTTCTATTACTCCCATCTCTAGCATTGCCTCTAATTCAGCTTGAACTACTTTTTTTTTGTGTTCGGGCAATCTATACGGCCGGCTGCGCACCACCACACCCGGCTCGGTCTCAATATGGTGCTGAATGAGGTCGGCCCGACCTGGTAGGGGTGAGAACACATCAGCAAATTCTGCTTGCAACCGGGCTGCATCAGTGAGCTGGGACGGCGAGAGGTGGTCTCCCCCTGGTGCCAGGGCAAGAGATTGGCCCATTTTGTTTACCTCTGGCCCAAGATCCTCCTCCCCACTCACTGCCGTCGCCAGCATCACTGACTCCGCCTCGTTCCATTTTTTAAGGAGATTGAGGTGGTAAATTTGATGTGTTCCACCCCTGTCCGTTCGTATTACCTCATAATTGAGTTCCCCGACTCGTCGTGTGACCTCAAAAGGTCCTTGCCACTTGGCAAGTAATTTAGAATTAGAGGTTGGAAGTAATACAAGCACCCGGTGAAAATTTACGGAGGCTGGTTCCCCTGTTGTACAGCCGGCTTTGTTTGTCCTGGGCCTGTAACAAATTCTCCATTGACAGCCGCCCCAGAGTGTGGAGTTTTGTTCTCAGATCCAGCACATACTGAATTTAATTTTTAGCGTCTGAAGGTCCGTCCTCCTAAGCCTCTCTAAGGAGGTCAAGCACCCCGCGGGGTTGACGCCCATAGAGAAGCTCAAAAGGGGAAAACCCTGTGGAGGCTTGCGGGACCTCGCGCACAGCAAACAAGAGGGGTTCAAGCCATTTATCCCAATTCTTGGCGTCTTCGTGAACGAACTTACGAATCATGGTTTTTAATGTGCGATTAAATCGTTCTACCAGCCCGTCTGTTTGTGGGTGATAGACGCTGGTACGAATCGACTTAATGCCCAATAACTCATACAGTTCGCAGAGAGTTCGTGACATAAACGCCGTGCCTTGATCCGGGAGATCAAACGAAACAGAGCGTCCACTACACTCTTCGCCGAAATGCTGCGGAGCGCTACTGCTTCGGGGTATCAAGTTGCATAATCCACTAGGACTAATGCAAATCGATGCCCCCGTGCTGACCGCTCTAATGGCCCGATGAGGTCCATACCAATTCGTTCGAAGGGGACCTGCATAAGTGGGAGGGGGCACAATGGTGCTTTTGAAGTGGCCGGTGGGTTCACCAACTGACATTCCCGACACGACGCGCACCACCTGCGCACGTTCTCGTGAATGCCCGGCCAGAAAAATCGGGTCATTAGACGGTTCAGTGTCGCTGTTTGCCCCAAATGTCCGGCCATAGGATTACAATGAGCCGTTGGGTTGTATCTTTTTTTGACTGAGCGTCTTGGGTCACTCGATACAACCTGTCCTTTAGAATGGCAAAATACGGGTATGAGAGCGGTCGAGTCGGCTGGAGAAGCTGTCCGTCGATAGAACGGACCTGTTCAAAGGCGTGTTTGAGCGTTTCATCCAGAGACTGAGCCAGGGGAAAATCATCGCGATCTGTGAGCGATCCTCTCTCCAGACCGCTCCGTTCCCCTGACACAGTTCTCACAGGTCCCGATTCAGCTTCTCCCAGCTGAGCCACCGCCCCCTTTCCCTTTCCCCCTTTTTTTATTTCTTTTAATTTTGATGATTATAACTGACAACTGACAGACATTGAGAACAACGACAGGGTATAAGCAAACAGTGATCTGACAGTCAAGTCAAGTCACCTTTATTTATGTAGCGCTTTTTACAATGCAAATTGTGGTAAAGCAGCTTTACATTAACAATTGGCAAATAATTTTGGCTGCACAGCAGCTCCCAAAGAAAAAGGTGTCATTGTTCAGCTTATTCTATATATTGTTGATTCATTCCGTTGAAAATATCAATAGTTATTAGTCTAGTTAATTTATGTATATCAGCACTGCAGAAAACAGTGACGTAATCGTCCGGCTCAGCTCAGTTCACATACGACACCAATGCAGGCATATCAAAAACACTGCTGAATATCAAGCAAGTGTCCCCGACTTAAGCAAGCCAGCAAACCATGAAACAGATATAGGAGTGGCAATACACTGCTGTCACGTTGTCGTCTATAATCAAGGATATGATGACGAAGAAGAAATTAATATCAAAGTAGTTCAATCCAACAGGTAAACCAAACATCCGGGAGGCACATCACACACAGCATACAAAGACAAGAACTGACAAACACTGAACATAACAGGGAGAATTTATATGGGAGCTAATGAGGGAGAACGTATCAGGGTGAACAGAAACATGGATGATTAACAGAACAGACTACACACAATGAGGGCCAATGAACAGAAAATGACAAGACAAGACAGAACTAAATGTAAACACAGTCTAAACACACAGAGACTCATGAAACGTGACAGAGACATTTTACACTAGAGATTTATAGTGTGCTGACTATGTTTTTTTTTTGTTTTGTTTTTTTTCACACTATGATTGGAATTAATTTTTTTTTTTTTTCATGGAGAATTTCAGAAAAAATTATGTGGGCGAAATGAATCAGTGTGAAGAGCTGTCCATGCCTGTATCAGACACTTGTGGCGCAAACCCCCAATACGGAAGAAGGGGACTTTCTTCTCGTCATACTTGCACATTGGAGGTTGTTTTTGTCACTGTTCACCCTACAATAAAAGCCCCTCCGGGAAATGAAAGCACTTGTTTGTGCCTCATTTACAAAGGGTTTATTTTTATAAGTGAGAAATGCAACCGAGGAAGGCAATTTTAAAATTATGCTGCTTGGGTCACCTTAACGTCCACCTCAACCACACCGTGTGAATTGTGCACCGAAACTATTCTCTTCATTTGATACATTTACAATGATCTGCAACAGAGAGTACATGTCTATAGTTGAACTCCAGGCTACAATCATAAATTTGATTTATTGAAATGTTTACATTACAAACAGTTCACAACAACCTGGGTTGCTGAATCAAGTTTTTATTGGTGTGAAACAGGCTAAGAAGTTTAACATTACAGATACAGATACACTCCGCTGAAATCTAATGGCTTTCAAACAACCTTCAGTTATGTAAACTTGTGTCGATTAAAGCATTGTCTTTCAAATACTTCAACAGTACCTAGATAAAAATAGACAAAACAAAGGGAAAGGAGACAGACTCTAAGCTAAAGTAAAATATACAGTGTCCAGTAAAGGAAAGCAACAAACAGAACAGTCTTACTATTTTAAAACAATGAGAAATAAAATTACGAAACTTAACCATGGTTTTATTATAGAAAAAGCATGTTTTTTTTGGCGAATTGATTAACATTTGTATAACCAAAGTTGTATTATATGATATGAACCATGATTAAACTATATTTTTTGTTTCTTTATATTTGTAGTAAAACCATGGTTAATTTTCGAAAGGGTTGTGTTGTTGTCTGCCCTAGCTCGCTCTAAACCTATTATAAAATTATATGAATATTTGTCTGCTAAATTACTACTATAACTTTACGATATCCTTTGGCTTAAAGTATTTTGAGTGATAGTGCTACTGCTATCAGTTGCTATTAGTTTAATGCTTAACTGAGTAAATAAAGAAAAAACGGTTACACTTTATTTTAAGGTGTCAGTATTACAGTGTAATTATACATTTAAGTACTGAGTAATAACAATTAACTACATGTACTTACTATAGGGTTAGGGGTAGGATGAGGGTTTGGTTTAGGGTTAATTGCATGTAATTATGCATAATTTCTAGTTATTACTACAGTAAATACATGTAACATATGTTACAATGACACTGTAAAATAAAGTGTTACCGAAAAAACTACAATAGCCTATTTAAAGATGAAACTGTCCTGCACTTCTGAAGAGGTCAGTTCTTTCGCATCTCTGCTCCACCTGGGTGCTTCCACTCGACTCTCAAGTCTCTCGCATTGATTACTCTGATCGAAACCTTTTGGTGGAAGCGGGAGAAGGGAAGCGCGAGGCGAATCGCGTTGCCAGTCAAGACAAACTGATTCATGATTGGTTAGAAATGTACGCATTTATTGAATGGTGAATTCGAAATTATTACTAAAAAAACACTTTAGTTTAGTACATTCGGCAGGCAATCTAATAATAATAACAACAATAATAAATAATAATACAGGGCAGCGGGCCAAATCAGCTGCCAGGCCACCGGGAATTCTCACGCTTCTCTCGATAGCCAGTCCGCCACTGGTCATAAGATAAATCTTCAGCTACATTTCTACATTCATTTTCCAGAGTTCTACAGTTCTACATTTTAATGCAATACTGTTTAAAGTATAACAACATTAATAACGTTCTACTTCAGCTTTTATATTGTTTCAACAAGCTAATGTTATCTAGCTAGAATATAATATGTCAACAGCAAGCCAGCTATTGGACATGTTTCTCTTTCTTACTAGTAATGTATTTCAAGATCAAGGTAACCTTAGCCTATATAAAATATATAATTATATAAAATACACATAAAATTAATATATATAGAAAAGAATTACATGCATCAAATATACAAAAGCAGACATGTTGAGTGATGATATGAGTGGCAGGTTAATTGTTTTCTGCAATAAATATGTTCCTACTTGCAAAAATTTGCAAATATCAAAGGTTTATGCAAGGGGTAATTTTTGAACCACTTGTGTAAAATTTGATGTAAAATTACAAAAACTGTATATAAAAGTAAGAGAGGAAAAACATTAACAATAATTTGTGGAAATCAAAAACTATATATAGTGAATAACTGGCATAATAAATGATAAAATACATTTCTTTCAAAGATTCAGCAAAGAAACACTCTGAAATAACAGGGAATGAATACGGGTCATTTCAGACTGATGTTATGCATTAGAAGGGTAGTGATACAAAAACTATTTTAATTCAAAATGTAAGAAAGGAAAAATGAAAATAAGGATTTGTGATTATCAAAAACAAGTTTGTTGAGGAATACATGGAATACTGATTGATGGAATTAATTTCTAAAAAGCTCAGTCGGGTCACTTTAGACCCATGTAATGCATCAAATGGTTTTATTGATGTTCTAATTCACAATTGATGTGTTCTGACTGTTTCCACACAAGAAATGTTTCAAGGCAATTCTTTAGGCTTTTACAAAATGTACACATTGCTACAAACAAAATATTAATGTTCTTCTCAGCAATGTAAATACAAATAAATAAATGCTTTTATAGCACCATTTTTTCAAGCATTTGCATTTTCAGACTTCCTATGAGATCACTTTGACACAAGAGGCCTGTCTCACAAAGCAATTGGCTACTGTAACGCTCCGGGCAGGAACAGAAGACGAAGGTTTTCAATAAACAACAGATTTATTCCAGGCTTACAGAGACGACACGTAACAGTGTGCATTGCACAAATAATCACAGACACCGACGACGACACAGGCAGGAACTAAAATACACACGGAAGATAATTAGACATGGGTGGAGGAAGTTAACTAATGAGGGACTCAATGACGACAGGTGCAGACATGAACTAAATGAAACGTGACAAGACTAGACTAAACAAGACAGAACTGAATACATGTTACAGCTACACAGTTAAGGTGAGCAAACTCCAGTTTTTTAGTGTCATAAAAAGAGCTTGCATTTTTTCAGTCAATGGTGGATTAGTTTACCACTGTTCCTCATATCACATAACTAACACTACACAGCTCAGCTGCTCCAAGGCAGCTTTGTTGAATGGATCACAACCAGACACTTGATACTTTCGCTGTGAGCAAACTGACTCAACCTATGGCTCAACCTGGCTGACATGAGGGAGGCCAATAAGTATCGGTTCCTGAACTCCCCCGTGTCTCAGGTTGGGCTATTCAGCGACGCGGTTGAGAGCTTCACCCAACAGTTCTCATCTTCACAGAAGCAGACGGAGGCATTGAAACATGTCCTGCCACTGCTGCCTCCACCCAGCCGCTGGTGGCTGCCTACTCGTTTGCTCGTCGCTGAGGGTGCCCGCCTGCCGCCAAGCAGCAGCCTCCACTCGGCAGACCGCAGGGAGCCGGTCGCGGACACTGGAGCTGCTCTTCGGGAGACGGTGAAAGCACCGCTCCCTCCCCCAGAGGAGGGCAGAGTGGAAAATCCTTGGTTGCATTTTCTTTCTGTTCCTTTCTCCTTTCTTTCTGTTCTGTCTATTCTGACTCCTCTTCCTCTGCGTCACAAGAGGGCACGTCTGCGGTGTGTCACACTATGCCAGGCCACCCTCAGCCCCCTCTCATTTCACCAGCAGAGGGCAGTGTGCTGGTCGAGGCCGCCACTGTTGTGTCCCACGTGTACTGCCACTCAGAGGATCTCTTATCCCGGTATGGAACTGGACTCGGTCAACCAGACCAAGCGCCTCACTGAGGAACCTGCAAGCGCTGCCCTCGGAGGAGGCAGACCCAGCCTTTTGCTTTGTCCCGTCCCGTTCAGGACCTCAGACCAGCTCTTCATCTGTTATGGAGGCCAGGCGAATGTAGAGCTGCGGGCTGGGCGACCCCCAACACATTCGCTAGATTCTACAGCTTTCGTGTAGAACCGTATCTTCCTGTGTACTCGCCCCTACTGGCCGGTAGCGTGAAGGACCCGTTCTAGTGTCCGCTTGCAAATGCCACACTCGCCCGCTGGGCCGGATACGTGCATCTATTGCTCCAGTAGAGTTCCCCTTTTGGCGAAAGGCTCCCTTGCGGCTTCAGACATTGCGGAGTGTCTGTTGCTAGGCTTAGCACTCGTTAACTTGCCTGTGCTAGGCTGGGTGCCATATGTTGTGACCCCTATGGTGGTCCCATATGTGTAATGTCCACGGTAGCCTGTGTCTTTCCCTCAGCAGAGATGTGTCTCTCCCTAATCTAGGCTGGAGCCATCCCAGGGACTTCACATGTGCACTGCCCACGGCCAGTCCATATGTACATTTCTGCGTAATTCCTCCCTATGGGTAGGTGGTGGTCTCTGCAGCGTTCCCAGTGGGCACGCTTTCCCAGTGTTATCCAAGTCTTACTGAAAGGGTCATGCAGAACAGCAGTAACTTCCCTAGCGTAAGTCCGGTCCCTTCTCCGTCCCAAGTGCGCGGCAGGGTTGCTGTGTCTTACGCTGGGCGCTGGAGGGGGTCAGTAACTGTGGCGTTTTATTATGGATCCCAATTCATCGGTTCAGTTCTGACGTACGTCGAACGTGACCGACTGAAAGGGAAAGTCTCTGTTACGTATGAAACCCTCGTTCCCTGAAGGAGGGAACGGAGACGTATGTCCCATCGCCACAGTTCCTGTACCCCACTGAGCGCGGACCACTGCTCGTCTCTTCGGCGAAAATCAAAGTGCGAGCACTCCCCGCTTCGGCATTTATACCCACTCGCGGGGGCCCTGTCTGTTTGGAAGAGCTATATTAAGTGCACAATGGCTACCTAGCTATGTATGCTTGTGCCAGATCAACTGAGGCATAACTAGTGTCCTGAATCATAACGTGTAAGCTACCCAGACCAGGAAGCTTATTTAACTAGTGCCAAATCAGTTCATGCACACATAGTTGGTATAGGCACGCATTAGTTAAATAAATCTAATAGTACTGTTCATGAACCAGATATACATAGCTAGGCTAGGCTAGGCTAGGCTTCTTTGTAGTCGAAAGGCCAAAGCTTACCGTCAGAAAAGACAATGCTGAGTAGCAAGCTGATACAGAGTAGAGAAAAACATTGGGCAACCACTAAAGCAAATGACTTTTTTTTTTTTTAACAATAAGGGTTTTGTGTAAGTCAACATTTTTAAATATAGAAAATGGATCTAAAAAATTTACATTAACATTAAATCATTCAGTGCAGAAGTTACGAGAGAATCTCTGAAAACTCATGAGGCAGTGTTCTGACAGTTTGTGCTACTACCTGCAGTTAATCCGCTGACTTTTCAAGCTAAAACATGGGTCTCTTCACACCAGCTTACAGTATTCATAAAGCATGATTATTTAAACCAGGGGTATTCGATCCTGCTATTCATTTTGCCCTATAAATAGTGTAAAGGTTGGCAGGTTGCGTAACTTCCTGACATTTTGACCTTTTCCATCTCCTTCCGGTGTTGTGGCCCTGAAGCGCAATAGCGAGGTATGAGCATGGCATTTTAGATGCTGTAAGAGTTTCTACAAGGACACTTTGTTTCTTTACATGATTTATTCAGTGTAAGTTGCAAGTTGTGGACGCCAACAGTGCTTATTTTCCACTTTTTTCCACTTCATTCCACTCCACGGCAGAGGTATGTGTGTTAGATGATTAGGTTTGTTATAGCGATAACATTTATTTTAAAGGATTGTGTATTTTCAATGTTTACGATGCTGGGTTGGACTTGCGTCATGACAAGCCTTTTATTTATGCTGATTTATATTTTATATATTAATTTAATTTGTTCAAAGTTAGTAAACTGTATATAATTAAGAATAGTGGGTTATGATTTTAATAATCAATTTAAAGTCTAGACATTTTAAAAATATATAAAAATCAGCCTGTATTAACTGTTGAAATTTGATTGGCTACTAATGGCCATGTTTGTTGATTTGTACAATTGATATTTAAGGGATAGTTTCACATTTCTACTTAAGTACTACATTTCCATGATCAAACAGTTTAGTATAGCCTGGTGTGCTCTGTTGGGTTCGGATCCTACTCGGATCCCTTTCTCAAAGGAAGGAAACAGTTAACTACAAAGTCAACACCTGTCTGCAGTAAACCACACCCGATCCCCCACCCTTATACCCATCCCACACCTTCAAGTTTAACAGCCATCTGTTGATATCAAGTTCCTCCTTCTGTGCAGATGGTTCATTCATGTAACCCCTCTACCCACGTCCTACTCGACCCGCTCTGAGCAGGCCTCAAACCCAGATCTTCCGGCATGGGAGTTGGACGCTCTAACAAGGAGGCTAAAGGCTGCAACCCCTAGTGTCTGTTGCTGGTTGTGAGGTTTACTCGCACAGCAACTACTAGCTTGTCTCTATTACACTCACCCCCCTAAACCTCACTCAGACTAAGAATATGTGAATAATCACATACGGTGATTTTACAATTTGTGATGAAGCGCTGACCCGCACGCAACTGTCACTGTCTCTAATCTGAAAGCTCTCTATTCCTGTGAAATCACAAAACAAAATACAAACCAAAGAACACTGTTACTGATTTACATCTATGAAATACTTATTTGTTATAAAAAGATCACCAGCTGTTACGTGTGTATGGTAGTTGTGGCCTAGTGGTCTTATTAAATATTTAGCATCAAACAAACAATATAATTCTTATTCTTAGTGAATAAATATTACTTATTTAATAAAAACATTGAAAAATTACACAACCACCAAATAGTTGGCGATGTGCACTAAGTAGGTTATGTAAATCGCCAGTCTGTTTCCATGGTGAATCATCGATTCGTCGCTCTGTTGAGAATGTCTTGTGTGTTAACCGGGAACATACTCTGGGTTGGTTGAACTTCCTGATGTGGAACCAGCATACCTTGAGTAAGTAAGGTTTAGGTTAATCAACCGAGAGTTCGGTGTATATGTGACGGTAAGTTAACCTTGCTTTCTGGAATACCCCCCTGGTAAGTTCTTGTCTGTTTTGGAATATGTGTTAAGTTGTTCTCTGTTGCTTATGATTAAAGTCTTCATGTTAATCTTCAACTCCGTGTCTGCTCGTCTCCTACACATTCCGTGACACCAGCCTGTTCATTCTGATCATCGCAGCCAGCTTCCCATCTTGTTTAGAGTCCTGGACTCTCCTGAAGGAAAAGTTGACAAATTTTTTCCTATACAATCAAATAAAATGTAATGTATTTACACTACAGTTCAAAAGTGTGGGTTAAGGATATATTTTTTGAAAGAAATGAAAACTTTTATTCAGCCGCGATGCATTAAATTGATAATTGAAGTAAATGTAAAGACATTAGAAAATAAATAAATGCTGTTCTTTTGAACTTTCTATTCATCATAGAATCCTGAAAAAATGTAGTGTTTTCCACAAATATTAAGCAGGTTTAAACACTAGCTCTGCTCACCAATGTCTGGTTGGTCCACAGAAGCTTTTAAAAAGACGCATGAAATTAGCGTGTCTTCCATGGCGCAGCATTAGAGAGTAAGGTTCGCAGACCTGGGTTTTATATTATTTTATATAAAATTTTGATAACACTATACAATAAGGTTCATTAGTTAACTAAATCACAGCACTCATACAGCATTTATTAACCTTTGTTAATGTCAACCTTTACTAATACATTACTAAAATCTTGTTAATATTAGTTAACGCACTGTGAACTAACATGAACAAACTATTTCACATGAGCGTAAGACTTCATATGCACATTTGAGTATCAGAGACTTCTTCCAAAACCATTTTACCAAATACAAACTTTTGAACAGTACAGTGTGTACACAATGTGGTATTTTAAAACAGCAACAAAAACGCACCTGTACCTCTTCATCATCGGAACTTCGTGCTGCTGCTGCATAATTGGGACGCGCTGCTGTTTCACCATCACTGGAACGCAGGAACACTAGAATCCATTCCCTAAAATTAAGATAAACTTAACATGGCAGCACCAAATCGACCAAATGTTGGGACAGACTCCTGTAATGTTTAAAACCTTTTCCTGGAGCCTCTAACACTGCACATTTTTTTAAACATATCTTTTTCTGACACCCATTTCAGGTCTAATGAGCTGCTGACCTGAATCAGGTGATTAATTAGGAAGACATACAAAATTACAAAATTGTCACATTTCTCTGTGTTTGGACTTTCATACACATGCTCTTTGTTTGTTTTTTTCCGCCACTCCTTTGTCTCCCTAGTAACCCTCATTATTAGTTCAGTCGAGTCAGCTGTGTTAATTAATTAGTCTCGTTATCTCCTTGTGTTCCTCTGTATATAAGCTCTCTCGTTTGTCTTTGGATGTGTGTGTATGATTTCCCTGGTTTCCTGTATTTCCATATTAAAGTCTGCATTTCTGTATGCTGCTTGATCTGGAGTGTTGTTTACCACACAACCCATAACAAAAATGAGCACTATAATATAGAAGTTATATATTACAGATCCTTTTTACAGACCGATTATGATTATGAGTGATTACACCTTTCCAATAACTTTAAAATTGTGATTTTAGCAATGTTTTTTTTAACATTTCCATTAAAAAACATAAAACCATGTAGCCTGTATGTATAACACTATAATTTGTGTTTACATTGGTCCTATTTCTGGAGTATCATGCTTGTATCATGACTTATGACCAATCTCAGTGGTTAAAATTCCACTTCTCACAACTGTACATTAAAAAACAAATATCTCACGATTGGTTGCGATTATGTCAAACAAATAGCTTATCGCTGTAAAAAGTGTTAATTCATGCTAGGTTTGAACATAATTAATTATTGTAGGGCATTATTAAAATATGACCAAAACAAACTAAAATTTAAGATTTGAAAAGAACCCTCATGTCACATTGAGAGAAATCAAGAGTTTAAACTCACGGCTTTGTTTTGAGTATCACAACACCAGCAACAGCAACAGCGACAAGAGCACAGATGGAAAAACCAAACAAAACCCAACAGACAGTGCTGGATCCTAGTGTAGAAGTAAAGAGAGAGAAGTAAAACATTGTCAAGTTCAAACTTCTTCAACATTACTGTTACTCTTAAAAGGCTGACAAGAACTATCCGTTTATACAGACACTAGACATTAGTTATCCTATTTCCAGGATTGAGATTAATGTGATAACAGTGATATCCAGTTAGGCCACATATTTTTAATCCTTTTGTGTCTAATCAATTGTAGAATGCATATATATTTTTAATGCCAAATGTATACATTTTTCTGTTTGCTACCTCATTTGAAATTTAGCAATTCAGTTGGACAGCATTCTCAATTCAGTTCTGAATGGTGCATCACCATATAGACTTTTTCCGCTGTCAGGCCAGTGCGAGCCAGGGCTAACAACGTGCTTCAACGTGCCAATAGCATCAGACCTCAAGCACTGAGGCCAAAATCAAGTTGCGTTCCCACTGTCAGGCTAGTAGCCCCGCAGTGTTAACATAAAACCCGCCCTTAACACGCCTCCATAGAATGACATCACACCATCCCACCATTTCACCAGCTGACTGAAAACTAGCTAGATCGCAAAATGAGCATGACAGAAGCGAACGTTTGGTCTTAACTAAAAGACTTAAGACTCCAGCATCGATATTTGACCAATGTACAATAAAAAAAATGTTACAGTGATAGTAATTTATTCATTTGTGTCTTACTGAATCAAACTGGTATTTACCATTTCACATAAAAAAACAGCCGCGCCATATATATATCAATATAAGAGGATACAGTTCATCTTAAGTTATTTTAACTGAGGGGCCCCCGAATAAAATTGCTTAGGGCCCCATAAAAGCTTGGGCCGGCCCTGGCAGCACACAACTATTTTCACAGTATAAGTGTTTCAAGAATTACAACCAACATGTATCAACATATAAAAAACAAAAATGTCTCACCAGTATGAACATTCACATTAAGATAACCTGATGAGCTTCCATACTGGTTGGAAGCTTGACAGATGTACAATCCATTAAAGTCAGGGGACAGATTTGGCACAGGAAGTTTGTTGCCTTCATAGGGAACACTTTTATGCCCTCTGTTAAAATAGAGAGATATGAAAGATCACTGAACATATTCTGGTAGTACAACATTGGTACAACATGTTCTGGTAAAACAAAGTTGGATAACATCTGGAAAACTAGCAACTGCCCACAAACACCCCAGCATTCATTCCAAAATGTTCAACCTTCTGTCCGTCTCTCTGAAACCTACAAAATTATCCTGCATCAAAGCATATGACCTTTGCACCTAGAAAATGCTTTTATCAAAAACAAAGTTGACATGAAATCAAAATGGACTCTATTTATTTTCTTAATGCATGTTACTGGTCTTATTGCAAATGATTCACCTGTGAATTAATTTGTTTGACCTTGTAATCTTTAATCAAAATAATATAACTAGCTCTCTGTGATATGACTCACTTGATGTCTATAACATATACACATCCATGCTGCAGTTAAGCAAATCACACTCAGATCTTCCTCCATTCCAGTACGCAGTGCTCTCTTTTCACAAATTAATAAACAACTAATAAAATAATATCCTGTCCAATGTTTTTTTTTTCATGCTCTCTAAGGAATTTCACATAGAAATGTTCTAATATGGTACTAAAGTCGGCAGTTTAGCCAAAATATGCAAAAGCAACTTGTCTGCTTTGTGCAGGCTTTAAAAAAATGGTTAGCTTAGATAATATCAACTGCCACTAAGATAAGGATGTTTAGTGACTCATAAAACATGCCTTTGATTCAATAATATATTACCTTATTGCCAATTATCTGTCTAATTTTCCATGTAAAGTCGAAGTAAACAGATGAAAATGGAAATGCAAAATTCAGAGCTGAAATATAATACAAATGAGAATAAAATGAAAGAAACGTTGCAGTCCTTAAAGATATCACAGTGCACTAAAATAAATAATTATTGTAAAAACTATCATAAAAAAAAAAACTAAATTTGGCTGAAATGATCAAAGCTTCTCCAATTAAAAGTTAATTTAAAAGTGAATGCTGATTTCATTTGTAGTTTTATATTACCTAGTCCAGGTATAGTTGGTTGGTTCTGGGTTACTATCCACGTTACACTTGAATTCTTTAGCATTTGTTTGACTGTCAGGAATTATAATCACTGACCCTGGAGGATCTAGGAAAAGAAATAAAGCAACAAAAATAACTATATAGATCCATAAACAGTATTTACTCTATGTGAAACTGAAACCTTTCATTAAGTTAAAGTTCACAGGAGGGGGGGGGGGGCAATCTAAGCTGTGGGTTACAGATTTTTGAGAGAATGGTGATGCCTCATGCCATGTCATATGAGCAAAAATATAAGTTTAAAAAAAAATCAAATGTAATTAACAAGTGATGTTCCTCATTACTCTGTACGCAAAACAAACACAGCACGACCTGTGTAGTCTGATTCAATAATGAATCTTAGGAGCTGGTTCTTTTATAGAACCATTCAAAAAGATTCAATGAAGGAGTTTGCCAGCCTGACAAATCCTTTTCTAAATGATCTCACAGAATCCATCAGACCAGCTACTGAATGACTGGTTCACTGAAATAGAAATCCATGTTAATGCATCATTTCTTCACTATAGCTATACTCTTTTTAGCTGTAATAACTGAAGATTTTCTTCATAATCCCCCCAAAAACAAACAAAAAAACAAACAGTCAATTAATCTTCAATAAAAAAAGTCTTTGTTTTACATAGAGAACTACATTTAGAACAGGACGTTTTGATTTCATATGAAAAGTATAACTGATTTGTATTATTTGCAAGCTGTTGGTTGATACACCACATACTTACAATGGATGTTTATTGTGTAGTTCAGCACGAGGTCTTCTCTTAGGGTGTTGTGCGTCATCACACACTGGACGTTCTTTTTGTTTAAATGTTTGAATGGGACACCAAGCAGGTAGGACACAACAGTAATGGTCCCATTGGGGTGTACTGTACGATTGGTTTCAGTCCTCAGAGAGTTTTCCAGATCTCCTAACCTCCACGTCACTGCTGCAGCAGGCCGGCCATTTGAGGCAAAGCATGATGCTATTGTAGCCTCTGAACAACCAGTAACTGGTGCTTCACCCTTCACATTAACCACAGGACGAGCTAAATTTGAAACAGAAAAAGAAAAAAAGAAAAAAAATTAATCATTCATTGTGGACAGTGAAAACTGTGACTAAAAAAATTTGCCTGCTCTTGGTCTTCTCATAACCACTAATAGCATGAAATATCACTTTTTTTTCTTTACAAATTTTGCTAGCACAAACTATTTTCATAGGTGTAAAGCCTTTTAAATATGTTATGTGAGCACAGATATATGCATATACTCCTATGTAAGCATTATGTCATTGCTGTAAATCAGAGAAAAAACATGATCAAGTCGTCATACCGAAAACTGTGAGATTGATGTCAGTCTCATGTGTCCCACTGGGAAATAGATTGAAAACACATGTGTAGATCCCTTCATCCAGAAAACTCACTCTGAGCAGCTGAATTGTTCCATTTTTCTCTGCAAACTTCCCAATGAATTGTACTCTGTCTCCCAATCCATTAGCGTGTTCAGTTTTGTCACCTGTCTGAATAACAAGGAAGATCTCTGCAGGCTTGTCTTGTGTCTTTCTCTTCCATATAATACGAGTTACAATATCATCAGTGTCGGTCAGCTGACACAACAAAGTGGCGTTCTCTCCGTATGTGGCTGTTGTATCATGACCAATGACCTTTACACCTTAATAAAAAAATAATAATAAATGCACACAGTACATGAATTAGCAAACATTGTCCATGGAGATGTTCAGTTGGACAAGCATTGGCAGAGAAAATTGTAAAACAATTCAAAAATCACATTTCTCAATGCAAGATTGCAAAGTATTAAAGTCTTTCATCTAGCGTATGTAATAATGTGAAAAGATTCAGGTAGTCCAGATAGATCTCACTCCAGTTAGGACAAGGCAGGAAAGTTCTCTGGAAGTTCTGTGCCGCTCTTTCATTTTCCAGAATATCTGCATTGGTTTCAATGGCAATGATGTTGAATTGGTGGGTATATGTTAAAAAACATCAACAACCGCAACATGGAGGGTTTGCAATACAGATGTTGTCTTCTTTACAACATGACAATGTGTAGCTGCTGTGCTGGACTATGGTGTCTTAAAGGGTTAGTTCACTTAAAAATGAAAATTCTGTCATTATTACTCACCCTCGTGTTGTTCGACATCCATTAGACCTTAATTCATTTCATATAAATGTATGTACTTTGTCAATTTAGTTGAACAGCCTAACTGATTCCCAGACAAATGGAATCCTAGTCAAATAGGTTACATCTGAATTACACTATATAGTGCTCTAATACAAGGGACATCAATAGATTATGAATTCAGATTTATTATTGCAACTCTCCAGATATAACTTTATATAGGCTAGGTTATGATGATGAATAATAAAGATGTTTGAAATGGACGATATTAGAATTGAAATGCTAAAATAATAATTATAATATAATTATAATAACATTTCAATTAAATCTAACTTTAACGTTTCACTTCTGAATAAAAACTGCGTATATTACAGTACTAATCTAATCCTTCTTATCAATCTTCAGATATAAAACATTTTACTATACAAAAATTATTCGTAGATCACTATTATCCGATAACAAACCATCAACGCCACACAACATCAAGGTTCATCTTGTAAACAGCAGAGATGAAAGATGAAAACAACAGAAAATATTGTCATCTCTTAGTATCCTACAGACATCAGTGCATTGATGCCCATTAAAGTAGCCTCTACTCACCAGCAGTTCTTACGTAGATGAATGACAGTAAAATAAAATCAAGTAGCAGTGTCACCGGGACTGTTTTCCAACAAATAGAAATGAGCATTTCGTTCAATTTAAGAAAGTCCATCCATCCATTCTCAAACCCAGTACCCTTCAGTAATCTTCACCGTTATTTCAGCCGCATGGTGGGTTTGCCTTTAGTCCATACATTGATTAAATATGTAGTTTTATCACAAGAATTTACTGTGTGAAACAGAGTAGGAAAGACGGAGGGGAGTTCCTGCGCGAACTGTCCAGTGTGAGAAATGCAGACACGGGCGGGGCTATGGCAGACCAAATTCCCAGAGTCTCGCAAATTAGTTAAAATCTCCCGGAATCTAGAGCGAGCGAGCAAGAGCGCACGTGCGAGCAGTGGCGGACTGGGACAGTAAATCAGGCCGGGAATTTGACTCCACCCCAGGCCAGCTCTGCTGCTGCATCACCACCACCAAATTCATGTGTCCACCAGCCTGCTAAACTTATAGCGTAACCCTGTTAGTTGATGTAACAGGTAGACGACCATTCATAATATGAATGGATAAATAAATAAACCCTCACAAACTCACTAGGAATAGACCATCTATACTACCACACCAAACACAAATATAAAATTGGCTTACACATTTTAAGAAGGGATGAAAGATACATATTCACATGTTAAAATATTTATATTTTATATATTTCCAATGCTCTATGTATCCCCATACAGTATATAAAACAATGTGCTAGTTTGTCATTAAGATGCGCTTTTAAAACTGCTATCATTATATATATTTGTATTATTTTTTATAAAGAATAGATTTCATCTATTGTAAGTTGCTTCGGATGAAAGCGTCCATCTGCCAAATGATGAAGTAAATATTAGAGGTGGAACAGTTCAACTTTTTCACGGTTCGCTGTTGTTGTAATGTCTGGGAACCCAGAATGTTCATCCATCAACAGAAACATTTATTAACTGAACCCTGATTGTTTTACGTGTTATTTATAGTAAACCATATTACAGATGCTTTGTCAGATTTAAGTTGAACAGCGGACCGTCCGAGCGCGTGGAGAACTGAGTGTGGAGAACCGAACGGATCGATTGTTTTTTCCACACCTAGTAAATATTATGTAAATGTAATTCTGACCGACCTGTTCCCTTACCGGCAAACATGGCTGGGATTTTGTCTGTGGCCAGGGCTTTTCTCCTTTTTATGCGTTCCCTCTCTGCTCCTCCTTTGCGTTTACGCTCCATTTTTTGCACTATTTTCCAAGATAAAGCCTGCCTCTGGATACAGCCAATTAGGCAGGTGGTGGTCATGTGGTGGTGTCATTTTCACTCCGCGATTCGCAGTTGCACACCAGCCTATTGCAAGTCAGTCTGATCGACAGCACAGCGGCAGCCGGCAGGCCAGAATGACCATCAGGCCACCGGGAAATGTCCCGGTGCTCCCGATGGCCAGTCCGCCCCTGCGTGCGAGACAGAGACTGTGTTTCAAACCGTGTAGCGCGCGCACGGCAGAGAGGGAGAGGGAGCGAGAGACCTTGCGTGTGTGCGAAGCGCATCTAAGACAGAGAGCATCCTGATTGGCCTGTTTCGGCAAATCAACCAATCAATTGTCAGTGTGGGCGGTTATGTCTATGTCTATCTGGAAACAGGAGCACCATGGCAGAGAAAAATGTATTGTTCTCGTGTAGTCACTCAAATAGTGTCGTACCAAGAAATAACTCAGAGATCACACATACACGTCTCACTTCCGTCTTTACTCCAACAACCACCTGAACATGTGAGAGTTAACAACCAATAAACATTCAGAATACCAAACACCACACATGTGGTCTGATAATATTATATCCCCCTTTTTATGAAGTTTTAGGTTATCACCCAAGTCTAATATGGCAGACTTTATACTCAAATTAAACATATCAGGTCACATTAGGAGGGGCCGGAAAATTTAGCATTGCACTTATGGAACAGATTTACTATGAATCCCTAAACTGAAATTGCATTGGTATATAAGGTACTTTCATGCAGAACACACTTTTAACAAAACTATCTTTAAATTAGCGTATACAAACTTGCAATGTTTGCTTTACATCATATCGAATGTCAGAAATTTGTTTTACAAATCAAGAATGTCTCTAGGTTTCACCATGCGACCAGAGCGTGTAAACTGAGGGGGTTTAACTTCTTGTTGCACATTGCAAGTATCTTCCTTCAGTCCTCCTGTATCCACAGGTGGATCAATGTACGTGTTCTCAGGTGCTGGCTCATTTACTTCTGGCATTATTTCCTTGGTTTCCATTAAGTGTCGGCGATTGCGGCGGAACATTTGACCATCAGGGGTGCGGATAAGATATGACCGCTGTGCGTCCGCAGGTTGCAATACAGTGGCGGGCATCCATCGGCCATCGGCTTGTTGAAAGCGAACATTAACCCCTTGTGTCAAAGCCGACAATGGCTGTGAGGTGCGATCATAATACTGTCTCTGTTTTGATTGTTTTAGTTTCCTTTTCGCATTCACCAGCTTTTTATCGATGACCTGAGGCTGTAGCTGTTTTCCTGACATGGGCAGGATGGAGCGAAGACGCCTACTCATCAGCAATTGTGAGGGAGACTTTAGTCCATCAACAGGGGTATTCCTGTGTTCCAGCAAGCTGAGGTAAGGGTCCTTCTTCTCAGCATGTGCTTTACTCAATATGGCCTTTGCTGTCAGCACTGTCTTTTCAGCAAGACCATTGCTTTGCGGGTAGTGCGGACTAGATGTTACATGCGCAAAGTCCCACTGAATTGCAAAGTTTTTAAAGTCAAGCGAGCTGTACTGTGGGCCGTTATCTGAAATTACTCTTTCAGGGACACCATGCCTGGCGAAGATGGCCTTCAGTTTTTGGATCACTGCTGATGACGTAGTCGAATGTAGTCTCTCCAGCTCAAAAAATCTGCTGTAGTAGTCTACAACTATGAAATAGTCGTCACCGTTCCACATGAGTAAGTCTGTCGCAACAATCTGCCACGGACGATCTGGGATCTGGTGAGAGATCATGGGCTCTTTTGGATTGGATCTTCGGAGCTCTAAGCATGTGGTGCATCTTTCCACCATTTCCTCAATTTGTTTGTTCATGCCTGGCCAAAATAAAATATCTCTGGCTCTTTGCTTACTCCTCTCAATTCCCATGTGTCCAGTGTGTATGCGCTCTAACATTTCTGCCCTAAGCGCATGTGGAATGATGATTTTCTCACCCTTAAACAGAAGCCCTTGAATCTCTGAAATTTCATCTCTGTGATTCCAGTACTCAGCAAGGCAAGAGGGGCATTTTTTCCTCACATCAGGCCACCCAGCTTTTATGACACTTCTCAAGGAGGTAAGCTGTGGATCTTGCTCTGCTGCTTTTCGGATTTCTGTTAGCTTTCTGTCGCTTACAGGAAGGTTAGCTACGACTGTGTGAATTTGTGCATCCATATCTTCGTCCAGTGAGTCAAGTTTATACGCGATGGACTTCCTGGAAAGTGTATCTGCTATTGGAATGTCTTTTCCTGGACGGTGCACAATTTGGATATCATACCTCTGTAATCGCAAGATCATCCTCTGGAGGCGTGGAGGTGCGGCTGCAAGAGGCTTTCTCAGGATGGGTTCTAAAGGTTTGTGGTCTGACTTGACGATTACCTTTCTGCCATAAACATATGCGTGAAAACGTTTGCATCCAAACACCACAGCATACAATTCCTTTTCGATCTGCGCATAGTTTTCTTCTGTTGGTGTGAGGGCTTTCGAAGCATATGCGATGGGTTTGTGGTCCTGGAGCAGTACAGCGCCTAGGCCACTTTTTGACGCATCCACCTGCAGGCGGAGCTCTTTACCAGGGTTGTAGTATGACAGGACTGGGCCAGGCTCTTGTGTGATCAGCTCTTTCATCTTCTCAAATGCTTTTTTCTGAGCCTCGTCCCACACAAACTCATTATTTTGCTTCAAGAGCAGCCTCAGAGGTGCGTTTATTTCTGACAGATTTGGTGCAAATCTGGACAAGTAATTGACCATACCCAAGATGGTTTCCAGCTCCGACTTATTCTTTGGAGGGCTCATGTCTTTTATCGCGCTGATTTTTTCTGGATCAGGTTTGATGCCTTCACGTGTTAGCTTGTGACCGAAGTAACTGACCTCAGGGACACATAACACACATTTGTCTGGATTGAGTCGTACTCCTTTTTCACGGGTCCTCATTAGCACAGCGCGTAAGTTTGTATCTTGCTCCTCTTTTGTTTTTCCAAAAACGAGTATGTCGTCTACAATGGCTGCAACGCCGTCAAGCCCTTTATAAGTCTCATCTATCTTTCTCTGAAACTCGTCTTGAGCAGAGATCAGCCCAAAAGGTAGACGTAGAAATCTGTACCTTCCCATTACAGTATTAAATGTGGTTAGTTTTGACGACTCTTCTGACAGCTTGATAGCCCAATAACCAGATTTTGCGTCAAGCACACTGAAGAATTGTGCTCCAGCGAGTTTTGGGGTGATGTCGTCCAGAGTCGGCAGAGGGTAATGGGGCCTTTTGATTGCTTTATTTAAGTCCCTGGGGTCTAGACATACCCTGAGCTTTCCAGTGCGAGGTTTTTCGACAACTACCAGGGCATTGACCCAGTCTGTGGATTCCGTAACTTTAACAATGATACCTGCTTGCTCCATGCTGTCTAGCTCCTCTTTGAGCCGACTGCGCAGCATGAACGGAATCCTCCTGGGCGGATACACGACAGGGACAGCTGTAGGATCCAGGTGTATAGTACATTCTCCTGGAAATTGACCAATCCCGTGAAAGACATCCTGGAACTCTTGTATGATACCACAAGGTTTGTCTTTGTCTGCATCAACTGAAAAGACGAGCTTTATCAGCCCCATGTCCAGGCATGCTCTCAAACTAAGTATAGGAGGTGCGTGTGTGCTTACTACATAAAACTCCAGCAAAGCTTCTGTGTCTTTGTATCTGCAGTTGAGCTGACATGTTCCTTTAACATCAAGTGGCTCTCCGCCATAGCCTGTAAGACGGCGTGTTGCGGGTTTCAGTTTTTAAATCTACTGGCTGGAATAATGTTCACCTGGGCCCCAGTATCCAACTTGAATTTAACTTTATTGGCTTGAGGTCCTAATTCAATTTCCGCAAAGGCCTGTTCACATTCTGTATTTTCATGCTCTTTGTTAATTGCATCAATAAACAGCTCATCCGCCTCTAATATGCCTGTATTTTCCACTGTGTGAACAGTTCTACGTGTAACAGGTTGTTTTGATTTACATACCTTTGTGTAGTGGTTGAGTTTATTGCATATTTTACACCGACGGCCTTTTGCAGGGCACGCGTCCGTCTGGCTGTGTTGCTGTGCACATCGACCACATGACCTGTTTTTGTCGGCAGCTCTATCCGTTTCCTTCGCGGGCGATTCATGTTTGTGCCTGTACACTGTGGTCTTTTTGCTTAACACCGCGTGTGCTGCACGGTTCTGTGCTGCCGTTGCACGCGAGTTTATCATCCTGAGCTGGTCTTGCGCTGCTTCGTGGGAACGCGCAATATCAATCGCTCTTTCAAGTGTGAGATCGGCGCCTTGATTTAACAGTTTCTCTCTGACTTTTGGGGAATTTGTTGCAAAAACTATGCGGTCACGCACCATTTCGTCACTATTTGTATATCCACTGTCTTTCACAAGTAATTTAAGCTCCGTGACGAAGTGCTCAAACGATTCATGTTCCCTTTGTACTTTTTCATGAAACTTGTACCTCGCGAAGATCGGGTTGGCCTTTGGCATGACGTACTCTTCAAACTTGTCATAATATGACTGCAGTTTTTTCGATTCATCTGCTGACAATGTCCATGTATTATAAACATCGCGTCCCTTTTCGCCTACCCAAAGGAGAAGATAGCTGCACATAGTCTCTTCGGCCTTGTCGTGTAGCGGTCCGGCGAACATGAGCTGCACATGCTGACGAAATCTCCGCCATGCATCCGGCAAGTTTATAGAGTCCCAGTCCATCTTCGGCGTAGGAACCCCCGACGTATCCATCTTGCCACAATCAATAAAGTTCTGACACCATGTATTGTTCTCGTGTAGTCACTCAAATAGTGTCGTACCAAGAAATAACTCAGAGATCACACATACACGTCTCACTTCCGTCTTTACTCCAACAACCACCTGAACATGTCAGAGTTAACAACCAATAAACATTCAGAATACCAAACACCACACATGTGGTCTGATAATATTACAAAAAAAAGTATAAGACATTTTATGGCAGACTACAGGAAAGTGTACCCCTGTCTTATAAGTGTCAAACATAATGACAGTCTTGCTCGCTGCATTTGTAACAGAGACTTCAGCTTTGCCCATGGCGGGTTAAATGATTGCAAAAGGCATGTTGAGGTGAGTTGACAAGTTTCATTTCATGTGCATATTATTCAGGCTAGTTGCCAAGGCTACATGAAAACAACAAACTTTGATTAAGCAGCTTATATAAATAGTAATCTACATAATTGCATAGGCCTATAGCTTATAGAAATAATTTTTTTTTTTTTTTGGGGGGGGGGGGGGGGGTTCCTTGAAATGACTTTTTGCAGGTTGGGATGTCTGCTATGGGTAGTTTTCCTTTGTTAAATGTAGCTGTTTTCACATGGATTTTGATCGGATCGATGTCTACAATTTTTAACAATAATACTTTCAAATAAAGTCACTTTTCTGTTCAATATGTATTAAATATCATGATGTAGCCTACAATGAGCATTTTTTTAAACATAACCTATTGATCATTTGATCATGCTTAATGTCAATAAATGGATACAAACACAGTAGTTTATACTTCAAGTATATAGGCAACAACTATAGACCGTTCTCATTTTAAACAATATATATTTATAAATGTGTAACATGTAAAGTGTTTCCCACTTAACTGTATACATATGTGATATTTTTCCTTCACGTTCATGTTGTAACAAATAATACTTAACTAATGTTAATGTTAATAATGTAAGATTTAATGGATACAAACACTGTAGTTTATTGTTAAGCCTACTTCAACGATACTACAACTTTATGTCAAGATTATCAGCTGGAGTGCTCATGACAGCCTCTAGAGGGCACTCCACCTTGGACTTTCACACACTCACTAACACACACACACACACACACACACACAGATGCTGCGTCCGAAATCGCCTACTCAATGAGTAGGTACTTAATTTCAATGAGTAGATACTTAACGAGCGCTAAAAGAGTATGAATGAAATCTCGTTGAGTATGAATGCGATCCGGAAATCATCCGCCATGTTGACGTTATCATGTGACCTACGACGTTATCGCAACAACTTAAAAGATATGAGTGACGGGTTTAATTCATCTGTCTGTAAATATCTTGATATTGATTAAACTTGCTCATTTTCTGGTCTTGTTGAAGAAAGAGCTCCCCATTTATTTTGTGATTGTAGCAATAAATTTGCGGTTAATTTCAGTTCTTATATTTTCAACCCTACTAATCTGACCCAGTTTTATCCTTAAAGATATTTTATTATTATAAAAACCCAAAATCGCAATCTCTTGAATGTTAATTTATTTTATATGCAAACATTTTCATCCACAAGCAAAAGTGAATTAAATCTTCTTTGTTTCCCTCTTTTTCTTGAATTTAAGAATTTGTTTCATTCATCAGGCTTATAAATAACAAAATAAATATATATATATATATATATATATATATTTGATGCATTACGAGGAATTATTCAGATATTTAACCTTGTCATTGCGCTTTTTTGTGCTCTGAATTTAATCTCAAATTATGATGTACACAAACCCATTTTTTTGTCTTTTTTGTTTATGATTGTTCATTGTTAAAGATACAACCATGGTATTTTCCCTGATCTTGTATGGAATTATAAGTTCTGCAATAGATAATAATGAAAAAGACATCAGACACCTCACAGCATCAGTAACTCAACCCTACCTCGTATGGTTTTTCGCAGCTGCTCGAAGATCCTGCCTTTGGAGAAGAATGTTGATTTTGTACACAGAAAATGTAAGTATTACTACTAAAAATAAGATTACCCCAGAATGAATTGCATTGCTAGCTCACCCCAACACTTACACACAATAATAATGAAAAATGCTGCCCAATACTTCACTATATTACTTCTTACTGAAAATGATGTTTCAGTAAAACAAGCAAAATTTCATTTGTTTTGTCATATAACTTTGCATGAACACACACTAGACAAGTGCAGTCAAGGTGAATACATCTCAATTTTCAGTCAAGCAATGATTTAAAGCTTGAATTAATAAAATAATTATATTTTATTTACTGACAACAATAGGAAACATAAATGAGCAACAGAATGAATAAAAGTAAGCACAATAAATAAATACATATACAAATCAACAACATATGAAACAAAGCTCTATTGTCCCAAAGACTTATTGTATTAATAATCACATATATACAGGCGTTGAACCCTCCTACTGTCCATCCTTCTGCCATCTCAACACAGCTGTGCCAATTCTGCAGCTTTATTTTGATGAAGCAGCTGATCACCGTGAACATCTTCACCTGTCTTTGCTGTCCATCATGTCCCTCACTGCTGCTCTTCTCAATCGGGACATCGTTGATCCAGAGGATGAGGAAGACCATGATGATGGTCCCCTGAACCCCACAACCTTGAAGCAAGAGTGGGACAAGATGTGTGGGACAATCTGTCTGCTGCCAGGTTGCTCCAGCAGGATCGTCCCTGTAATAAGAGCAGTGAAAGTTGCTTTGGATAAAAGCAGTTTCTGTTTGGGGGCCTAAAGGTTTAGTTCATTCAAACATATATTCATTCATTATTTACCCGTCTTTAAGTTGTTCAGTCCCTGTGGATTTTTTTTTTCTTCTGAACATAAAGAGTGATTTTGGTCCAGTTTGTGCTGCTGGTTTCTTTTTCCCACAAACGTTGCCTTCACCTTTCCCTGCAGGTCCTGCTCCACCACCGAAGATCTGCAGCAAATGCACAGAAATCAAGAATCAGAAAAGTGCTGTAATAACTCTGTTTGACATTACAATAATTGAAATAAACTAAAAGTTATGATTTAAATATATATATTTTTTTATTAATTTCTGTAGTATACTCACTCAGAGCCTTTGACTGCAGCATTCCTCTCCACTGGATAAACACACACGTTCATCCGTCCCTGAAACATCCAGACAAGATTCAAGTTACTCTGATTTATGTGCTCAATACTACATGTTGAGGTAGATCTGATGTGTTAACTGACTTCTTATCCAATACAAATGTTTCTTAATTTATCAACTGTACAAACGGTAAAATAAAATAGATAACTTATGTCTATGTAACAGAGGCCAGCTAGTAGTTGCTGTGCGAGTAAACCTCACTCCTCTGACCTCGAGGGATGCTCTAGCGACAGATGCTGGAGGTTGCAGCCTTTAGCCTCCTTGTTAGAGCGTCCAACTCCCATGCCGGGAAGACCTGAGGTCGAGGCCTGCTCAGAGCAGGTCGAGTAGGACCTGGGTAGAGGGGTTACATCTAGTTATTTGTACATTTGTTTATTTACATTACTTACATTAATGTAATGTAAGCAGTGTTGAATTCTACATAATAGTAAACATAAATCACTCAGATGTCTATTTCATGTTGTGATGAGCTCATCATCTGCAAAATTTATTGATTATTTCCCTGTCAGATGTTAAATAAACATTTAGTAAGCATCTTTATAATGTACATGGTTTAGAATGTATGTAAATCCACTTTGGTGACATGCGTGTACTAACAAGAGCTCCCCTGTTAGCTGTACGTAATAAAACATGTTTTTACAGCAAAATCACAACTACTGCCTAGCGTCTTTACACCTTCAACACTTCCAACAGTTTACAGTAGTTCAACAAATGTGATTTTAACACAAGGAATGTTTTCATACTCACATTTGAAACGCCTCTTTCTCCTCTGTGTTTGATTGACGTATCCTCTCCAGTGGCCTCCTGGGATAGAAAAGTACTTATCGGTAAGCACTCAGGAATCTGGGCGGAAGCAGTAGGCCATCCGGGAACTTCTCGCCTACTCTTTTATGACTACTAAGGTTACGGACATACTTATTCGCTCGTCCACTACTTTTTGCCTACTCAATAGTAGAGAAGTAGGCGATTTCGGACGCAGTCATACTCTTTTAGCGCTCACTGAGAACCTACTCATTGAAATTAAGTACCTACTCATTGAGTAGGCGATTTTGGACGCAAGCCTCCATGTTCTCCCGCAGTGAAAAATACATCGCGGAGCAAAGAGGACACTGACAACGTATGAAACAGTTTCATATTTAAAATATTGTAATTTTTTTAAAGCAGTTTAAACACTAAATACCGTACAGTGGCTCCTTAATGTGTCGTGACAGATCCCTCAAGCGGCTCGTGAACCGATCATCTCTTCATACTAGTTCATTTATAGCATCAAATAAACATGAATGAACATCAGAAGGAATGTTGTTTCAACTGCGGAAAGACGTGAGTACACACAATATTTCAAGTTAACCCTCAAACTGTCTTTGTTTACTGTTCATCAATCCTGTCTTTGGGGTCAATATGACCCCAAAATTGAAATCATAATTGTAGAAAATATATACATTTTCAATAATAAAAATAATATATCATTTTTTTCGTTTACTCCTCATCTAGGCATTAATGCTGTGTTTTGGGAGATTTGAAGAACTTTTGTTCACATTTATCACAAAAATATGCAAATACATAATTTTTTGGCATATGAAATATCATTTTTTTATGAAAAAATCACTTAAATTACTGTTTAAATGTAATTTAAATGGTTTCTGGTTCTTGATCTAGGTGTTAGGTGTAAAATACTGCCATCTGGAGGTGAGTGAAAAAACTAAGATGATTTGTTTTTAAGCAATAATTTTTTTTGACCAGCAGAGGGCATTGAAAGCCATTCATTTTACTGGATTTTGGAACTGGCAAAAGGCACACCTAAAGAACAAAACTCAAGAGTCAGACTGTAGTTTCATATTATTGAACAATTTAATGATTCAAATGTGAAAAAAAAATGAAAAAAAAAAATTATAATTTTTGAATATTAATAAATTAATAAAAAAAATGAAATTTTTTATTTTGAATTTTTTTTTATCTTTGTGTGTGTGTGTGTGTGTATGTGTGTGCATTAGGTCTCACCCCTTTATATCTTTTTTTTCCTGTATTTGTGCCTTATTTTATTTGAAAAATCATATTTTCCAAATTTATATACAATTGCATTGTGTGGCAGTCACATGTGTGTGCGTGTGTGTGCGTGCGTGTGTGTGTGTGTGTGTGAGCATGTGTTTTCCACATTGCATTCATGCTCAAGTACCAGGCCTTAAGTTCTGTGAGAAAATTTTCAGATTTGTGTTGCATTTATTGATTTTTTTTTTGGAAAAATGAAAAAAAAATTCATTTTTTTGCATTTCCCATTCATTTTCAATTGGGGTCATATTGACCCCAAAGACAAGATTAAGTAACAAAATTTTTAAGAAACTTCAGAATGTCCGAATCAAGCCCAGTTTTTTTGTGCATGTATAGATAGATGATGCCAAAAAAGTTGCAAAATTTTATTCCTTTGAGATGAAGGGAACCCGCTTTTTTAACGTATTAAACGTCGTTTGGGGTCATATTGACCCCAAAGACAGTTTGAGGGTTAACCAACATTAATCTACTATAGGCTACTCGCTGACGGCTTTGTCGGTTGGTTGGTTGGATTGGTTAAATCGCCTGTCAATCAAACTGTTTGAGAAGGGTCAATTGCTTTCGCAAAAAAATATTTATATAATATTTTTTGTATTATTATTGTTAATGGCAGTGGTATATAAGAGTATTGTTATTTGATATTTATAATAACAATAATCATCATTATTATTATTTACTAATGGGGCAGGGGCTTGAGCCCCCCCCCCTCCAATTGGATCGCTCAGGTATTCCAATCTACTTTCTTGTCCAGGGCCAGAGGAATAGCAATTTTGTTTCGAAAATCAGCCCCTTTAAAGCACATATCTACTGTCAGTGACCCTAATGGCCGCTATTTAATTGTTTCTGGCCTACTTTTCTCAATTCATGTCACACTGCTTAATGTGTACGGACCTAATTTTGATGACCCAGCTTTTTCCCGCAGAGTCTTTAATCTTTTACCAAATACTCTGAACACGCACCTGATAATAGGCGATGATTTTAACTTGGTGTTGGACCCTACTCTAGATAGATTCCCTACTCGCTCTGGCATACCCTTGGCCAATTCTACCACTGTTCTTAATGATTTGATTCTTTTGATCTAGTTGATGGCTGGAGACTAAAATATCCAACAGACCTGCAGTATACTTTTTTTTTCACAAGTTCACAAGTCATACTCTGTGATAGATTTCTTCTTAGTTGACTCTAAAATAATTCCCTGTGTTAAATCATTGAAGCATCACAATAGAATCATTTCCGATCATTCAGCAGTGACAATATCTCTAAATCTCTTAGAAATTAAGCCCAGCTATAACTGGCGTTTTAATCCTAATCTGCTTTTAGATGTCAAATTTTGTGAACGATTAACAGAGTTACTTGAGTTTCTCAAATTCAACAACACGGGCGAGGTTTCTGATTCTACTTTATGGGAAAGCCTAAAGGCTGTCTTGAGAGAACACATTATTTCATACGAGAGCAGGCTAAAAAAGCAAAGGGTGAACGTCTTATGGAAATTGATAATTGTCTCACTCGATTCTGCAGAATCGGATGTGCTCAATGAAATTACAGCACTTAAATTGTAATATAACTTGATTCTCTCAAACCAAGTTAATAATATGTTGCTAAAAGTCAAGCAAAAGCAGTTTGAAATTGGAGATAAACCAGACAAATTGCTTTCTTGCCAGTTGAGGGGGCTACAAATCAAAACCAAGAATGGTGTTGTTTTAACGAATCCCAGCGAAATCAATAATACATTTAAAGAATTATATGAAAAGCTATACACATCAAAGGGATGTTCGGACCCCTCAGCATTAGCTAATTTTCTCTATTCATTACATCTTCCAAAGTTGGGGTGCATAGAGCAGACAGCTCTCAATGCGGACATAACGGTAGAGGAAATACTAGATGCTATTAAATCTTTCCCCAGTGACAAGGCGCCTGGTCCAGATGGATTTGGGATCGAATTTTATAAAAGATTTGCGCTTGTGCACTCTCCTTTGCTGTTGAGGGTGTTTAATCATTCATTTGGCGAACACAAACTCACCCAGTCCCTGTATGATGCAAATATTACCCTAATTCTTAAAAAAAGTAAAGAAGAAACTGACCCTTCATCATATCGACCCATTGCTCTTTTGAACTCTGATCTCTGAATTTTGGCTAATAGATTAAATGACTGCATTGGGAAAATTATTCACCCTGACCAATCTGGTTTTATTCCTGGCCGTTTTTATTTTACTAATGTCGTTTAATGAATATTTTATAAACCAGATTTGATTCTAAAGCTAGCGTTGCAATTCTTGCCCTACAAATTCTTTGACCAAATTGAATGGGATTATATTTTAGCTGTGATAAGAGAATTTGATGTGGGTGATACCCAGGGCTGGGTAGATTACTTTTAAAATGTATTTCACTACAGATTACAAAATACATGCTTTAAAAAGTAATTTGTAACGTAGTTTGCTACATTACTCAAGTTTAGTAACTTAATCTAAATACTTTAGAATACTTTGGAATACTAATAAGTGTGGAACAAACACAAAAAAGGTAATTGCAAGTTTTTATCTCACAATTGCGTGATATAAAGTTCCAATTGCGAGTTATAAAGTAAGAATTATGAGATATAAACTCGCAATATTGAGAAAAGTCAAAATTATGAGATATAAACTCGCAATATTGAGATAAATCCGAATTAAGAGATATGAACTCGCAATATTGAGAAAAGTCAGAATTATGAAATATAAACTCACATACTAAATTCACAATTGCAAGAAAAAAAGTTATTGCAAGTTTATATCTCCCGATGCTGACTTTATAACTTGCAATTGTGAGTTTAAATATCGCAAATCTGAGAAAAAGAAGTCAGAATTGTGAAATGCAAACTCACAATTGTGAGGGAAAAAACAAATTGTGGGAAAAAGTTGCAGTGACGAGTGAATTATAAAATGACTCACAAACAACTATCACAAAACATAAAAACAGTCGTGGATCATTAGGTCATGACAGGACAGTTGAGCAATTTTTTTTAATATAAATTCAGTCATTTTTGTCTTGTTCAGGACAGTACTAAATAAAAATAACAGCATTTTTATGATCCCTCTTAAAAGTATTAAAATGTTGATGAAACTTAACTCTGCTTTTTCAGACTGTCAGAGTCAAAGTAATCACTTTGACACTTTTTAGTGTAATCTAAAACACTTTTCAGATGTAACTGTAATCTGATTAGCACCCATTTAGAATGTAACTGAAATGAAATACAGTTACTCAAATTTTGTATTTTAAATACGTAACTAAGTTACTTGTATTTCGTTACTCCCCAACCCTGGTGATACCTTTGCCTCTTGGGTGAAGATGGTATGCGCCTATCCCACATCCTCAGCTCTTATTAATTTTAACAAGTCACCTCAATTGCAGTTACACAGAGGCTGATTTAAAATTAAGACGTTTTGATTAGGTTGTAAATTTGGTTTATAAGGTAAAGACGTGTCAGAGATGTTTATTGAGCAAATCCTTGATAAAACCTTTTTGAGGTAAAAAGCAGAGCAATACTCAGTTTCAAGAGTAATATACAGCAGTACAAGTCACAAATATATCAGAAAATAAGAGTAGATTTTTTTTAGCAACAAATAAAAAATCTTAGTATTTTTAGAAAAAATGCTAACACACTTAGTATTCTATGTAAACACAAAGCTGAACCTGAAAAGGGTGAGCCGTTTAATAAGACAAGTGAACACGGTAGGCAGTGACAGGATGTGACGGTTCTGCTGTGGAAAATGTGCTCTGTGGTTTCACTGGTCACTGCAGACAAGAGCACAAAACTAGTCAGATATTGTATATCTTGCATTACCGTAGTAGACATATGATCATTGGAAACTGTAAACTTGGTCAACAGGCAATGTGATTTTTACGTCAATGATCTGCCACTGTACAAAAAGTTATTAAGTATATTCTTATAAGCTCTCTTACAGGCATCGCCCTCTGTCGTCACTTCTTCCTTTACTAGTTCAGTCTCTACAGCACGTCTACAAGCTACAAGATACAGAGCGGACAGTAAGACAGTTTATATTCCTTCACAGGTGATGAATGATGAATATTCAAACCAGGATTCTTCATCTGGATCTCTGTGTCATCATTATTCTCATGACTTACGCAGGTACTGATTTAAGATCAAGATTTCTTTACCCTCCTTACTTGTTTTCTGATGTCTCGAAGCCGATCGATACGATGTACTCGTTGCATTTTGGGATGGGTATAAACCCCAAAATAGTTTGATGACTAAATAATATTATTATTTAATATTTTACAATTTAGCGGAGTTGTTGAAAAAAGTTGTTTGTATCCTAATGTGTTTGTTTCATGAGGTTTAAAAAAAAAAATAAGAAGCATATGAACAATGTGTTGTGTGTCTCATGAGTTTCTGCAAATTGTTCATGTTTCACAATTTTATGATCCAGGGCTGCATTTCTCAAAAGAATTGAAATCTGAAGTAGTTGATTGAAGCATTGGTCACAATGATTTTGTGAAGAGGAGCCTAATGTAGTTGTTGGAGCTATTTTTCATTTTGTTTATTTTAGGCTTAAGTTAATTTATAGCCTAATTTATTTTCTTTCTTTTCTTGTTAAAGTAATTTGTTTTATTTTTTGTATTTATGCTTATTTTTTGTTTATTTATATTATTGTTTAATTGGTCACATGGTGTTATGTTAATTTGCATAAATAGGTCAAGGTGGGAGGGACCTTGGGCAACGAGGGCATATGGTTTTTTACCAGCGTAAGAGAGGCAGCAGAAAATGTCTGTGAGCTTGCTTATAATGTGTAAATAAACTTCCTCAAACTCATCTTTGCTATGGACATTAGTTCACTTTGGTACCTCTAAACCTGCGTAAAGCCCAACCCATGACGTTGCCTCAGTGGCCATTTGAGAAGTTTGATATTGTTTGTTTTGTTTAAGTTTATGGACAAATAGCCACTACATTAAGTAAAAAACCACCCCTGGATGTATATCGTTGGTTTACGTGGAAATTGGACTCGTTGTTTGCTGGATTACCTTTTCGAAAGTGGATTACTCACCTGGATGCGGGAGACAAACTCAACGCCGGCGGAAGCGTGGGCTGGATACAGCACAAACATCAACGACCCATCCGACAGTGTAAAGCTTCCCTGGACACCGTACTGGATAACGGTGACGCTACTGGAGGGCTGGAGCTGCACTTACGGAGTGGAGGATTGGTATTTGTTGCAATTTGGATTCGCGAGGGCCCAAAGCCTTCACTGGTGACGCGCACGGCCGCGCGCAACAACAAACACTGCGCGCATACAACTCCGTGCGCAAAGGCAACCACCGCTGCAAACAAAGTTCCGCAAGGTACGTGCTTCATTCAACCTTTGCAAAAAAACTGTGTGTGCGCATTACCAACATCAATATAAAGTAAAATGTCTGACGTAGCGGCCAAAGCCACAAGTGACACGGCGCTTATTTCCACAAGAAGGCGCACAATTTTCACTGATAAAGGAATGATGTTTTTTATACAAACGTGTCAGGAAAAGAGATCGACGAAATGCAGACGAGCTAAATCGTACATGAATCAAATGGATAAATTGATGCATTCTGCAGACAATATTGATGCAGTCAAGTCTCTTTTGGATCAAATGATAACTTGTGTTGATGAGGCAAAACAACATCATTTGTCATTTGTTTCACTGAACATACCTCAGGACGAAAAGGAAAAACAAAATAAATATTTTGAACAAAAGGAAAATTGTTTTTCAAACTTTATTGATGATGCCAAAGGGTGGTTATCAAATACAGGCCATTCATATGAACTTCCAATCAAGCCACCTGAAAATCAAACTGATATTGGGCCTGGGGACAGTGTATCCAATAAAGGTTCCGCAGCGCGCTCAAAGGCTGTCTCTAAACTGTCAAGGACTTCATCCAGTGCATCTGCAAAAATATTAGCGCAAGCAGAGAAGGCAGCATTACAAGAGCGCATGGCTGCTTTAAAACAAAAGCACGGTTTGGAGGCGCAGGAGGAACAAATAAGACTTGAACAGGAGGAATTACGGAAGAAACGAGAACATTTAAGGAGAGAAAAGGAACAACTTGCTCTGGAGGCAGAATTAAAGGTGACAAATGCTAAATTGGAGGTTCTGAAAGCAAGCTCAAAATGTGGCTCTAAAGTGTCAAGATGTGCATCTAACCCATCAGATGGCATGAACTCTTACTTGGAAAGGTTAGAAACTCAAGGGACATATGAATTAAATCCAAATGCTGAACGTTTCATGCCCACCAATACAAATTCCGAACCTCCCTCCAGTCGCTTATTAAATTCTGTCCGTGTTGGTGTTGAACCTAAACATGTTGTAATGCAACCATCTATACCTAATGTCATTCCTGTTTCTCAAAGAAAGGGTATACAAGCACTGGGTTTGCAAAATGCTCATGACAATAATCAATCCATCAATTCTCCAGACATTATGAACATCATGCAGCGTCAAAATGAAATTACTGCCTTGTTGGTTCAACAAAATACAGCCTCTGCTCTGCCTATGAGAAATATACCTGTATTTGATGGTGATCCCCTGTATTTTAAATCTTTTCTCAGAGCCTTTGAAAATTGTATTGAGGATAAAACTAAAAATTTCAGTGATTGTTTGTACTTCCTAGAACAGTACACTAGGGGGCAACCAAAAGACATTGTAAGAAGTTGTCAGCATCTGCCCTCTGAACCAGGTTACCAAAGAGCGAAAACACTTTTGATTGAACATTTTGGAAGTGAACACAAAATCTCCTCTGCTTATATGGACAAAATTAACAACTGGCCCTCAATAAAACCTGAGGATGTTAACGCTCTGCAGTCATTTGCTTTGTTCCTTCGAGGTTGCGCCAATGTAGTACATCATATAAAGTACATGAAGGAGTTGGACATGCCAGCTAACCTCAGGACAGTCCTAATGAAACTCCCATATAAGCTGAGGGAAAAGTGGAGAAATTTAGCATGTGACATACTGGAACAAACTGGAAGCAGAGCAGTGTTTGTTGATTTTGTAAACTTTATTGAAAAACAAGTCAAAATTGTTTCAGACCCGCTGTTTGGAAATATTAATGATGTTCCCCCAGCCAGCCACACAAAGCTATCCATTCAAGTTAAGCAGAAAAGGAAAAGCGGTACCTTTGCCACCAGCATCAATGCAATAAAGGATGGACATAAAGAAAAGGAAAATGTAACTGCTTACAGTAACCAGCTCAAATGTCTGTTCTGCTATCTCACCAATCACACTCTGGAAAAATGCTTTCAGTTTAGAAAAAAGACACAACAGGACAAGATTCACTTTTTAAAGGAGAAAGGTGTTTGTTTTGGGTGCTTGAAATATGGACACACAAGCAAAGATTGTAGGAATCGTTTGGATTGTGAAGTATGTCACAGGAAGCACCCATCTGTCCTGCATGTGGAGAAGGAGGATACTACAAGGGTAACCTCCAAAGAAACTGTGAGCACTGTATCTGGACAGCAGCAGACTTGTGGTTATGTTGGGGCTGGTGAAGAGGATACTGCTGTTTTCTCCATTGTGGCTGTGCAGGTGAAAAGTCAGAAAAGTAATAAAGTTGTGCACACTTACGCTTTCCTGGACCCTGGGAGCTCTGGTACCTTCTGCACTACAAGTATGGCTGAAAGGCTGGGAGTGTCAGGCAAAAATTGTAATATACTATTGAGGACAATGGGGCAGACTAGAACCATTAATACTACCGTCATAACTGGTCTGGAGGTGTCTGGTTTTGACACCGAGGACTTTATTGAGCTGCCATCTGTTCTGACGCAAACAAAAATGCCTGTATCTAAAGTCAATGTGCCATGTCAGGATGATGTTGCCAAATGGGCGTATTTGAGTGGCATTATGCTACAGGAAGTAGATGCAGATGTGGACTTGCTCATTGGAACTGACTCTCCCAAAGTTTTGGAGCCATGGGAACTAATAAACAGTCAATGCGGTGGACCGTATGCAGTGAGGACCAGAGTTGGCTGGGTCATAAACGGGCCTCTTCGTGCTGGAGACTCTGGAGGTGCTGGTGTCAAGTCAG
This sequence comes from Zacco platypus, assembly GCA_038088235.1. Taxonomy (NCBI): domain Eukaryota; kingdom Metazoa; phylum Chordata; class Actinopteri; order Cypriniformes; family Xenocyprididae; genus Zacco; species Zacco platypus. The sequence goes on along the minus strand of CM076081.1, from coordinate 9,408,502 downwards.
GATGCACCGTTGTAACTGCTAATCACATATCTGTGGAGCACTTGGAAAATATGTTGATGCAGCAGTATAATCATGACTTTACTGAAAGAACAAATGATGAACAACTTGAGATGTCAAGAGAGGACATTAAATTCATGAAAATTGTGAAGGATACAACAGTGCTTATCAATGAACATTATTATATTGACTTACCTTTCAGAGTTGAAGATCCTGTTTTGCCAAATAATCGCTGCATTGCATTACAAAGACTCCAAAGCTTGAAGAGGAGATTTAATAGAGATGTTTCATTCAAAGCTCAATATCTTGATTTCCTCAACAACATGTTGGAGCAAGGATATGCAGAAAAGGTTCCCACAAATGAGCCCACTCCAAAACAAGGAAAGGTGTGGTACATTCCCCACCATGGTGTATATCATCCAACCAAAGGAAAGTTGCGTGTTGTGTTCGATTGTGGCTGTACTTACAAAGGTACATCATTGAACAGCCAGCTCCTGCAGGGCCCAGACTTCACTAACACGCTAATTGGTGTTCTCCTCCGGTTTAGAGAAGAGCCCATCGCTGTTATGGCTGATATCAACGCCATGTTCCATCAGGTCCGGGTCCCGTATAAGCATGTTAACTTCTTGCGCTTTTTATGGTGGCCCAATGGAGATGTTACAACGGAGCCAGAGGAATACAGGATGTGTGTGCATTTGTTTGGAGCTGTATCCTCTCCAAGCTGTTCAAACTATGCACTGAGAAGAACTGCTGAGGATAATGCACTGCAATACTCACCCGATGTCCTCAGCACAGTCAAAACAAATTTCTATGTGGATGACTGTCTTAAGTCCACTGTGACAGAGGAAGATGCAGTGAAGCTCATACATGGACTAACATCTCTCTGTAAAAGAGGCGGCTTCCATCTCCAAAAGTGGGTCACAAATAGTCCAAATGTGTTTGTACTTATTCCCAGTAACATCAGAGCCATGGGTTTGGAGAACATGGATTTGGACAGGGACCAGCTTCCTGTGGAAAGAGCTCTGGGGATGCAATGGTGTGTTCAAGGAGATACGTTTAGCTTCAGGACTGCAGTGCAGGAACGTCCACACACCAGGAGGGGCATCCTCTCTGTGGTGAGCTCTCTTTATGACCCGCTGGGTTTTCTGTCTCCTTTTATAATTCCTGCCAAGATTCTGTTACAGGAGCTTTGCAGAATGAACTTCAAATGGGATGAGCCAGTCCCCAGTGCCGTCTCCAGACATTGGTCTGAGTGGCTCTCTGAACTTCAGCAAATGAGTGGATTTAAAGTGGAACGGTGCATCAAACCCAAGAACTTTGGAACACAAGTGAAAGCAGAACTGCATAATTTTTCAGACGCCAGTCAAACAGGATATGGCGCTGTTTCATATTTGAGATTGGAGAGCGCTGACAACGTGCATGTTTCATTTATCACGGGCAAGGCTCGTGTTGCTCCTCTAAAGCAACTAACCATCCCACGCCTTGAGCTTGCTGCAGCTGTGCTTGCTGTTCGGGTGAACGCAATGCTGTTGAAGGAGCTACAGTTGCCATTGCAAAGGTCATTTTTTTGGACTGACAGCACTACTGTTCTAAAATATATCTTCAATGAAACAAAGCGCTTTCACACATATGTTGCCAATCGTGTCAGCACCATAAGAGAAGCCACAGACAAAGATCAGTGGAGGTATGTAAACACCAAAGATAATCCTGCAGATGAAGCATCTCGAGGATTAAGAGCTCAGGAGTTTGGGAAAGGAAAATGGTTAAAAGGACCAGACTTTTTGCACTTACCTTCTACCAAATGGCCAAAACTCGACTTGGACTCCTCCTCCATTCCATCTGATGATGCAGAGGTGAAAAGGGAACTTAAAGTGAATGTTGTTACAATATACAGTGACAGTCCCCTCAGTCAGCTCGTTCACTATTTTTCATCCTGGAGAAAGCTTAAAACATCAGTGGCCTGGTTGTTGGAGCTGAAAGAAAGACTTTTACTTTTGAGCCGAAAGAGAAAGGAATATGTGGTCAAGCAGAATGAAAATGTGGAAAAGGAGCTTAAAAAATTCAAAGCCGCACTTGGAAAATCCAGCTTGACACCAGAGCGCTTAGAGGAAGCCGAAAAGGCAATAATTCAGTTCGCTCAAAACCAAGGATTCAGCACTGAAATTTCCTCACTAAAACATGACCCAAAGAATGTTTCCAAAGACAGCCCTCTGTATCGCCTCGACCCTTTCATCAAAGATGGCATCCTCAGAGTTGGTGGACGCCTGTCTAAATCTGCCTTGCTGTGGGAGGTAAAACATCCTGTGGTTCTGTCAAAGGATCTGCATGTTTCCCAGCTCATATTACGTCACATCCATTACCAGCTTGGACATGCTGGACGCAATCACATGCTGCATAGATTGAGACAGAAGTATTGGATCATAAATGCCAACTCTGTGGCCAGGAAGATTATCTCACAATGTACAGTGTGCAGAAGGTACAGAGGAAAACTTGGAGAACAAAAAATGGCAGATTTACCGGAGGAACGAGTTGTGCCTGATAATGCACCCTTTACAAATGCGGGAGTGGACTATTTTGGACCACTGAATGTGAGGAGAGGGAGAACTGTGCTGAAGCGATATGGGGTGATATTTACCTGTATGAGCAGCCGCGCAATACACCTTGAGGTGGCGCACTCCCTCGACACAGACTCCTGCATCAATGCCGTGCGCAGATTTGTCTGCAGAAGAGGACCTGTGACAAGTATAAGGTCAGATAATGGCACAAATTTTGTTGGTGCGAAGAAGGAACTGAGCCAGGCTCTGGCTGCTTTAAATCACTCTAAAATTGAAAGGACTTTTGTGCAGGAAGGAGTGATGTGGAGTTTTAACACTCCAGCTGCATCTCACCAAGGTGGCGTTTGGGAGCGTCTAATTCGCTCTGTGCGCAGTGTTCTTACCTCTGTTGTTGGACATCAACTGCTGGACGAGGAAGGACTGCAAACATTGTTTTGTGAGGTAGAAGCGATACTCAATGACCGGCCAATAACTAAGGTTTCAGAAGATCCCAATGACTTAGAAGCGCTCACTCCAAATCACATTCTCCTGCTAAAAGGCAAGCCTATTCTGCCATTTGGCCTGTTCGAAAAATCTGACCTATACATTAAGAGGAGATGGAGACAAGTGCAGTATGTTGCGGAGCTTTTCTGGAAAAGGTGGACAGCAGAGTATCTGCTTGTAATGCAAGAAAGGCAAAAATGGACAAGGCAAAGAAGAAACTTCATTACAGGAGATATTGTTGTAATCGCTGATGCCACAGCTCCAAGAGGCTCCTGGATGATGGGCAGAGTTCTAAGCACCACAGCTGACTCCAGAGGACTGGTTCGCTCTGTGAAGGTTCAAACGAAGATCAGCATCCTGGACAGACCAATAACCAAGCTCTGTCTTCTCTTGGAGGCTAACAATTAACTGCTCATTCTCTCTCCTATCTCTGTCTTCCATCTATTTTGTTTCTTTCAGGCATGGAGAATCCGAAGAGGAAAAGATTCTAGCTTAATGTTTAGGTTATAATTAGTAAATAGCTCCTTTGTGCTAAAGCTAAGGTTAATTGTGGGTAAGGTACCGTTCCAATTAGGGGCTGGGATGTTGGAGCTATTTTTCATTTTGTTTATTTTAGGCTTAAGTTAATTTATAGCCTAATTTATTTTCTTTCTTTTCTTGTTAAAGTAATTTGTTTTATTTTTTGTATTTATGCTTATTTTTTGTTTATTTATATTATTGTTTAATTGGTCACATGGTGTTATGTTAATTTGCATAAATAGGTCAAGGTGGGAGGGACCTTGGGCAACGAGGGCATATGGTTTTTTACCAGCGTAAGAGAGGCAGCAGAAAATGTCTGTGAGCTTGCTTATAATGTGTAAATAAACTTCCTCAAACTCATCTTTGCTATGGACATTAGTTCACTTTGGTACCTCTAAACCTGCGTAAAGCCCAACCCATGACGTTGCCTCAGTGGCCATTTGAGAAGTTTGATATTGTTTGTTTTGTTTAAGTTTATGGACAAATAGCCACTACAGTAGTTATTGAGAAACTGCTGTGACTTTGATTTTCTGTCTTTTCATCAGATTATTCCAAATCCTATCAAAAGATAAACAAGCACTTCAACAAAACAGTGTTTGTGGGGGAAACAGTTACTCTTCACTGCAACAAAACTCTGTTTGATGATGATTTATCATGGAAATTGAACAACTCCGTTATTTTTAATCTTGACTCGAACAGTAACAAAACTCTGACAAACTTCAGCTCAAACCGGATTCACATCAACCCAGCAGTTCCAAGAGAATTAAAAATACATCAAATACAAAAGTCTGATGCAGGAAACTACACTTGTTTTCCAGCTGCAATAAGATGGACATTAACAATAACAGGTTATTATTACATGATTTCATTTGTTGCATTTGTTTTCTTTAAAAAACAAGTGCATTTATAACAGAATAAATACTAGTATGTTTTTAACCAGTGACTAGTATCTAGTGTCTGCTGGTTGACTGAGATCATGTGTGTTTGACTCTTTTGTGTCTGTCAGAAACAGAAAACAGACCAGCGTCACCCAAACAAATGCCGCTCTACATCATCATCATCATCATCATGATATTTCTGATAATCACCATCAGCTTCTGCATTCACAGGTGAGAAACAATCGCTACTTTTCAAATGTTTATTTGGCAGTTTCTATATGAAATGAGTAGAAATAGCCAGCTTTATCTGCAAAAGTTATTGTTATTAACTTTGCCAGCAACTGGTTACATATTTTAACTCTTCACTTGTATTTACATTATTTAACATTACATCTGTCAGTATTTTCACTTCTATTACCAAGATCTCATTTCAAACACTCAGTGTAAATAGTATCTATCATTTTTACAGTTTGTAATGCATAAATTGCGCCTGACAAACCTTTATGTATAGATGTGGGGCCTATTCTATTAGATATTGATTTTATTATTTAAATTTCATCACATTAAATTGTTAACGTGCAAATGAAATAAACTTGTGTGAAAAGGGTTTTAAGAGACATTCTGTTCAAATGCTGGATCATTGTAACAGGAAAATGAGGCAGAAGATCAGCTCTGGTTATGATAAGAAGGATGTAAGTATATTTACCACATCACAGGTTATTATTGGGCTTCTATATCTGCTCCTTGTTGTGATGTTTTCTTACTATTTGTGCTTGATCTGCAGGTGAAGATGATCTCTCACTGTGACAAACACACAATAACAGCCTGTGTAAGTTTTATTAATCAATTATATGATCATTTATGAATTGCACAGCAGATTTTTGAGCAGAAGCTGAAATGTTGTTTGTTTCACTTGTTTTCTCTTTGTTTTTATCAGGTCTACAGTCTTCATACAGTTTCATGAACATCATCTTTCCTGCTCAACCCAGATATTTTGACATTGATACAAAGTTGAATTTTGGTCCAAACCATCATTTTGGTTGAGATTACCATTTCAATATTTATTGTATGTTGGATCAGCATTGAAATTTTATGAAAGTCAATAGAAGGTGAAGACGGTGACATTGAGCTAACAGTGATTTGTAGTCGATGACCAGAAGATCTTGCAGATGTATTTGTGCAGAACACTAGAGGGTGTTTCTTAATCAGTGGGGCGTATCAGTTCATGTTCATTTGCTTTACCTGATTTGCACTAATCTACTGCGGGCTTGGTTTAGGGGTGGGCCCTCATGATTTTAGCAAGTTTATAGAAAAATGGTTGAAAAACACCAATTTGAAAATGGGGACTGATTGGTAAACACCCATTTTGGTTCTGCACACACTTCTCAGTAAAGTCTAATTAATTCCTCCTCATTCGAGAGAAAACACAGGTGCGTCCTATACAGAAGAACTGTTTGGTGGACCAACTTTTCTGGGTTTCAAACAATGATGCATCTTTTTTATTATTTCTATGTTCTTTTGTTTTTGTGTGCTTGTTATTCGCATTTGATTTATTGTTACTGAATCTAATAAGATATATTTATTTATATATAAGCTAGATCGAAATTAGGCATGGTGTTTTAAAACATGATACTTGCAGTAAATCAAGAAAATGAGATTTAAACATCAAGATTTACTGTGTTGTGCTATATAATAATGATTAGTTTTCTGTCGATGAATGTATCCAAACAGTTGCTCACCTGTCTAATAAAACGCATAATATATTAAAAGTGTCTTTGGTGTTTCCATGATTTCTACAAAATAAAACCGTAAATCGAGGGTAACGTGGGCATGATGTCATTGATTGGCGACGCATGGACACGGCCGATGTCCCGATTAAAATTGCTTATGTCTCTGAATTTAAAAGCTCTACTGCTCTCGAGCCGTGTCATGTTTCGTCTCTCATTAGTAATTGCTCCAGAGGCCTCGTTCTGCGCTGATGGTTTTCAGCCACATCATGCTTCATACAGCAATGTTAATAAATCTGCTCGAGTCCTGTCGGATTATTTTCCACCTGCTGGAGACGTGAAGACAACTCCTCCCATAATTCAGCGAAATCTTGGCGTCATCAAGCTAAGCCTTTGTTTTGAATAAGCGGCCTGTAGCGGCGAAAAACTACATATTGTGCCTTTAAATAGTTGTATATGAATAATGTATATGAATATGCAATCACATAATTTAAGATCAATATAGTCAAGTCAAGTCATCTTTATTTATATAGCGCTTTTTACAATGCAAATTGTGGCAAAGCAGCTTTACATTAATAAGAAAATGGTGTCATTGTGCAGCCTATTCTATATATTATTGATTCATTCCGTTGCAAATATCAGTAGTTATTAGTCTAGTTAATTTAGGTATAGCAGCACTGCAGAAAACAGTGACGTAATCGTCCAGCTCAGCTCAGTTCGCATACAACGGCGCCAATGCAGGCATATCAAAAACACTCCTGAATATCAAGCAAGTGTCCCCAACTTAAGCAAGCCAAAGGCAACAGCGGCAAGGAACCAAAACTCCAACAAATGGAGAAAAAAACCTTGGGAGAAACCAGGCTTAGTCGGGGGGCCAGTTCTCCTCTGGCCAACAGTGAACACTTGTCCGATACTCAGGCAGAGTTACAGGTCATTAAACCGATTTGGAATCGCAACAGTCAAAATATTTAATCCATTAATATAGTAAGTGTGCTTTCCAAAAAAGAAAAAATTACAATGAAGTACAACAGCTGAATACTGTCAGTAATAAAGAAAAATTAAAACAAACTCTACCATTTTTTAAGATTTCAGGAAGAGGAATATATTGCTTTAGGCTTTGAATCTGAGAAACTTGTCTTTAATTCTCATTGTAATGAAATTTATAATGTCCTGGAAATGTGCGGGAAAATAATCTTCGAGGGTGAGATCATCCTGGGTGAGGAGGAGGAGGCAGATCCCCATATCTTCTCTAGGTCCAGTATTCTGTCACATGCAGGTGAAGGAGGATGAAGGAGCAGGGAGAGGTAGATCTTAATATCAGCCATTCAACTTTTAACAAAAACAAGAAGGAAATCCAACATGAAAACAGTCCACCGGAGAAAAACAATTCAACAGCTTTACCAAAGCAAAGATAATATTGGACCAAGAACAGAACGAAACTTAAGGCTTAAATACACAGGAGAAGATAAGGAAGGGCAGGAAAACATGATCTGTAACCAAGGTAAAAAATGAGTTGTCACAAACCTATAAGGAACAAAGGAAACAGGAACAGAAACACAGGAAACAAGGACAAGCAAACTAAGCGTCATGAATACAAACATAAACGTGACAGGTCCTTAAAGTCTCCTTGAAGTCAATAATCAATAATCCCTTAAAACTCTTCTTTGATCACCAAAATGACATATTTGAATATTTAAATTCTTTCTCTTAAAGCTAAAAATGACACCTTAATATACTTTTCTATAAAAGTGTGCAAGTCAAAGACGATTGTTGCAGAAAATAAAAATAAAAAATATTAACAAAAGGTTTTAATAGCGGAGAAAAATACTTGGCCTAAAAGTTGCTCAGTGTTTTAAGGTGAACGATCCTTCCTTGCTGACATTATAATGAAGCTAATCAACAACAGAACTCTTGATCATCTCATATCTTCATGCAGATGCTCGTGTTTATTGTAATCTGTGCAAAAGTCAGCAGAGAATGTGAACTCATGATGGTTTCAGAGATGCAATACCTCCCCTTTGTGGTTGATGTGTGAAGAGGAATTTAGTGGTTCATTATGATTTCGCTTAATTTTTATCCTCAGTGAAACCAGAAGCTCAAGTGTAAAGTTGTCATGAGTTACACATGTATGATTTCAGATACTGCACACACTTATATTGTAACATCTAAAAAAGTCCTTGACACTTTGTCATCGTTCATTTTGTGATGCTGGTCTGGATAGTTGTGCATAAAATCTGAATAAAGACATTATTCATTTCCTTTCCCTTCACCTCATGAGTCAGTCTAATCTTACTAAAATAGTGTTCGTCACAATATGAAAATTAATATTTAAATTTAGCTCGTCATCATCACAATAAATAACCCATCTGACTGTGCTAATGTACACCTGCTAGTTACCAATTAATATGGCAATGTGAAACAGTTTAAATTAGTTTATTATGTAATTGTTTAGATTAAAGTTTGAAGAGCTTTCAGACTGTGAACTGTTTTTGTTTATTTGCAATGAATGTGAAGTGTTTCTGGTCACGAGAATCAGCTTTGTGTGGTTAGTTATTCAGGCCACACAAACAAGCTTCCTGTTTTACTGAAACATGACCGCAGCACTATAGAAAGCAAGCTAATGTTATACTGAAGGGGTGGATTCTGGAATCCACTGCCGCTTCAATATATATATATATTTTGAGTGATTTATCACGAAATTATCTTCCTAAATGTTGAATTATTTAGAATGAGTAACTTTAACTTACGTTAAAGTCTTTAATTTCCTTTTCATTTTCAAACACTAGAAAATACTGATGTATATTGTCTGTACCTCTGACTGAGAGAAAAGTACAACTTATCAGTATGTTTTGGAAAAGTTTCCTGTTCAGAGCAGAGCTCAGACCAACTCTAGCCTTGAAGAAACTGTGAATCATGTGTATCTTTGTATGTGCGCTAAGTGTTCTGTACAGGTCTGTTATGGGTACTGGTGGACTGTTGTCATCTGGACTGGAGACCTGAAGGCGCCTATAGGCCTGACCTAGAAGGACATTCTGTGCCTAACTTCAGGGTCTGATCGTCAGCATCATAATGGAAGAAGATATGCTTCTGACTATCTGTCCATGTGTGGAAAATTACCAGTTTTGTCTAGTGTTCTTAACCAATCAGTATCTTAGTAATGACGTAGTTAGTAGACTCTGTTAGAGTATAATTGTTCTGGAAATGTGAATGTACGAGAGAGAGCGGCCTACGAACTCCTTGTGAGACTTGAAGCTGCTTCTGCTGATGAAACTGCAAACTATTCTTTATTAAAATTTTCTTCAATTTATTTTTTTAAACTCTGACTCCGGGTCTTCATTCAACATATCTGGTCAAAGGGTCCTAAACTGTAAAATCCCCTACAGTTAATGGTGGAGAATGCGGGCAATCATTCTTTGGTGACATTCCTGGCTAAACAACAAACAAGGTAGGAAGTTGTTTTATTATTTTTGCTAGGACTGTCTGGAGTGGAACTGATGGAGAGAAAGGGGAGCGATGGGTTTCACTCAGACGTGAGGGCCCATTCATCTTCCAGAGGTCGATGTTGACCAGGGTTGATGTTGAGGACAGGAAGCTGAGGTTCCAGTTCTTTTTCGCTTGATACGCTGTGTAAGGCGGGTGCTCTGGGGAGTACTCTGGATGGGACACTTGTTTGTGGCACATTGATTGTGCATTTGGTGTATGGACACCCCCACCAGAGTAAAAAAAAAAAGACACTACATGTGTGCCCCGGTGAACACGCTCTGATTGGGACACTTGTTTGTGGTACATTGATTGTGCATTTGGTGTATTGACGCACCCTCAACCAGAGTGAATAGGCACTTGATGTGTAAAATCGTAAACCTGACGCTTCATTGCTGCCACTCCAGATAGGGGATCCCCGAACTTAGAGATTCAGACAGGTCGGGACAACAGTTTTAATTAGATACAAAATATAAAAGATAATAGGGTTGTTTGTTTGCCAGGGATGCATCTGGAACGATTCCGATTTTTATAAGAAAATTTTGTGACCCTGATTGGATTGTACCAGTATATGTGACCAGTGTCTCGTAGTATACTTTGCAGTTTCATCAAGCCGAAGCCAAAGCTGTTTTTCAAAGGTTGCCGTCTCCATCTCTCTCAGGTGAGTATTAACCTTAAAGTGGAGCGGATGTCTGTGAGGCCAGCAGCATCATTAAGGGGGGATCTGTGAGAAGTACAGAAGTCTGACCCAGAAATGTTCCTCCATACCACTCACCAGAAACCGCATTCCTAGGATGACTTGTTTTTCATTGTGACAAGTGTCCACAACTTGATACAACTATGCCAGGGGACAACACCCTGAGGAAGAGGAGATTATTGATAAAGAGCTGATGGGAATGAGCTTTCAAGAGCCGACTGAGACCATGAGGTGACTGTCCGTAATTTCTGGGGAGATCAGGGCAAAATTTATTGACATGATGTTGGTTGCCCTATTGGCAAAAACTGTATAAGTTTTGGATTCAGTATTACTGTGAATCCCTGAATCTGTGAGACTGTGTTGATTTTGAAATAATACGTCTGCATCATAGTTTTACTCTAGCAGGTCATTAGACATGGCATAGGAATGCAAAGACATGGTGGTGGCTAAAGATGAAGACCGTGTTTGCAGATTCAAGAGGAAGTAGAGTAAAGTGAGCATTTAAACTAAAGATAACCTTAAAAAGGCTCCTAGGATAACATATAAGGATTGTGGTAATTTTTTTTTTTTATCTGAAAAATAAACATGTATTATAACATTGGTTAATGATTAACAGTTTTCTATGGAGTAATGAATGAAATATTTAATTCTGTCTAAGTTACAGTCTTGAGGCTGTTGAAAAGATTATTTGCACAGTAAGAGAGAGAGAGAGAGAGAGAGAGAGAGACTGCTGGGGTGAGGCAAGGATGGTGCTGTGTCTGTTATCGGCCTGCTAAAGTTTAAACAAAACATAACAATGATGTTAGAACTAAAAGAACTCTGCTGACTTTTCTAAATAAAACAAATTATAGTGAAGAGACATGCTTTGAAACTGGATTACAGATTATATAACACTAAGTAAAACTTACGTGAAAAGTGTGAAGTTTAAATATGTTTTTAAACCTAGAAAATGAGCAGTTCATATACATGTGAATAAGTGTGTGTGATGTTGACTGTTTGTATGTGTTCATTTTGGGGAACTATCATTGTATATGTCATTAACCTCTGGAATGAGTGTTTTTATCATTACAGTGGGTTAAGTGAAACAACAATAATTGTACAGAAGCCGATACTTCTGATCGAATCTGATGAAAAGACGATACAGAACATACAGGACGAGCTTTAAGAGGATTGGTTATCCAGCTCTGTCTGCTATTGGTAATTATGACTTTTGTCATTTCTGTTGTTGATTTGACTTACACTCTGGATTAGTATATTTAAGAGTATTTATGTAAAAGGTAATGTGGAATTTAAGATTGCCGTCCTTGGGTTAAAAACCCTTGTCTAAATTCAACTGAGGGTCTAAATTAAATACTGTCAGTTATGTGTGATCAGAATGATAAACATATATGTTATAAGATTTGACGGCAGAGACAAAGTGACACATTGGCTGAGTCACTATTAAAACACTATCCAGAGAGCACCCTCATTTGTGGAAGACCGGTGGGCAAATAAAGGAGGGAATATAACTTTTAAGTTTTATTTTTCATTCATTAAATGGATGCATGACATTAGATGTCTAGAGAAATGAAGCTCTAGCGCAAGTTCTGTCGGGAAGACTCAAATGTTATGTCACAACTAATCTAGACCTAACCAATCATCATCCAACACTCATAGTATATAAGATCGGTACTCACACATGTCTGAGTTCGCAGATGCCGACGTGAAACTTAATTGTTAAACGCTCAGTAGCAAACCTAAAAGATGTCTCTGAGTAAGCTCGCTGTTTGTGAATATTCAGATTCTGAAGAAGAATTCGTCCAGCCATGTCCTCTTCCAGCGCGTCGCAGTGCGCGCATCCAGCGCCGTGATTCTCCATGGGCTCAGTGGTCCTCCGAAAAAATCTCCAACACCTTCGAGGCCGCTGGTATACCGATCAGCCAAGGATTATCGAGAGAAGATCTTCTCCTACTAGCCCAAAATACTTTGGGTAGTCCACCATCCACTCCCGACATCGCTCAAACTACTTCCACGTCATCAGGCCAGACCAATCCAGCCGGTAGAAAAAGAACGGCCAAGTCGGCTTCACCTCGTCCAGCTAAAAAAGCCACGCTGCCTGCACGGACACCCGAACCCGAGGATGTCAACTCAAAGCTCATCCAAGTCGTTCAAAGCCTTTCAGAGACGGTCAAAGGCTTAGAAACGAAGGTGACGAATATCGAACATTTTTTCGTCAATCCTAACACTTCAATTACTCCTTTTACAATCTCATCAGCCCTCCCACCTATCTTCCCTACTCGCACCGGATCAAGCGATCCCCAGTGCGTAGCTTCGACATCATCCTCTCTTCCAACGCCGCGTCACACGATCCAGACGCCATTCCAAGGTGTATCTGCTCAAACATCTAACTTTAGTCTCTCCACTGCCGTACCAGCTAATGAATTCGGTAGGCGTTTCGTTCCACCCGCTGCAGTTACAGTGTCTCCCCAACTCAGATCTAATATCATTCAAGGTAAGGACATTAACCTGGCTTCCTTACTGCTCCCTTCACCCGCAGCCGACAGGCAAATGGTCGACTGTGGTGACGTGGCAGTCTTTCTCAAAACCTCCGATCCCAGATTGCAAAGGAATCTATCATTTGCCGAATTCGTTATTGCTTTTGGTATCTTCAGAGACACTCTGTGCCAAGTATTTCCAGATCGGAGGGAGGAGTTAGATCTCTACCTGTCTATGTTGGCGGATCTTAACCAAAGATACGGTGGCACCTTATTTTACGAATACCACAAGTCATTCGCAGCAAAATCTGCCTCCTTCATTTCCCTCTTTAACACGAGGATAGACTGGTCCGTCACTGACACCGAACTGCTTATCCGTCATTTTGGCGGCCAAAAGATTTTGGCCTGCACTATTTGTAGCGCTCACGGACATTCAGCTTCTTTCTGCCCTAAAGCGTTTGCGAGCCAAGTCCCGCCCGCTGTCCAAGGTTCTGAAAACTGTTTGCAAGGATCCGCACCCGAAATCTGTCTGCCCACGCCGGTACAGGCCCGCAACCCGTGGGAAGGCCCCAATTCAGAAAAAATTCTGATTAGTCACCCATCTACTCCTATTAATGTGTCCGCACTCTCATGTTATCTTTCTTCTCACCCCATCCGACTTTCGTCGATTATCTGATCACCGGTCTGTCTCAAGGGTTTCGGGTGGGCATCCTTTCGCATCTTACCACCTCATTTGTAGCTAAAAACTTGCAATCAGCCTTATCAGAGCCAGAAATCGTTCGAACTTTGCTCGAAAAGGAAGTAAATAAAGGATATGTAATTGGCCCTTTTGCTTCTCCTCCTTTCTCTCCTTTTCGTATCAACTCCATCGGCGTCGCAACCCGTAAATATTCAGCCCCCTTTTCTCTGCATTACGCTACGGTCGACAACGCCATTCACCTAATAAAGTTAGCTGGTCAAGGCGCTCTGCTGGCTAAAGCTGACATTACTGACATGATTGGCATCAAGACCATGCCAATCCACCCTTCTGATTGGCCCCAATTCGGCGTCAAATGGAACTCCAAATTCTATTTTGCAGTAAGGCTAACGTTCGGGTGTAGAAGCAGTCCCCATATCTTCAATTGCCTTTCCGAAGCGCTGTGTTGGATCCTGCTGAACGTTTGCAAGCTTCCCTTCGTTTTACACCTGCTAGATGATTTTTTGCTTATCGATTTTCCTTCTTCCCAATCTTCTATTCTCGACACGCTTAGACAGATTTTTAGCGATGTCGGCGTTCCACTCTCTGAAGAGAAAACCCTAGGTCCCTCGAATTCGTTAGAATTTCTCGGTATTCTTCTCGATACGGTCAAAATGCAAGCTTCCCTCCCTAACGAAAAACTTCTAAGGATCAGGAGTTTTCTCGAATCCTTTTCATCGCCACGCTCCGTATCTAAGCGCGACATGCTTTCTCTGCTCGGTCACCTTAATTTCGCCATGAGCATTATTCCTCAAGGCAGGGCTTTTATTTCTCGCCTGCTTACCCTGGCTCACTCCGTGGAAAAACTAAGCGACCAAGTTCAGCTCGACGAAGGTTGCATGTCTGATCTCACATTTTGGACTCGGCTATTAAATAACTGGAACGGCATTTCCTTTTTCTACAACGACGCGCTCGAATCTTCCGATCAATTGCAATTATTTACTGACGCCGCTCCTTCCGTCGGCTTCGGGGGATTCTTTAAAGGCAAATGGTTCGCAGAGAAATGGCCAATCGATTTCCCAAAGCCAGCTCTAGGTTCCGTCTCGTCCGCTCTACACGAAATCTATCCTTTAGCCGTAGCTAGCGTTCTCTGGGGATCGGCATGGTCACGTAAACGCATCATGATGCTCTGCGATAATGAAGCGACGGTTGCCATCATCAACAAAGGCTTTCAGAAGGCTCCACCCCTCAGCCAATCAGGAATCAACTCCTTGCCCCCCCCTAGCAGAGATAATCCTAATTTAGACGCTTTGCTAAATTCGGCTAGACATTACATGTCAAAAGGCTTGGCTTCTTCCACACTCAGCGCTTATACTTCAGCCTGGTCTTCATTCACAATGTTTTGCCTTTCTTTTCAGGTCCCGTTATTTCCCATTCTGATTACGACCGTTTGTTCTTTTCTAGTTTTTAACTATGAAAAGCGTAATCTAAAAATCTCATCCATCCGTAGATTATTAGCAGGCGTCCAATTCTATGCAAGATATTACAATCCTAACTACCCAAGTCTTTTCTCAGTACCATCTATTCGTTTGCTACTCAAAGGCATTGCCAAATCCTCCCTTAAACTGCCAGATAAACGTCTGCCAATCACTTTAAACATTCTGCAAAGATTAATCACTTCCATTCGTAATGGCCTTTTTCCCTCTTATTTTAATATTATGCTAGAAGCCGTGTTTCTATCAGCCTTTTACGGCTTCATGCGTCCCGGGGAATTTACCTCGAATTCGAAACATTTCGATACTACTCGCGGGCTGTGTTTTTCCGATTTACTTTTTCTGCCTAATTTCTTTACACTCAATCTTAAGCACTCCAAGTGTGACTCTAAAGGATCTGGCGTCACACTAACTTTTGCTAAACTTAATAATAATTTCTGTCCCTTCACTTCCATGATTAAGTATCTGAAAGTTCGTCCTAGAACTCCCAACCATTTCCCCCTCTTTCTGTTACCCAACGGAACACCCCTCACTAAAGTTTGGTTCAATTCTCAATTAGCAATCCTAGTAGGAAACTGTGGTCTATCTCCCCTCCTATATACCGGCCATTCATTCAGAATTGGGGCAGCTACCACCGCAGCGGAGCGAGGAATTCCAACTTCAGCCATCAAGCTTCTCGGCAGATGGTCTTCCTCCGCACTCGAAACGTACATAAGACCAGATTTCAAAATCATCCTCGAAGCTCAGCATGCTCTGTCAAGTTTCGACTAAGGTAATCCATGCATATACTGGTGGTGGTGGTACGATCTTACTCACTAATAATCAATTTGACGTCCGTCGCCGTTCAAGGCGTCGTGCCTACGTGGCCTAACGTGGCCTCCATTGCTGTCCAAGGCTTTGAGTACATGTGGCCCACCGTGGCCTCGTCGCCGTTCAAGGCGAGTCTATGTGGCCTCACGTGGCCGAGTCGCCGTTCAAGGCGTCGCGCCTAAGTGGCCTAACGTGGCCTCCATTGCTGTCCAAGGCTTTGCGTATATGTGGTCCACTGCGGCCTCGTCGCCGTTCAAGGCGAGTCTATGTGGCCTCACGTGGCCGAGTCGCCGTTCAAGGCATCGTCTACGTGGCCTAACGTGGCCTTTATTGCCGTCCAAGGCTCCGTGTATACGTGGCCTATTGCAGGCTTCGTCTTCGTTGTTATCGGTAGCTCTTCTCTCTTCCCCTTCCTTTTCCTCTGCTTTCTCTCTCACCACTCAGCGGTATTCATCCTTCCTTGCCTCTTCTCGCGCCACGGCTAGTGGCTTTTCCACCGTTCTTTGGGGGGTAGGCTCCGTCACAGGATAAATTATCCTTCACCATTTTTGGGGGTCGGCTACGCCCCTGCCTTCATCTTCAGGCAGGAAATGCAGAGTCCGCATCCCCCAGGATCTAAGCTACGGACGGGGCCTACGCCAAGGAACTTTATCTTTCAATGTTTGCTTTCTGATTGTTAATAAATTTCATTGCAAGTTAATTTACCTCCCGAGTCTTTCTGGCAGAAATGAAGCTCTAGCGCAAGTTCTGTCGGGAAGACTCAAATGTTATGTCACAACTAATCTAGACCTAACCAATCATCATCCAACACTCATAGTATATAAGATCGGTACTCACACATGTCTGAGTTCGCAGATGCCGACGTGAAACCTCCATCCCCCCCTACCACCACCAGGATGGTCCCTGTCCATACCCCCTGGGGGTCGGCTACGCCCCTGCCTTCATCTTCAGGCAGGAAATGCAGAGTCCGCATCCCCCAGGATCTAAGCTACGGACGGGGCCTACGCCAAGGAACTTTATCTTTCAATGTTTGCTTTCTGATTGTTAATAAATTTCATTGCAAGTTAATTTACCTCCCGAGTCTTTCTGGCAGAACTACATTTTATGCAACAAGGGTTGAAGGAGAAAGTGATAATGACTGTAAATGGATCTGGAGTGAAAAGAAAGCTTAACGAAAAGGTTTATTAAGGTTTAATGAAGATAATGAAAGAATTTATGATGTGAATTCTTTTTCTGTTATTTCTATTTATAGAGGATTCAGAAAAAGGAAATTGAAAAGATGTTCTGTAATCAAGATGGTACATGACAATTGTCTGTACACTGTAAGCTGAAGGATGATTTCTGTAGAGATTTAAAGTAATCAGATGAATTATCATGGGTGTTACTTATTTTTCATTGTTTATTTTGAGTTAAACAACAATTTTGGTTTTTAATCTTAAGTAAGGGAAAGGAGTGGATTTAGAATCCATCTTCTTGTATTATGTAATGAATTGGAAATTATATTTTTCTAAAAACCAGTGTATATATCCTGGTATTTATGATTACAGGCAATGTCTGTATTTAGGATCTGAGGGGTGACTGAGGGTCTGGCCCATGCCAGGAATGCAGTAACAGTGCTTACTCATTTAGCCCGGCTTCCAGAGAATAAATATGTACTTGTTTTGTAATCAATGAATTTGATGATAAACCGTATTTGCCAAGATTGATGTAAAGACAACTATGTGTAAGATCTGAAGATCAATAATGCACTATGTGCTCTGTAGAATATTCTGTTCTAGCAAGTTGTTAAAGGGAAAACATATTGTCTATTTTTATCAAAATTATAACCTGCCGTTGGAGCATGAGTCAGAAATGTAAAATTTTGAAGCGGCTTCTATTGTAAGACCAGATGTGTAGTTTAGGACTCCACATTGGCCTTTAAGGGGGGACTGAAGGGGTGGATTCTGGAATCCACTGCCGCTTCAATATATATATATATTTTGAGTGATTTATCACGAAATTATCTTCCTAAATGTTGAATTATTTAGAATGAGTAACTTTAACTTATGTTAAAGTCTTTAATTTCCTTTTCATTTTCAAACACTAGAAAATACTGATGTATATTGTCTGTACCTCTGACTGAGAGAAAAGTACAACTTATCAGTATGTTTTGGAAAAGTTTCCTGTTCAGAGCAGAGCTCAGACCAACTCTAGCCTTGAAGAAACTGTGAATCATGTGTATCTTTGTATGTGCGCTAAGTGTTCTGTACAGGTCTGTTATGGGTACTGGTGGACTGTTGTCATCTGGACTGGAGACCTGAAGGCGCCTATAGGCCTGACCTAGAAGGACATTCTGTGCCTAACTTCAGGGTCTGATCGTCAGTATCATAATGGAAGAAGATATGCTTCTGACTATCTGTCCATGTGTGGAAAATTACCAGTTTTGTCTAGTGTTCTTAACCAATCAGTATCTTAGTAATGACGTAGTTAGTAGACTCTGTTAGAGTATAATTGTTCTGGAAATGTGAATGTACGAGAGAGAGCGGCCTACGAACTCCTTGTGAGACTTGAAGCTGCTTCTGCTGATGAAACTGCAAACTATTCTTTATTAAAATTTTCTTCAATTTATTTTTTTAAACTCTGACTCCGGGTCTTCATTCAACATATCTGGTCAAAGGGTCCTAAACTGTAAAATCCCCTACAATACCTTTACATACTGCAAGTTTTAGTTTCAGAATTTGTTTGAAATTTAATTTCAGATTTATTTTAAATTTATTTGAGGACACATACAGTTGTGTTCAAAATTATTCAACCCCCTCAATGCTGTAAATGGTTTTAGAGAATTTAGAGTACATTTGTAATTGAATTCAGAATGAAATCCTACAAGGACTTCTTAAAGAAGCATATGCAACTAAAATGACATCAATTGGTTTTGTAATACAGTAGTAAATGTTTCTTTTGTGAATTCTTCATTGACACAATTATTCAACCCCTTAAAGACTACCACTCTGAAGAACAGAGGTCCATTGAAGTGTTTTCAATCAGGTATTGAAAGCACCTGTGGATGTCAGGGAGCAGCAATAAAGCCTAATAAGCACCAATTAGGCAGCTTTAAAATGACTGTGATACTCAGCTCCTTCTAGACATTTACTGGTGTGGTTACAAACATGGTGAAGTCAAGAGAATGGTCCAGGAAGACAAGAGAAGAGGTGATTACTCTTCACAGGAAGGGCAATGGCTATAAGAAGATTGCAAAGATGTTAAACATACCAAGAGACACCATAGGAAGCATCATTCGCAAATTCAAGGCAAAGGGCACTGTTGAAACGCTACCTGGTCGTGGCAGAAAGAAGATGCTGACTTCGACTGCTGTGAGCTACCTGAAGCGTAGAGTGGAGAAAAGTCCCCGTGTGACTGCTGAGGAACTGAGAAAAGATTTGTCAGATGTAGGTACTGAAGTTTCTGCTCAGACAATACGGCGCACCCTGCGTAATGAAGGCCTCCATGCCAGAACTCCCAGGCGCACCCCCTTGCTGTCTCCAAAGAATAAGAAGAGTCGACTGCAGTATGCCAAAAGTCATGTGGACAAACCACAGAAGTTTTGGGATAGTGTTCTGTGGACTGATGAAACAAAATTAGAACTGTTTGGGCCCATGGATCAACGCTATGTTTGGAGGAGGAAGAACAAGGCCTATGAAGAAAAGAACACCTTGCCTACTGTGAAGCATGGCGGGGGGTCAATCATGCTTTGGGGCTGTTTTGCTTCTGCAGGTACTGGGAAGCTTCAGCGTGTGCAAGGTACCATGAATTCTCTTCAGTACCAGGAGATATTGGAGGACAATGTGATGCAGTCCGTCACAAACCTGAGGCTTGGGAGACGTTGGACCTTTCAACAGGACAATGATCCCAAGCATACCTCCAAGTCCACTAGAGCATGGTTGCAGATTAAAGGCTGGAACATTTTGAAATGGCCATCGCAGTCACCAGACTTAAATCCGATTGAGAACCTCTGGTGGGACTTAAAGAAAGCAGTTGCAGTGCGCAAGCCTAAGAATGTGACTGAACTGGAGGCTTTTGCCCATGATGAATGGGCGAAGATACCCGTAGCTCGCTGCAAGACACTTGTGTCAAGCTATGCTTCACGTTTAAAAGCTGTTATAACTGTAAAAGGATGTTGTACTAAGTATTAAGATTGAATGTCACTTGGGGGTTGAATAAAACTGATAATGATGTGAGCAGAGAAAAGACATTTGTGGTTATTTCATTATAAATGTTATGTTATATTTGTCTGACCTACACGTGCCTCTTTGATTTAATTGTAAGCAGGATGACTGAATGATCAAAATCAATGTCAAACCGGCCAAAACAATCAATTTCAGTGGGGGTTGAATAATTTTGAACACAACTGTAATTGTAATAATATTGGTCTACTCATTTTGCAACAATTGTGTATGTTCATTTTGAATAATGTTAATTCATAAACTGACAGCAACCAAACAATAAAGATGTAGTGATGATTTTTCAATTTTGATGAATGCTCATGAATTTAATGAATCTCATAGTATATATGTGAATGTGTAAAACTGTCACATCAGTAACATCACAATGAAGGTGAAAAGCTAGTTGACTTGATTTTTAAAATTATACAAAAAGAAAGTGTTGCGGAAATGTGTGTATCTGAGGATGTAGTGCATGTACAGATAATATTCACAAAGCTTTTTCATTTGCTGTTACAATGATCATATTTGCATCTCTTGCAATTATTCAGACAAGTTCCAGCTGCATAAACTTCGTCTCTTTGTTAAGACTGGATCTTCTAATCGGATAAACTAGCAGTTTGACAAGGTGTTGCTAATCAGTCTTATTTTTCAGATTCAAATTAGACCAATCTACAGTTTTATGTAACTGACTTAAAATTAAGACGTTTTGATTAGGTTGTAAATTTGGTTTATAAGGTAAAGACGTGTCAGAGATGTTTATTGAGCAAAGCCTTGATAAAACCTTTTTGAGGTAAAAAGCAGAGCAATACTCAGTTTCAAGAGTAATATACAGCAGTACAAGGCACAGATATATCAAAAAATAAGAATAGATTTTTTTTAGCAACAAATAAAAAATCTTAGTATTTTTAGTAAAAAACAAAAATACTTAGTATTCTATGTAAACACAAAGCTGAACCTGAAAAGGGTGAGCTGTTTAATAAGACAAGTGAACACGGTAGACAGTGACAGGATGTGACAGTTCTGCTGTGGAAAATGTGCTCTGTGGTTTCACTGGTCACTGCAGAAAAGAGCACAAAACTAGTCAGATATTGTATATCTTACATTACCATAGTAGACATATAATCATTGGAAACTGTAAACTTGGTCAACAGGCAATGCGATTTTTACGTCAATGATCTGGTACTGTACAAAAAGTTATTAAGTATATTCTTATAAGCTCTCTTACAGGCATCGCCCTCTGTCGTCACTTCTTCCTTTACTAGTTCAGTCTCTACAGCACGTCTACAAGCTACAAGATACAGAGCGGACAGTAAGACAGTTTATATTCCTTCACAGGTGATGAATGATGAATGTTCAAACCAGGATTCTTCATCTGGATCTCTGTGTCATCATTATTCTCATGACTTACGCAGGTACTGATTTAAGATCAAGATTTCTTTACCCTCTTTACTTGTTTTCTGATGTCTCGAAGCCGATCGATACGATGTACTCGTTGCATTTTGGGATGGGTAGAAAACCCCAAAATAGTTTGATGACTAAATAATAATATTATTTAACATTTTACAATTTAGCAGAGTTAAAACATAAAAAAGTTATGTTTGTATCCTAATGTGTTTGTTTCATGAGGTTTAAAAAAAAGAAAAAAAAGAAGCATATGAACAATGTGTTGTGTGTGTTACGGGTTTCAACTTAGTAAAACTGGAGTAACAAATGAATTGGAATGGGGTTCACTACTCTCAGCTCTCCCTGTTGTCTGCCCTGGAAAACAGAATCAGTTTGTTAAAGAGTGAAGGAGCGAACCGCCGTCTTCTCACACCAATCTCTGTTTTTCTTTTATTACAAACACCTCCAGTCATAGTGCAAACAATAAACAGTTCCCTTTTGTAAACATGTTTCAGTCTCAGAGTCCATTCTGTTAATTCACATTAAATACTTCAATACAGTTATCTTTCCTTTTTTTCACATTGCAAAGGTTTGCATATTCCACATCCACAGAGCAGTAATGCTTTCTTCTTTCATTAAAGTGCAGTAATATTACAAAGATAGATCACGTGCTAAACTTTATAGCTATACATATACACATATGTATAATAATTATTAATTCCCTTTAAACTTCAACAACTCACAATATTACAAATGTAATAATTACTCGTTTACAAACCTTCTGTGGTCATACATGAATATTCAAATGACTCTGTTTCACATGCAGTATGCTTTAGGGGAAAACTATTTAACTTACACACATTGTTAAACTTAAACTTGACATCAAACTATTTTTGTACAACTCCAACAAGTTTATAAACTGTCAGGATATTGTTAAGCGCTCGACATCACATATTGTTGGGGAAAAAGAGAATATCAGCATTGGTTTATACATCCTACGCGACACGCACGTGCGATACATGTGCTAACGTCATTATTACAACTTTTCCCCGCGGCTACGCACGCGGTTCTCTAACTCGATTAAACTTATCGAAAGTCAAAGGTCCAACTTAACACGGTGTCAATACATCACATATGCATTAGGAGGAGACATATTTCAATATTATTTTACATAATACGAACCTGGAAAACAGAATCAGTTTGTTAAAGAGTGAAGGAGCGAACCGCCGTCTTCTCACACCAATCTCTGTTTGAGAGAAGGGGAAGTTGCTCGACTCTTAGGCCCAGCGGTGTAACAGTCCCCAACATTGGTTCCGCTTTCTTAGGTTCCCCTCCTAAATTACTACAGTCTCATAACAATGAGCTCGACATTATACGAACCTTTATATGAACACTGTGTTACACACATGTATATACATATATATATATATATATATATATATGTATATATATATATATATATATATATATTCTAAATTATGTCACCACATAATAGTGTACTACACACCCCCCAACAAACAAAAAGTGGCTCCCGACACAAAACACTCTTAACAATTTCTCAAAACATTTACCCTTTTTCCCGTTTTGTTTCACTACCATCACATCCCATATGTACTATAAAGTGTGAATGTGTGGTTGTTATGTATGTACGTGTCTCTCTTGACGTTTCATCCACAGGGAGCAGAATACACAACAGGTAGGTAAGGATATGGTACGACGTGTGGGGGTTGGAAGGGGTAGAAGTATGGTGTACCGGCCCAGTCGTAAGTATACTGTATTGGCTGTGTTCCAACTGCGCCCACCGTGGGTCTGGGGCAATAAGTGGGTTGGCCCAAGGTTGGGTAGGTGAACATATAGCATGGCCGCCTTTCTCTCGTAGACTGTCTCAGTGGCACCTGAGGTTCAGGTTGTGTTGTGGGGACATTGTTCTCCTGCTGGACAACCTGCGAGTCCTCTTGAGCGATTTCAGGCTGCTGTTGCTCCACGCCCTGTTCGTCCTCACTGGGTATTTCCTGTTCCTTGTCTCTGACACTCTCCTTGTCCTGTTCAGGTTCCGCCTGAGTCAATCCCTGCTGGCTGCTCTCATTCTGCTTAGATCTGTTTTGAACACCAGGAGTAACATACGGATCAGGTATGTATCTTCTCGCTCTTGGTCCCTCCCTCGGTATTCGCAACCAGTAACGTGGCATGTCCTCCTCGTCCTCAGAGTCACTTATTTCTAGGTTCTGTGTCTCGGGTGTGTGCTTAGGGATCTCTGAAGCTCTCTTCCCCCTCTTTTGCGACTCAGCTGTGTTGGTAGCCGGGTTCTGAGGTGACTCTACTGGTAGGTCGTTGACTTGTAGCAGGAGGTTCCTGTGTAAAGTGCGAACTGGACGGCCCCCTGCCTCCGGGCTGACTCTATAGACAGGATTATCCCCAACCTGTTCTCTCACCACATAGATGAGCTGTTCCCAGTACGGTCTAAGCTTTCCAGGGCCCCCTCGCTCACTGAGATTGCGTACCAGGACTCTGTCCCCAGGCTGAAGCACCACACCTTTGCTCCGTTTATCATAGTATGTCTTTCCTTTGGAGCTGGACAGCTGGCTGTTTGCACTTGCAATCCTATACGCTTCTAACATCCTATCCGACCATTTCTCAGCATATCCTTTTCGTCCATTTGTTTCCGTTTCCTCATCCGTTAGTAGGCCGAAGAGAATGTCAACCGGTAAGCGAGGATGACGACCGTACAACAAATAATATGGTGAGAAACCTGTGGCCTCGTGCCTTGTGCAGTTATATGCCTGAAGTACATGAGGTAAGTGGTCTTTCCAGTTCTCTTTCTCTTCCTCCCCCAAAGTACGGAGCATCTGTAATAGCGTACGGTTGAATCTCTCTGCAGGGTTGCCCTGGGGGTGACACGGAGAGGTCCTCGAGTGGGAGACGCCAGCTAAACGCCTGAGATTCCTGAAGAGGTCATTCTCAAACTCTCGACCCTGATCATGGTGCAGTTTAGCCGGGTATCCAAATCTGGGAATGAAATCATTGAAAAGCCTATCGGCCGCAGTCTTCCCAGCCTTATTCTTTGTGGGGTAGGCTTGTGCGAATCGGGTGAAGTGATCAACCACTACCAATATGTACTCGTATCCACCTCTGCAAGCTTCCAAGTGGAGGAAATCGATGCAAACTAGCTCAAGGGGCGAATTCGACGTAATACTTCCCATTGGCGCTCTTTCATGGGTGACTGGCTTCTTCTGTTTGATGCAGGAACACTTCCTGGTCACATACTCCTCTATCTCTCTTTTCATGAAAGGCCAATAGAATCGCTCCCTCGCTAGGCTTAGAACTTTCTCTACTCCGATGTGACACATGTTGTTATGCAACTGGGTGAGTATTGTTGGTATGTAAGTGGCGGGCAGGACCAATTGCTTTCTGCCTGCGCTCTTCCTGTAGAGGATGTCATTCTCTATACGCAATCTGTTCCACTCTCTCAGTAGTCTCCTAGCACAGGGGTCCATCCTCTGTTTGACCTCCTCTGTTAGCAGTGTGTCACTTTCTTTCAACGCTATCACTTTCCCAATAGCAGGGTCTCTTCTCTGTTCCCTCATGATCTCATCATGACTGATCTCTGGCAGTTGCTCAGCTTGAGGTTGGCTTTGGGATGCTAAGTTGAGAGCTGCCACCCAGGCCACATCTCCTTGTTGTACTCTCCGGGTCCCTTCCCATACTGTGCATACTGCCTCTTCTGATATCCCTTCCGAACACTCGGCCATGAAGGCGTCAATGTCCAGGGGCCAGCGTGATAAGGTGTCGGCATCGATGTTGACCTTACCTGGCCGGTATCTGATGTCAAAGTCAAAGTCGGCCAGTTGTCCCACCCATCGGTGACCCACTGCATTGAGCTTGGCAGTACTCAAAATATATGTGAGGGGATTATTATCCGTAAAGACTGTGAAGTGGGGAGCGTAGAATAGGTAGTCACGAAACTTTTCACATATCGCCCACTTCAACGCGAGAAATTCCAACTTCCCACTGTGTAGGTGGTAATTCTGCTCTGCTGGCGTTAGTGTGCGTGACCCATACCCGATCACTCTCATCTTTCCATCCTGGTTCTGATAAAGAACTGCACCGAGACCCTTTTGAGAGGCGTCCGTGTGGAGTGTGAAGGGGAGGTTGAAATCGGGGTACGCCAGCACTGGGGTTGTGGTCAGCCGATCCACCAGCTGTTCGAGAATCTGTTTGTGCTGTTGGTTCCATTCTACCGGAGTACGAGAGGACTGCTGATTGCCTTTCGCTCTCCCTCGCGACGGTGTGTCCGGAGGCGCACTGGGTTTCGACTGGAGCAAGTCGTACAGGGGTTTGGCTATCCGTGAGAAATCCTGCACGTATGTCCGATAATAACTCAAAAACCCAAGCAACTGCCTGACATCCCCAACTGTCTGTGGCGTTTTCTCTTTGAGTACCCGTACTGCTTCTAGGTCTTTGGGGTCCATTTTTACTCCTTCCGCAGACACCAATCGGCCGACATACCGTACCTCCTTACGGAAAAGCTCACATTTCTCCGGCTTCAGCTTTACGCCATGGCGTTGCAAGGCTTGGAGCACTCTGCGTAGCACCTGCACATGCTCATCAAAGGTCCTGGAGAAACACAGCACGTCATCGAGGTAGGGGATGCAGCATTCGTCTCTCAGAGTATCCAGCATACCTTCCATACTCCTTTGAAAGGCTGCGGGGGCATTTGATAGCCCAAAGGGTATCCTGACCCACTCATAGAGCCCCCATGGGGTGATGAATGCCGTCAGGTACCTTGACCCTTCTGCGATGAACCCTTGATGGTAGGCTTTCCCTTGGTCGAGGATCGAAAACCAGGTATATCCCCCCAGGGAGTCAGTGAGGTCCTGTATTCGGGGGAGGGGATGACGGTCCGGCACGGTTTTGTTGTTGAGGAGTCGGTAGTCGACACACAACCGCAAGGACCCATCCTTTTTCCTTACGCAAATAACAGGAGCGGCGTAGGGCGACTGGGACTTAACAATCCACCCCTTAACTAACAATTCTTGGATGTACTCCTTAACTTCCCTGTAGAGTGGTTTTGGGATGGACGCGTAGGCCCTCTGGACTGGGATGTTGTCTTTAGTCCTGATTTCCATCTGTAGGGAGGGGATGCACCCTATGTCGTTACTGTCACGGGCAAAAGCTCCACATTCTTCGAACAGTACTTCCCTTACTGCTTGTTGTTGTTCAGGATTGAGGTGACTGATATTAAGAGGAGGGAGCCAGGGCTCTGGTGGCGAAGTGCTGGGGGAAGTGACGGCTTTAACTTCGACTGATGTCTTCTCTCCTTGTGTGGAATCAGTCTGATATGACTTCGACGTATCAGTCTCAATGACTTTGACCACATGTTGAATGGTTCCCAGAGGGGTCCTTCTCGGCAGGGTGACCTCGTGCCCTGAGTGGTTGGAAATGGGCACCTTAACGTAGGGCCGTCGGGTGTTCCTGATTTCCAAGAGGCCTTCACCTGTACTCAACTGCTCTAAAGCAACACTTTCCTCCATCGGTTCATATAGAACTACAGGGTCTGAAACATCGAAGTTTGTGGGTACCCTACACCATACATGGACTGTTTGGCCAGGGGGAATGATAGTATGGTCTTGGCCCACTCTTATAGTGACTGGATCACTGTACATCCTAGGAGGCACCTGGATGGCATTCACAATGGTCTCCACCTGTTCCTCCTCCACTCCAAAGGCCCTGCGGAGAAGACCGACAACTGTGGCAACAGCCTCACCCGAGGACTCTTTCCTTCTAATGATCTCCTGGAGTACATTGGCTCCTAGAAGAGGCTGGGGCAGTGGCAACGGACTGACAAGGAAAGGGACTTGTATGGTGAGATTCGGGTCTTCATTCCCAGCAAGATTAACGGTGAGCTCCACCCATCCACTATAGGGGACGGCATGGCCAGTAACTGCATAGACTCCAAGTCCTTCCTCTAAAAACTCAGAAAGCGGTCTCGGCCTGTGGTTTGGAATGTGACTGTCAGTCCATTGTTGGTCAACTATGCTCACCTGCGAGCCTGAATCAAATAGCACTGTAGCTGGGTAGCCACCAATCAAGCATTTCAGCAGACTTTTCTTCCCAACTAGTGGGACTTTGCAAGCGAGGTTACTCTGGCTGGCCATCACACAAGCATTCTGCTGTTTGTTCTGCTTGGGGTGTTTCGTTCTTTGTTTGTTACTCTTTACTTCCTGGGACTGTAGCTGCTCACCGGTCTTTGGGCGTCCCTCCACAAAGACCGAGTTTCGTTTCCCTGCACCCTGACTCTCTGCTGACATCCAACTGCCCTGTGTCCTGATTCTCCACATGCAAAGCAGTGGTTACACTCCGGTGCATTCAGTTCGGTACATTTCGGGCAACGAGCTGTCCTTCCCCTCAACTGTACTGCGGGCTGTCCCCGCTGCATTTGGACCGGTCTAGAAATGATTGGCTGAGAAGGAGCATCAGTCACCTGAGCGCTTTCTGTCCGCTGCTCAATCAACGAAGCCACCATGTGTGTCAGAGTCTCTACCTGGGACGCGAGCTGTTGTATCATCTGGTGCTTTCCTTTGTCTGATGGTGTATCTTGTGATTCATCGTTGTTGTTACGATCCCTCGTCTCAACCTTGGCGCTGTGGGCTAGTACTACCTTTTGTCGAGGGAGTTGGCCCAGCCTGCGCTGATGTTCATTCTCATCACTTATTATCTTCATGACCTCTCTAAGTATTTCTTCATCTGTGATTTGGCTGTTTGCGATTAGAGGCCTCAGCCTCTGGCGAAGGTCAGCATGTTTTGATCCTAAGCCCTGATAAATCGTGTGGAGGAACACCTCCTGGATGGTCTGTGGGTCATACGAAATGTCTGCAGTGGCTTGTCGGGACTGGACAAGGATTTTCTGTTTGAGCCCAATCATACGGTAGAGAAACTGCTGTGGCGATTCTTGATCTGACTGCCTCGCGCACATCAATTCCTGGAACATTTCAGTCGTCGCTTTCTCTCCGAGGTGAGACCTGAGAAAGCCTTTAAGCTCAGACACTGTAATTGAATCTTTGTTCTCAAGCATCTCTTTAAAAGCACCTGGTCTAATAATTCTCAATACTCCTCTGCTTCTGTAAAGCCCTCTTTCACTCCCTCGTCTATCTGTTTGCTGATGTTGCTGTACGTTAAATCAGAGTTCCGATCTGCAACTTGGCCGCCATGCACCTTGAAGTCTCTGCGTTGAAGGTATGAGAGATCCTTCAATCGTACTGGTCTCTCCGAGTTCATTGGTGGCATGCTATGTGACTCTGATTCACCCTGGTGGGAGTCGGTGGTGGGTGATGAGGTCTCTGTTGGTGCACAACATCGCAGTTTTTCACCCAACTCTTCATACACTTGTCTCAATTCTTCCAATGTCTGTGTTGTGGTGTTGGTGTGTGTTTTAGAGTGCGGTAGTGTTTGCATGACTGTATTGTAAGAATGTGATTGAAGTTGTGATGCAGAGTGTGGGTGTGGTTTGAATGGACTGTGGTTGGGTGTGGGGTGTGTGCTGCCCTCACTCAATGTACCCACAGGAAAAGTAACAGTTTCACCAACATTAATCATCCTGCCGATTAAATCATTCAAAACCAACAATCGACCCATACCCTCATCCTCAAGTTCTAGTAAGGTGTCAGATTGCATGTAGGAGACTACATAATTCAAGCAGCCTTCCTCATCATTCGCATTCAATTACTCTTCACATTGACTGTTAATTGCAATGTCTTTTGCAACCTGATAGATGTCGCTGCTTGAGAGTCTGAATAGCTGTTTCTTGATACCCCACACTAATTCTTTACGCGCAGCCGACATTGTGTGCAATCCTGATGTTCTCGTGTGATGTGCGAGTTCAGTAAATAAACGGTGTAGCAACTTAAGTGTCGTGCAAGTGTGTGCACGTGTCGACCTCCCAACCGCAGTGGAGATCTTCTGATGCTGGTGTGCGATGACCACAGGATCAGCGTGTAGTCCTCTGGTAAGTAGCGTGCGCTGGCCTCAGGATCAGCAGTGCGGCTCCTAAGCGAGGTTGAGATCCCTTTTCTCCTTAGCCTCCCTCCTCGGACACCCACGGGTTGACTCCTGGCCTGCAGCAGCGTCTTGTCACCTCGGTCACGTGGTCCTTAGTATCTCTGGATCTGCTCCCCCTGGTTGTAATGAGGAGAGATCCCGGACGAGCCCCCGCAGTTTGTTACGGGTTTCAACTTAGTAAAACTGGAGTAACAAATGAATTGGAATGGGGTTCACTACTCTCAGCTCTCCCTGTTGTCTGCCCTGGAAAACAGAATCAGTTTGTTAAAGAGTGAAGGAGCGAACCGCCGTCTTCTCACACCAATCTCTGTTTTTCTTTTATTACAAACACCTCCAGTCATAGTGCAAACAATAAACAGTTCCCTTTTGTAAACATGTTTCAGTCTCAGAGTCCATTCTGTTAATTCACATTAAATACTTCAATACAGTTATCTTTCCTTTTTTTCACATTGCAAAGGTTTGCATATTCCACATCCACAGAGCAGTAATGCTTTCTTCTTTCATTAAAGTGCAGTAATATTACAAAGATAGATCACGTGCTAAACTTTATAGCTATACATATACACATATGTATAATAATTATTAATTCCCTTTAAACTTCAGCAACTCACAATATTACAAATGTAATAATTACTCGTTTACAAACCTTCTGTGGTCATACATGAATATTCAAATGACTCAGTTTCACATGCAGTATGCTTTAGGGGAAAACTATTTAACTTACACACATTGTTAAACTTAAACTTGACATCAAACTATTTTTGTACAACTCCAACAAGTTTATAAACTGTCAGGATATTGTTAAGCGCTCGACATCACATATTGTTGGGGAAAAAGAGAATATCAGCATTGGTTTATACATCCTACGCGACACGCACGTGCGATACATGTGCTAACGTCATTATTACAACTTTTCCCCGCGGCTACGCACGCGGTTCTCTAACTCGATTAAACTTATCGAAAGTCAAAGGTCCAACTTAACACGGTGTCAATACATCACATATGCATTAGGAGGAGACATATTTCAATATTATTTTACATAATACGAACCTGGAAAACAGAATCAGTTTGTTAAAGAGTGAAGGAGCGAACCGCCGTCTTCTCACACCAATCTCTGTTTGAGAGAAGGGGAAGTTGCTCGACTCTTAGGCCCAGCGGTGTAACAGTCCCCAACATTGGTTCCGCTTTCTTAGGTTCCCCTCCTAAATTACTACAGTCTCATAACAATGAGCTCGACATTATACGAACCTTTATATGAACACTGTGTTACACACATGTATATACATATATATATATATATATATATATATATATATATATATATATATATATATATATATGTATATATATATATATATATATATATTCTAAATTATGTCACCACATAATAGTGTACTACATGTGTCTCATGATTTTCTGCAAATTGTTCATGTTTCACAATTTTATCATCCAGGGCTGCATTTCTCAGAAGAATTGAAATCTGAAGTAGTTGATTGAAGCATTGGTCACAATGATTTTGTGAAGAGGAGCCTAATGTAGTTATTGAGAAACTGCTGTGACTTTGATTTTCTGTCTTTTCATCAGATTATTCCAAATCCAATCAAAAGATTCATTTGCACATCAAGAAAACAGTGTTTGTGGGGGAAACAGTTACACTTCACTGCAACAAAACCCTGTTTGATGAAGATTTATCATGGAAAATGAACAACTCCGTTATTTTTAATCTTGACTCGAACAGTAACAAAACTCTGAAAAACTTCAGCTCAAACCGGATTCACATCAACCCAGCAGTTCCAAGAGAATTAAAAATACATCAAATACAAGAGTCTGATGCAGGAAACTACACCTGTTTTCCAGCTGCAATAAGATGGACATTAACAATAACAGGTTATTATTACATGATTTCATTTGTTGGATTTGTTTTCTTTAAAAAACAAGTGCATTTATAACAGAAGAAATATAAGTATGTTTTTAACCAGTAACTAGTATCTAGTGTCTGCTGGTTGACTGAGATCATGTGTGTTTGACTCTTGTGTCTGTCAGAAACAGAAAACAGACCAGCGTCACCCAAACAAATGCCGCTCTACATCATCATCATCATCATCTCATGTTCTGGAGTCATTATGGTCTTTCTGCTAATCACCATCAGCTTCTGCATTCACAGGTGAGAAACAAACGCTACTTTTCAAATGTTTATTTGGCAGTTTCTATGTAAAGTGAGTAGAAATAGCCAGCTTTTTCTGCAAAAGTTATTGTTATTAACTTTGCCAGCAACTGGTTACATATTTTACCTTTAACTCTTCACTTGTATTTACATTATTTAACATTACATCTGTCAGTATTTTCACTTCTATTTCCAAGATCTCTTTTCAAACACTCAGTGTAAATAGTATCTATCATTTTTACTCTTTGTAATGCATAAATTGCGCCTGACAAACCTTTATGTATAAATGTGGGGCCTATTCTATTAGATATTGATTTTATTATTTAAATTTCATCACATTAAATTGTTAATGTGCAAATGAAATAAACTTGTGTGAAAAGGGTTTTAAGAGACATTCTGTTCAAATGCTGCATCATTGTAACAGGAAAATGAGGCAGAAGATCAGCTCTGGTTATGATAAGAAGGATGTAAGTATATTTACCACACCGCAGGTTATTATTGGGCTTCTATATCTGCTCCTTGTTGTGATGTTTTCTTACTATTTGTGCTTGATCTGCAGGTGAAGATGATCTCTCACTGTGACAAACACACAATAACAGCCTGTGTAAGTTTTATTAATCAATTATATGATCTTTTATGAATTGCACAGCAGAGTTTTGAGCAGAAGCTGAAATGTTGTTTGTGTTTCACTTGTTTTCTCTTTGTTTTTATCAGGTCTACAGTCTTCATACAGTTTCATGAACATCATCTTTCCTGCTCAACCCAGATATTTTGACATTGATACAAAGTTGAATTTTTGTCCAAACCATCATTTTGGTTGAGATTAACATTTCAATATGTAATGTATGTTGGATCAGCATTGAAATTTTATGAAAGTCAATAGAAGGTGAAGACGGTGACATTGAGCTAACAGTGATTTGTACTCGATGACCAGAAGATCTTGCAGATGTATTTGTGCAGAACACTAGAGGGTGTTTCTTAATCAGTGGGGCGTATCAGTTCATTTTCATTTGCTTTACCTGATTTGCACTAATCTACTGCGGGCTTGGTTTAGGGGTGGGCCCTCATGATTTTAGCAATCAAGTGTTTGAATAAACCATCCATTGTTCTAAATTCCTAAAGTGCACGGATCTTTCTTTAGTAATAGGAATTTGAAAGTGACATGAAAGTGAGCAAGAATATAATAATTTAGACACAGCCCATGTATTGCAATTACTCACTGCTTGCAGAGCACCTTGCTTTCTTTCCTTTAACTGACATGAAGGCAGATGAGGATGGACAATTAAAAAACAAAACAAAAAGCACTCTTTTGATAAATGTGACATTGATTATACATTGGCTCTCTAATGGAAACTTGCATACTACGAAGGCTGCATATCTCGCCTGCCACATCATCAAATGTCACTGAAGGCTGTGTCAACTGGAAAGATCCTTAAAAGGCAGCCTTTATTTCATGTCCTTCATTCAGCTGAATTTGAAGGATGCATGGGATGTATCCTTCCCAATGTTCAATCAGCCACAATCCTTTGTACACATTCAAATTCACAAAAATAAATGGAGTCGGTACTGAGCTTGCCTCAATTTATTATGAGATTATTAGTAAGAAAAAATTGTATTATTATTAGTAAGAAAAAAAAAAGTTTTCGGACATGAAAGCATAGACGTTATCTTTTGTTTTGGCGTAAATTGCCCTCTTAACACTAAACTGCCCATAATGTAAGCCACTGGGAGACTGTAGATGGCCATGATTCATTGTAGCCTATTGGCCTATTGCATTAATAGAAAGCCAAATAATATGAAGGTTTATAATACAAAGTATTTTTACAAAATTTCATTTTATTAGTATTTTCGTGCTGTGACAGGCAGGAAGATGTGTGACGGAGCCATGCGCAGAGACGTGACAAGTCCCAGCCAACATTGCAGGGTGGCGCCAATGTGGGCCCAAAATGGGCTTTAAATATGGGCCCTAGATGGGTTTGTCCACGGGTTCCACAATGGCCCCTCCGTGATTAACCCGTGATGAATCTCATATAGAATCTCTTAAAATAAAATAAAATCTCCCCAGCTGGGTAACAAACATAAGACCCATACTGCCCCCACCTTATGAAGCCCACATGTGACCTACCAGGGTTTTTCATTGGATACTGGACTGGCACCTCATACTATATGTGTACGTAGGCTGTATGTTTATATTCCACCGTCCATTCATCTAGAACATCACAAAACCTGAAAGGTGTAATTTGAAAAATAAAAATGAAAAAACTGTAGAGGTACAGTTCAGTACGTCAAAATAGTTTATTACATTAATACTTTATTATCATTAGCAATTTCATGAAAAACTTTTCATTTTTTTAATAAAATAATCAACATTAACATTTTAACAAAACAGGTGACTAACAAATAAACAACAAAACAAGTAATGAAAAGTAAAAATCAACATTAATCAGAAGTTAAAAAGTTGATGATCAGAAACCTCAGTACTATTCTAAATGAACCACAATGTACAAACAAATCTTAAATAACATGTAAAACAAATAATGCTAGCAGGGAAAAAAAACAACAGTAATCAAGTTTAATAACTTGCACCCTGACACAAAGTAGGAAAAGAACAACAATTGTAATAGAAGTACTCCGTATTTTAAATGTAACCATTAACACTGTATTTTAAAGGGTCAGTTCACTGAAAAATGAAAATTATGACATTAATTACTCACCTTCATGTTGTTCGAACACCTGTAAAACCTTTGTTCATCTTCGTAACACAAATGAAGATATTTTAATGGAAACTGAGCCTTCTGTCCTTCCAAAAAGATCCAACGCAACTTACACATTCAAGGCCCAAAACGGTAGCAAAGGCATCATTAAAGTAATCCATGTGATCCCAGTGGTTTAACCTCAGTTTTATAAAGTGATGCAAGTGCTTTGTTTGCACAAAAATAAAAAAAATAAAAAATAAAAAAAACACTTTAGGAAAAATATATTCTGCAATGCACAATCATGAGAGCATCACAATGCATGCATATTATATTCATGAAAGAGCTGGCATTGTTGCGTGAACACACTATTCACATAATCCCAATATTTGTAAATAAAGTGGTAAAAAAAAGTTGAGGTTAAACCACTGGAGTCACATGGATTACTTTAATTACTTTAGTGAAGATTGGCCAAAAGGCTGTGCATTTATAGGTGTGAAACCTCAAGTGTTCTCAAAACACTTCGTCATTGTAACAGGAAATTTAGGCAGAAGATCAACTCTGGTTTGGCAAGGGAGGATGTGAGTATATTTAACACCTTTCAGGTTATTATTGTGCTAATTTGTTCCCAACAAGTTAAACTTGTTGTGATGTGTTTTCTTGCTATTGTTACGATATGTTTACTTAGTGCATAATCTGCATAGGTGAAGATGATCTCTCACCGTGTTAGTTGACTTTAACCCTCTGGGGTCTGAGGCTGATTTGGGGTCCTGGAGTAGTTTTACATGCTCTGACATTTGTGCTTATTTCAGCTACTTATAACATACTATTGGCCAACATGTAATTTTGCTGTATTCAGCACAAACTCTGCTACAATAATATGTGAGCAAAATAGATGTACATGTTTGCATCTTTTTACAAATAAAGATTATGCGTGGTTAGTAAGTTTTGGCAAAAAAATGCCCTTGCAATAAGGCCATAAAACACATACTGAATAGTTGTTCACAAGACTTTTGAGTTATCAAGCTTGTAGGCTAGAATTTTTACTACACAATGATGTGGAAATCATTCTGAATGCTTCAACACAAACAACAATATAATGATTTAAATTTTGTAAATCAGTTTTTGTGTCACCACTGCTGTATGTGTGGGAGTGGTGATGGCCATGAATACATTAGCAATTCACACCAGGGGAGACAAAAGACACTCCCCCAGTGGCTAACGGCCCATCCAAAGGCCAAAGCTGTGAAGCATCTTGAACTAAGAATGTTATGTGGGCGTTAACTCTCTGTTACAGTAATCGCCTCAGAATTTGTGTTTGAATAGCGCGCTCTCCGTGGGCGTGGTCACATTACAGATAATGAGCTGGCTCGCGAACGACTGATTTCTCTCCGTTTTCAAACAGATTACATAAACAGAGAATATTTGTTTTAGATTTGACTTACATGATTTAAAACCTGACATTTCAACGTTTATTTAGACATGCGTTTCATATTTGTGTGAATAGTATTCACGAAGTTACCGTTCATTTTCTTATGACTATCAGAATGGATTTCATTCGGAGAGAGATCGCAGCTCACGCATCATGTTAGTTTTGTTTATTTTGCAAAAAGCACAACATTTTGTTTTTACTATGAGTGTGCACAAGTAAAAGTAAACATTTCACAGATTGCAATGGTATATATCTCTTAATTGTATGTTCAAAATTGACGGAGCATTTTGAGTCTCTTTCACACTGACAAGAAAAAAGTGAGTAAATCACGCGGGCGTGACGGCCGACCTCAGAGGGTTTTAACAGCCACTTACACACTTACATCATGTTCACCACATCAGGTCTGTTCACTGTCTCCATTTCTCACTGGTGGTGCAAAACATAATATCTCTGAGCACATATTTCTTGATGGAAAAATGTTGCGCAGACAAACTACTTTATAAAGTTGCTTCTGTTCCATCTAATTGAATAATCATTTTTATAAATTAACACTATACAGATTATCACTGAATAATTGCAAAACAGAGTTTTGAACAGTTTGACTTTCAGGCCTACAGTCTTCATACAGTTTCATGAACGTCATATTTCAAGACACCAGTATGTGTCTGCCACTCATCAGATGAGCATCTCAATACAGAAAGTCAGTCATTTCCATGGCTTTAGATAGTGGGACCGTCCCAAGAATCAGTAAAGTCTCAGAGGATCTGTATGTATGTTTGTCCTTAAAATGCTATTTGCTTATTTGATTAAAAAAAAATAAAATGTAATTTTAATTTTCAGAGAAGAGTATGAGTTTTAAATTTTTAAAATGCTTGACTAGATACTATAATTTACCATTATTAAATAATCAGGATGTTGCCAGATGAAAAGAATGCAGAAAATACCTGACAGGGTAAACGGAGTGGTTTTTTTTTTCAAAGGAATTAAAAAAAAAATGTGAACAGAAATAATTTTGTACTATTACATTTTACATATTGCTGATGTGACTGAGAGTGCAGTTACAGACTTCAGAAACTCTTGAGTTTTTACTGCAGGAGAACACAAGGTGGCGCCATAACAAACATTGATGCAGTAATGCAGCATTTCCAACAGGACAGATAAAAGAGTCTTTAAACTTGAGAGGGAGTGAAACAGAGCAAAACGGAATGAAAAAGCATTTAACAAATTTCACCTTCCACAAGATGAACACACACTGGATCTGCTTGTTTTATTTAGTTTATCCAAGACAGACATCTGTTTTAGTATAGTCCATTGTGTCATATTTCTTAATCTAAATGTTATACTGCATGACGGGTCTTATGTATTCCACTAATTTAAGAATTAATGTACTATGTTTAATATTGTAATATTTTTATTTTTTTTGCCAATCACTGGATTCAGGTGGCAGGGTGTCACACATTTCATACATGTGCTATATTCAGCATGTTGAGTAGAGGGTGGATCATAATGCTTCTCTATCATTAGCACTCTGTGGCTACTTGTTTCCTGCTTATCTTTTCCTGTCACTCTTCTTAGTATCTCATCACTGTTTTACTCATATTCTGTCCTCAGTGTGTGTGACTGTACACAAATTGACAGATAGCTAACAGGCTTCAAGAGAAAGTCAGAGGCTGGAGTAAAGTTTAAGGCTCTTTACTGTTGTCGTTATTCTCATGAAGGAATCTTTGTAAAACTGAAATGATACAGAAAGATAGCACCAATTACTGAATGCTATTCAAGCACGTCATACATTAACAGACGTAAAATAATATACCTTTAAGCTACAAAGTTGTAAGTAATATATATATTACATTCAGCTGGTATGCTTATAGCTGTAAATAACTTGTAAATATAGTATGTGCAGCTCAACAGCTAAACTAACAAACTACGAAAGGCTATACAATAGCAGTTTTCACATGATAACAAATAAATATTCAAATAACATCGCAGAACGTCTTACATGACGCATATGTACCAATGTATTAACTATAAATTCAAATATAACTTACAAGCGATGCTTTCCCAAGGCACAAACAGAAATGGAGACAGGATAAGGTGAATAGAGCTGCAAGCTGACCGCATGGAATATAACTACTAATCTGTTTCCTGATCAGACTGCATCATGTGATAAAAATCAACCAATGAGAGCAATGTAAGAATTATATATGAACACAATGAAGTACTCCTAGATGTCCACTAGGGGGAGACAGTAACAAACTAAATGCAAAGTATTCCTACAGGACATAACACTCCCCGCCTGGTATTGATTAAATACCACTATCTGAATAATCTTATTGCATCTGAATAAAGAAAAAGGGGGAACTAAATCAGTTTAATTCCTCAGCACTCTTGAGAAGGATTGTCTCAGAAACAGGTCTCAAGAAGGTCTTCGCTGATCCAGATCTTGTGACCTTGAGTTCGATCTTCCTGACCTTCTCATCTTCATCAGGGAATGTCCTTGTAACCAGAGCTATGGGCCATTCATTCCGCTTCGCCTGGTTATCCTTAAGCAGAACCAGGTCTCCTTTCTCAATGTTAGGTCGTACGTCCTGCCACTTGCTTCGGCTTTGCAGTGTAGGAAGGTACTCACGTCTCCATTTGCTCCAAAATGTGTTGGCCAGATGCTGCACCCTTCTCCACTGCTGGCGGTGAAGGTCTTTGCTGTCAAAGGTTCCTGGAGGAGGAGGGTAAGTAGACATCTTCTGAGTCAGAAGTGTAGCAGGGGTAAGGAGAAAGGGTGACTCCGGGTCTGAAGAAATAGGTGCGAGTGGCCTAGCATTAATAATTGCCGTGATCTCTGCCATCAAAGTAGACAACACCTCATGAGTGAGGCATGAAGGGTTGGTTTGCATGAGCATGGAGTTAAGTATCCGTCTGGCGAAACCAATCATTCGCTCCCAAGATCCTCCCATGTGGGAGGAATGCGGAGAGTTAAATACCCAAGAGCAACCCTCCTCACCCAAGTACCTCCTCACATTGGGCTCTTTGGGGTCAGTAAGGAGTATGTGCAACTCTTTGCAGGCACCTGTAAAGTTGGTTCCACAGTCTGAACGGATTTGCTTAGCAGGGCCCCGCAGAGCAAAGAATCGGCGCAATGCATTGATGAAGCTTGACGTGTCCATCGCCTCTATCAGCTCTATGTGCACGGCCCGTATGCTCATGCAGGTGAAAAGTACAGCCCACCTTTTGCTGTTAGCCTGTCCACCGCGGGTTCTTCTTGTGGTGACAGCCCATGGGCCGAAAACATCAAGTCCCACGTAAGTGAAGGGTGGCTCTGTACTCAGACGATCTGAGGGTAGATCTGCCATCTTTTGTTCAGCGCTTTTCCCACGAAGCTTGTTACATGTAACACATTTGTGAAGGATACTGCTGATACATTTCTTAGCTCCAATGATCCAGAATCCAGCTGTGCGGACAGAGCCTTCTGTAAAAACACGACCTTGGTGCTTAACCTTGTCATGGTAATGACGCACGACCAATGTTGCAACATGGCTGCGACCTGGAATGATGAGAGGGAACTTTTCATTAGTGTCGAGTACCGCATGTTTGAGCCTGCCTCCTATTCTCAGGAGACCCTCTTCGTCCACATAGGGGTTCAGCTTTCTCAATGAACTGTCTTTTGAGATGTCTTTCCCAGCAACCAAGCAGGTGAACTCTTTGCTGTAAGTTTCTCTTTGCACACACTTGACAATAAGAGTTACTGCCTTGGACAGCTCTTCTGCCGTGTGAGGTTTTTCACATTGATGCCAGCCACTACAGATGTCAACCTTGGTTTTTACTTCCCTTCTTTGAGACTGAATGATGTGTGTCAGGAATGCTATAGCTCGCACCAGAGACTTCCAAGACGAGAACCGTTCAAAACGATGAGATCCCAGACTAGATGATGGCATAGAGAGAGTGGTGGCATGAGAACGCACATCAACGTCTGCATCCGGATCAATGAGTCCATATGACTCCTCTCCTGAAGTGGCTACTCCTTCAGGAAGGGACAAAAACGGAGGCCCTGTGAGCCAGGTAGTGCTAGCTAATTCGGCCGCAGGTACAGAACGTGTAGCATGATCTGCCGGATTCTGTGTGGTGCAGACGTAGTGCCACTGCTCAGGTTTGGTGGACTTCCTGATTCGCTGTACTCTGTTGGAAACGTACACATAAAACCGCCTGGTCTGATTGTATATGTACCCCAAGACGACCTTGCTGTCTGTGTAAAACCGCAATGTGTCTACACTGATGTCCAACTCACTCTCTATCAACTCTACCATTTCTACTGCCAATACAGCTGCTCCCAGTTCCAATCTTGGGATAGTGTGAGCAGATGAGGGCACCAGTTTTGCCTTTCCCAAAACAAACCCCACGTGACACTCTCCATCATCTTTGATCACCTTGAGGTAAGCTACAGCGGCAATGGCCTTCACCGAGGCATCTGAAAAGATGTGGAGCTCTTTCTTTTGAATGGTGGTAAGGGTGGTAGGTGTATAAGCTCTTGGAATCTTGAGCTCACTCAGGTCTTGCAAGGAGTCTTTCCACATTCTCCATTCAGTTTCTTTCTCATGTGGAAGAGGCGTATCCCAGTCGAGGGCTTCAATGCTAGTGAGCTCTCGTAATAGGAACTTCCCTTGTATAATGATTGGCGCCACAAATCCGAGAGGGTCAAACAGACTGTTCACGGTGGCTAGAACGCCTCTACGGGTAAAAGGCTTCTCGGTAGATGCTACTCTGAAGGTGAAAACGTCATGTTTAAGATCCCAGCTGAGCCCTAAGCTGCGTTGAATGAGGGCTGAATTGTCATTAAAGTCCAGGTTCTGCAAACCTTTTGCGTGGTCTTCTGGTGGGAAGGCATCCAAAACATCAGAGTGGTTCGACGCTATCTTGTGGAGGCGTAAGTTTGAGCTGGCAAGCATTTCCTGTGCCTTTTTCAGCATATCTATGGCTTCAGCAGCTGATGGTAGAGACTTGAGGCCGTCGTCGACGTAGAAGTCGCGCTCCACAAAGTGTTGAGCCTCTGAGCCATACTCACTTGCTCCATGTTGTGCCGCACGGCGAAGACCATAGATAGCTACTGCTGGCGACGGGCTGTTGCCGAACACATGGACTTTCATCCTGTACTCAACAAACTCTTTTCCAGGTTCGTTGTCCCTGAACCAGAGGAAGCGAAGGAAGTCTCGATGATCTTCTCTGACAGTAAAACTGTAAAACATCTGCTCAATGTCTGCTACCACTGCTACTGACTCTCTGCGGAAGCGTAGTAAGACTCCAAGTAAGCTGTTGTTCAGATCTGGGCCTTTAAGTAACACATCGTTGAGAGAAATCCCATGATGCTGAGCACTGGAATCAAACACGACTCTAATCTGATTCGGCTTCTGAGGGTGGTACACACCGAATATGGGTAAGTACCATCGTTCCTCTCCCTCTTGCAGCGATGGAGCTAACTCTGCCAGGTCGTGATCGAAAATCTTTTGCATGAAGTTCACAAAGTGAGTTTTCATCTCAGGCTTTTTTTCAAGTGTGCGACACAAAGAAGCAAAGCGATTAAGAGCTTGCTCTCGATCATTTGGCAGCTGTCGCCGTGGTGATCGAAACGGAAGAGGTGCCACCCAGCTGTTGGACTCATCCATAAACATTTCTTTATCCATTAGCTCCAGAAAAAGCTCATCTTCGATGGAGAGACCCACTTTGTCGTCATCCTTGGTTCTCTCAAAGATCGTGCTGCCGAGGCTGCTGTCATGGAGGACTGGGGTATGGTGTGTAAGGCCGTGAAGAGATGTGCAGTATAGTCCTTCATTGCCAAACCTCTCCTTGACTTGAATACGATTGGGACATGGAGTAAGGAGAGATGGGCGTCCATTTTCCAGCACGTTAGTCCGAAAAGAATTCACAGACTCTGTCTTGTGGGCTGAGCCCAAGCAGACGTTACCTATAACAACCCAGCCAAGGTCTAGTCTTTGAGCATAGGGTGCTCTAGGTGGCCCATTGCGTTGTTCTCTGACTTTGTGAACCTGGAGGATGTCACGTCCCAGAAGAAGGAGTATCTGGGCCTCTAGATCTAGCTGTGGTATCTTGTGGGCTATGGACTTCAGGTGTGTGTAATGCTGTGCGGCTGCTGGAGTTGGAATCTCTGTGCGGTCATTTGGCATGTGATTGCATTCAATGAGTGTGGGAAGCATCACGCTTGTTGTTTCATCCAGTGACTCCACCATGAACCTTGTGGCTCTTCTCCCACACGCTTCAGTGACCCCTGAACATGTGCGCAGAATGTATGGTGAGGTTGACCCTTCAATTTGAAAGAGGTCAAAGAATTCTGACTTGGCCAGGGACCTGTTGCTCTGGTCATCCAGAATGACATACATTTTCACAGCTTTATCAGGGCGTGATTCAGGATAAACTTTCACTAGGCAAATCTTGGAACAGGATCTAGGTTCCTTACCATCACCACAGACCTCTGTGCACCTAGAGGTGACTGCCAGCTGAAGTGTTTCACCCTCCCCGCCATGCTCTGAGGAGGGTCTTCTCCTGTCCCATGGTGGGGGTCCAGGGTGCAGTGCCGCAATATGTCTGTCGCTCTCACATTCTGTGCACTTCAAAGCTACCTCACAGTTCTTTGCCAGGTGTATGGTAGAAGAGCAACATCTGAAACATATCCCGTTTTCTTTAAGAAAAGCCTTGCGGTCTTCTAGTGACTTACTTCGAAAACCTCTACACTTTTTCAGAGGATGCGGTTTCTTGTGGATGGGGCATTGTTTGTCTATTTCTCCTCGCCTGGTGTTTGAACTTTCCGCCTGAGAAGCTGTTTGTAGCGAAGCGATTCCAGTCTTGTGAGCAGAGACATAGTTTTTACCATATGCTGGTCTCTTTTCCACTCGTTCAAGCTTTGATGGACCTGTAGTAAACCTGTGGGAACTATTCAATGGGGTTACAGGGGCTGTTGAGAGAGTGAAGCTTGGGTCGTTTCTTCGGCGTGCTTCACTACATATGAAGTCTGTGAAGTATGCAAATGGAGGAAAACATACGTTGTGTTGCTCCTTGTATTGTGAGCCTTGAGATAACCACCTCTCTTGCAGACCAATTGGCAACTTCTCAACGATAGGGTTGACACCCCTGGCGGTGTCCAAGTATGAGAGCCCTGGCAGATAACCCTCAGACTTTGCAGACACTAACTCCCTTAGCAGGTCTCCCAGCTCCCTGAGCTTTATGGCGTCCTTATGACTGATTTTAGGAAAGTTCTCTATCCTCTCAAAGAGAGCTCTTTCAATAACCTTGGGGGAGCCGTAGCACTCCTCTAGGCGATCCCAAGCCATTCTTAAACCTGTATCAGGGCTGGCAACATGCACAGAACGAATCCGTATGACGTGCTCTGAAGACTGATTTCCTAACCATTTTGTTAAGAGGTCGAGCTCCTCACCTGCACTTAAGTTCAGTCCTACAATAGCGTTGCAGAATGAAGACTTCCATGCCCAGTAATTTTCTGGACGATCATTAAATTTGGTCAGGCCAGAATTCACAAGCTCTCTACGTACCAAGTACCTTGCAATATCACTCATACCTGCCCTGTCGTCCGCATACCCTATATGTGGTTGTACTGAGGCTCTACTGACAGAGCAAGGGTGTGGATGAGTAGAGGGGAGGTGATCAAAGGAGTAGTGATGAATTGCTGGCGTTGGCCTTTCGGGCTGCTGCGCTTTATGGCTGTAGTCCCCTGGGGTGAGTTGACAAACCACGGACGTTGCTCTTTCTGTCTGTTGTGCTGCAGCCTGAATTGCGCCCTCATTCTTGGGTAAGAAGTGAGAAGCACTGTTAGGACCAGGG
Organism: Zacco platypus; assembly: GCA_038088235.1. Lineage (NCBI taxonomy): Eukaryota > Metazoa > Chordata > Actinopteri > Cypriniformes > Xenocyprididae > Zacco > Zacco platypus. The sequence continues at coordinate 9,364,948 of CM076081.1, read as the reverse complement.
AAATGCTCCTTTCTGTCTGACTGGACATTAGGTTTGATGAGCGGCAACAGTGATGGCGTGTATGGTTTAAGTACTGGGGGGTTTTCATCATTGAAACGTAGTTGGGAGTGATGTTCGACGTATTCACGGGTGCGCTGAATGGCTGCTTGAACTGAATCGTGGAGACTCTTACTGCCCTGTGTACCTTCGTTCTCTGCTGCTGCCTCAAGAACCTCAGCTTCAGCCAAGGCTACTGCAATCTCCCTCTCATGCTCCAAAGCTGATAACTCAGCGGCTATACGTGCCTCCTTGACCTTCAAATCAGCTGCAAGATGTGCCTCTTTTATCTTCAATTCAGCTTCTCTATGAACGAAGGTGGCACGTGCACGTGCAGCTTCAACTTTAGCACGGGCCTTAGCAGCGGCCCTGCTAGCTGAGGATACTTTAGATGTGCTTGATGAGATGGAACGTTGTGATCTTGCTTCATGTGCCATCTCTTGCTCTTTAGTACCGCCGTCAGTGATGGGCGTTTTTTCCAATCCAGCTTCACTGGTATGCGACATTATGGTTAACGATCCTCCAAGATGTATTAGAAGGGATATAAAGAGGCCTTAGTATGCTTGAGAGGGTGTACTGGCTCAGTTCCTTGTCTTCTCGTTGCTGTTTTGCCCGTTGTGAAGACGCTTTTTTACTATTCTGTCCTCAGTGTGTGTGACTGTACACAAATTGACAGATAGCTAACAGGCTTCAAGAGAAAGTCAGAGGCTGGAGTAAAGTTTAAGGCTCTTTACTGTTGTCGTTATTCTCATGAAGGAATCTTTGTAAAACTGAAATGATACAGAAAGATAGCACCAATTACTGAATGCTATTCAAGCACGTCATACATTAACAGACGTAAAATAATATACCTTTAAGCTACAAAGTTGTAAGTAATATATATATTACATTCAGCTGGTATGCTTATAGCTGTAAATAACTTGTAAATATAGTATGTGCAGCTCAACAGCTAAACTAACAAACTACGAAAGGCTATACAATAGCAGTTTTCACATGATAACAAATAAATATTCAAATAACATCGCAGAACGTCTTACATGACGCATATGTACCAATGTATTAACTATAAATTCAAATATAACTTACAAGCGATGCTTTCCCAAGGCACAAACAGAAATGGAGACAGGATAAGGTGAATAGAGCTGCAAGCTGACCGCATGGAATATAACTACTAATCTGTTTCCTGATCAGACTGCATCATGTGATAAAAATCAACCAATGAGAGCAATGTAAGAATTATATATGAACACAATGAAGTACTCCTAGATGTCCACTAGGGGGAGACAGTAACAAACTAAATGCAAAGTATTCCTACAGGACATAACACTCCCCGCCTGGTATTGATTAAATACCACTATCTGAATAATCTTATTGCATCTGAATAAAGAAAAAGGGGGAACTAAATCAGTTTAATTCCTCAGCACTCTTGAGAAGGATTGTCTCAGAAACAGGTCTCAAGAAGGTCTTCGCTGATCCAGATCTTGTGACCTTGAGTTCGATCTTCCTGACCTTCTCATCTTCATCAGGGAATGTCCTTGTAACCAGAGCTATGGGCCATTCATTCCGCTTCGCCTGGTTATCCTTAAGCAGAACCAGGTCTCCTTTCTCAATGTTAGGTCGTACGTCCTGCCACTTGCTTCGGCTTTGCAGTGTAGGAAGGTACTCACGTCTCCATTTGCTCCAAAATGTGTTGGCCAGATGCTGCACCCTTCTCCACTGCTGGCGGTGAAGGTCTTTGCTGTCAAAGGTTCCTGGAGGAGGAGGGTAAGTAGACATCTTCTGAGTCAGAAGTGTAGCAGGGGTAAGGAGAAAGGGTGACTCCGGGTCTGAAGAAATAGGTGCGAGTGGCCTAGCATTAATAATTGCCGTGATCTCTGCCATCAAAGTAGACAACACCTCATGAGTGAGGCATGAAGGGTTGGTTTGCATGAGCATGGAGTTAAGTATCCGTCTGGCGAAACCAATCATTCGCTCCCAAGATCCTCCCATGTGGGAGGAATGCGGAGAGTTAAATACCCAAGAGCAACCCTCCTCACCCAAGTACCTCCTCACATTGGGCTCTTTGGGGTCAGTAAGGAGTATGTGCAACTCTTTGCAGGCACCTGTAAAGTTGGTTCCACAGTCTGAACGGATTTGCTTAGCAGGGCCCCGCAGAGCAAAGAATCGGCGCAATGCATTGATGAAGCTTGACGTGTCCATCGCCTCTATCAGCTCTATGTGCACGGCCCGTATGCTCATGCAGGTGAAAAGTACAGCCCACCTTTTGCTGTTAGCCTGTCCACCGCGGGTTCTTCTTGTGGTGACAGCCCATGGGCCGAAAACATCAAGTCCCACGTAAGTGAAGGGTGGCTCTGTACTCAGACGATCTGAGGGTAGATCTGCCATCTTTTGTTCAGCGCTTTTCCCACGAAGCTTGTTACATGTAACACATTTGTGAAGGATACTGCTGATACATTTCTTAGCTCCAATGATCCAGAATCCAGCTGTGCGGACAGAGCCTTCTGTAAAAACACGACCTTGGTGCTTAACCTTGTCATGGTAATGACGCACGACCAATGTTGCAACATGGCTGCGACCTGGAATGATGAGAGGGAACTTTTCATTAGTGTCGAGTACCGCATGTTTGAGCCTGCCTCCTATTCTCAGGAGACCCTCTTCGTCCACATAGGGGTTCAGCTTTCTCAATGAACTGTCTTTTGAGATGTCTTTCCCAGCAACCAAGCAGGTGAACTCTTTGCTGTAAGTTTCTCTTTGCACACACTTGACAATAAGAGTTACTGCCTTGGACAGCTCTTCTGCCGTGTGAGGTTTTTCACATTGATGCCAGCCACTACAGATGTCAACCTTGGTTTTTACTTCCCTTCTTTGAGACTGAATGATGTGTGTCAGGAATGCTATAGCTCGCACCAGAGACTTCCAAGACGAGAACCGTTCAAAACGATGAGATCCCAGACTAGATGATGGCATAGAGAGAGTGGTGGCATGAGAACGCACATCAACGTCTGCATCCGGATCAATGAGTCCATATGACTCCTCTCCTGAAGTGGCTACTCCTTCAGGAAGGGACAAAAACGGAGGCCCTGTGAGCCAGGTAGTGCTAGCTAATTCGGCCGCAGGTACAGAACGTGTAGCATGATCTGCCGGATTCTGTGTGGTGCAGACGTAGTGCCACTGCTCAGGTTTGGTGGACTTCCTGATTCGCTGTACTCTGTTGGAAACGTACACATAAAACCGCCTGGTCTGATTGTATATGTACCCCAAGACGACCTTGCTGTCTGTGTAAAACCGCAATGTGTCTACACTGATGTCCAACTCACTCTCTATCAACTCTACCATTTCTACTGCCAATACAGCTGCTCCCAGTTCCAATCTTGGGATAGTGTGAGCAGATGAGGGCACCAGTTTTGCCTTTCCCAAAACAAACCCCACGTGACACTCTCCATCATCTTTGATCACCTTGAGGTAAGCTACAGCGGCAATGGCCTTCACCGAGGCATCTGAAAAGATGTGGAGCTCTTTCTTTTGAATGGTGGTAAGGGTGGTAGGTGTATAAGCTCTTGGAATCTTGAGCTCACTCAGGTCTTGCAAGGAGTCTTTCCACATTCTCCATTCAGTTTCTTTCTCATGTGGAAGAGGCGTATCCCAGTCGAGGGCTTCAATGCTAGTGAGCTCTCGTAATAGGAACTTCCCTTGTATAATGATTGGCGCCACAAATCCGAGAGGGTCAAACAGACTGTTCACGGTGGCTAGAACGCCTCTACGGGTAAAAGGCTTCTCGGTAGATGCTACTCTGAAGGTGAAAACGTCATGTTTAAGATCCCAGCTGAGCCCTAAGCTGCGTTGAATGAGGGCTGAATTGTCATTAAAGTCCAGGTTCTGCAAACCTTTTGCGTGGTCTTCTGGTGGGAAGGCATCCAAAACATCAGAGTGGTTCGACGCTATCTTGTGGAGGCGTAAGTTTGAGCTGGCAAGCATTTCCTGTGCCTTTTTCAGCATATCTATGGCTTCAGCAGCTGATGGTAGAGACTTGAGGCCGTCGTCGACGTAGAAGTCGCGCTCCACAAAGTGTTGAGCCTCTGAGCCATACTCACTTGCTCCATGTTGTGCCGCACGGCGAAGACCATAGATAGCTACTGCTGGCGACGGGCTGTTGCCGAACACATGGACTTTCATCCTGTACTCAACAAACTCTTTTCCAGGTTCGTTGTCCCTGAACCAGAGGAAGCGAAGGAAGTCTCGATGATCTTCTCTGACAGTAAAACTGTAAAACATCTGCTCAATGTCTGCTACCACTGCTACTGACTCTCTGCGGAAGCGTAGTAAGACTCCAAGTAAGCTGTTGTTCAGATCTGGGCCTTTAAGTAACACATCGTTGAGAGAAATCCCATGATGCTGAGCACTGGAATCAAACACGACTCTAATCTGATTCGGCTTCTGAGGGTGGTACACACCGAATATGGGTAAGTACCATCGTTCCTCTCCCTCTTGCAGCGATGGAGCTAACTCTGCCAGGTCGTGATCGAAAATCTTTTGCATGAAGTTCACAAAGTGAGTTTTCATCTCAGGCTTTTTTTCAAGTGTGCGACACAAAGAAGCAAAGCGATTAAGAGCTTGCTCTCGATCATTTGGCAGCTGTCGCCGTGGTGATCGAAACGGAAGAGGTGCCACCCAGCTGTTGGACTCATCCATAAACATTTCTTTATCCATTAGCTCCAGAAAAAGCTCATCTTCGATGGAGAGACCCACTTTGTCGTCATCCTTGGTTCTCTCAAAGATCGTGCTGCCGAGGCTGCTGTCATGGAGGACTGGGGTATGGTGTGTAAGGCCGTGAAGAGATGTGCAGTATAGTCCTTCATTGCCAAACCTCTCCTTGACTTGAATACGATTGGGACATGGAGTAAGGAGAGATGGGCGTCCATTTTCCAGCACGTTAGTCCGAAAAGAATTCACAGACTCTGTCTTGTGGGCTGAGCCCAAGCAGACGTTACCTATAACAACCCAGCCAAGGTCTAGTCTTTGAGCATAGGGTGCTCTAGGTGGCCCATTGCGTTGTTCTCTGACTTTGTGAACCTGGAGGATGTCACGTCCCAGAAGAAGGAGTATCTGGGCCTCTAGATCTAGCTGTGGTATCTTGTGGGCTATGGACTTCAGGTGTGTGTAATGCTGTGCGGCTGCTGGAGTTGGAATCTCTGTGCGGTCATTTGGCATGTGATTGCATTCAATGAGTGTGGGAAGCATCACGCTTGTTGTTTCATCCAGTGACTCCACCATGAACCTTGTGGCTCTTCTCCCACACGCTTCAGTGACCCCTGAACATGTGCGCAGAATGTATGGTGAGGTTGACCCTTCAATTTGAAAGAGGTCAAAGAATTCTGACTTGGCCAGGGACCTGTTGCTCTGGTCATCCAGAATGACATACATTTTCACAGCTTTATCAGGGCGTGATTCAGGATAAACTTTCACTAGGCAAATCTTGGAACAGGATCTAGGTTCCTTACCATCACCACAGACCTCTGTGCACCTAGAGGTGACTGCCAGCTGAAGTGTTTCACCCTCCCCGCCATGCTCTGAGGAGGGTCTTCTCCTGTCCCATGGTGGGGGTCCAGGGTGCAGTGCCGCAATATGTCTGTCGCTCTCACATTCTGTGCACTTCAAAGCTACCTCACAGTTCTTTGCCAGGTGTATGGTAGAAGAGCAACATCTGAAACATATCCCGTTTTCTTTAAGAAAAGCCTTGCGGTCTTCTAGTGACTTACTTCGAAAACCTCTACACTTTTTCAGAGGATGCGGTTTCTTGTGGATGGGGCATTGTTTGTCTATTTCTCCTCGCCTGGTGTTTGAACTTTCCGCCTGAGAAGCTGTTTGTAGCGAAGCGATTCCAGTCTTGTGAGCAGAGACATAGTTTTTACCATATGCTGGTCTCTTTTCCACTCGTTCAAGCTTTGATGGACCTGTAGTAAACCTGTGGGAACTATTCAATGGGGTTACAGGGGCTGTTGAGAGAGTGAAGCTTGGGTCGTTTCTTCGGCGTGCTTCACTACATATGAAGTCTGTGAAGTATGCAAATGGAGGAAAACATACGTTGTGTTGCTCCTTGTATTGTGAGCCTTGAGATAACCACCTCTCTTGCAGACCAATTGGCAACTTCTCAACGATAGGGTTGACACCCCTGGCGGTGTCCAAGTATGAGAGCCCTGGCAGATAACCCTCAGACTTTGCAGACACTAACTCCCTTAGCAGGTCTCCCAGCTCCCTGAGCTTTATGGCGTCCTTATGACTGATTTTAGGAAAGTTCTCTATCCTCTCAAAGAGAGCTCTTTCAATAACCTTGGGGGAGCCGTAGCACTCCTCTAGGCGATCCCAAGCCATTCTTAAACCTGTATCAGGGCTGGCAACATGCACAGAACGAATCCGTATGACGTGCTCTGAAGACTGATTTCCTAACCATTTTGTTAAGAGGTCGAGCTCCTCACCTGCACTTAAGTTCAGTCCTACAATAGCGTTGCAGAATGAAGACTTCCATGCCCAGTAATTTTCTGGACGATCATTAAATTTGGTCAGGCCAGAATTCACAAGCTCTCTACGTACCAAGTACCTTGCAATATCACTCATACCTGCCCTGTCGTCCGCATACCCTATATGTGGTTGTACTGAGGCTCTACTGACAGAGCAAGGGTGTGGATGAGTAGAGGGGAGGTGATCAAAGGAGTAGTGATGAATTGCTGGCGTTGGCCTTTCGGGCTGCTGCGCTTTATGGCTGTAGTCCCCTGGGGTGAGTTGACAAACCACGGACGTTGCTCTTTCTGTCTGTTGTGCTGCAGCCTGAATTGCGCCCTCATTCTTGGGTAAGAAGTGAGAAGCACTGTTAGGACCAGGGAAATGCTCCTTTCTGTCTGACTGGACATTAGGTTTGATGAGCGGCAACAGTGATGGCGTGTATGGTTTAAGTACTGGGGGGTTTTCATCATTGAAACGTAGTTGGGAGTGATGTTCGACGTATTCACGGGTGCGCTGAATGGCTGCTTGAACTGAATCGTGGAGACTCTTACTGCCCTGTGTACCTTCGTTCTCTGCTGCTGCCTCAAGAACCTCAGCTTCAGCCAAGGCTACTGCAATCTCCCTCTCATGCTCCAAAGCTGATAACTCAGCGGCTATACGTGCCTCCTTGACCTTCAAATCAGCTGCAAGATGTGCCTCTTTTATCTTCAATTCAGCTTCTCTATGAACGAAGGTGGCACGTGCACGTGCAGCTTCAACTTTAGCACGGGCCTTAGCAGCGGCCCTGCTAGCTGAGGATACTTTAGATGTGCTTGATGAGATGGAACGTTGTGATCTTGCTTCATGTGCCATCTCTTGCTCTTTAGTACCGCCGTCAGTGATGGGCGTTTTTTCCAATCCAGCTTCACTGGTATGCGACATTATGGTTAACGATCCTCCAAGATGTATTAGAAGGGATATAAAGAGGCCTTAGTATGCTTGAGAGGGTGTACTGGCTCAGTTCCTTGTCTTCTCGTTGCTGTTTTGCCCGTTGTGAAGACGCTTTTTTACTATTCTGTCCTCAGTGTGTGTGACTGTACACAAATTGACAGATAGCTAACAGGCTTCAAGAGAAAGTCAGAGGCTGGAGTAAAGTTTAAGGCTCTTTACTGTTGTCGTTATTCTCATGAAGGAATCTTTGTAAAACTGAAATGATACAGAAAGATAGCACCAATTACTGAATGCTATTCAAGCACGTCATACATTAACAGACGTAAAATAATATACCTTTAAGCTACAAAGTTGTAAGTAATATATATATTACATTCAGCTGGTATGCTTATAGCTGTAAATAACTTGTAAATATAGTATGTGCAGCTCAACAGCTAAACTAACAAACTACGAAAGGCTATACAATAGCAGTTTTCACATGATAACAAATAAATATTCAAATAACATCGCAGAACGTCTTACATGACGCATATGTACCAATGTATTAACTATAAATTCAAATATAACTTACAAGCGATGCTTTCCCAAGGCACAAACAGAAATGGAGACAGGATAAGGTGAATAGAGCTGCAAGCTGACCGCATGGAATATAACTACTAATCTGTTTCCTGATCAGACTGCATCATGTGATAAAAATCAACCAATGAGAGCAATGTAAGAATTATATATGAACACAATGAAGTACTCCTAGATGTCCACTAGGGGGAGACAGTAACAAACTAAATGCAAAGTATTCCTACAGGACATAACACTCCCCGCCTGGTATTGATTAAATACCACTATCTGAATAATCTTATTGCATCTGAATAAAGAAAAAGGGGGAACTAAATCAGTTTAATTCCTCAGCACTCTTGAGAAGGATTGTCTCAGAAACAGGTCTCAAGAAGGTCTTCGCTGATCCAGATCTTGTGACCTTGAGTTCGATCTTCCTGACCTTCTCATCTTCATCAGGGAATGTCCTTGTAACCAGAGCTATGGGCCATTCATTCCGCTTCGCCTGGTTATCCTTAAGCAGAACCAGGTCTCCTTTCTCAATGTTAGGTCGTACGTCCTGCCACTTGCTTCGGCTTTGCAGTGTAGGAAGGTACTCACGTCTCCATTTGCTCCAAAATGTGTTGGCCAGATGCTGCACCCTTCTCCACTGCTGGCGGTGAAGGTCTTTGCTGTCAAAGGTTCCTGGAGGAGGAGGGTAAGTAGACATCTTCTGAGTCAGAAGTGTAGCAGGGGTAAGGAGAAAGGGTGACTCCGGGTCTGAAGAAATAGGTGCGAGTGGCCTAGCATTAATAATTGCCGTGATCTCTGCCATCAAAGTAGACAACACCTCATGAGTGAGGCATGAAGGGTTGGTTTGCATGAGCATGGAGTTAAGTATCCGTCTGGCGAAACCAATCATTCGCTCCCAAGATCCTCCCATGTGGGAGGAATGCGGAGAGTTAAATACCCAAGAGCAACCCTCCTCACCCAAGTACCTCCTCACATTGGGCTCTTTGGGGTCAGTAAGGAGTATGTGCAACTCTTTGCAGGCACCTGTAAAGTTGGTTCCACAGTCTGAACGGATTTGCTTAGCAGGGCCCCGCAGAGCAAAGAATCGGCGCAATGCATTGATGAAGCTTGACGTGTCCATCGCCTCTATCAGCTCTATGTGCACGGCCCGTATGCTCATGCAGGTGAAAAGTACAGCCCACCTTTTGCTGTTAGCCTGTCCACCGCGGGTTCTTCTTGTGGTGACAGCCCATGGGCCGAAAACATCAAGTCCCACGTAAGTGAAGGGTGGCTCTGTACTCAGACGATCTGAGGGTAGATCTGCCATCTTTTGTTCAGCGCTTTTCCCACGAAGCTTGTTACATGTAACACATTTGTGAAGGATACTGCTGATACATTTCTTAGCTCCAATGATCCAGAATCCAGCTGTGCGGACAGAGCCTTCTGTAAAAACACGACCTTGGTGCTTAACCTTGTCATGGTAATGACGCACGACCAATGTTGCAACATGGCTGCGACCTGGAATGATGAGAGGGAACTTTTCATTAGTGTCGAGTACCGCATGTTTGAGCCTGCCTCCTATTCTCAGGAGACCCTCTTCGTCCACATAGGGGTTCAGCTTTCTCAATGAACTGTCTTTTGAGATGTCTTTCCCAGCAACCAAGCAGGTGAACTCTTTGCTGTAAGTTTCTCTTTGCACACACTTGACAATAAGAGTTACTGCCTTGGACAGCTCTTCTGCCGTGTGAGGTTTTTCACATTGATGCCAGCCACTACAGATGTCAACCTTGGTTTTTACTTCCCTTCTTTGAGACTGAATGATGTGTGTCAGGAATGCTATAGCTCGCACCAGAGACTTCCAAGACGAGAACCGTTCAAAACGATGAGATCCCAGACTAGATGATGGCATAGAGAGAGTGGTGGCATGAGAACGCACATCAACGTCTGCATCCGGATCAATGAGTCCATATGACTCCTCTCCTGAAGTGGCTACTCCTTCAGGAAGGGACAAAAACGGAGGCCCTGTGAGCCAGGTAGTGCTAGCTAATTCGGCCGCAGGTACAGAACGTGTAGCATGATCTGCCGGATTCTGTGTGGTGCAGACGTAGTGCCACTGCTCAGGTTTGGTGGACTTCCTGATTCGCTGTACTCTGTTGGAAACGTACACATAAAACCGCCTGGTCTGATTGTATATGTACCCCAAGACGACCTTGCTGTCTGTGTAAAACCGCAATGTGTCTACACTGATGTCCAACTCACTCTCTATCAACTCTACCATTTCTACTGCCAATACAGCTGCTCCCAGTTCCAATCTTGGGATAGTGTGAGCAGATGAGGGCACCAGTTTTGCCTTTCCCAAAACAAACCCCACGTGACACTCTCCATCATCTTTGATCACCTTGAGGTAAGCTACAGCGGCAATGGCCTTCACCGAGGCATCTGAAAAGATGTGGAGCTCTTTCTTTTGAATGGTGGTAAGGGTGGTAGGTGTATAAGCTCTTGGAATCTTGAGCTCACTCAGGTCTTGCAAGGAGTCTTTCCACATTCTCCATTCAGTTTCTTTCTCATGTGGAAGAGGCGTATCCCAGTCGAGGGCTTCAATGCTAGTGAGCTCTCGTAATAGGAACTTCCCTTGTATAATGATTGGCGCCACAAATCCGAGAGGGTCAAACAGACTGTTCACGGTGGCTAGAACGCCTCTACGGGTAAAAGGCTTCTCGGTAGATGCTACTCTGAAGGTGAAAACGTCATGTTTAAGATCCCAGCTGAGCCCTAAGCTGCGTTGAATGAGGGCTGAATTGTCATTAAAGTCCAGGTTCTGCAAACCTTTTGCGTGGTCTTCTGGTGGGAAGGCATCCAAAACATCAGAGTGGTTCGACGCTATCTTGTGGAGGCGTAAGTTTGAGCTGGCAAGCATTTCCTGTGCCTTTTTCAGCATATCTATGGCTTCAGCAGCTGATGGTAGAGACTTGAGGCCGTCGTCGACGTAGAAGTCGCGCTCCACAAAGTGTTGAGCCTCTGAGCCATACTCACTTGCTCCATGTTGTGCCGCACGGCGAAGACCATAGATAGCTACTGCTGGCGACGGGCTGTTGCCGAACACATGGACTTTCATCCTGTACTCAACAAACTCTTTTCCAGGTTCGTTGTCCCTGAACCAGAGGAAGCGAAGGAAGTCTCGATGATCTTCTCTGACAGTAAAACTGTAAAACATCTGCTCAATGTCTGCTACCACTGCTACTGACTCTCTGCGGAAGCGTAGTAAGACTCCAAGTAAGCTGTTGTTCAGATCTGGGCCTTTAAGTAACACATCGTTGAGAGAAATCCCATGATGCTGAGCACTGGAATCAAACACGACTCTAATCTGATTCGGCTTCTGAGGGTGGTACACACCGAATATGGGTAAGTACCATCGTTCCTCTCCCTCTTGCAGCGATGGAGCTAACTCTGCCAGGTCGTGATCGAAAATCTTTTGCATGAAGTTCACAAAGTGAGTTTTCATCTCAGGCTTTTTTTCAAGTGTGCGACACAAAGAAGCAAAGCGATTAAGAGCTTGCTCTCGATCATTTGGCAGCTGTCGCCGTGGTGATCGAAACGGAAGAGGTGCCACCCAGCTGTTGGACTCATCCATAAACATTTCTTTATCCATTAGCTCCAGAAAAAGCTCATCTTCGATGGAGAGACCCACTTTGTCGTCATCCTTGGTTCTCTCAAAGATCGTGCTGCCGAGGCTGCTGTCATGGAGGACTGGGGTATGGTGTGTAAGGCCGTGAAGAGATGTGCAGTATAGTCCTTCATTGCCAAACCTCTCCTTGACTTGAATACGATTGGGACATGGAGTAAGGAGAGATGGGCGTCCATTTTCCAGCACGTTAGTCCGAAAAGAATTCACAGACTCTGTCTTGTGGGCTGAGCCCAAGCAGACGTTACCTATAACAACCCAGCCAAGGTCTAGTCTTTGAGCATAGGGTGCTCTAGGTGGCCCATTGCGTTGTTCTCTGACTTTGTGAACCTGGAGGATGTCACGTCCCAGAAGAAGGAGTATCTGGGCCTCTAGATCTAGCTGTGGTATCTTGTGGGCTATGGACTTCAGGTGTGTGTAATGCTGTGCGGCTGCTGGAGTTGGAATCTCTGTGCGGTCATTTGGCATGTGATTGCATTCAATGAGTGTGGGAAGCATCACGCTTGTTGTTTCATCCAGTGACTCCACCATGAACCTTGTGGCTCTTCTCCCACACGCTTCAGTGACCCCTGAACATGTGCGCAGAATGTATGGTGAGGTTGACCCTTCAATTTGAAAGAGGTCAAAGAATTCTGACTTGGCCAGGGACCTGTTGCTCTGGTCATCCAGAATGACATACATTTTCACAGCTTTATCAGGGCGTGATTCAGGATAAACTTTCACTAGGCAAATCTTGGAACAGGATCTAGGTTCCTTACCATCACCACAGACCTCTGTGCACCTAGAGGTGACTGCCAGCTGAAGTGTTTCACCCTCCCCGCCATGCTCTGAGGAGGGTCTTCTCCTGTCCCATGGTGGGGGTCCAGGGTGCAGTGCCGCAATATGTCTGTCGCTCTCACATTCTGTGCACTTCAAAGCTACCTCACAGTTCTTTGCCAGGTGTATGGTAGAAGAGCAACATCTGAAACATATCCCGTTTTCTTTAAGAAAAGCCTTGCGGTCTTCTAGTGACTTACTTCGAAAACCTCTACACTTTTTCAGAGGATGCGGTTTCTTGTGGATGGGGCATTGTTTGTCTATTTCTCCTCGCCTGGTGTTTGAACTTTCCGCCTGAGAAGCTGTTTGTAGCGAAGCGATTCCAGTCTTGTGAGCAGAGACATAGTTTTTACCATATGCTGGTCTCTTTTCCACTCGTTCAAGCTTTGATGGACCTGTAGTAAACCTGTGGGAACTATTCAATGGGGTTACAGGGGCTGTTGAGAGAGTGAAGCTTGGGTCGTTTCTTCGGCGTGCTTCACTACATATGAAGTCTGTGAAGTATGCAAATGGAGGAAAACATACGTTGTGTTGCTCCTTGTATTGTGAGCCTTGAGATAACCACCTCTCTTGCAGACCAATTGGCAACTTCTCAACGATAGGGTTGACACCCCTGGCGGTGTCCAAGTATGAGAGCCCTGGCAGATAACCCTCAGACTTTGCAGACACTAACTCCCTTAGCAGGTCTCCCAGCTCCCTGAGCTTTATGGCGTCCTTATGACTGATTTTAGGAAAGTTCTCTATCCTCTCAAAGAGAGCTCTTTCAATAACCTTGGGGGAGCCGTAGCACTCCTCTAGGCGATCCCAAGCCATTCTTAAACCTGTATCAGGGCTGGCAACATGCACAGAACGAATCCGTATGACGTGCTCTGAAGACTGATTTCCTAACCATTTTGTTAAGAGGTCGAGCTCCTCACCTGCACTTAAGTTCAGTCCTACAATAGCGTTGCAGAATGAAGACTTCCATGCCCAGTAATTTTCTGGACGATCATTAAATTTGGTCAGGCCAGAATTCACAAGCTCTCTACGTACCAAGTACCTTGCAATATCACTCATACCTGCCCTGTCGTCCGCATACCCTATATGTGGTTGTACTGAGGCTCTACTGACAGAGCAAGGGTGTGGATGAGTAGAGGGGAGGTGATCAAAGGAGTAGTGATGAATTGCTGGCGTTGGCCTTTCGGGCTGCTGCGCTTTATGGCTGTAGTCCCCTGGGGTGAGTTGACAAACCACGGACGTTGCTCTTTCTGTCTGTTGTGCTGCAGCCTGAATTGCGCCCTCATTCTTGGGTAAGAAGTGAGAAGCACTGTTAGGACCAGGGAAATGCTCCTTTCTGTCTGACTGGACATTAGGTTTGATGAGCGGCAACAGTGATGGCGTGTATGGTTTAAGTACTGGGGGGTTTTCATCATTGAAACGTAGTTGGGAGTGATGTTCGACGTATTCACGGGTGCGCTGAATGGCTGCTTGAACTGAATCGTGGAGACTCTTACTGCCCTGTGTACCTTCGTTCTCTGCTGCTGCCTCAAGAACCTCAGCTTCAGCCAAGGCTACTGCAATCTCCCTCTCATGCTCCAAAGCTGATAACTCAGCGGCTATACGTGCCTCCTTGACCTTCAAATCAGCTGCAAGATGTGCCTCTTTTATCTTCAATTCAGCTTCTCTATGAACGAAGGTGGCACGTGCACGTGCAGCTTCAACTTTAGCACGGGCCTTAGCAGCGGCCCTGCTAGCTGAGGATACTTTAGATGTGCTTGATGAGATGGAACGTTGTGATCTTGCTTCATGTGCCATCTCTTGCTCTTTAGTACCGCCGTCAGTGATGGGCGTTTTTTCCAATCCAGCTTCACTGGTATGCGACATTATGGTTAACGATCCTCCAAGATGTATTAGAAGGGATATAAAGAGGCCTTAGTATGCTTGAGAGGGTGTACTGGCTCAGTTCCTTGTCTTCTCGTTGCTGTTTTGCCCGTTGTGAAGACGCTTTTTTACTATTCTGTCCTCAGTGTGTGTGACTGTACACAAATTGACAGATAGCTAACAGGCTTCAAGAGAAAGTCAGAGGCTGGAGTAAAGTTTAAGGCTCTTTACTGTTGTCGTTATTCTCATGAAGGAATCTTTGTAAAACTGAAATGATACAGAAAGATAGCACCAATTACTGAATGCTATTCAAGCACGTCATACATTAACAGACGTAAAATAATATACCTTTAAGCTACAAAGTTGTAAGTAATATATATATTACATTCAGCTGGTATGCTTATAGCTGTAAATAACTTGTAAATATAGTATGTGCAGCTCAACAGCTAAACTAACAAACTACGAAAGGCTATACAATAGCAGTTTTCACATGATAACAAATAAATATTCAAATAACATCGCAGAACGTCTTACATGACGCATATGTACCAATGTATTAACTATAAATTCAAATATAACTTACAAGCGATGCTTTCCCAAGGCACAAACAGAAATGGAGACAGGATAAGGTGAATAGAGCTGCAAGCTGACCGCATGGAATATAACTACTAATCTGTTTCCTGATCAGACTGCATCATGTGATAAAAATCAACCAATGAGAGCAATGTAAGAATTATATATGAACACAATGAAGTACTCCTAGATGTCCACTAGGGGGAGACAGTAACAAACTAAATGCAAAGTATTCCTACAGGACATAACAACTCACAAATGCACTACAACAAGATATGTTTAGTTTCATGAGTTCTAAACTCAGTACTTTGCTCTTCTGCTTATTACATTAAGCGCACCCGAAAAATCCCAGCAAAAATATTTCTAGACAAATGGTATAAATAATTAATTTGATCAATTTAAACTTAACTTTGCTAGTAATTAGCTCAATTAATGGCAAAGCAAATATATTTGCTTTGACGTTTACCATATCTGTTCAAGTTTCGAATTCTGTTTTCTAAGTTTTAAAATGCCATACCTTTAAATATTTTATTTTAATACTTTAAATAGTGGATAACTCATAAGTTGTTCCACATTATTTAGTCATTATTATGTTATTTAGCTACAATATATTCATCAACTTACAGCCATTGTCCTCTGTCGTCTTCTTCCTTTACTAGTTCAGTCTCTACAGTACTTCTACAAGCTACAAAATACTGAGTGGACAGTAAGACAGTCGATACTCCTTAACAGCCCTTAAACTGGAATTTTCAAACCTGGATTCTTCATCTGGATCTCTGTGTCATCATTATTCTCCTCGCTTATGCAGGTACTGATTTAAGATCAGTAAGTTTTATGATGCTCTCATCAGCTTTTGCATGATTTTACCATCCACTGAAGTGACTGTAAAACTGCACTGACTGTGATTTTCTGTCTTTTCATCAGATTATTCCAAATCCAATCAAGAGCAAAAGATTCATTGGCACATCAAGAAAACAGTGTTTGTGGGGGAAACAGTTACACTTCACTGCAACAAAACCCTGTTGTCATAATCGTGTCTGTTTATTGTCTTTATCGTGTCTGTGTTCATCTGTTTATTCTGTTCCCCTGTCCTGTCATTTGTCACTTGGTGTTTGTGTTTGTCCCGTCATCTGTCACATGTTCCTTGTTGTGATTTCCAGTTCTGTTTTGTCATGTGATCTTTGTTTTGCCTTCCCATGTGCTTGTCTTTTAGTTCATTGTCATCAGCTGTGTCTTGTTTGTATCATGTCTTTCACCTGTGCGCTACTCGGTACCCGCTTGTTCTCTGGTGTATAAATTCCCTCTGTGTCAGTCCAGTCCTTGTTCTTCGTTAAAGTTACGTGCTTGAGTTGTCTGTTTTCTAATCCTGTCTTGTATAAATAAATACCTTAAATATTCATCGGTCCTGTGTCTTCGTGCTTCCAAGCACAATCCACGAGCCGTTACAGAACGAAGAACCCAAAAACAACAACAACAACAACAACAACGACTACCGCGACGATGAATACCACCGACGCTGAAGATCGTCTGTGGGGTATCCGGCAGCGGGGACGTCCGCTGGAGAGGTATGTGGGGGAGTTTGTCGAGCTCTCCCATCTGGTGGGCTGGCCGGATGCTTCACTGAATGCGGTGTTTTGGATGGGGCTGGACGAAGACACCATTCGTCCCAGCGAACCCATGATTCAGTATTCCCTAGCCGAATTGATTAACCTAGTATTAGATTTAAATTGTTCTGAATTTGAGATTGAGGAAAGTGTTCCTCGTCCAACCACATCCAAAACACCTGCTCCGCCAGCCCACCTCACGCCGACTGCCCTCACATACCCCTTCATCGGGGCGGTCCCCGTCTGCCCGTCCAGCCAGTGCCGTGACCATGGACGGGGGTCTAGCAGCGCGGTTCGGGGGTCCAAGGTGCTGGACCCACCGCTGCTATCTGTCCGGTTGGCGTTAAGATCCGCGTCCCAGCCTCGATATTCTGCCCATCTGCCTGGGGATGATCCGGTGCATCAGCCCGCTCCAGCGCACCACGAGCCCGCTCCAGCGCACCACGAGCCCGTTCCTGCGCACCACGAGCCCACTCCAGCGCACCAAGAGCCGTCTCCCGTGCTCGCAACCCCAGAGCCGTCTCCCGTGCTCGCAACCCCAGAGCCGTCTCCAGTGCTCGCAACCCCAGAGCCGTCTCCAGTGCTCGCAACCCCAGAGCCGTCTCCAGTGCTCGCAACCCCAGAGCCGTCTCCAGTGCTCGCAACCCCAGAGCCGTCTCCAGTGCTCGCAACCCCAGAGCCGTCTCCAGTGCTCGCAACCCCAGAGCCGTCTCCAGTGCTCGCAACCCCAGAGCCGTCTCCAGTGCTCGCAACCCCAGAGCCGTCTCGCGTGCTCGATACTCCTGATCCGTCTCCAGTGCTCGCATCTCCTGAGCCGTCTCCAGTGCTCGCATCCCCAGAGCCGTCTCCAGTGCTCGCAACCCCAGAGCTCCCTGATCCGCCAGAGCTGCCTGAGCTCCCTGATCCGCCAGAGCTGCCTGAGCTCCCTGATCCACCAGAGCTGCCTGAGCTCCCTGAGCCGCCAGAGCTACCTGAGTTCCCTGACCCTCCAGAGTTCCCTGACCCTCCAGAGTTCCCTGACCCTCCAGAGTTCCCTGACCCTCCAGAGTTCCCTGACCCTCCAGAGTTCCCTGACCCTCCAGAGTTCCCTGACCCTCCAGAGTTCCCTGACCCTCCAGAGTTCCCTGACCCTCCAGAGTTCCCTGACCCTCCAGAGTTCCCTGACCCTCCAGAGCTCCCTGACCCTCCAGAGCTCCCAGACTGGCCAGAGCCTCCTAAGCTCCCAGACCCTGAGCTCCCAGACCTTCCTCCGCCTGAGCTCCCAGACCCTGAGCTCCCAGACCTTCCTCCACCTGAGCTCCCAGAGCCTGCGCTCCCAGACCTCCCAGAGCCTGCGCTCCCAGACCTCCCAGAGCCTGCGCTCCCAGACCTCCCAGAGCCTGCGCTCCCAGACCTCCCAGAGCCTGCGCTCCCAGACCTCCCAGAGCCTGCGCTCCCAGACCTCCCAGAGCCTGCGCTCCCAGACCTCCCAGAGCCTGCGCTCCCAGACCTCCCAGAGCCTGCGCCTGACCTGCCACCGCCAGAGCCGGCGCCTGACCTGCCACCGCCAGAGCCGGCGCCTGACCTGCCACCGCCAGAGCCGGCGCCTGACCTGCCACCGCCAGAGCCGGCGCCTGACCTGCCACCGCCAGAGCCGGCGCCTGACCTGCCACCGCCAGAGCCGGCGCCAGATCTTCCACCGCCTGAACCGGGGGCTATCCTTCCGCCGCCCGACCCGCAGAGATGGGGGACTCCTCCCCTGAAAATTTTGGGGGGGGGGCCCAGTGGCTCCGTCCACGGCGGCCAGAGGGAAGGAGGCCACATCCTGGACTCCACCCAAAACTCCACCATGGCCGCCTGACCTCAGAGCCTCTGCGATGACTCTGCCCTGGACTCCACCATGGCCACCTGACATCACAGCCTCAGCTGTGACTCGGCCCTGGACCCGACCCTGGCCGCCAGAACCACCGGACCCTCCATGGGTCCCCGAGATCCAAGAAACACCCTGGAGGCCACCTGAACTGCCTATGCCTGACCACGGCCTCCAGGGTGCCCGCCCCCCTTCCGGGAGGGGGGAGTACTGTCATAATTGTGTCTGTTTATTGTCTTTATCGTGTCTGTGTTCATCTGTTTATTCTGTTCCCCTGTCCTGTCATTTGTCACTTGGTGTTTGTGTTTGTCCCGTCATCTGTCACATGTTCCTTCTTGTGATTTCCAGTTCTGTTTTGTCATGTGATCTTTGTTTTGCCTTCCCATGTGCTTGTCTTTTAGTTCATTGTCATCAGCTGTGTCTTGTTTGTATCATGTCTTTCACCTGTGCGCTACTCGGTACCCGCTTGTTCTCTGGTGTATAAATTCCCTCTGTGTCAGTCCAGTCCTTGTTCTTCGTTAAAGTTACGTGCTTGAGTTGTCTGTTTTCTAATCCTGTCTTGTATAAATAAATACCTTAAATATTCATCGGTCCTGTGTCTTCGTGCTTCCAAGCACAATCCACGAGCCGTTACACCTGTATGATGAAGATTTATCATGGAAAATGAACAACTCTGTTATTTTTTATCATGACTCCTTCAGTAACAGAACTCTGACATAAATTTGTATTTTTTCAATTGGCTTTTATGAATGTCTTTCAAATATTTCCCAAGTACACACATCACTACATTCTATAAATATTTATAAGCGTAGTTCTTCAACTCAGGGCAATTTTATGGACCAGGGGTTGATTCTTATTAAAACAAGCAGATTTTGACAACCCTTTACAATATAGGTGCACTAATATTCATGAATTCATACTTAACTAATGCACAGAAAATCTTGACTTAATGTATACCTCTATACATTAATTAAATTGTTCAATAATGAGAGCCACAATCTACTAACTACTACAGAGAAAGTTAAATTTAAAAGGATAGTTCACCCAAAAATGAAAATGATCCCATGATTTACTCACCCACAAGTCATGCTATGTGTATATGATCTTCTTTCAGACAAACACAATCAGAGATATATTTAAAAATGTCCTTAGTCCTGGTTGTGAATGGGGGGCTGCGTTATTAAGCATGAATACATCCATTAATAATTAATAATTAATAATAAAGGCATTCTGATACAAAGCTATGTGTTTTTGTGAGAAAAATATCCAAATTTAAAAGTTTATAAATTCAAATAACTAGCTTCCGGCAGATGACCGTCCGCAGAATGTGCAAGTCGACTTTGGCCAAATGAGTAATCCTCTGACGCAATGTATGATGTAGGAGTATAGCGTAAGCTTATACGCCTGTCGCGGTTCAAACAAGTAGGGCTGTGCAACAAATTTAAACTCCTCTTCTTTTATATTGAAAACCTCCAACATTTCTCTTTAAAATTTATCATTTTAGACTTTTAATTCATGACCTGTGATTTATTTCGCTCTATCCTCTTCGTTTTTCATTATGTTATGCGTCAGTTCAAAGGAGACTCTTCTGCTGCAAATCGACTTGCGCATTCTGCTTACAGTCATCTGGCAAAAGCTAGTTGTTTGAATATGTAAATATGGATATTTTTCTTACAAAAACGTATCGCTTCAGAACAGCAACATTAACCCCATGGAGACATATGGATTGCTTTTTTTTATGGATGGATTCATTATTTTTGGCTTCAAAAGACGGCCCCCCCATTCACAACCATTATAAATCTTGGAGGACTAAAGGATATTTTTAAATATATCTCTGATTGTGTTTGTCTGAAAGAAGATCATATACACCTAGGATGGCTTGAGAGTGAGTAAATTATGGGATAATTTTAATTTTTTCTGAAATATCCCTTTAACTACTAAATAATGTATCTGATTAATATATTAGGTCATATATGAATTGGCATTAATTAAATGTGTCATCATGGATTAATTACCTAAAAGACATCTTTTGTTACCCATTAGTGTAAATAAATTTTTTAATTACCACAATGGAAAGCCTTGCATTTCAACCTCCCTGACAATAAACTGATGCTCTCACTTGTACAAGACGATACGAGATTGACATGTCAGTACGTCATTAAAACTATCTAATTTAGACATTTTTTGTTTAACACTGATCAACACACATACAAGATCATATCGTTTAGATAACACGAAAGCTCCAGCATCCATTTGAACCAATGGTGTTTATATCTCATGATATTTGCTCTTAAGTATGCTAGTTCTCACAGTATTACTCAGGTACAGAGAAGCTAGTTACAGAAATTTAATAAAGTAATCAAATGTAAAATAACACTGGATGGTCACTGTTAATATAGTAAATAGGTAAATCTTTACAATTAATTTAAAGTTACAGATGTTATTTAGTGACAGACAGCAGCATGTAGGCTGTTTTAGGTGCATGCTATGACGCATAATATTAAACTATTTAAATTCTAGTAAGACATATCCAACTGTGTTTATGTGAATACTCACTATGTAACGTCTAGTGTGTATGCAGGAACAGGCACGAAGAAGCTTGCTTTACGTAAAACAGTTAAAAAATAACGAAATGAACACTGGCAGGATACAGACAGGAACACTAGCACGATTCTTTAACGACCAACAAACACTGGACTGACACAGTGGGAATATATACACAGAAACACACAAGGATAACAAACGGGGCACAGGTGACAGACATGATTAATTACAAGACACAACTGACATCACTGAACTAATAATGAGACAATGACAACTAATAACAAACTGGAAATCAAAACAGAGAACACGTGAAAAATGACAGGATTGAAGACCACATGTCACAACTGACAGGACTGGGGAACAGATGAACATAAATAGACACATGACTCTGACAGTACATCCCCCTCCCAGAAGGCACGTCCTCGCGCCGTAAGGGACTAACCCGGGAGGGGGGTGGGCACCCTGGAGGCCGTGGGCAGGAGTAAGTAGGTCAGGTGGCCTCCAGGGTATCTCCTGGACCTCAGGGTCCCATGGCGGGTTAGGGAATTAGGGCGGAGTCAAGGCTGGAGCCAGGAGCTCTGGCAGCCAGGGCAGAGTCCAGGACGTGGCCTCCGTGGCCTCTGTCCATCTGGCCACCATAGCCACGAGGCCAAATGCCCGAGGGTCCTTGCTGATGACTAGGGTGGAAGTAGCATAGGTGTGGGAACCAGGTTGAGGGATCGAGGGGGAGTGGAGTGGCTAATGATTACATACATCTGCGGTGATTAGTGAGGTGTCAATGGTGACAGATTGTGGCAGGAGATACAAACAAAGAAATTGTCACATGTCTGTGCATTTGGACTCTGTTTTCTTTTGTGTTGTAATGACTGAGACAAATCAGACACGATTATTTGTCATACTTAACAAATAATATTTAAAACTCACTCTGAGGTCTGCGGAACCCTCCCCCATGGACACCATCTGATATGGTTTTACTACCGTAAAGAATGTGCAGAGACTTCTATTTCTAACTTCATTCTTTTTGAGAAGGACAAATAAACCCTTTTAATCTGCATATAACCACTCGAGAAATGTATAAAAATTTATCCAATTTTCCCCTCGCAAGATTTTCCCTTTATAAGGTTTGACAAATGTATTATTTCTCTCTTTTAAACTTTTTTGTATTAATGTTTCAGAGTATGAAACTATGACTAACTAAAATCACATGGGTAGCATGTTTGGTCTCTCTGGACTCTAATCTTCGCTCCTAATCTGTTCATTTACATTACATTTTGCTTACTCTGACACATTAACTATTATAAGAATCTAGAAGGTTCTTCTCTCATACATCCGATACGATGTCTCATGCAAATATCTTGTTAGAGAACAAAGGGTCGTAAAAAGTTCCTTCCGAAGGAACAAATCCTTATTGGCTCAGTTACCTCCAGAGGGTGTGACATCTTCACACTTTAAAAATCACTGATCACAAGATCACAGCCCTCTTTCGCTGTTGTGAAGATGATGCTCAGCTAGAAGTTCTGAAGACCCCCAAGTTTGTGCCAGGCTGCGGCCTTGTCTTTCTATTCACCAAAGATCATCTGAATCCAACTGGTTCTCTTTCATTAAAACAACATCAACAAAGATCAACGTGAGCTTCCACAAATTGCGTCAGGACAGTTTAATTCAAATGGGTGAGACATGCAAGTGTCACACTTAGTCATTATTTGATACATCAAGTATTCTTACCCCTTTTAAAGAAGGGCGTGTTAGAACTAAACTGATGGTTTCCTCAAGGTTGTTGATCTGTTGACCTTCAAACAATGCTATAACTTCTTCCTTTCCTGTGTTCTGCATCAGCTCTCTTTTTCCCTTGGTACACATTACAAACGTATTATAACTTCGCTCAGGTCTTCAGAATCCGTTCTTGGGCTGACGGGTGGTCCTTGTACGCAAATGCACAAGTGAAGCTTGAACTGAGTGAGTGATGAAGTTATGTGCTAATCAGAATGTTTCTCTTGTAGTAGATGCACTTGTTGATCTGAAATTACAGCTTTTGTCCCCGTATAGTTGAATCACAGGACCGAACACCAAGTTGCCTTGCCAAGGAAAACTTTTATTGTGTGTCAGGAGAGAAGTTTATTCTATATCTTCAATGTGTCTCTCTTCTCTGGGCTTCTCTTCTCTGCCCTTCTCTTCTCTGGCCTTCTCTTCTCTGGCCTTCTCTTCTCTGCCCTTCTCTTCTCTGGGGGGGCAGTGTGTTACATCGATCTTATATACCATGACTAGAGATCTTAAAATTCCTTTTAAGGTAAAGAAACAAGTTGGTTTCTTTAAAATGGAACGTATACTTCATGCTTACACATTCTACTTCCTTATAGGGAATACTGTACATCACTAGATGTTTACATCATGGAGCCCCTGCTTCAACTGAAGCGTGCAGCCTACAGTACACATTCCTGTGAAGCCAAAATTATCTCTTCTCCCCTGCATAACATGCAAACTCAACTCTCATGCATTACACTCTTTAAAATAGAATATACATTTGATTATAGTGATACATATAGATTATAATATAAATAATATTAAAACAATGAAATTTTAATCTTCACACTCTTCCAGTAGAAGTACTCTTCCCACAACAACACTGTGGTGAGGGGGGCGTGGTTCAGCGAGGTCTGCAGCAGGAGAGTGAATCTGGAGAAGGGCGGTGAGTAAGTGGGTTAAGCGCAAATAACGAACACCTGCGTCTAATTACAGTGATTGGCGTGGAGAGACCGGATATAAGGGAAGCAGAGACGGCGGAAAAGCGAGAGAGAGACGGACTGCTGCTGACGCCTGGCTTCCCATGCCGATCGAGACCTATCTGTTGGAGATAAATTCAAGTCTACAGTGTTATGTATAGAGTACACGCACTAGCGCCGTTGACGTGTACCTTTTGTTTGTGTGAAAATAAAGAGAATACTCAGCAGCAGTCCTACCCGACCCTGTCCTCTTCCTTTTCAAGAAGTACTGCCCGTTGAACCCCGCTACAAACACACTGAAACAACACAGAGAATTCACAACGTTTTATTACAATTGTGTTGTCATTATAATGTTATGTAAATGACAGTACCAGTAGTTATTAAAATCGTACATTGCAGTTTGGCTGCCAGTGGTCCCTTCTGAAGCCGACCATTTCTTCCGCTGATCTAACTCCTTTGAGATCGAATAAAATTGTAGGACGACTTTGGTTACAGCTGACAGCAGAACATATCCCAGGTATATTGTAACCTTGTTGTGAACCTTCTGAGAGTGTTTCGTTGACCTTCCTCTGGTAGTTGTAGCTGCTGTGACCATAGACTGAAACAGATTGCACACCTGTGACTGGGCACAAATATGGCGGCGATAAAGCACTGTGATGTGGCATGGTCCTAATGAACAGGTGTATGGTCTCAAAGTCTGGTTAAATCATCAACTGTGTGTGTGTGCGTTCAGAGGATTATAATGAAATGACATACGTACATCATAATGAAATGAGCTACATTCTGTGATGTGAAAATACTTCATTATTTAATAGGAAACTGAGGCAGCAGATGAACTCTGGTGGTCTCAGTAAAACAGAACAGCAGTGTATAAATATATTTACCACAACAGGTTATTAAGCACATGCAATAGGGGATATGTTCTGGAATTCTGTGAGTGAGCCGATAAAGTCTTGCAGCATATTTTAGCCAATTTTCTAATTTCACGAATTCACACTTACAAATAATCAGATAGAGAAATCAGTATGCATATTTGGCGTGCTGTCCGAGGAGAGGGCTCCGAGCTCGGTATTTGGCCCGAGCCCAGAGTACTCCCCCCATATTCTGGTTTAAGAAGTAACCAGGCAAGTGTGAGGAGACGGGGTGGTGGAGGGATGCTGAAACTGTCCAAAAGCATAGGTGAGTCGACTGCGTCGATATATATAGGTTTCTGCTCATGCTGATTGGGCAGACATGTTGATTGCTGATTAATGACAGCTGGTTGGAGTGATGTGATGATTAGTTAGATCATTTCAACATGTTCCTCCTGAATTTTGTTAATAAAACATCATTTATTTCTATTTGTGCATGATCTGCATACTTAAGGTGAAGATTACCTCTCACTGTGACAAACACACAATAACAGCTTGTGTGAGTCAGTTGAACTTGACACCCACCTACACACCTTCATCATGCTCACCACATCAACTCAGTCTTCATTTATGAACATGAGCCTTCCTTTTCAAGACACCAGTTTGTGTCTGCCACTCATCAGATAAGCATCTCAATTCAGAAAGATGTTTATCAGTCATTTTCATGGGTTAGAGAGCAGAACCATTGTAATAATAACTAGATATAGATAATTTACCTTCCCTTTCAGTCGGTCACGTTCGACGTACATCAGAACTGAACCGACGAATTGGGATATTGCATGAAAACCCTATCATCTTCGAGTGTAAACTAAACGAACCAATGCATATTGGCGTGCGAGCTTTGCATCCCGCGCCCTGCCCCCGCGAGCGGGTATAAATGCGGAAGCGGGGAGCGCTCGCACTTTGTCTTTCGCTTTGGAGCCGTGCAGTTTTTAAGCAGCATCTCTGAGTGTTTAAAAAATGAGAAGAAGGAAGCAGTCCGTGTTCTGTGTTGGTGGAAAGGCGCGACAGCTGTCCCGCGATCTCCCAGTCTCAACAAACTGCTGTTGTCACAGCAACCAAAGAGCAGTAAACACAGAAGGTTTGCGATTTGGGCCGGTTTTGAGAGCGCTCTGCAGGTCCTCATAACCTCGCAGCATCGCCGCTGTGATTTCCCCTGTGTGCTTCTACACAGTTCACAAAGACCAATTCAATTTCCTTTACAAGCGTAGAGTACGTCTTTTTAAAGATGTCATTCCGCTCGTGTGCAGCTGGATGCGGTCGTTCCCTGTCACCAGCTGACGGGCACAATCGCTGCATCACGTGTTTGGGCGTTCAGCGCACTGAGGCAGCTTTCGTGGATAGTTCATGTTCTCATTGTGGGAACATGACCATCGTGGTGCTGAGATCGCGGCTTGGGTACCTTGGTTCTCAAGGCCAAGCCCCCGTTCCTATCCCCCGATCTGGCGGTCCCCAGAGGGTCGCTACTTCCGTGGATAGACCCGGAGATCTGAGGATCACGGTCAGGGCTTCCCCGCCGAGCCAATCTCCGTGGGCCCCTGGTCCCTCACACGCACCGCAACCCGTGGTGATGCCGGAAGGGCGCGCTGGTCCCTCTCATGAGCGACCAGCCATCTCTTTCGGCGTGCTGGCTGATGAACAGATGTCGATAGCAGCATCGGAAAGTGGGTTTGAGTCCTCTGGGGATGAAGACTCGGATGCGCTGCCTCCTTCTGGGAGAGTGGCGTATTCTCAGTCCGATCCAGAGTTGACAGCCATGTTTTCCCGGGCCGCCGGGAGTGTCGGGCTCATCTGGAATCCTCCACAGTGTCCCGAACCCTCCCGGTTGGACGATTGGTTTCTCGGGGCAGCCCGTGCTGGTTCTCGGCACTCTGCTCCGGTTCCTTTCTTTCCGGAGGTGCATGAGGAGGTGACTAGATCATGGAAGACATCTTTTTCTGTCTGAAACCAGTCAGGTCCCTCCACCGCCTTCAAGGACCTGGATGGTGGTGCAGCTAAGGGGTATGTGGGGATCCAGCCAGTTGAGCATGCCGTTGCGATGCAGCTGTGTCTGATGGCTGCCAATTGGCGGGGCAACCCGTGCCTCTCGTCCCAAGTTCTAGTCCAATCTAACGGGCAAGGCTTACAGAGCATGTGAGCAGGCTGCATCTGCCCTGCATGCTATGGCGCTTCTTCAGGTCCGTCAATCCAAAGCGCTCTGTGACATGCCCCAGGGCGGTCTTGACCAACAACTCGTGGAAGAGCTGCGAGCCGCCATAGAGAAGCAGACCGAGGCTCTGAAGTATGTCCTACCCCGGCGTTCCGCAGCTGCCTCCTCCCAGCCGCCGGTGGCCACCTCGTCGACTTCTCGTCGCTGAGGGCGCCCGCCTGCGTCGTCCTCTGCCCCTGCAAAGTCTGCAAAGCAGCAGCCTCCACTCAGCAGACTGCAGGGAGCCGGTCGCAGATGTGGCGCCCAGCCCGCTCAGCCCGCAGCCAAGCCAGGTGGCAAACGTACCAGGAAGCAGTCCTGAATCAGGCGACCTGGAGGAAGTGGGAGTTGCTCTTCGGAAGACGGTGAAGGCACCACTCCTTCCCCCGAAGGAGGGCCGGGTGGAGAATCCTTGGTTCCGGTTTCTCTCTGTTCCGCCGTTGGCTCCGCTGTGTCCAGCGGTACCCACATTCTCATTAAAAGAGCAGTTTACTCATCCTCTGGGTCACAAGAGGGTGCGTCTGGCGGTGTGTCACGCTATGCCTGGCCACCCTCAGCCCCTTCTCATTTCACCAGCAGAGGGCAGTGTGCTGGTCGAGGCCGCCCCCGTGCCGTCTCCCACGCGCACTGTCACTCTGCGGAGCCAGACCTCACTTCAGGCCGCGCTGCCGTCTGAGTCAGGTCCCTTGGCTCTGCCTCGCTGCCCCACTGCGAGTACGTCTGTTGTACCGTTGGTCCCTCTGGTTCGGAGTCTGGAAGCCTGGCTAGCGCTTCCCAGCCCGTCCCGCTGGCTCATCCGTGCGATCAGGCTCAGATGTGCGAATCAGTTCGCCCGGCATCCCCCAGTGTTCAGGGGCATCCATTTCACGGCTGCGGACGATGGCTCCTGTGCTTCGGGTGGAGATTGCGGTTCTCCTGTCGAAGGACGCAATAGAGCCGGTCCCTCTGGCCGATATGAAGTCAGGGCTCTACAGCCCGTACTTCATTGCACCCAAGAAAGGCGGTGGGTTACGGCCAATCTTGGACCTGCGAGTCTTGATTCGGTTCCTTCACAGGCTGCCATTCAAGATGTTGACGCAGAAATGCATTTTCGAATGTGTCCGTCCCCAAGATTGATTTGCAGCGATCGACCTGAAGGACGCATACTTTCATGTCTCGACTCTTCCTCGACATAGACCCTTTCTGCGGTTTGCGTTCGAGGGTCGGGCATATCAGTACAAGGTCCTACCCTTCGGGCTGGCCCTGTCGCCCCGTGTCTTCACCAAGATTGCGGAGGCGGCCATTGTTCCGCTTAAGGAACAAGGCGTTCGCATCCTCAACTATCTCGACGACTGGCTGATCCTAGCTCACTCGCGAGAGCAGTTGTGCGAACACAGAGACCTGGTGTTAGCTCACCTCAGCTGGTTGGGTCTTCGGGTCAACTGGGACAAGAACAAACTCACCCCTGGGCAGAGGATCTCTTATCTCGGTATGGAACTGGACTCGGTCAACTAGACCACGCGCCTCACCGAGCACGCTTTGAGCGCGCCGTATTGGCCCAACCGGACCTGGTTTTCAGAACTCGTGCTCCTCACGACAGCACCTCCTTGGCCCATTCCTCTGTGGAAGGACCTTCTGACTCAGAGATGGGGCACCCTCTGGTACCCGTGTCCGGACCTCTGGAATCTCCATGTCTGGGCCCTGGACGGGATGCGGAGGCTCTAGGAGGCTCTCTATACCCTCTTGGGACTTGTCCCCGGTACTTACAGCTCTCCGGGGACCTCCCTTTGAGCCTTTGCAGTCAGGGGAGTTAAAAATTCTGTCTCTTAAAACAGTTCTCCTGACTGCATTGGCCTCCATCAAGAGGGTAGGGGACCTAGAATTTGGGCCGGCCGACTCTGTACGTACACAGAACGCGAAGCTTCAGGACCTCAGACCAGCTCTTCATCTGTTACGGAGGCCAGCAGAAGGGAAAGGCTGTCTCCAAGCAGAGGATGGCCCACTGGGTAGTGGATGCCATCGCCTTGGCTTATCAGTCCCAAGGCGCTTGGGTTGAGGGCTCACTCCACTAGAGGAGTAGCTTCTTCCTGGGCTCTGGCATTTGTAGAGCTGCGGGCTGGGCGACACCCAACACGTTCTCTAGGTTGTATAGCCTTCGTGTAGAATCGGTATCTTCCCGTGTACTCGCCCCTACTGGCCGGTAATGCGAAGAACCCTTTCTAAAGTCCGCTTGCATACGCCACTCCCGCCCACTGGACCGGATACGTGCATCTATTTGCTCCAGTAGAGTTCCCCAGTTGGTGACTAGGCTTAGCACGCATACTGTCTCTGCTAGGCTGCTTTCCATATGTTGTGACCCCTACAGCGGTCCCATGTGTGTAATGTCCACGGTCAGTCCATATGTACATTCCCACGTAAAATTCCTCCCTGCGGGTAGGTTGTGGTCTCCACAGCGTCCACGGTGGGCACGCTTTCCCAGTGTTATCCAAGTCTTACTGAATGGGTCATGCAGAACAGCAGTAGACTTCCCTGGCGTAAGTCCAGTCCCGGTCCCAAGTGCGTGCCAGGATGCTGCGGCTTACGCTGGGCGCTGGAGGGAGTAACTGTGGCATTTTATTAGGGATCCCAATTCGTCGGTTCAGTTCTGATGTACGTCGAAGGTGACCGACTGAAAGGGAACGTCTCGGTTACGTATGTAACCCTCGTTCCCAGTTCCTGTACCCCGCTGAGCGCGGACCACTGCTCGTCTCCTCAGCGAAAAACAAAGTGCAAGCGCTCCCCGCTTCTGCATTCATACCGACTCATGGGAGCGAGGCGCGGGACGCAAAGCTCGCACGCCAATATGCATTGGCTCGTTTAGTTTACACTCGAAGATGATAGGGCTCTCATGCGATATCCCAATTCGTCGGTTCAGTTCTGACGTACATCCCCGTTCCCTCCTTCAGGGAACGAGGGTTACATACGTAACCGAGATGTTTGTCAGCATAATAAAATAATCAGGAAGCAATTTCCTGATTATTAACAATTAAAAAAAGCAGACCTCCTTTTTCACTCTTTGTTGTATTGCAGCCATTTGCTAAAATCATTTAAGTTAATTTTTTCCATCATTAATGTACACACAGCACCCCATATTGACAGAAAAATGCAGAATTGTTGACAATTCTGAAGATTTATTAAAAAAGAAAAACTGAAATATCACATGGTCCTAAGTATTCAGACCCTTTGCTGTGACGCTCATATATTTAACTCAGGTGCTATCCATTTCTCCATTTCAGTTCAAAACCCCATATGGATCACAAAAAAACAAAGGCCGTTACGTCGCCTGGTATGGCGCAACCGGGGCCCCACCCTGGAGCCAGGCCTGGGGTTGGGGCTCGTAGGCGAGCGCCTGGTGGCCGGGTCTTTCCCCACGGGGCCCGGCCGGGCTCAGCCCGAATGAGCGACGTGGGGCCGACCTCCCGTGGGCCCACCACCTGCGGGAGGAACCATATGGGGCCGGTGCATTGTGGATTGGGCGGCGGCCGAAGGCAGGGGCCTCGGCGACCCAATCCCCGGACATGGAATCTGGCTCTAGGGACATGGAACGTCATCTCGCTGGCGGGGAAGGAGCCTGAGCTTGTGCGGGAGGTCGAGAGATACCGACTAGAGATAGTCGGGCTCACCTCCACGCACAGCTTGGGCTCTGGAACCCAACTCCTTGAGAGAGACTGGACTCTCCGCTACTCTGGAGTTGCCTGCGGTGGAAGACGGCGGGCTGGTGTGGGCTTTCTCATAGCCCCCCAGCTCAGCCACCATGTGTTGGAGTTTACCCCGGTGAACGAGAGGGTCGCGTCACTGCGCCTTCGGGTCGGGGGTAGGGCTCTCACTGTTGTTTGTGCTTACGGGCCAAATGACAGTGCAGAGTACCCGGCCTTCTTGGAGTCTATGGGAGGGGCGCTGTCGTTCTACTGGGGGACTTCAACGCTCACGTGGGCAGCGACAGTGATACCTGGAGGGGCGTGATTGGGAGGAACGGCCCCCCTGATCTGAACCAGAGTGGTGTTCTGTTATTGGACTTCTGTGCTAGTCACAGTTTGTCCATAACGAACACCATGTTCAAGCATAAGGGTGTCCACCATTACACGTGGCACCAGGACACCCTAGGGTGGAGGTCGATGATCGACTTTGTAGTTGTTTCATCTGACCTCCGGCCGTATGTCTTGGACACTCGGGTGAAGAGAGGGGCGGAGCTGTCAACTGATCACCACCTGGTGGTGAGTTGGATCAGATGGCAGGGGAGGAAGCTGGACAGACTCAGCAGACCCAAACGTACTGTGAGGGTCTGCTGGGAACGTTTGGCCGAGTCCCCTATCAGAAAGATCTTCAACTCGCACCTCCGGCAGAGCTTCAACCAGATACCGAGGGAGGCTGGAGACATTGAGTCCGAGTGGACCATGTTCTCTACCTCCATTGTCGACGCGGCCGCTCGAAGCTGTGGCCGTAAAGTCTCCGGTGCCTGTCGTGGCGGCAATCCCCGAACCCGGTGGTGGACACCGGATGTAAGGGATGCCGTCAAGCTGAAGAAGGAGGCCTATCGAGCCTGGTTGGCTCGGGGGACTCCTGAGGCAGCTGACGGGTACCGGCAGGCCAAGCGGACTGCAGCCCGGGTAGTTGTGGAGGCAAAAACTCGGGTCTGGGAGGAGTTCGGTGAGACCATGGAGAAGGATTATCGGTCGGCCCCGAAGAAATTCTGGCAAACCGTCCGGCGCCTCAGGAGGGGGAAGCAGTGCCCTGCCAACACTGTTTACAGTGGGGGTGGGAATCTGCTGACTTCAACTGGGGACATCGTTGGGCGGTGGAAGGAATACTTTGGGGATCTCCTCAATCCCACCGACATGTCTTCCACTGAGGAAGCAGAGGCCGAGGACTCAGAGGTGGGCTCACCCATCACCCAAGCTGAGGTCACTGAGGTAGTTGGAAAGCTCCTTGGTGGCAAGGCAGCGAGGGTGGATGAGATACGCCCTGAGTACCTCAAGTCTCTGGATGTTGTGGGGCTGTCTTGGCTGACACGCCTCTGCAGCATCGCGTGGCGGTTGGGGACAGTGCTTCTGGACTGGCAGACTGGGGTGGTGGTCCCTCTTTTTAAGAAGGGGGACCGGAGGGTGTGTTCCAACCACAGAGGGATCACACTGCTCAGCCTCCCCGGGAAAGTCTATGCCAGGGTACTGGAGAGGAGAATAAGGCTGATAGTCGAACCTCAGATTCAGGAGGAACAATGCGGTTTTCGTCCCGGTCGTGGAACACTGGACCAGCTCTATACCCTCTCTAGGGTGCTGGAGGGTTTATGGGAGTTTGCCCAACCAGTCCACATGTGTTTTGTGGATCTGGAGAAGGCATTCGACCGTGTCCCTCGTGGCACCCTGTGGGGGGTGCTCCGGGAGTATGGAGTCCGGGGCCCTTTGCTAAGGGCTGTCCGGTCCCTGTATGACTGGAGCAGGAGCTTGGTTCGCATTGCCGGCAGTAAGTCAGACCTGTTTCCAGTGCATGTTGGACTCTGGCAGGGCTGCTCTTTATCACCGGTCCTGTTCATAATTTTTATGGACAGGATTTCTAGGCGCAGTCAGGGGCCGGAGGGAGTCTGGTTTGGGGACCACAGGATCTCATCTCTGCTTTTTGCGGATGATGTGGTCCTGTTGGCTCCATCGGTCCAGCACCTCCAGTGTGCATTGGGACGGTTTGCAGCCGAGTGTGAGGCGGCTGGGATGAGGATCAGCACCTCCAAGTCTGAGACCATGGTTCTCAGTCGGAAAAGGGTGGCTTGTCCTCTTCAGGTTGGTGGAGAGCTCCTGCCTCAAGTGGAGGAGTTCAAGTATCTTGGGGTTTTGTTCACGAGTGAGGGAAGGAAGAAGCGTGAGGTTGACAGACGGATCGGTGCAGCTTCTGCAGTAATGCGGTCGATGTACCGGTCTGTCGTGGTGAAGAAGGAGCTGAGCTGCAAGGCGAAGCTCTCGATTTACCGGTCAATCTTCGTTCCTACTCTCACCTATGGTCATGAGCTTTGGGTCATGACCGAAAGAATGAGATCCCGGATACAGGCGGCCGAAATGAGCTTTCTCCGCAGGGTGGCAGGGCGCTCCCTTAGAGATAGGGTGAGGAGCTCGGTCACTCGGGAGGAGCTCAAAGTAGATCCGTTGCTCCTTCACATCGAGAGGAGTCAGCTGAGGTGGCTCGGGCATCTGTTTCGGATGCCTCCTGGACGCCTCCCTAGGGAGGTGTTCCGGGCATGTCCCACCGGGAGAAGGCCCCGGGGAAGACCTAGGACACGCTGGAGAGACTATGTCTCTCGGCTGGCCTGGGAACGCCTCGGTGTCCCCCCGGAAGAGCTGGAGGAAGTGTCTGGGGAGAGGGAAGTCTGGGAGTCTCTGCTCAGACTGCTGCCCCCGCGACCCGGCCCCGGATAAGCGGTGGAAGATGAGATGAGATGAGATATCCATTTCTTATGATCATCCTTGAGATGGTTCTACATCTTCATTTGAGTCCAGCTGTGTTTGATTATACTGATTGGACTTGATTAGGAAAGCCACACACCTGTCTATATAAGACCTTACAGCTCACAGTGCATGTCAGAGCAAATGAGAACCATGAGATCTAAGGAAATGCCTGAAGAGCTCAGAGACAGAATTGAGGCAAAGCACAGCTCTGGCAAAGATTACAAACAAATTTCTGCTGCACTTAATGTTCCAAAGAGCACAGTGGCCTCCATAATCCTTAAATGGAAGACATTTGGGACGACCAGAACCCTTTCTAGAGCTAGCCGTCCAGCCAAACTGAGCTATTGGGGGAGAAGAGCCTTGGTGAGAGAGGTAAAGAAGAACCCAAAGATCACTGTGGCTGACCTCCAGAGATGCAGTCGGGAAATGGGAGAAAGTTGTAGGAAGTCAACCATCACTGCAGTCCTCCACCAGTCGGGGCTTTATGGCAGAGTGGCCCAACGGAAGCCTCTCCTCAGTGCAAGACACATGAAAGCCTGCATGGAGTTTGCTAAAACAAACACCTGAAGGACTCCAAGATGGAGAGAAATAAGATTCTCTTGTCTGATGAGACCAAGATAGAACTTTTTGGCCTTAATTCTAAGTGGTATGTGTGGAGAAAACCAGGCACTGCTCATCACCTGTCTAATACAGTCCCAACAGTGAAGCATGTTTCTGGCAGCATCATGCTGTGGGGGTGTTTTTCAGCTGCAGGGACAGGACAACTGGTTGCAATCGAGGGAAAGATGAATGCGGCCAAGTACAGGGATATCCTGGACGAAAACCTTCTTCAGAGTGCTCAGGATCTCAGGACCTCAGACTGGGCCGAAGGTTTACCTTCCAACAAGACAATGACCCTAAGCACACAGCTAAAATCACGAAGGAGTGGCTTTACAACAACTACGTGACTGTTCTTTAATGGCCCAGCCAGAGCCCTGACCTAAACCCAATTGAGCATCTCTGGAGAGATCTAAAAATAGCGGTCCACCAACGATTACCATCCAACCTGACAGAACTGGAGAGGATCTGCAAGGAGGAATGGCAGAGGATCCCCAAATCCAGGTGTGAAAAACTTGTTGCATCTTTCCGAAAAAGACTCATCGCTGTATTAGATCCAAAGGGTGCTTCTACTAAATACTGAGCAAAGGGTGCGAATACTTAGGATCATGTAATATATCAGTTTTTCTTTTTTAATAAATCTGCAAAAATGTGAAGAATTCTGTGTTTTTCTGTCAATTTGTGTGGTGTGTGTATATACTCACCTGAATATTTATCCACCAATGAATGTAATGGTTTTAATAAAAGGGGCAGGGTTTGGACTATAAGGAGGAGCCTCAAACATGTATGTGCTATCAATGGCTATTCTGCAAGCAGTACAATTAATTAAGGAAAGGGAAATACAAAAAGTGGTTATAAGTTCAGATTCATATTCAGCAATAGTCAGTATTGATAACCAAAAGTCAAATTCAAGGCCAGATCTAACCTTGGAAATTCTTCAAAATCTCTTTGTTAAAACAAAGTAAAATAGAAGTACCGTTTATGTGGGTACCAGCCCATGTGGGAATTAAAGGGAATGAAGAAGCAGATAAGATAGCTAAGCAAGCAGTAGACAATGATGTGGTTGAATTTGAACTATCACATACTATAAGAGAAATAAAAACAGTAATAAAAGAGAAATGATTAAAAGGTGGCAACTTGGATTGGGATAATGAGACTAAAGGGAGACATTTATATGCAATACAAAATAAGGTGGGAAGAGGTAGGAAAAGTGGGAGAAATAGGAGGAGTAGAGTATAATTACAAAACTAAGGGTTTCACACTTGTAGTTCGGTTCGTTTGGTTCGTTTGGTCCAGACCAAAAAACAAAAACAAACATATAGTCCTGGTTCGCTTAGCGTTCACATTGGCATTTTTAACAGCGAACCTAAAGTTACCGAACCAAAGGCATAGAGATACGGTCACAACATGATTGGTCGGCTTTTATGACGTATATTTCGCGACAGAGCTTGCTTACCAAACATTCAAAACAATGTGTGCTGGATTAAACGCCATCATTTTATGCGTGTGCAAATAAATATGCTTTATTTTTACCAGCTGAGAACTCACAAAGAGCTCATAAAATGTTCAAAACATTCAAAACAGCATCAGGATTTCCTCCGCTGTATGCAGAAACAAATATTGATGAGGCACTTTACCTCCTCGTTGCTCCGTTTGCCCTCTACTCATTTTGGATACACCGATCTTTCCACGTCGTCAAATCAGCTGACTTGTAGCGTCTCATCTTGTGACATCACGTCTTCTTTTGGTTCGTTTACATGTCTTTGGTCCGTGTTGCATTCATATATCAATCGAACCGCACCAGAGTTCGTTTTGAAGCGGACCGAGACCCATCTTTTTAGCAGTCTCGGTCCGCTTGTTTGGTGCGCACCAGGGTTCGGATGGCAGTGTTCACATATGGTCAAACAAACCACACTAACTGAGCAATCATACCAGGGTTCGTTTTAATCGAACCAAACATGACAAGTGTGAACGCACCCTAAGAATGGGATGTACAGGTTTGAATAAAACATTACATTCAATATCTAAACATCCAATGGGACTGTGTGAGAAATGTGGACAGAGTGAAACTGTAAAGCATGTGATTATTAATTGTAAGGGTTAAGATGAAGAAAAAAGTGCTAAGAGAAGTAGCATGGAAGAATGAAGGAAAAGAGTTAACATTAAAGAATATATTAGACTCATATAGACGATAGTATAGTTGTTGTTTCAGTTTCTGAATTATACAGGTTTAATAAAGATAATGTAGGATAAATATATAGAGAGGTAGAGGATGAGGGTGAGATGCGGAGGTATTGTGGATAGAAGGGAAATGATATCTGAAGGTTAATTAAGGATATAGTGAGATATTGGGAGTCAAAGGAAATTGGGGTGGAAACTGGAGGAGCTGAACATGAAGCGCCAGTAACTATGTTTTGTTTAGTGTTTTCTTAAATTTGGAGGGGGTACAAAGTGTTGAGACATATAGGGAAATGTTTCTGATTCAAGCTACCTGATGATGGCAGTAATGCACTGTTAAGTGCGGTTGCCAGTAAAAAGAAAGAAGAATTAGTGTGTGCAGATAACTGATGGCACACATATATATATATATATATATATATATATATATATATATATTTTTTTTTTTTTTATTTATTTATTTTTTTTTTTTTCTCTGTTCTTGTTACGATATTTGTCATTTGTTTTCTGTGTGGAGTTTTTTTCAACATGTCTGTGCAGGGGATTGGCCGCCGAAGTGAATTGTCATTGGCTGAACCCCAACTAATTGCTGCTGCTCGGTCTTTAAAAGGGCGGCGCTCTGGGAAGATGGCGAGCTCATTCTGGCGTTGGCCTTGTAGCGTGAGGACCTCCGGATTCCTTCTCCAGCCAACAGAATTCTAACTACTTGTCAGTTGCAAATTTATTGTGAAGTGATTTGAGGAAGCTAATGCGTGTTGTAGGAGCGTAGGTGTCAGAGATCGGTCAGGCTCTGTCAGTCACCAGTCACAACGCGCACCGTCACCAGAATACTGATCACCATCACCTGTATCCAATCTTCTCATCACCACCACAGCATAAGAGCACACACCCCACCGCAGCACAGTGTCTGGTCTCAACTCTGAGAATGTGGACTCACTTCCCGAACTCTACTTACCTGTCTATGCCTGTGATTCATCGTCTGGTCCTGTCATCCGTGTCCTCGTTGAACCATAGTCTGTCTGTGTTCGCTACCACTATCATTCACCGGGATTCACTACGTCACCTCATCCTTGTGTGTTCTCGGTAGCGTCTCGCCACGATCGTCTCTCACCACCAACCAACAACAAAGACTGTCAGTATACCCATTCATCCGAATTACCTCAGTTGCACTTCTCCTTACCTGTGTTTGTCGATCTTGGTGTGATCAATAAACCTTGTCAATCATTCTCCTGTCTGTTGAGTCTGTATTCCGTAACAGTAGGGGTGTCCTGTCATCTCTCTCAAGCTAATATGTCAGTGTCTGAGTATGCCCTGCAGTTTCGGACTCTCGCGGCAGCCAGTGGATGGAATGAGCACTCTCTCCTCACCACATATCAGCAAGGATTACATTCCCGGGTTCGATTGCATCTGGCTGCATACAACGATGCCAGAAGCTATGCAAGTGGATGTGTACCATCTGTCTGGAGCTGAGCGGCAGAGGAGGCTGACCCAGGGTCTCTGCCTGTATTGTGGAGCAGGAGGACACGTCAGAGCCACATGTCCCATCCGTCCTCCTCGACCCCTGGTGAGTGCTATTCGTTCAGATACTGTCAATATGAGACCACTCACAGCTGAAGTTATTCTTACTGCCTCTTACCTGTCTGTTGCAGTCCATGCCCTCCTCGACTCTGGGTCAGCTGCGAACTTCATCTCAGCATCCCTCTGCCGCCAGCTCGACCTCCAGAAGAGGTCCATCCTGACCCAGTACCAGATACAATCCATCAGTGGGAAACCCATAAGTCACCGTAACGTCCAGCATGAGGTGGGACCTATCCAACTACAACTTGTCACCGGGAGGAAATCACGCTTCTGGTTCTGGAGACTTCCACCGCTGGTGTAGTGTTAGGGTGCCCATGGCTTGAGCAACATAACCCCGTCATCTCCTGGAAAAATGGGGAGGTCCTGAAGTGGGGCGATAGCTGCTTCCCAGGATGCTTTCCATACCTCCCATGTCCGGTTTCACCACTTCCCGTGCACTCCACCTCCATCGAAAGCCCCGTTGACCAACAATCCACGGACATCCCTGAATGCTACGCCCCCTTCAGTGACGTCTTCTGCCCTCGACGGGCGTTGTCGCTCCCGCCACATCGGCCATGGGACTGTGCCATCAACCTCATCCCGGATGCGCCAGTGCCCCACGGTAAAATCTATCCTCTCTCTCTCCTGGAGCAGAAGGCCATGGAGGAGTATGTAGAAGAGGCCCTTCAGCAAGGATACATCCGCCCTTCTACATCCCCTGCTGCTTTCAGCTTCTTTTTCGTGGTGAAGAAGGATGGAGGCTTGCGGCCCTGCATCGAGTACCGGGCATTAAATCAAGTCACAGTGAAGTTCCGGTATCCTCTTCCCCTCGTCCCAGCGGCCCTGGAGCAACTCCGGGGAGCTACCGTCTTCACAAAGTTGGACCTCCGCAGCGCATACAACCTCATGCGGATACGTGAGGGGGATGAGTGGAAGACCGCCTTTGTGACCCCTACGGGTCACTATGAATACCTGGTTATGCCCTATGGACTGGTCAACGCCCCCTCCGTATTGCAGGATTTTATGCACGAGATGCTCCGGGAGTATCTTAACCGATTTGTCATCATCTACATAGACGATATCCTGATTTACTCCCGGAGCATAGCCGAACGTCGCTTGCAAGTTGCGGAGGTCCTCCAAACACTCCGGGATCATCAGCTCTACCTGAATGCGGAAAAATGCTCCTTCCACCAGTCAACTACCCAATTCCTGGGGTATCATATTAGCCGCCACGGGATCAAGATGGACGAGGGGAAGGTAGAGGCTGTCCGGAACTGGCCTCAACCAGTCACCATAAAAGACCTTCAACGGTTCCTAGGATTCTCTAATTTCTATCGCAGATTCATTCAAGGTTACAGTTCCATCACAGCTCCACTTACTGACCTTCTCCAGAAGAAGCCCAAGTCTCTGTCCTGGAGGAAGCCAAGGAGAGTTTCCTGGTACTCACGGACCATAAGAACCTGCAATACCTCCGGGAAGCCAAACGGTTGAATCCTTGACAGGCAAGATGGGCACTCTTCTTCACCCGATTCCACTTCACTATTTCATACCGTCCAGGAAGCAAGAATGTAAGGGCAGATGCCCTCTCCCATCTTCACACCCAGGTAGCGAATGCCGAAGACCCAGAGCCCATCTTGCCCATACAGATTCCCATCTGTCCGATCCAGTGGGACGTCGACCAGGAACTCGCCTCCTTCAATGCCACCGAACCGCCTCCACCGGGGTGTCCTCCGGGACGTACCTATGTGCCACGGTCCCAACACACCCCCATCACGCACACGGTACACACCTCAATGGGCACTGGCCATCCCGGGGCCAACCGCACCCTCTCGCTGCTACAGGAGCGCTTCTGGTGGCCCAACATGGCCCGGGATGTAAGAAGGTTCGTCCAGGGGTGTGCAGACTGTGCTATCTCCAAATCCCCACGTCACCTTCCCACCGGCAAGCTCCTTCCTCTCCCCATTCCGCATCGGCTCTGATCTCACCTAGGGGTAGACTTCGCCACTGATCTGCCACCTTCCGAGGGCAATACCTGTATTCTGGTCGTCGTGGACCGCTTCTCAAAGTCCTGTAGGCTCATCCCTCTAAAAAGCCTACCCACAGCAATGACGATGGCTGAACTACTATTCAATCATGTGTTTCGATACTATGGACTCCCAGAAGATATCGTCTCGGATAGGGGTCCACAGTTCATCTCCCAGGTATGGCGTGGTTTCTTTAAGCTCCTGGGTGTGGCCGTCAGTCTGTCTCCAGGCTATCACCCCCAATCTAACGAGCAGACGGAACGGAAGATTCAGGAGATAGCATGGTTCCTACGAACCTTCTGCCATGGCCACCAGGACTCTTGGAACCAGTCCCTAGGCTGGGCCGAGTACACACAGAATTCCTTGCGTCAAGCGGCCACTGAACTGACTCCCTTCCAGTGTGTACTCGGGTACCAGCCTCCACTATTCCCTTGGTCGGGAGAGTCATCGGATGTCCCATCGGTAGATCACTGGTTCCGAGAGAGTGAGAGGGTCTGGGACTCAGCACACCATCATCTGCAAAGGGCAGTGTGCAGGCAACAACTACAAGCCGACGTCCGACGTATCGACCCTCCTCCTTACCAACCTGGACAGCTGGTCTGGCTCTCGACCAGGGATATTAGACTGCGCCTGCCCTGTAAAAAGTCCCAAATACGTTGGCCCTTTCCCATCAAGAAGCAAGTCAACCCAGTCACCTACCAGTTACAGTTACCTGCACACTACAAAATCCATCCCACATTTCATGTATCACTCCTGAAACCCTGTCACTCACCAATATCTGTTCCCTCCACAGAGCCTGACCAAGATGAGGAACCTCCCCTTCCACTGATCTCGTACGATGGAGCCATCTATACGGTGCGGGACATCTTGGACTCCCGGCGTCGTGGTGGCCTCCTAGAGTATCTGGTGGACTGGGAGGGATACGGACCCGAGGAACATTCCTGGGTTCCCAGACAGGACATCCTGGACCCTGAACTACTCACCACCTTCCACGAGGATCATCCCAGTCGGCTGGCACCTCGGGGGAGAGGTCGGCCACCGCGACGTCAGGGTCCTCGGCCCTCAGGAGCGGGCCGTGGAGGGGGGGGTACTGTCAGAGATCGGTCAGGCTCTGTCAGTCACCAGTCACAACTCGCACCGTCACCAGAATACTGATAACCATCACCTGTATCCAATCTTCTCATCACCACCACAGCATAAGAGCACACACCCCACCACAGCACAGTGTCTGGTCTCAACTCTGAGAATGTGGACTCACTTCCCGAACTCTACTTACCTGTCTATGCCTGTGATTCATCGTCTGGTCCTGTCATCCGTGTCTTCGTTGAACCATCGTCTGTCTGTGTTCGCTACCACTATCATTCACCGGGATTCACTACGTCACCTCATCCTTCACCGGAGTGTGTGCTCGGTAGCGTCTCGCCACGATCTCCTCTCACCACCTACCAACAACAAAGACTGTCAGTATACCCATTCATCCATTCAGTGTTTGTCGATCTTGGTGCGATCAATAAACCTTGTCAATCATTCTCCTGTCTGTTGAGTCTATATTCCGTAACAGTAGGGGTGTCCTGCCATTTATTTTTGACCTTATTTGCGATTTGTTTATTTTAGGGAGTTAGGGAAGTTTATTGTATTTTTATTTTCTTTGTTAGGTTATTTGTTTCATTTGTAAGTTGTTTTGTTTATTATTTTGGCCTTGGGACATCCTGAAGCCATGGCTCCTTCATTTAATTATTTATTTCCACTTAAATAAATCATTTGTGGACCTTACTTATGTCTGTGATGATCTGTCGGCTGGGGTTGGTTTCCACCAAACTCACGTCAAACCCTATTTCTAATTAGAATAGGACGTAACAGTTCTCTTTGTTCTTCTGTGCCGTTTTGATTGCTATTTGATTTTTCTTTGTTACTTTTGTAGATAGCTTTG
This sequence comes from Zacco platypus, assembly GCA_038088235.1. Classification (NCBI taxonomy): domain Eukaryota; kingdom Metazoa; phylum Chordata; class Actinopteri; order Cypriniformes; family Xenocyprididae; genus Zacco; species Zacco platypus. The sequence continues at coordinate 9,323,459 of CM076081.1, read as the reverse complement.
GTCGATTGTCTTCTGGGACTGTTTCACCTCTCGAGCACTGTAAATAAACATATCTTTAAACCTTACACCTCTGTGAGTATTGCCACCATCACTTTTTCTTTGGGATTTTTTTTTTTTTGGGCAAATCCAATTTTGCCTGATCGCAGGCCTGCGAAGACCCGTTGTCTCACATATATTAAGCCTTAAAAGGCGTGGTCACTTGAGTGACAGGTGAATTGCCGCTGCTGTCACTACTAGCTGGTTGTCTGCTGTCTGTTAGCGGTCATGTCACATTTGCTAATTCCAGCAACTTGGCGTCTCTGCAGTGTTTGTGCTTTTTTGGGGATTATTTCATACAATTATCAAATAATATGGCGTGCTGTGCGGTCAATGGTCAAGACAGATGTACGTCTGTGTACATGTGCACACTTGCACAAGATAAACGGAGCACACGTTGTTGAATTGTCTTGGCATTGGCTAAAAGTTTTGTCCATCACATTTACTTTAATGACAATGGCTGGAGAATATGCCTCTGACAAAATCCGACAGCACTGCTTGGTTATTATAAGTAAAACTGCTGCATTATTTTGAAAAATATACTTTGGATGCAGGCTCATTTGTTTGTGAGAGTCCAATGTATACGAATGATGGAGGGCAGATTGTTCAGAAGAAATATGACTATTCTTATGACAAAAAATATGACAAACAAGACTATAGCATTTAGTAGCATATGAATTGAACCAACAACCATTCAGTTACAAGCCCAGATCTACACATCATGTTCTAGTGGTTTTTGGTCAATTTGCTTCATATCTACTTTTTCTATGACGTTAACCAAGGCGGAAAAACGATACGACGGTCGGTCTGTGCACGTTTTCTTTGCAACTGCTTTGACCAGTGGGATTTATTCGCTACATGCATCATTTCCATTCACACATAAAAGATTTACAAGATCAAAATATCACAAGTCATGCTATATTGTCAGTACTCAGTACAGCGATGGCTAAAGGGGTGTAGTTAACCACAAGCTCATTTTCATCATAACATTATAAATGTAATGACGAGTCAGTGGATGAGATCCATATGCAGGCTTTATTAAGCAACGTGGTCAAACAGGCAATGGTCAAATCAACAGCAAACAGGAATGTCAGAGGGTAGGCAGAGTTGTAAATGTTAAACAGGCAAAGTAGATCAGGGTAGGCAGCAAGCAATCAACAGTCCAATAATCCAAGGCATTAAATCCAATAGGCAGGCTGGGAACGATCAGAAACCAGGAAAAAAAGACAGGGAATAACAGAATATCAAGACCTCACAGAGTGTGTGTGTGTCTGTGGTGCTTAAATAGTCTGGATAATGTGTATTAGCTGGTTGATGTAATCAGTGATTGGGTAATGCAGTGCAGCTGGTGAAGTGATCAGTGATAGGTACGGGGCTTCTGGGAAATGTAGTCTGCCTTATTGGATGAGTGGGTGAGTGAGTGAGTGAGTGAGTGAGTGAGAGAGTGAGTCCATGGTGAAGTACCCTCAAGTGTTTATAGCGGGCACTTCAACTGAAGACCGTTACAATATATAGTGACATTCTTCCACTGAACAGTACAACTCCTGATACAATGTTTCTTTGTAGAAAAAAACAAACTATTTGGGAGCTTCACAGTGATATGGTGTAGAGGTATTTTGCATCAGAATATCAACATCCAGACCTGTAACCATCCATTTTATAATTAGTTTTAAACTGTGGTGATCTCTGTATTCTTATTTCCCTTTTTCATTTTCACCCTCATGAAGAAGTCCGGTCAAAACGGTGAACATGGTCATCATTATAAGTGCTTTGAATGTGCGTAAAGATTTTGAAATTAGAGTCACGTGGCATAAAAATCGACAGTTGCACGTGTTTTAGCATCGGTACGCAAATGTTTTCTCTGCTTGGTTTCACTGCTTGGTTTTTACAACTAAAACTGCTGCAAACAATGGACAATATATCAGTATTTCATGGATTTAATGCATTTGTGGACAAAAAGTGCTGTTGGATGTTTGGATGTCCAGAAAAGGTAGCTAGAAGCATAGAAACATATATGTATAAGCTTCATTTGTACAAATATTAGTACATCACCAGACCTCTTAAATGGACAATTAGACTTTTGAGCACAGACTCTAGCAAACATGGCAAGGAAAAAGTCCCTACAGCATTCAAAAATAACTGTATTATACTATATAAGTGCTGTATTATGAATATAGTCACTCCACTGTACGTCATGGCAAACAACTCCCATCAGCTGTGACACTATTCACAAAATAGTTTGTTTATGGTGTTTAGTGTTTTGTATAGATCTAGATGCCCTCATGTCTGGTAGTTAATGTAAAAAAAAACCTCCTCTCAGGATGTATGTGGGTACTGTCATGAACACCACACACTCTGGGCATTTTCTGCAGGGGTTTCTTATTACAGAATACTTTTACCCACACCTTCTGCACATTCTGATGACACTACAGATTACTTTATTCAGATGTGCAGTACCTGGTCAGTTTTAGTGTAAATTCATAATCGATAAATGCTGTTTAATTTGCAGATAAAACTGCATTCCTCTAGAGCACATAGAGATAGACTAATTTATAGTTACTTTTATAGTACACCAGTATTAGTACTTCTACTAAACACAATGTGCTTTTTAGTGAGTGCAACCCTTTCTGAATCCTGAAAGCCATTGTTGCAACAGTGTAGTTGTTTTGTTTGTTTGTTTTGAAATATACTTTAATAACCTTTATATTGTTAAATGCATATACTATTATATTATTTATTATATCATTTCACCTGTTATGATGTTGTGATTTTTGTAAGTCTTTTAATGTGAAAGGGCTGCAAAGGCACATGACACTTCTGCCTTGTGGTTGAGGTGTAAAACGGTTTCCATACAAGTGTACAACAAATATAGGTCACTGCTGTTGTTCTTTTGTTTAATTTTTTTTGTTGTTGTTGTTCACAAGTAATCCTGTGAATTAATTATTTCGTTTTATCAGTTTTGTAATCACACAAACATATAAACCAGTAGTTTAACACCAACTCTGCACCTTGCAAATATTATATATAAATGTAAGAACACAAATAAACAGAAAATGCATAATAAACAAAATTTATAATAAACCAATTTTAACTTCAAAATTAGTTTTAACTCCATTAAACCATTCAACTTAGTTTTGCATAAAGCCACTGACTAGACTATAGACTAAACAGCAATAGATCAATTGTTGCTTATTCAGATTGGCTTACTTAGACAGGAAGAGAGACAGAGTGCCTGTAAGACAATCAAACAGTTCATTCTATTCTGCGTCTAGTATGAATACAATCCATTGACAAGTGCATTATTGTTCCCAATCATGTGCACTTCACTTAGAGTCAGCCAATCAGAACACAGTTTACATTGAGAAACTGCTTTTCAGTGTTGTGTTCAACATGCATCTGATCAGTGAAAAAACTGTGGGTGCTTTTTTTGAGCAGATGCTTGTGCCTCTAGAGTTTATGTTTAAAGATCATCTTTGACTATTTGCACTTTTCAATTTTACTGTATCTTAACTGTCACACGACAAAAGTTTATGCTTGCAGAGCAGTGTTATTATAATGAATGTACTATCATTAGTTCCAGCTAAGTTGTTTCAGTGGAGTATTTTTGATCGTGTGAAACAGTCATCCTTTTATCAGTGTACCATCTCTCAGGTTATTAAAGACACTTCCTGTTTCTCTCTGTGCTTTTAGGCCAGCAACTTATTGATTCCAGGAAGATAGGTGGAATGAATTGCCATAGAGAAGTTTTCAATTGTGTGTGGAAGCGTGCGTGTGTGTGGGTATTCCCTACATTATGGGGACCAAATGTCCCCACAGGTATAGTAATACTAGTAAATTTTGATCTTGTGGGGGACATTTTTTTGGTCCCCATGAGGAAACAAGCTTATAAATCACACAGAATTATCTTTTTTGAAAATCTAAAATAGCAGAACATTTTCTGTGATGGGTAGGGGGATAGAATATACAGTTTGTACAGTATAAAAACCATTACGCCAATGGAATGTCCCTATTAAAAATGAAAACACAACGTGCGTGTGCGTGTGTGTGTGTGTGTTAACAACCCTACCACTCCTTTAGATTATTTACTTCATGAACATAAGGTCTCACATAATGTAGTTTCAGTCTCAAACGACATGCCCACAGACCACCCACAAGTCAGTTCACTGACTGTCACCATAAATGCCAGATTCTGTATGTTTGTCTGGCTTCTATGCAGTTCTATGCAATAATTTGGGTGCAGATGGAAACAAAGTTGTGTTCTAATAAACGCTTTTAAGGAAGAACTTATTACGACCTTCAAGGGGTCAGCCGTAACAGGAAAATTTTAATGATCTCACTACCAGAGAGATCCCAATAAATAAATAATTTTTATTTGTTGATAGGGTAAATCATCAGGGGCAGACAAGGCCAAAATAACAAACACAACAATCTTTGTTTAAACCTCTACCATTCCTAACACCGAAAAAAAAGAAAACAAAAATACAGTTTAAACTTACCTACCTCCCAAACCAAAAACAATGTGAAAAGATACATACAAAATAAAATGGCGTTAAACCCCCTACGTCCCTTAAAGTGACATAAAAATATACAAGAATATTTACAGATGGCAAACAAAGCCAAAATCAGAGTTCAGAATCTTGGTCAAACAGGCATGGGTCGAATACAAAAAATCAAAGGTACAAAAATCACAATCACATAGGGATGGCTGACGCGAAACTAACGTTTCAACACAGTGTCGAGATCCCGAAGTGTAGATGTTTCGAAACACTGCTCCGACCTGTGATTCAAAACACCCTTGTCACGTGACTATGGCTAAACGAAGCTTCTGCGCATTTCGACAGGTGGCGTGCTTGCCGAGTCTGCGTTTGATTGACAGGGGCGGGAACAAACCACACAATCGCACATCTGTCTCAACTCCCACAAAGTTTAAAAGAGGGGTTAATGCACCTTCACCTCGTGGGTTTTTGTGAGAGGAGAAAGCAATTAATATTTTTGAATAAAAATCTGTAAAAAAAAAAAAAAACACAAATGAGACCATTGTGGATTGATTTGTTTTATCAATTTTCATTTTTCATTACCAAAATAACCTAGTTGTTATTATTATATATTATAGTTATGTAGTGAGGATGTTAAAAACTCACCACATTAACAAAAACACAACGTTTTTATTTTTTTTAAAAAGTTGTTTCAGAGAACATGTGCAATTGACCACTAGGTGTCACCGTGGAGACAGGTGTCGGTATAGTTTCGAAGCCTCGATACAATACGGCACATTTGCTTCAACTGTTTCAGTGTTTCATGAAGCCTCGCTCTGCCCACCACCATCAAAAACTCACAAATAATCACTCACAATCAAATCTCTCTGGCACGACACTCTAGACAAAACGACAACGATACGAAGCAACGAGATAGGTACGCGATCAGTGACACAAGGCACAAAGATGGTGGATGTTGATTGTTTGGGGCGGTCCTTATATCCGGATCAGGTGAATGGGAGAGCCAATTGCAGCCTCCCACAGATTCTCTCAAGACACCACCCACCTGTAACACAAACATGCACTGGCACATACGCAGACAAGATACAAGATATACACAGGACAACATAATTGACTGGTTCATAACAAACTAACCACAGGATTTGCTGAAGTTTGCCACGTTTAGTGGCAACAAATCTTTGAAAGACTTTCAGCATTTTGTTAGAGGCACTAAGCAACTAAAATAATTATTGACAATCTGTGAATTCTGCTTTCTGTTTGTGAAATTTTCCTTATTACTTTCGAAGGAACGGGATTATCATTATTATTCATATCATAAAGTTTCTATTGATTTCTTTGTTGTTTTCTGTGCAACTAATTGTGAAACAACACTGCTTGTTGCTCCATGTCATTCTAATAATGGGATATTAACTACTTATGATAAACCTGCCCCTAAATGTTACATAAAAACAAAACAAAAACTTTTGATTGGTCACTTTATATATCAGTCAGATGGACTCTTCCTGTGTAAGTGGGTGGTTCTTTACTAGAATAAGCTACAATGAGGAGAAGACTGCTGTTGGTTAGTCAAAGATCTGGCTACTTCAGGGTTATAAGAGAATTATAGAATTTTTAAATCATATTGTACAGCATATATTGCCAAACCATTCTAACAGGAATGTTCAAAATTGATTGAAAATTTGTACTTCAGTTAAAAAAATAAAAAACATAACATGTTGTGTTGACTTGAAAATTGAAAATGGCAGTCATAGTTATTTAAAGCAAGTGTATTTTTTAAATTAGCTTATTGAACTGTGTTAAATGATGCAACACAGTGCAGCTTATGTCAAATCACAACAGCAAGCAACATTGAAACCACCATCAAAAAGTTACACTTTGTCTTCCCTCATAAAGTGTTTAAGCCGGTTATTGATCAAACAAATGTGCAGAATACTAAAAGTTGAAATAAAACTGTTGGACCAGCCCAGCAAATTCATTGGAACATTTATAATGATTCATTACTTAAAGATCTATTGAATAATCTTTTACAGCACTGATGATGTAAAGATGATGACACATTGTGCTGTTTTAAAATAGGCATAAACCCAAAGACAGGAGACTAAATAAACAAGACTATTGCATTTAGCAGCGTATGAATTGAACCAACAACCATTCAGTTACAAGCTCAGATCTGCACATCATGTTCTAGTGGTTTTTGGTCTATTTGCTTCATATCTACTTTTTCTATGACGTTAACCAAGGCGGAAAAACGATACAACGGTCTGTGCACGTTTTCTTTGCAACTGCTTTGACCAGTGGAATTTATTCGCCACATGCATCGTTTACCTACAGACATGATCTCAGGTCTTTCCATTCACACACAAAAGATTATTTAATAAAATATCACAAGTCATGCTTGTCAGTACAGCCATGGCAAAAGTGGTGTAGTTAACCACAAGCTCGTTTTCATCATAACATTATATATAGTGACATTCTTCCACTGAACAGAATAACTCCTGATACAATGTTTCTTTGCAGAAAAAAAACAAACTATTTGGGAGCTTCACAGTGATATGGTGTAGAGGTATTTTGCATCAGAGTATCAACATCCAGACCTGTAACCACCCATTTTATAATTAGTTTTAAACTGTGGTGATCTCTGTATTCTTATTTCCCTTTTTCATTTTCACCCTCATGAAGAAGTCCAGTCAAAACGGTGAACATGGTCATCATTATAAGTGCTTTGAATGTGCTTAAAGATTATGAAATAAGAGTCACGTGGCATAAAAATTGACAGTTGCACGTGTTTTGGCATTGGTCCGCAAATGTTTTCTACGGTACAGAGGGTCCTAGAATACAGGAAGTGTGTGGGTTATGAGGCTTGTCTCAGAACTCATCAAAGAGGCTGTTTGAATGCACACTACTGAGTTTAGTGTCTGGATATAAAGAAAATATTAGTGCTGCTATGAATTACTTGATTCAAATTAACTGTGTATATGAATTTTGGGTGCATTTACACAATACAGGCCAAGCATAAACAAATGCTCAGTTTGAGATGCTACTTTCTGCCTTAGTTCATTCAAGACCTCAGACAAAACATTTTTTTTACAGCACTGAACCATAAATCAGTAGAATGAGAATTGTTTTTCTGAAACACTACATTACCTGCATGCTGGTGTGATGTTCAATTCCATCTAAAACATTTCAAACTGCATTTTGGTATTTCTTTTATTATTCATATAGCTTTCATGATCTCATATTTCAGAAACTACATAAAATATTTGTAATATTACAGGACTGTCACATTACAGGACTGTTTTAAATGAACTAATAAAGGCATTTAAAACACTTATATTTTAAATACTTGTATTTTATTTTTAGATAATTACAAATACAAAATTTTCATGTTGGTAAAAGACCATATGTGTAATATAAATTTAAATAAATATAATGTAAGAAATATACAAATTTGAATATTCTTATGGATATTCCTCATCTTGTTACAGAGTAGATGTAATAATGATTATTTTAAGGTGTTTTACACTCTGATCATCATGTTGCTCTCTTGAGCTAAGCGGTTCTCGGCGGTGTCCCACTCTCATGTAACCACTTCCCCTCGTTCCTGTCTACAGACTCTCTCAGTTGAACAGAAGTGTGTGAAATGTTGAAGGGAGAGTGACAAGTTCATTTCTATCTTCTGCTATCATGGAGGTTTTTCAAACCAGGATCCTGCACCTGAATTTGTGTGTCATCATTACTTTACTGACCAATGCAGGTATGTTACATTATTTGTTTAGTTTTGTGTTGTGTGATGTCCTCGTGTCTGCTAGCGGTTACTAAGGACATGAGAAACAGGTGTCTCATGAGTGTTTGATTGTGTGGATTCATACACATTTTTTACTGCATGATGCAATTTCTGTAGAAGTGTATTGATTGTGATTTGCCTTTTCATCAGATTATTCCAAATCCAATCAAAAGATTCATTGGCACATCAACAAAACAGTGTTTGTGGGGGAAACAGTTACACTACACTGCAACAAAACCCCGTTTGATGAAGATTTATTATGGAAAATGAACAATTCTGTTATTTTTAGTCGTGACTCGAACAGTAACAAAACTCTGACAAACTTCAGCTCAAACCGGATTCACATCAACGCAGCAGTTCCAAGAGAATTAAAAATACATCAAATACAAGAGTCTGATGCAGGAAACTACACCTGTTTTCCAGCTGCAATAAGATGGACATTAACAATAACAGGTTATTATTTCATGATTTCATTTGTTGGATTTGTTTTCTTTAAAAAACAAGTGCATTTATAACAGAATAAATACTAGTATGTTTTTAACCAGTGACTAGTATCTAATGTCTGCTGGTTGACTGAGATCATGTGTGTTTGACTCTTTTGTGTCTGTCAGAAACAGAAAACAGACCAGCGTCACCCAAACAAATGCCGCTCTACATCATCATCATCATCTCATGTTCTGGAGTCATTATGGTCTTTCTGATAATCACCATCAGCTTCTGCATTCACAGGTGAGATATTAACACATGATGAACTCATGAGATTGTTTATTGATTCTAGATTACATATATGAAGAAGTGACACTGACTTTTGCATTTTCATAAATATTAGTGAATATTTGACACATGCATATATTTATTCCTGTATATTTATAATATCTGCTGATTTAAGAGATAAAGATGAGAAAAGCTGCAAACAGACATGCAAAGCACATCTCATTAGTATTTGTTGTGGTATCATTAAATTCAGCCTGGTCCCATTGTTAATACTTAGGTATTAATACGTGACTTTTAAAGATACAAAACGTACATTTTTGTACGTTTAGGAAGGTGCTGAAACATACAATATTGACATATTTATAGCACTAAAACGTAAAAATACTTGTTTTTACAGCGAATCTTTCATGTCGTAAAGATGCACAATTTCCCTTTTATCATTTTGTAGATAAATGTAAGCTCCCTAAACCCCATCCCGAACCTAAACATACCCATTTTATAAAGAATGTTAAAAGAATGTTTTATAACATAATGGATAGAAATGTGTACAAAAATATAACATTAAAATGATATTTTGAGCCACTAATCCTAACCCTACCCATAACCATTTCTTAACTATACTGTTATAAATAAAAGAATAACAGGCAAACAAGCGTAATCACAATAATTTATTTAATGATGTTTTATTAACAAAGTTCGGGAGGAACACATTCAAATGATCTAACTCAGAGCTTCCCAAACTTAAGAGGGGTAAGGCCCCCCAAAAACATTGCAAAAGGTCCCCGACCCCGCCATTAAACAATATATACCGACATTTACCTACAAATACATTTATTAACAAGTTTGTAAGAATTTCATGTGAATTATGAGAACTATGATGTAAACATTCTTTACAAATATTTATATCCATAACACTAACCTTACATACTTTCAAAAACAATCAAATTTTAGAACAATTGGAATATTTTAATTATTTTAATATATTGATTTGGACTAGCTACGGCCCACAGTTTGAGAAGCACTGATCATCACGTCACTCTACCCCGCAGTCATTAATCAGCAATCAACATGTCTACCCAATCAGCGTTACCGGAGAGCTATATATATTGATGAAGTCTTTACAGCAACTATCTCGCGCCCAAACAAATGAGTCCCAGCACGACGAGATCAACAGAAACCACCAGGGGCGAAACATCCGAGATCTCCTTCCCCGTCTTTCTCTACATCGGCACATTCAATCATTCCTGCTGTAGCAGACTTCAAGTGGTCACGTCAGGACAGCACAGAAACACGACAACACCATACATTGGATGAGAATTGCAGGTTTTATTCCCTTAAAACAAAAGCATGGGGCAATTAGTGCACACGGGCATCAAAAGGCCTGCTCTCTCATCCCTCTGCTTCTCTGTTCGCATACACTATGCGTCTGCGCGCATACATATATATTTAACACAAATAAATGCATTATTTAACTTATTCACATAACAGGTCAATGCAAACTTAGATACATAACATTCAAATATGCTGTAGCCTCTGAATTAAGTCAAAATCTGATTGATTTACCGTACCAATGCATGAAAATACAGCACGAGGCAATCAGCACAGAGACAGCCTAGTATACACTGAAGTATGCATGGATTCTGAATAAATTCGCAAACGCCACAATAAATGGCTAAATAAACGGCTAAATTAACGATCACATATGAATTAACATACCTTAAAACAAAAGCATGGGGCAATTAGTGCACACGGGCATCAAAAGGCCTGCTCTCTCATCCCTGCATGGACACATACACGTGTGACGAAACACCGAATTAAACACGGTTAAAAGTACCATTTTCATCGGAAGTCTAATCACACAGATACAATCGTGACAGAAACTCTGAACAATGTTTTTAACATCATAAACATAATGATTATACTGCAAAGAGACCGTAAATGCAAGGCAAATAAGGGAGCAAAAATTACCTCTGCTTCTCTGTTCGCATACACTATGAGTCTGAGCGCGAACGCTCAAAGGAGAAGCTACATATTTCCTTTCAGTGTCCCACCAATTAAGGCCCCACCTACAACAATTAATGGGAACTCCCAATAGGAACCATTGTAAATAAAGAATAAAAATGAACCTAATAAAAGTTTTGCTGAAGTTAACAATATTTACAGAATATATTTTATGGACATAAAATATAAAATGTACCATTAGTCAAAGAAAAAAAACACATCAATAGCCAACTGGCTACACTGCCATAGAGAAACGGACAATACCACCCGTCGAGCACCAAACTCGCGTCTGGAGCGATACTATACCGCCCTCATCCGCGAATGAACGGGCTTTCCTCCAGTGTCACGCCGCAGCACTGCAGTCAAGCCAGCCGCCACTATATTTCGGGGTTCGCGCATACACTATCGAAAACTGTGACTAGGGGTCGCTGTTGAGCAAATCTTCGCGCGAGAGCGCGTTCACATGCAGAGAGCAAAAAAGAAACGTCCAACGCTTGTATACAGAAGAAATTAAACATTAATGCTGCGCTGTTATTGACTGATGCTGGACGTTATACAAAGAATGGATTCGTTTTGTATTCTCATTGTCTGATACACGCACAGTAAAATCCCCAGAGTTAAATCAACTCTGCTCAGATAACATTTGGTCCTTCTCTAAATAGTGTTAAAGTCACACTGAACTAGTGTTAAAGTAACACTCTTCAGAGATTGAATGTCTTTTATCTTCAGTTGATTTCATCTAAGGCTGTGGCTGAAGTCAGTTGTTGTTCTTGTGTTTCTCTTTTCTACAGTGATTCTGCTTGTTAACAGCAGGTGTTCATCATTAATGTTCAATCATCGCTTAATTAATTGCTTAATTATCTCATTACCTTTAACTCTGCTTCAGTGTTACTTTAACACTATTTAGAGAGGGACCAAATGTTATCTGAGCAGAGTTGATTTAACTCTGGGGTTTTTACTGTGCGTAGACTTTATTCTTATTATATCAATTACAATTACTCAAACTAAAATTACAGTTTGTTAGTTTGATATATATATATATATATATATATATATATATATATATATATATATATATATACGACGGGTCAAACATGAAAAAAATACTATAGTAATTTATAATAAATACCATAGTGTTTTTGAGCCATACTATAGTAAAGTACTTGAATTACTTTATTGTGGTAATTGTATAGTTGCTGTGGTAATTTAACAACTATAGTAATATAAATATTATAGGGTATATTATACTACAATTTACTATATGATTCAAAAACACTATAATATTTACTATAAATTACTATAGTAGTTTTTCATATACCTACCGAAATATGTGACCGCTCTTTATTTCACCACAACTGACTGTCATGTTCTATAAAGTGACTCATGTGATGTGTGACCACCTCCCTTTTCTGTTTTATTAAGCATATTAATCAGATATTGATTTACCTAAACATTATTTACACATTTGCAATTGTACAAACTCAGGTGCAAGTCCTGTGTCACCTCTGCAGAGCAAAGATTAATTTTGTTATCAGGGATTTCATTTGAGTGGCTCTAAATAGTGTCTTATTATAATTGAAAATTTGATTAAAACGAATACATTTCTCATGCAGAACCTGTGGAGATTTCAGATAAATTTAAGGAGTGTTGGTGTAGGTCTTTTCTTGGTATCAGCACATATTGCCTTGGTCTGAAAATATCTGGGTTTTTTTGGGGGTTTTTTTTTTACATTTATGTTCCCATATCAACAATTTGTAACCATTTCAATTACATTTCACTGTTATGTCCTGAGAAGGCTTTTCTGTGCACAAAGAATATTCCCACTAGAGATTTCATTTTAATTTCACAAGAAAAATTAGAAACAAGTTAGTGTTCAAATGTGTATATGTAATCAAAAGTGGGATATTGTTATGAAGGGGTGCGTGACAACGCGAGTGCAGATCTAACTGCAGGCTTTATTTTGTAACAGAAACGGTCAAACAGGCAATGGTAATCAACAGCAAACAGGTATGGAGGAGGATTGTAGAATCGTAGTCGGTAAACAGGCAAAGTAGATCGGGGTAGGCAGCAAACAAACAACAGTCCAATAAGCTTAATAAAACAGAAAGGGGAGGTGTTCACACATCACATGAGTCACTTTATAGAACATGACAGTCAGTTGTGGTGAAATAAAGAGCGGTCACATATTTCGGTAGGTATATGAAAAAATACTATAGTAATTTATAGTAAATATTATAGTGTTTTTGAATCATATAGTAAATTGTAGTATGCTGTATATAGTTTGTTGCAGTATAATATACCCTATAATAGTAGAAAACTTAGTACAGTATTGGGTCAAGTAAATTTATATTACTATAGTTGTTAAATTACCACAGCAACTATACAATTACCACAATAGTAATACAATTACCACAAAAGTAATTCAAGTACTTTACTATAGTATGGCTCAAAAACACTATGGTATTTATTATAAATTACTATAGTATGTTTTTCATGTTTGACCCGTCGTGTGTGTGTATATATATATATATATACACACACACACACACACCACATTTTATAAATACATATATTATAAATACACATATATATCAAACTAACAAACTGTAATTTTAGTTTGAGTAATTGTAATTGATATAATAAGAATAAAGTCTACGTGTATCAGACAATGAGAATACAAAACGAATCCATTCTTTGTATAACGTCCAGCATCAGTCAATAACAGCGAAGCATTAATGTTCAATTTCTTCTGTAAACAAGCGTTGAACGTTTCTTTTTTTTATACATAAAACATCTTTTGCAGTATCATTCCGCTTCAGTGTTTGCTCTCTGCATGTGAACGCGCTCTCGCGCGAAGATTTGCTCAACAGCAACCCCTGGTCACAGTTTTCGATTGGTCACCGATTTCGGCACAACAACTGTAAGACCGTCAGAGAACTGATCTGAAAACAAGCAATCCTCTGTCAAAGCGATTTCACATTCATTTATACATTCTGTATGAATAAGTGAAAATAAATAACTAAATAAACATTACAATTATTTATAAAGCCCACTTTCACCTGAAAAGGATAGTACACCTTACTGTAAAAAAAAAACCTGTTTCCACAGATTAATTTCACCTCAGGTGGAGAGGACACCTTTTCACAGTGTTAACTGCACCATTTCAGGACATTCTGATGTTGCATTCCAAATCAAGAGCCTCCAAAATCTCATATATACGCCGGTTTGTCCATACATTCAAAAATTCATTAAAAAAAAAAAAAAAAGTCCTAGTTTCCACAGTCCCGCGACTCCTGCCGCGGAGAAGGGTCTGTCTGCATCCCGCAGTACTACATGATCTTTTATTAACAAGGTTCGGGAGAAACACGTTCAAATGATCTAACTAATCATCACATCACTCCAACCAGCTGTCATTAATCAGCAATCAACATGTCTGCCCAATCGGCAGGAGTGAAGACCTATGTATATAGACGCAGTCGACTCATCTATGCTTTTGGACAGTTTCAGCATCCCTCCACCACCCCGTCTCCTCACACTTGCCTGGTTACTTCCTAAACCAGAATACGGGGGGAGTACTCTGGGCTCGGAGCCCTCTCCTCGGACAGCACGCCAAATATGCATACTGATTTCTCTATCTGATTATTTGTAAGTGTGAATTCGTGAAAACGTACTTCAAGTTACGCCTTCCGTGAATAAACAAGCGTGGACATCATTGACTAAAACAATCTTTTAAAGTAAATTATTTTATGTTTTATGAATGAAATGTATGTCAGATGAGCTTATATTGCTATCGAATCTTAAGTATGAAACAAGCTAGTAGTAAAACAAAATAAATACTATCACATTATTACAAACTCATGAAATTATAGCTAAAAACCTACCCCTACCCCCAAACCTTTCCCTAAACTTACCCCTTCCATTAAAAAATGTACTGTAGAGCAGCGGTCCCCAACCTTTTTTGCGCCACGGACCGGTTTAATATCAGACAATATTTTCACGGACCGGCCTTTAAGGTGTGGCGGATAAAAACAACAAAATAAAATGATACGACCAGCATAAAAACTGGGGTATTTTTTCAATATTATAATAAACGTGAATCCAATGTGTAGGCTTACTCGCAACTTTATTAGCAGTGTCCTCGTAACATCGCGCCAACAACATAACATGAGTAACATCCTCTCTGCCCCCTAACGCTCTCTGGCGGGCTTGGTGCGTGTAAATCACCTGCTGCGATGAATCCATATTTCAAGTAGGACTCCTGGTATTGTCTGTTAAATGCAGCTTTCCTTTTCTTGGAAATCGTAGGCTCTTCTTCTGTCTCCTCACTGGGCCGTTTCCCCTTCGCAAAGAAGCTTTCCAGAGACGTTTGTTTTTTACTCATTTTGCTAGCTTGTGTGTTTATTTTTAGCGGTAACGTATCACGTGACCTAAACAAGCGTTGCTATGCGCCAAGAGTGAGTCATAGACGGATGTAACGGAGAGAATTTGAAGTTGAGATGCTGACTCGCGACCTTCGCAGTAGTGAACGCGCCAGAGAGAAATGCACATTTCATACACACATGCACATTTCATACTAATTACATAAGTCAGTTGTTGTTTTTTTTTAAATAAGTTATTTATTCTTTCTGTGCGGCCCGGTACCAAATGACCCACGGACCGGTACCGGTCCGCGGCCCGGGGGTTGGGGACCTCTGCTGTAGAGTTTCATAGTTAAAATACTTAAAAAATGACGAAAACAAACTGTATGACTGTAGCGTTGTAGTTGTTATATACGATCCGATCCCTTATCACTAGGTGGCGATAGTGAAGCTTAAAAAGCAAGAAAAGTGAAGTAGAAAAAGAGCAGCATTAGTGACGATTGCGTCTAAAAGGGATAAAGCTACGGCCAGAAGTGAGGCAGAATTTTAGGATAAATAACAGTAAATTAAATGTGCTACTTATCAAATTGTGTTTTATTAATATCTACACCTACCCCAACCCTAAACCTACCCTTACAATACTGCAAATACAGTTATTAAATAAAATAAATAAATATTAAATAACGCAGTATTGATGTGCGCATCTGCAGCGGCTGTAGCTGTATCCCTTCTAGTCTTTACCTCTGAATCTAATCGCATCATCTCTTTTTGACATCTCACGTGGTTCTGTGTGACTTTGACAACTTCAAGTTACGCGCCCTGCAACAGGTTACGCCTCCTTCCTTCTCTTGCAGTCCGCAGACAGATTCTATTGGAGGAAGCGAGCCGTTAATCAAACCAGTAACTGCACAGCTCAAATCCTTCGGGTTTCCTGTCCCTGGTTGCATCGCGTTCAGTCGCTAAATAACGAGCCCAGTCATAGTATCTGGATATTCGATTTCGATTTCGATCGAGGAAGTTCATGTTTTTAAACTGTTTCTATACAAAGGATTTGCCGTTCTAATAAACACGCTGAGCCCCGCACTTCACGTGCCGTTAGATCGCCACACAGAAACACTGTCCTGCGATTTATCAACAAAATGATTAGAACTGAAGTCATATAGCGCGTATGCATTTCTGTTTAAATGATTTAAACCCATAGCTTCATCATTGGGAAAGAGACACCGTACAGACTGGTTGGACAAACTCATAAAACGTTCGTTATCACTGAATACAGTTTGGAAAGTATTTTTATTTGAGTAATTGTTCAGTGATCCTTAGTGATTGTTGAACATGATTGAATAAATTCAAGGCACACTTTTTATTATGCAGCGCTCTTCGTCTTTTTAAATATACGTGTGGCAGAACAACACTGCGTAAAAATACACATGTATTCTCATGAGATCATGTTGTTAAATCTTTGTCAAATGTGAGAACAACATATGTACTATGTTGTGTTTACAGGAAATGTAAAATCAGTAAGGATTCAAGTCCCAGAGAAACCGGACAGAACTTTGTGAGTTTTTTTTCCCCTCCTCACATAAATAGTGTATAAAAATCGAATTTTCTTACAACTATTAGTAATGATTTAATTTCATATTTCACTTTAGTCACAGTCACCGGCCAGAGGAAGGATACAGACTCAAAACAGTCAGTACTTTGAGAGATACAACTCTGTGTATGGACAAATATGATGTAATTTCTTTTATTATTTTTATTTTATTTTTTAGAAAAGTTTACCTCAGATGTTTTTCATATTTAAATTGTAATAACCGGTGTAATCCAAGTCAATTAAACAAGAAGTACACAAAGGCAGGGCTGTACGTTAACTTTTTTTTGCACAATGCAGTGATGCTACAGAGGTCGAAGGTTTTGTAGCACAGGCCACACAATTGTAGCAAAAGTATAAAACATCTGTTACCACGGACAATCACAAGTAGTGCAGTTCATCACTTAAACAGGGATGCGACTGACAAAGGACATTAATGTTCCTTACAGGGCACACAAAATCCAAACCTTAACTTGTGTACTGAAATGGCAGACTGCAGGAACATAACACTTCCTGCTTCTCAATAAGTCCGTTTTGTTAATATATCACTAATCACAATACAAACAACATTCATCCATTTTGGTTGAGCACTTGAAAATACAGCTTAATTTTCTTAAATCATTAAAAAGGTCTATTAAATTATGATAAAAGTCTGTGGTGTCATTTCTTAATTTTTTTTATCAGGATATCTTATGCATCCACTGAAAAAAAGTCCTGCACACTTCTCTACTCTGGAATAAAAACTTATAGATTTGCATATGTTCACTTCAAGTATTATTTTTCCCATTTTTACGCAAAATAAGGTGTTGTGAGACTTATTGAATACACACATCGAGTATTGAATACTCGCAGGGATGGAAATGGGGGGCAACGTGGGGGGACGGCATACAGGGAGTGAATTTCGAGGGGGTACAGCATTCTAGTTCAGATTGGTTATTGTTTTTTTTTTTTTTTAGGGAAATAAAGGTATTTCTGTGTTTCTTTATTTTATTCTCTCAATAGCCTACGAAAACGATTAATCACAAAAACATAGCACAATAAAATTGCATCATTAATCATTAAAAGATGACGGATTCAAAAACCACGCAATCTTACTCAGTGCTTGAAGAGGGCCAGCACTTTTATAATTTAATTTGTAGCGTACTCACTTTTTCTTGCTGCACTTCTCACGTGTTGCCATCCCTCTAACCCCCACACCGAAACATAGAATCACGCTATTAATTTATTGTATAGCCTACATCGCACGTTCAGAGCTTTTAGAAGCATGAGTAGCATTCAACAACATGCTCAAAGTGTGATAAGTTTTGCTCGAGCCGCCGCTCCTTTGATAAACTGTGCAACCCATTTAAATTCTATTGCGAATATAGTATAACGCTATGGAGAAAGTCAAACATGATCTAAAAACAGCCATTGATGAAAATAGAGGAAAGCAATATGATGATCCTGCAAGCTTTTTTTACTTCTCATGACCACCTTTACTAGAATTTATCACATTCTATTGTATTTATTGTGGTACATTTTAACTTGTTGAAGAATTTATAATATAGACTGTAATATGATCTATGATTTATAATATGTTTAATTTGTTGAGGGAATAGATTTTTTTTTTTTAAAAAGAAGAAAGTTAACATTGCCCTAAGCATGCAATGAGGAGCCATCTATGGTCTATCTGTAATTATATCCTTATTGTAACAAATGCTATGGTTAAACAATTACAACAAGTACAAGCTAGAATCAAGAGCTTAAAAGTATGTACCTTCTTGAATTATTGCCTGCTTGACAATTCAGAAAACATTGTTTGGAGGAAACATGAACTTGGACTGTTTATTGTTATTATAGACAGTATAATATTTTATATTTAAATACATCCGAAAAATAATTGAAAGAAAAAAAAGAAGAATAAACAGAGCAATTCCAAGAGGGTCAAGCAAAACAGTGCAATTGCTCGGGCCCTAATAATAATAAAAAAAATCTTCCCAACTAGAGTCCACCCAATGAATCTCAGCCATTTCCAGCCCTGAGCCAGAGGGCGCTCTCGCGCTAAAAAGCTAAGAATCATAGACATCATAAATCTTCAAGTAGTACTCACTACAGAGTTTAATGACCTCCAGCTCCACCTCTCTGGAGATCAAGGGTGGAGCTTAACCTGTTTAATGGGTGGAGAGATAGGGTTATGGGTGTGATTGGGGATGCAACTCCACCCATCATGCCCACAGTAGGTCAAGAGAGGGGGAGCTGAAGGTTATGGCTCTGCAGTGAGTATCCTTTCTAAATCTTATGCTGTTCCAGGAACTCCCTAATATGGACAAAGGCATCCAGCTATCACTAGCAGAATAAAACACAGAGACGTTTCGATGGAACATGAAGACAGTAAACATGTGGGCCATTTCAGGCAATGATGCAGCACTGCAGGCCGCCTTATTGCCTGGACAAAATGTATGTGACCCTTTAAATGGCCCACATGTAACATTTCAAATATGGTCTAGATATTTTAAATCACATACACACATTAAAAACACAAATGTGGCCAAGTTATCTTAAAACATATCTGGGCCAGTTTTAACAAACCTGTGGGACAGTAATGACTGGCGATTCTGAATGTGAACCTAAAGTGGCCCACACATGGCATACCAAATATGGACCACATATATAAATTTGGTAAAGGTACGGCACAGTCAGCACTGGCTAATCAGGGTGTGAACCTAAACTGGCCCACATAAACTGCAGCAAATGTGGCCCAGATATCTTAAAACATCCGAGTCAATTTTGGGAAAGATGACTGAGTGTAATCACTGGAGATTCTGAATATGAACCTAAAGTGGCCCACACATGACATAGCAAATGTGGCTTTAACATTACACCAAATTTGGACCACATTTGGCAACTGCATGTCACAGTCAGCAAGATCCCAAGAACAAGTTAGTCCTCACCTTACCTCTAAACCTAACCCTACTCATTATCCTTAAAGAGGGAAATTATAACCAGCAGAAAACCCTGGTTGTATGCATAAACTTGACAAACTGTAAAATTGTTTCTCAAATATGATTGTTAATCCTGCATCATTCAGCAATGTTTATTCAGAAACATACTTGGTGAAATCGCATTCAGCTGGCAGTGACATTTTATAAACTGCTTCAAGTGACCATGATATTCTAAATGAATAAATAAAAATCAAAACAAATAAATAAAATACTTACATTTTGGCTAAATATTGACATCTACATAAATTACTTTATGAATAAAAATAGCCTATCTTTATATGAACTGATAAATGAATTTAGTGAGCAAATGAATGATAAATCCATTACCATTACCCCATCAAAGTCGGCCAGAAATCTTGGAGTTATCTTCGATGACCAACTGACCTTCAGTGACCACATCTCAAAGACGGCGCGGTCATGCAGATTTGCACTTTGCAACATCAGGAAAATCCGTCCCTTCCTGACTGGGCACGCAACACAACTGCTTGTCCAGGCCCTGGTCATTTCAAGGCTTGATTACTGCAATGCTCTTCTGGCTGGTCTGCCGTCAAGTGCAATCAAACCTCTTCAAATGATCCAGAATGCTGCTGCACGTCTTGTCTGCAACGAGCCTAAGAGAGCCCACGTCACGCCCCTCTTCATCTCTTTGCACTGGCTACCCCTTGCTGCTCGCATCAAGTTCAAGGCGCTGATGCTTGCTTACAGATCCACCACAGGCTCTGCACCTTCCTACCTCCACACACTGCTACAACGCTATGTCCCCACCAGAAGCCTGCGATCGCTAAAGGAACGAAGACTTGTGGTACCATCACAGAGAGGCACAAAATCACTCTCCAGAACATTCTCCTTCACTGCTCCCTGCTGGTGGAATGATCTCCCTACTTTCATCAGGAACGCAGATTCCCTGGCAATATTCAAGAGACAGCTGAAAACTCACCTCTTCCGTGAACACTTAATCCCCTCATAAAAAAAAAAAAAAAAAAACCCTATCCTTCCCCCTTTTTCCCTTCCTACTCTAGCTTATGGTACTGAGCAATGTATGAAACTTGTATTGTGAGCACGTCCTGTGTTATTTGCCAATTCATGAAGAATCGCTTGTTTGTTTTCCTCACTTGTAAGTCGCTTTGGATAAAAGTGTCTGCTAAATGACTAAATGTAAATGTAAATGTAAATCAGCACAAATTTCAATGAGACCATTGGATGCTATTTTGATATTAATTTTTCAACCCATGGCAAAATCAAAAACTCAAATTAAATCTCACTTGCTAGAAAAACCTTATAGGCTTCAGTTAAATTTGTTAGAGATAAGATATTTTTTAATCAAAGTGTATTTAATCAAACTGGTTTGACTTATCCAATCCAGCCCTTTAAATTTAAAAGTAGCCGAGCGGAAAAGGCGCCTAAAAGATGGAACTGCAGAGGATTGTCGACTGTAGAATTGACGGTGAAAAACTGCACACATAAAGTCAAGGTAAGATTTCATAAATAATGGATAAATGTCTTTCTCTTGGCGATTGCTTCGTTAAATTTGAATGGAGTATTTATTTCATATTGGAGTTAGCTAATGATTACTTAAATTACCCAACAAATTGCAAGTAAACACATTAGCTAACGTTCTTTGAAGATAAGTTATTTTGTCAATTCAAGTTTTGCTATCACTGGAATTTCTGGAAAACGTTTAAATATGAATGTTTCTGCACAGAAAATGGCTGAATGATTTTGTAAGTGACCATGACATCGCGATATGTACAGTGCGCTCATACAGTAACAGTTTTCAAAGTTAGATTTGTGGCTAACTAAAGATGATTTAGGTGGATGAGAGCATCAGTTTTCCTGAGGTGATAAAATGCTGTTTACATTTTACTTATGATATTCTGCTATGACCAGTAGTGATCTCATACCGTAAAAAAAAACATTTCAAAATATACAAAATAATTACTAAAAAATATTCACTAAAATATATTTTCAAATATATTTACATAAATACATTTTCTAAATATATATTTTTTGGACATTTTTTGTATAATTTTAAAAAATATATTTTCAAATATATTTATACAGTGGGGAGAACAAGTATTTGATACCCTGCCAATTGTGCAGGTTTATCCACTTACAAAGCATGTAGAAGTCTGTAATTTTTATCATACGTACTCTTCAACTGTGACGGAATCTAAAACAAAAATCCAGAAAATCACATTATATGATTTAATTAATTTGCATTTTACTGCATGACATAAGTATTTGATCACCTACCAACCAGTAAGAATTCCGGCTCTCACAGACCTGTTAGTTTTTCTTTAAGAAGCCCTCCTGTTCTCCACTCATTACCTTTATAAAAGACACCTGTCCACTCACTCAATCAAACAGACTCCAACCTCTCCACAATGGCCAAGACCAGAGAGCTGTGTAAGGACATCAGGGTGAAATTGTTGACCTGCACAAGGCTGGGATGGACTACAGGACAATAGGCAAGCAGCTTGGTGAGAAGGAAACAACTGTTGGCACAATTATTGGAAAATGGTTCAAGATAAGTTCAAGATGGCGGTCAATCTCCCTCGGTCTGGGGCACCATGCAAGATCTCACCTCGTGGGGCATCAATGATCATGAGGAAGGTGAGGGATCAGCCCAGAACTACACGGCAGGACCTGGTCAATGACCTGAAGAGAGCTGGGACCACAGTCTCACAGTCATGGATTAAAATCCTGCAGCACACGCAAGGTCCCCCTGCTCAAGCCAGCGCATGTCTAGGCCCGTCTGAAGTTTGCCAATGACCATCTGGATGATCCAGAGGAGGAATGGGAGAAGATCATGTGCTTTGATGAGACAAAAATAGAGCTTTTTGGTCTAAACTCCACTCATCGTGTTTGGAGGAAGAAGAAGGATGAGTACAACCCAAAGAACACCATCCCAACCGTGAAGCATGGAGGTGGAAACAATTTTTTGGGGATGCTTTTCTGCAAAGGGGACAGGACGACTGCACCGTATTGAGGGGAGGATGGATGGGGCCATGTATCACGAGATCTTGGCCAACAACCTCCTTCCCTCAGTAAGAGCATTGAAGATGGGTCAAGGCTGGGTCTTCCAGCATGACAACGACCTGAAACACACAGCCAGGGCAACTAAGGACCGGCTCCATAAGAAGCATCTCAAGGTCCTGGAGTGGCCTAGCCAGTCTCTATACCTGAACCAAATGGAAAATCTTTGGAGGGAGCTGAAAGTCCGTATTGCCCAGCAACAGCCCCGAAACTTTAAGGATCTGGAGAAGGTCTGTATGGAGGAGTGGGATAAAATCCCTGCTGCAGTGTGTGCAAACCTGGTCAAGAACTACAGGAAATGTATGATCTCTGTAATTCTGCTTTTCTGATGTATCAAATACTTATGTCAAGCAATAAAATGCAAATGAATTAATTAAAAATGAAACAATGTGATTTTCTGGATTTTTGTTTTAGATTCCGTCACTCACAGTTGAAGAGTACATGATAAAAATGACAGACTTCTACATGCTGTGTAAGTGCAAAAAACCTGCAAAATCGCCAGGGTATCAAATACTTGTTCTCCCTACTGAATAAATATATTGTCTAACAATACATTTTTTGGCCATTGCCAATATATTTTGCCCTACACATATTTCAATCCAAGAAAATACATTCACATGTCGCATTTGAAGAAAAACTTTTATCTTGTGGTCTATAACACATGAACATTTGAATAAAAATCAGCAAGGAACATACTTAATGTGTACAAATGGAACTTTTTTGCTTTCAAGAAGTCTCAGTTTCACCAGTTCAAATCCTCAAAGCCACTTGGGACACATTCGGTAATCTCTTCTTGACTGCAAGATAAAAATCAGTTATTATTTTAACTAAATGCTTCTAGTAAATTTTCCTTTCACCAGGTATTGACTTACCGTATATGGCTGGCATGGTTTCCTCACTGGTTTCACTTCTCTTTCTTGTCAGTTTTGCTCTTTGCTCCTATAAAAGACAAAACACAATACCTGACCATCTGTACAGGTTCACAGGGCATCCACTTTGTCTTCTGAATAGTTTTGGATTTCCTGATATTTTTGTTAACACTGGAACTAAAACGATTACAGGTATACTATATTTTAAAAATATTTAATTGGCATATTTTAGGACAGTACAGTAAAGAAACGGATGACTGAGGAGAAGTCGACATTTTTTTTTCTGTGGAAAACAAACAGAGATTATAAGAAAAATAATTCTTCTGTGCGAGTTCACGCAAGATGGTAAAAAAAAACAAACAAAGTGAACATGATGGTAATCCATATGAATCCAGTTGACTAATCAATGTCTTCTGAATTGAAACAATGGGTGTGTTTGAGGAAACTACTATTATGTTAAATGTGTTTGTTACGGCCCTCTTTTTAGGGAGGAACACGTAACAGAATCAAATGGTGTGATGTGTGGAGGCAGCAAGGTTGAGCTCCCAATCCCAGGACTTTCACAAAGACTAGAAAACAATTCAATGTCAAAACAAACTATTTTATTAAACAAATAAAGGGAGGATTAAAACTTCAAGAGGGGGCAAGGCCAAAATAACAAACATAACACCTCTAACTATTAGGAAAAAAACTAATTAATCTATAAAAGAACTCCCTAACTGACTTAACCAAGAGAAAACCAAGTATAAAACAAAATGGCACCCACCTCTCTACTAAATCCTACCCAAAGAATTAATCAACATAAACGAATTTAGTAAAAAGAAAATAACAGAAAGATAAACAAACAAGATAACTTACAAGAACAAAAGAACTTCCTTGTAGTAGGCGCCAAGTACAACAAGGTTGCACACACAATAACAATGAAATAAAACTCAATCAGAAAAGCATAACTAACAACAAACACTATTGCAACTTTTGGGCTGAGACGGGACCTCAAACTGCAGCCTCCCCACACACACACACAGCTCTGTGCAACGGTGCTCCTTAAATCTCCAGATCCCAGATCCACTCCTCCAATCATCAGTGCAATCATTGGAGTCAGGTGGCAGCCATTACTTCCTGCTTGTGGGAAGTAGAGAGAGAGAGAGAAACAGGGAGAAAGGGGAAAGAAAGAAAAACAGAACACATACGTCCTTGGACGTAACAGTGTTACACAACAAATATAAGCTCAAAGTCAGCGTGTTGTAATTTGTGATGTGTTTTAAGGCTTGGTGTAACGGGGAGACAGCAGGATGGGATCCAAATGCAGCTTTATTGAAAAAACGTGGTCAACAGGTATGGAGGAGGTTAGGCAGAATCGTAGTCGATAAACAGGCAAAGGGGACGATACAGGCAGCAATAATCAAACAGTCCAGAATAACAGGCAGTAAATCCAAGTGGCAGGCCGAGAACGTTCAAAAAACAGGGAAACAAGCAATAACAAGACCAGGAGAACAGACACGGGGAAATAACGCTCAGAAATGACAGAGTGAAACAAATCAAGACTTCGCTGTGAAGTGTGTGTGTGCAATGTGCTTAAATAGTGTGGGTGATGAGGTGCAGCTGGTGCGGTAATCAGTGAATGGGTACGGGCTTATGGGAAATGTAGTGAGGAGTGACTGCATGAAGTGTAAGTGTCCAAGGTGAAGTGCCCTCTAGTGGTCCTCACGGGCATTTCAGCTGACAATCATAACACTCAGATTTTAAAATATTATTTTTTTTCTAACACACGCCTATTGTTTCACTTCAACTAGAGTCATATTGACTGCTGTTATTTTTTACTGTGTGGTTTTTGAAGGGTCAACTTTAGGGGTCGTAAACTTGAATGCAGACAGAATGTGGACAAAGAAGTGTCTTGACAGATAGGTTTGGACCCGCAGCTGTTCCAGACAGGCAGAAACAGAGACAGATATTAACAAAGAAAGAAGTGCAATTCATAAATTAAACAAAATAATTAAGTAATAAATATATATATATATATTTTACTTCTTAAAGTGTCTCATGATCATTCTCACCCTGTTGCTGTTGCACAAACTACTTCTCTGCTTCAGCTACCTAAAATAAAAAGTAGATTTTTTTTTTACAGTAATGAATGAGCATCTTTTATTACAAGTGACTTATCACTGGCTCAACTGGTTCATCGAATACAGCTTGTTATTCAGCAGTAAAGTGAACAAAAACTTCAGCATTATATAAGCTATATAAAAAAAAATGTATAGAAAATTTGAGAGAATGAAATACCAAACCAGCGTATGCCTGAACTATAGGCACACGCGAACAATGTGTGCCGAATTAACAAGTTTATCTTTAACGTTTAAATTCAGCAAAAACTTACAGGCCCATCAGTGACAGGATCACGAACATCATCGATCAACAACAGCAAGAGGAACGGGCTCCCAAACACTCTACAGCTGAAGTTTAAAAAAATTTAACATATTTTGTGTGTAACGTTGGTTTTCGCCAAGTATCCAAATTAAAAACAACTAACGTTAAGTTAACGTTAAAACGGAATCTAGAAATCTGCATACATATCCTCATGTGAGCAAATGACACAAACAGGGCATTAAATTGATAAATAAAGTTAAAAAACCTTATACATTCAAACATTATACATCCAAAGTAGCAATTAACAATACATGTGTAAAAAATGATGACTAAAAATAAACTTATAGCTCTTACCTCCAAGATCTCCAGGTTGACTGATGACCGTTAAATGACGCGCAGGTGCATTACTCCAAAAGTCGATTAATGCCGCTCCAATTCAAATTACGTCACAGTTATTAACATCGCATAGCTAGCGATTTTTATTCAATTATTTATTTTTATTTGATGTGCATTTAAATGCTATATTACACTGACATTAAATTACAACTTAATTAATTAATAATAGATTAAAATACACAATTGTGAGGGTGTTTCCAATAACCTATTTTACAATTTTTCCTGCCACGATCACTATTTTTTGGGAAGATCATGTGAACAAAATTCGTCAATGTGGAAAATATGTGGAAATTCATGTGTTTTTTAGGCCTATTTGTTTAAAATTCTCCTTTAACATTTAATGGAATGTAGTTGATCACAAGGCTTTCTTCCACCCACATTTCCATTGTTGACTGTAAGATTGGAAATTTATTTTCTTGCGCCCTGAAATACATTTTTAAACAAATGTATTTTCTTGCCCCTGAAATACATTTTTAAATATATTTTAAGTATATGAGGGTCGAAACAAAATATATTTTCAGTTTCAAAAATATATTTCATTGAACTTCTCGGTTTACACACATTTACCATATATTTATATAAAATTTTAAATATGAAACTGTTTCATACGTTGTCAGTGTCCTCTTTGCTCGCGATGTATTTTTCACTGCGTGAGAGTGCATGGGTTGTCGGACATAGCAACAGGGGGCGGGTTTTGCGAAGGGTAAAATATTCAAACAGAATTCAATTCAGCTGGAAAAAAAGAAAATGATGTCATTAATAAGTCAGTTTGTGTAATGAAGCTGAGGAGGCAGCGGATAAAATCCAAATGCAGCTTTATTTGGAAACATGGTCAAACCGGCAGAGATCAACAATGGTGAACAACAGTAGCAGAGGGCAGACAAGCTCGTGGTGATTTCCAGGCAGGAGGTCAGAGGCAGGCAGAGAATCGTCAGACAAACAGAAAACAGGATCGGCAACAGGAAAACCAGACAGGGAAATAATGCTCAGAAATTGTGATGTAGTAATCAAACAATACTTCGCAGAGTGCAAGTGGGTGAGTGATCTATTTATAGTGCAGGGAAGAAGCTAATGAGTGTGATGACGAGGATCAGCTGGCGGATAATCAGTGACCGTGTGAGGGATTCTGGGAAGTGTAGTGTGGGGAGGGGAAACTACAGTGTGAACGGGTGACCTCTAGTGGTGAGTGGGTGTAAAGATGGACCGAATTCATAACAGAGCCCCCCCCTAGGAGCGGCTTCCAGACGCGTACAAATAACTGACAAATAGGGAGGGAGGGAGGGAGGGAGGGAGGGAGGGGTGCGGTAACCAGGACAAGGGGGACCGGGACCATGGGGTGAACATCTAATGAGTGGCCAGTGAGAAACGGCGTGTGCAAGTGACCAGGGCGGAACGGGGTCTGAAACACAGAGAGGGACATAAAATGTTAAGGAAACAACAGAGTGAAACAGGCATTCAGATGGGTTGAGACTGACAGACAGAACAGGGCAGACAGGCACAGCGGGGCAAACAGACAGAGTGGAGCAGACAGACAGAGCGGGACCGGCAGACAGAACAGGGCTGACAGGGGATTCTGGGGTGAATGAGAGTGGTGGAAGGACGGAGCGTTGTGGGATGACCGGTATCTCAGGGGAGACTGTCAGTTCAAGGATGACGGAGGTTTCAGTGGGGACAGACACTTCAGGGGTTACAAGCAGTCCAAGGGTGACATCTTCTAGGCATAATAATAGGGGAGAGAGCGATCGCTGGAGGCTTGACAAACGTGGACTGAGTCGTCTGAGGCTGGGCTGGCATGACATGAGCAGGTTGGGGCTGAACAGGCATGACCTGAGTGGAGTGGAACTGGACAGGTGACCAGGGTGGAAAGGATTGTGGAACATAGATAATACAACAGTTAGTGGGGGCCGTACAGGCCATAACAGAGTAGGCCAGGCTGTCAGATGGTGGAAGGTCAGGCGCAGGCTCTGGTGTAGGATCATGGGGGTCTCGGAGCTCTGGGGGGGGGGGGTCTCGGAGCTCTGGGGACGGCTCAGGGGCAGGGAGCACTGGTGCAATCTTCTTATGGTGCCGCTTGCGTTTACCTCGAGGTTGACTTGAAATCACCATTATCTGCGACGACCTGGTTCGATTCACTGTGAATGTGAATTGTGATGACCTGGCTGAATTCGCTGTGATCTACGATAACCAAGCTTGGCTCAGGAGGGTCGTGGGCGACTTGACTCGGCTCAGGAGGGTCTTCAGCGGCGGCGTGCTGTGACTCTGGACGAGCAGTGGAGGCTTGCTACAACGCCGACCTGAAGGATAGCAGTGGGGAGTCCAACACCTTGGACCCCAGGATAGTGCTACTGGAACCCCCACGGAGATCACAGGACTGGGCTGACAGACAGACAGGGACAGCTTCACTGAAGGAATATGTGGGGGTAGTCAGCATGAGGTGGGCTGGCAGAACAGCTGTGGCATGCTGAGACTCGGGAATGGCGGCCATTTTGTGCACCGGTTCAGTGGCAGCCGCCATGTTGTGACTGAGCTCGGGCTTCGCTTCTCCCACAGTAAATGATGACCCAGACAACAGTAGTGCATTGTCCATCAAATCCCTGAGACTAAAATTAAAGTCCGCGTCGGGTAGCCAGGATCTCAAGGGTTCATTTAAGCCTCGGCGAAACAAATGTTTAAACAAGGTTTCATCATAGTGGACAAAATCAGATACCTCTAGGAAGTCCTGTATGTAGTCCTCATTCGGAGATTGCCCTTGCTGTAGTTGCAGGAGTTGGCCGAAGTAATCCATACTGACCAGGATGCTGATAGAAGCTGCTGGATCTTGGTGTTGGCGAAGTATTCTGTAATGAAGCTGAGGAGGCAGCGGACCGTAAAATCCAAATGCAGCTTTATTTGGAAACATGGTCAAACCGGCAGAGATCAACAATGGTGAACAACAGTAGCAGAGGGCAGACAAGCTCGTGGTGATTTCCAGGCAGGAGGTCAGAGGCAGGCAGAGAATCGTCAGACAAACAGGCAGGATCAGCAACAGGAAAACCAGACAGGGAAATGATGCTCAGAAATTGTGATGTAGTAATCAAACAATACTTCGCAGAGTGCAAGTGGGTGAGTGATCTATTTATAGTGCAGGGAAGAAGCTAATGAGTGTGATGACGAGGATCAGCTGGCGGATAATCAGTGACTGTGTGAGGGATTCTGGGAAGTGTAGTGTGGGGAGGGGAAACTACAGTGTGAACGGGTGACCTCTAGTGGTGAGTGGGTGTAAAGATGGACCGAATTCATAACAGTATGGTGTTGATTCAGTTCTACCAGAAAGACTCGGGAGGTAAGATAACTTAATGATATTTATTAACAA
Organism: Zacco platypus; assembly: GCA_038088235.1. NCBI lineage: Eukaryota > Metazoa > Chordata > Actinopteri > Cypriniformes > Xenocyprididae > Zacco > Zacco platypus. Next base: position 9,293,484 of record CM076081.1, on the reverse strand, counting down.
TCAGCAAGCAAATATAGTAAGAAAGTTCTTTGGCGTAGGCCCCGTCTGTAGCTTAGATCCTGAGGGTTGCAGACTCTGCATTTCCTGCCTGAAGATGAAGGCAGAGGCGTAGCCGACACCCGGGGAGGTATGGACAGGGACTATCCTGGTGGTGGTGGGGAGGATGGAGGTAAAGGTTGACGTCAGCATCTGCGAACTCAGACAGTTAGTTAGTTAGTGTGTTAGTACCGATCTTGTATACTCCAAGTGTTAGATAATGATTGGCTAGATCTAAATTCATAGTGACGTAACATTTGAGTCTTCCTGGCAGAACTTATGCTAGAGCTTCCATTTCCCAAAATTCAAGCCATTGTTGTTGTTGTTGTTGTTGTTTTGATTGTACGTCCTCTAGTGGCCAAAATTTTTACATATTTCATCTTTAATTGGTTTATGCACAACAACTGAAGAGGGGCGGCCCATGGGCACTCATTATTATATGAATATGAAGTATAGAAAAGGCATGAACTTTAAAAAATAAATTAAATTTGATAATTTTTTATTTTATTACATTTTACATTTTTAAAAATTACATTTTATGATTACAGTAAAGTTTAGATGAAAATGATCAAACTATGATTTTGTCATAATTTACTAAAGAAGCACAATAATATACCCCTTCACAGGGTCGAATTTATGCAGGCATATGCCTATGGTTGTACGTTCAAAAAGGGCCTGGATTCTCTGGGGTAAAAAATAAGGGATAAATCATGGCCTACCAGAGCATTTGCATGCATCCACTGGATTAGAGAAATGTAAATCTAAAAACCATGAGTGTAATGAATTCATTAGATTTTATTTGAAGCAGTGATGATCAGTGAACAAATGAGCTGTAATAAAAACAGCTGTCAACAAAGAGTGGCCTATGTGATTTTACAAAATAAAATTATTAAAATATTTAGGAGGTTATATCCAGTCATATTGGTCAAACTTTGAGTAAATAGGAACTGGAACTGTTTCCCACATGTGAAACTTATGTTTCACATGTTTTTGTTTTTACATCTGATCGTGTTTTTGCATGTGAAATTCGTTTGGGTTTTCTGTACTGAGCCCATTGCAGAATGACAGCTGCAGTAATTGACAAAGTATTTTATCTATCCTATAGAAAACAATTATAGAATTATTTGCTTACTATAAAAGCCAGAAGTGTTTTTAGGGTCAGAGGTGTCTGAGAAGTTAGTCTGGCCACTAAGCATATTTTGCTGGTATTTTTCCACTAGACAACTGGTGGCTGTATAATGAATAAGATCATTATTAAGGTTTTCACATGAAGGTCGCTTGCCTCCGGGGAGTGATGTGTGTTTTTGATACAATGTTTCATTTCGCCTATGAGAAAGGGCTGACCGCCAATTGGCAGAATTCTACCATGAGAAGAAGTAGACTATTGACAGTCAGCCACCTCTACAAAGAGAATTATCTATTGCATAAGCAACACTGCAGTTTGATTGGTAAAGTGACACTGGTGAAAATGTTGGGGAGTACTTGGGAGGCTTCAAGAAGAGAAAGGGCGACGAGCACCTGTAAATGAGAACATGAAAAAGAACTGTAGGGGTGGATCTTACCAGAGAATTACACTACTTTGTTGTGTTTTAACAGATAAGAAAAATGTATAAAAACTGTGTATTGGCTAGAGAGATTGAGATGTGGAGCTGACATCTCACTTTGTTGCATGTCAATAAAGTTATAACCTGGACCTGGGACCTGGAACTTTGAACCTGAACTGAAGAAACATTTAGTTTGCCACAACATAATCTACAAGATGTGCATTTGTAAATGTATAAGAAGGTGTCCATCATGTAGAGCTATTTTTTCCTCTATGGAGAAAACGGTTCTGTGAGTGCCCTCTAGCGCATCTTTGCTAGTAATGCATTTTAACACACGTATTTGTAATATATGTGTAATTTGGGGAGAGTGACAGTATTTGTTGAGCATGTAATATGTTGTGTACATGCTCTTCTCTCTCTCTCTCTCTCTCTTTTTTCTCTCTCTCTCTGTGGGCATGTGCGGAAAGTTCGGGAGGAGTGTGTGAGTGACTGAGCGGCGTGTTTGAGTGAGTTTCAAACTTTTCCTTTTTCTTTCTTTTTAGATTAAGGTACATATTGGTTGAGCTTGTCAAAACAACGGCGGTTTTCTAATATTTATTTGCAAAAGAGAGAAGCAATGGACTGCAAGAGAGGGGGCGTAACAGGAAGGAGGCGTAACCTGTTGCAGGGGGCGTAACTTGAAGTTGTCCAAGTCACACCGAACCACGCGAGATGTCAAAAAGAGATGATGCAGCTGCTGCACATCCGCACATCAATACTGCGCCATTTAATATTTATTTATTTAATTTAATAACTGTATTTGCAGTATTGTAAGGGTAGGTTTAGGGTTGGGGTGGGTGTAGATGTTAATAAAACACAATTTGATAAGTAGCACATTTAATTTACTGTTATTTATCCATAGATTCTGCCTCACTTCTGGCCGTAGCTGCATCCCTTCTAGACACAATCGTCACTAGTACTAATCTTCTTCTACTTCACTTTTCTTGCTTTTTAAGCTTCACTATCGCCACCTAGTGATAAGGGATCGGATCGTTTAACAACTACAAGGCCACAGTCATGCTGTTTGATTTCGTCATTTTTTAAGTATTTTAACTATGAAACTCTATAGTACATTTTTTATGGAAGGGGTAGGTTTAGGGAAAGGTTTGGGTGTGGGGATAGGTTTTTAGCTATAATTGCATGAATTTGTATTAATTTGATAGTATAATTTATTTTGTTTTACTACTAGCTTGTTTCATACTTAAGATTCGATAGCAATATAAGCTCATCTTACACACATTTCATTCATAAAACATAAAATAATTTACTTTAAAAGATTGTTTTAGTCAATGATGTCCACGCTTGTTTATTCGCGGAAGGCGAACGTCTATGGTTGATGATTTGGTTGAACATGGATTATCTGTGAGAGATACATTCATTCCGGTTTTGCCGCTGTCTAACCTCTCGAAAAAAGTGATCCTTTCCAGTGTTCCACCGTTTATTCCTAGAGCTCGAAAACTTGCTGCTATAGTAGCCTGTTACAGAGTGATATAGATCTGCTGTCACAGAGAACTGATGATTTGTCTGAGAATGACTCTGAAGGTGAATGTCCAGATACTGGAGAAGAGTAGGTCTATGATGTAAATTCACACGGAAATTCTGTGGGAAATTTTCTTACTTCTCAGTTAAAACCTCCTTTTTACACAGTTCAACAGTTGAGTACCTTCCTGGACGCTACTAAGAATCAGAGGAAACCCAAATTGGAAATATTTTTTCCTGATTTGGAACTTTTCGTTGAGTCTGGTGCTATTGCTATGCGAAAGGCGACGTTGGAGGAACTGGATCAACCAAAACGCTACAGACTTAAAAAATTTGTTAGCACAGTTAGAAAAGGTTTAAATTTACGTTTGATAAAACATTGATCTTATGAAAATGGTGGGTTGCTTTATACCCCATTATAATTATTGTTATGTTTTTTTTTAATATTGGCTCTTTAAAGATGTTGTCGTAGTACTGTAAAAAGAAACAATCTCTTTAATTATTTAATTCTTAAAAAGGCTGATGTGATTTTTCTTCAGGAAACGCACACAGATTTGCAGAACCAGTCACAGTGGTTTAGCGATTGGAAGGGTAATGCTATGGCACAAATGTTAGTGCAGGGGTTGCTATTTTGTTTTCTCCCCGGGTTGGCGGTATTTTAAAGAGTTTTTGTACGGTGGCCCAGTAGTGCACAACACAACGAAATTTAAAAAGCAAACATAAGTTCACAACACAACAGAAACTCGCCACGACACAACGAAATAAAGCCACAACACAACGGAAACGAGCCGCAACACAATGGAATCTTCTTCTTCTTCTTCTTCTTTTTTGTTTATTTGCGGTTCGCATTCTTGCACAATGGAATCGCCACAACACAACGAAATAAAGCCACAACGGAAATGCCTGTTGTGTCTGCCTACCCGTTAATGAAATATTGGATTACCGTGCCTGACTCTTTGCTGCCTGTCCCTTTTGTTCTTTTTGCCTGTTTATTGGACTTTACGATTGATATCTACCTGCCTTGACTTATGTCTGCTCAACGACCACGATTCAGCCTGTTCTCTACCATTCCTGTCTGCCGGTATTTGACCCTTGCTTGTTTGACCATTCTGTTTATAAATAAAAGCCTGCTTATGGATCCCAATCTGAGTGATGAGTCATTACAGTATATCGACATGAAATATTAATTAAAAATCACATTTGTGCACAATACCTTCATATTTATTCCTGTGAATGATTCGACGCGCTACCACGGCGCTTGATGAAGGGAACGTCTGCCAATTGCACCAAGTGGTTAAAACTTATAATTTTATTCATTAAAATTGCTTTTAACATTTAAAATCAGACATGTTCAAATTCCAAAGCTTGTACTAGGTTTCTTTTGGTAAGACTGACTCACTATTTTGACAATACATACTGGAAGGTATTATTTCACCTGCAGTAAATCAGTCGTACTAAGGAAACTACTACAAGCATTGGAACATGAAAAAACCCTATAAGTGAATTGCACTAAAAATAAATAAATAAATAAATTATATATATATAAACAAAAAACCTTTTGGAGAATTACAGTGATTTTTTTTCCTGTAAATAACTGTTTAATGCAAGTACATGAAGGGAGGTATTGCGTGGTAGCGCGTCGAATCATTGTGGCTTTATTTCATTGTGTTGCGGCTCGTTTCCATTGTGTTGTGGCTTTATTTCGTTGTGTTGTGGCGATTCCATTGTGTTGTGGCGGAACACATTTCGTTGTGTTGTGAACTTATGTTTGCTTTTTAAATTTCGTTGTGCACTACTGGGCCACCGTAGTTTTGAGATAATACCAAGAATAATTTTACGAGTAGATGTTACTTTAGGTGACACAATTTTTTCCCTTTTTAATGTATATGCTTCAAATGATGGCTGAGAGCGTATTACCGTCTTTGAGAAACTATCAGATGCGTTCTCACACTTTCCTCAGGATAATATTATTGTACTGGGGGTGATTTTAATTGCACTTTAAATCAGCAGTTGGATCGTAATCATAATGAACCACATCCTCCTTCAGCTAAGACTTTTAAAAGCATTGTTGATCGTTATAATTTTGTTGACTTGTGGAGAGAGACATTTCCTGGGCTTAGACCGTATACTTGGATAAAAATGAACTCAAATAATATGTCTGGAGCTAGGCTTGATCGTTTCTACGCTGAAGCATGTAATAGAGGAAGGTTTTTTAGGAATTCTATTTCATCTACTTTTCTCTCAGATCATCATTATATTTCTATGGTTATTTCTGTTGAGTCCACTAAATCCAATAAATCACTCATTTAGAATGTTTCGTTTGTTTATGTTGGCCTGGCCCTCTCCTGAAGATTTGCTTCCTTTCCTTTATTTCTTTATTGTCGTTGCTGTTATCTTTGAATTGTAATTAAAATAAATTAAGGTTTTTTGCTTTATTGGGTGTTTGTTGCTTTTCTGGATCAGGGGATTGAAGTGACCGTCAGTCATTTCCATTTTATTTAATATTATTTTATTTACACTATTAGTCACATCCTCCTACTCCTAGAAAAATTGGGAGGTTCGTAACATTGTCAAATCAGCGAATTTGAAGGAATCGAACGAATGGATTGAACTAACTCTTTCAGACCGCTGCTGCATCCGAAATCGCCTACTTCTCTACTTTTGAGTAGGCGAAAAACAGTAGACGAGCGAATAAATATGTCCAAAACCAGATTCTTGAGCACTCATCCGATAGATACTTTTCTATCCCAGGAGGCCACGGGAGAGGATACGTCATAAAACACAGAGGAGAAAGAGGCGTCTTCAAATGTGAGTATTGAAAACCAAAAACATGGTTCCTTATGTTAAAATTGTTAACAATTTGTGAACTACTGTAAACTGTTGAAGGTGTAAAGATGCTAGGCAGTTGTGATTTTGCTGTAAAAACACGTTTTATTATGTACAGCTAACAGGGGAGTAAGCTCACTACGTCACCAAAGTGGATTTACATAAATTCTGAACCATATACATCATGAAGACGCTTACTAAATGTTTATTTAACATCTGACAGGGAAATATTCAATAAGTTTTGCAGATGATGAGCACATCACAACATGAAATAGACATCTGAGTGAATTATGTGTGCTTTATGTAGAATTCAACACTGCTTACATTACATGAATGTAAGTAATATAAATAAACAAATGTACAAGTAACTCGACATAAGTTATCTATTTTATTTGACCGTTTGTACTGTTGATAAATGAAGGAATATTTGTATTGGATAAGAAGTCAGTTAACACATCAGATCTATCTCAACATGTAAATTTAGTATTGAGCACATAAATCACAGAGTATCCTGAATCCGTCCTTTGGGTGAGACACTAAACCGATGTCCTGCACTCTCTGTGGTCATTATAAATCCCAGGATGTCTTTTGAAAAGAGTAGGGGTGTAACCCCAACATCCTGGCCAAATTTGCCCCCTGGCCTCTTTCCATCATGGCTTCCTAATGATCCCCATATAGTGATTGGCTTTATCACTGTCTCCTCTCCACCTCCTCTCCGCCGCCTCATCATCCAGGTGGATGCTGCACATTGGTGGTGGTTGAGGAGATTCCCCCTTCCATATGTAAAGCGCTTTGAGTACCCAGAAAAGCGCTATATAAATGTAAGGAATTAAGAGTTAGTGCAACTGTCACTCATATATATATTTTTTATTATTATTTATTGCAGAACTTATCATTACAAACAAGATCATGGAAAATACCATAGTTGTGTCTTTAACAATGAACAATCATAAACAAAAAAGACAAAAAAAAGTGGTATGATGTACACAAACCCATGATACAGAGCACAAAAAAGTACAATGACCGGGTTAAATATCTGAATAATTCATCATAATGCATCAAAAAATATTTATTTTGTTATTTATAAGTCTGATGAATGAAACGACAGTTAAATTAAAGAAAAAGGGGGAAACAATGGAGATTCAGCTGAACAATCACATCTTTTTAGAGCTGTGTTACAGCAGAATTGAATTCTGTTTGCATCATTGAATTATTATTTTCCATTTGATCACTGTAAAGCTGCTTTGAAACAAACTAATGTATAAAGCACTATGTGAAGGTGACTTAAATTGAAATTTAGAAATGATTGTTTATAAAGAGTTTTTGTGAGAAAGGATGTTGTTTTTTAGGTAATATACAGTAAATAATTTATTATATATAATTGTTATATATGATTAACTTAGTGTTTAGTGGTTTAAAATGTGTTAATAAATGTTTAGCTTATTCGTTGTCAATACTTAGTGTAATTGTTAATTTTATAATAATTTTTTAAATGGTTGAATGTGTTTCACTGCTTAATTGCTTAATTACATTTTGCAGTTTCTGGACCACATCTGGCCTGTGGACGCAGCCGACAGTGCCTGGGCCAAACCTGGGCCACATAAAAAAATTTTTAAGTCAATTTTCAGTGAGCTGGCCAGATCTGGGCCACATCAATAAGTCTTTTTACAGGGTGTGGGCCACATCTGGGCCAAAGGAAATTGTTTGTGTCGGTTTTCAGTGTGTGGACCAGTTTTGGGCCAGGGCCCAGCCAGAACTGGGCCGGAACTGAAGCAAGGACGTGGGCCAGACAAATTTTGCTATCTGGGGTGTGTTTCACTAGCTCCATTTCCATGCACTGTAAATGATTTCCATTGTTTTTGCTGTATAATCTGTGTACAGTATATTACTGTAGATTTTGTTTTTTCACAGTATTTGATTGTATTTTCAACAGTTCCATACTGTGTACACGGTTGACGGTACTGTAGATTTTCAATGCATTCTGGAAAATTATTAGTAACTGTAAATCTAAATATAGTAGTGCAAATTGGCCGCGAAAAACACCACACAAAAATTCGTGGTTAAAATCGCTATCTTACAAGAAAAAAAGTTCAGGACTGGGTGCCATGCATTGACACTGTAAATGGGGGGCGTCTGAGAGCGCATTTGAAAGTTTTTCTGTCATGTCAGTGCATCCTGTCTGTCTTCTCTGCCTATCTGTAAACGTGCTTAAAATCTGGTGAGTAGGCTCAAAAAAACTTAATTTTTTCATGCATACAGAAATTGTAACCAATTCTAGCTAATAGCTTTAATGTTAGTTTTCGATTTCGATATTCATCATTCTCAATATTTTACTAGTTTGTAAACCGTGTACAGTATGATAGGCTACTATAGATTTCAATGTAGTTTGGCACGTATTGTAAATTTAAATACAGTTATACGAAATGACCGTGGATAAAAACACAAACTGCCATTTTATGAAGAACACCTGTGCAACTTTGAGAGCGCCTTCGCCTCGCGAAGTAAATGATTGGTAATGTGATTTTATAGACCTGTCTACTACAGTATCACATCAGACAGTGGATTGTAGTATCCCTGAGGAAAAATTCCATTCATTCGCTGCTATAGGAAAGGAAGAATTGTCTAAACTTATTAAATCATCAAAATCAACAACATGTATGTTAGACCCTATACCGACTAAGCTATTGAAAGAGATGCTTCCAGAGGTCATAGATCCTCTTCTTAAGATCATTAATTCATCTTTATTACTAGGTTACGTACCGAAAAATTTTAAGCAGGCTATTATCAAACCTCTTATTAAAAAACCACAACTTGATCCTGGTGAATTAGTCAATTACAGACCGATTTCCAATCTACCTTTTCTGTCAAAAATACTAGAAAAGGCAGTATCATCTCAACTTAGTTCCTACTTGGAAAGAAATGGTATCTGTGAGGATTTCCAGTCAGGATTTAGACCGTACCATAGTACTGAGACTGCTCTCATTAGAGTTACAAATGATTTGCTCTTATCATCAGATCGTGGTTGTATCTCTCTATTAGTGTTACTAGACCTCAGTGCTGCTTTTGACACTATCGACCACAATATTCTTTTGAATAGACTAGAAAATTATGCTGGAATTAGTGGAAATGCATTGGCATGGTTCAAATCATACTTATCTGACCGTTATCAGTTTGTAGTAGTAAACGAAGAGATGTCATTTCGATCACAAGTTAAACATGGAGTACCACAAGGCTCAGTTCGAGGACCGTTGCTTTTCACTCTGTACATGCTACCCTTGGGAGATGTCATTAGGAAGCATGGCATTAGCTTTCACTGTTACGCTGATGATACTCAGCTCTATATTTCCTCGCGCCCTGACGAAACCGACCAATTCTCAAAATTAACAGAATGCGTAGCTGATATAAAAAATTGGATGACTAGTAATTTCCTACTACTAAATTCAGAAAAAACAGAGATTCTAATTATTGGACCAAAAACTTCTGCACATAATAACCTAGAATACTGTCTAACACTTGATGGCTGCTCTGTTAAGTCGTCTTCGTCAGTTAGGAACCTGGGTGTGCTCTTTGATACCAATCTTTCATTTGAATGCCACATTTCTAGCATATGTAAAACCGCATTCTTCCATCTTAAAAACATATCTAAATTGCGACATATGCTCTCAATGACAAATGCGGAACAGCTAGTTCATGCGTTTATGACCTCGAGACTAGATTACTGTAATGCTCTACTGGGTGGTTGCCCTGCTCGCGTGATAAACAAATTACAGCTGGTCCAAAACGCAGCTGCTAGAGTCCTTACTAGAACCAGGAAGTATGAACATATTAGTCCGGTTCTGTCAAAACTGCACTGGCTCCCTATTAAACATCGTATAGATTTTAAAATCTTGCTAATTACTTACAAAGCACTAAATGGCTTAGCTCCCCAGTACCTGAGTGAGCTTTTAATGCATTATAGTCCTTCGCGTCTATTACGATCTCAGAATTCTGGCCAGTTGTTAATACCTAGAATATCAAAATCAACCGCGGGCGGTAGATCCTTTTCCTATTTGGCACCTAAACTCTGGAACAATCTTCCTAGCATTGTTCGGGAAGCAGACACACTTTGTCAGTTTAAATCTAGACTAAAAACGCATCTATTTAACCTGGCATACACATGACGCACTATAAACTCTTGTCCTCATATCCGTTAAAGGATTGTTAGGCTGCATAGATCAGGTCAGCCGGAACCGGGAACACTTCCTATAACACCAGATGTACTCGTTACATCGGAAGAAGAATGGCGTCTACGCTAATTTTTTGTCTCTCTGCTTATCCCGAGGTTTACCAATTAACATGATTGGCTGGATCCGGGCCGTGTCCGGGTCGGACGGGGAACCTGTGCCTGTGTGCGGCAGCAGTGTGGCCCTGTGGTGTCGGCGGAGACCGTGTGAACGAGCTCATCCTTTGTGAAGACCTTACCGACTCATCAGCCAGCGGCACATATCCCAACAAACCGTCCCATATCGGCGTGATCAAAAAGATCTTAAATTAGATGGAACTAGATTAAATATTTTGACTGTTGCGATTCCAAATCAGTTTAATGACCTGTAACTCTGCCTGAGTATCGGACAAGTGTTCACTGTTGGCCAGAGGAGAACTGGCCCCCCAACTAAGCCTGGTTTCTCCCAAGGTTTTTTTCTCCATTTGTTGGAGTTTTGGTTCCTTGCCGCTGTTGCCTTTGGCTTGCTAAAGTTGGGGACACTTGCTTGATATTCAGCAGTGTTTTTGATATGCCTGCATTGGCGCCGTTGTATGCGAACTGATCTGAGCCGGACGATTACGTCACTGTTTTCTCCAGTGCTGCTATACCTAAATTACCTAGACTAATAACTATTGATCTTTGCAACGGAATGAATCAATAATATATAGAATAAGCTGCATAATGACACCATTTTCTTATTAATGTAAAGCTGCTTTGCCACAATTTGCATTGTAAAAAGCGCTATATAAATAAAGATGACTTGACCTGACTTGACCTAAATCCCATATGTAGCCTCTTAAGGTCAGAATTAACTAATTATTTTTTATCTAACCATTTTAAGCGGTGGAAGTGCTGGTGCTTTCATTATTTATGTCATATAGGGTTGGGAATTGAAAATCGATCAGTGTATCCTGAAATCGGATACCCAAGGTTAGGTTTCGGATACTTCTTATAAAATTAAAACTTCGACTCCTCTTATCGATTCATGCGCGCTCATTTTCAAGTGAATCAGATTTGTTTTTACACGTCTGTGAGGACCTGACCGGGCGATCTTCCAGGACCTTGCTTTCATCTTAACGTCAGTCTTCGCATCAGTTTACCTGATAGTAACATTTTTCAGTCGCTAGGGGGGGCTTTGCACAAGCTTTTGCCCATCATTTAGAGGTGTTGATTATCTGTGTTATGTTTTTTATGATTAGTTGTTTTGCCTCAATGATTGATTTGTGCTCATCATTTATTGCAGGATTATAAGAAGTGCTGTCGCACTTTTTCCACTCGACACCATCCCTCCACTGATCTTCATCCTCACCTGTCTTGCTTTCTGTGTTCTACTTTTGTAAGTTTGTATTTTACCTGTTCAGGATAATTTTTGATAAATGAGTTGTTCCCTGATTTTAATTATTATTTATTAATTGTTAATTAGTCTTGTTTTAAAACAGGTTTTTTTATTGTTGCATTATGTCATTATTATAAATACTAATGTATTGAAACACCCATTTTAATAATTATAAATGGTTCATAAGTCTTGTTTTTGTTGTTGTATTATATGCTATTATTATTACTAATTTATTGAAACGCCAATTTTAATTATTAATTATAAATAGTTTTAGTCTTGTTTTAAAACTCATTTTTATTGTTATATTGTCGTTATTATTATTATTATTATTACAAATGTATTGTTTAAAAATGTACTATAAACTTTTGTGCAATTGTTCAGGTTCCTTCAGTTGTTCATTTTCTTATTTCCTATCAACAGTTGACATAACACTTCTACAGGTTATACAGTAGCACTGTAAAATAAATTAAAATAATATTTCATAACTGTATAATACTATACAGGTGTAATACTATACTTTGACATTGTAAAAAATTACAGTAAAAATCTTAATTCAATTTTACAGTATGCTAAACACTACTGTAGTTAGTGTTACGGTAATTTTACTGTTGACTGAAATACAGCAACTACTGGATAATTGTCTTGTTTCAAATGCATGATCAATGCCTGCGTCAACTTCACTGTAGCCCAAATGTGCACTGGTTCCTTTCCGTGTTCTGACCAGTGTGCGAGTCTCAATAACGCAAACTATCCGCCCCATTCATTCACACCAAATGAATAATATTTCTGTCATGATGTGGTGAACGAATTTGTTTATATGCTAATAATATTGAATCTGTTTACGTCTTTCACAATTTATCAATTTATTTATTTAAAAGCTTTTTTTTTTGCATTTGTCAAAATATAATTTAATAAAATATTAAATAATTAATTAAAAAATCATTCATTTCGTTTTCAGGGATAAAAAGACGGGTCTTTCTGCACAAATGCCTTGATATGGGAGTCCATACAGTTTTTGGGTTTTAAGGCGATTATTTTTTATTTGCATTTTTTAAAATTATTATTATGAACTGTTTATTAAACCTATTATTTCAGAAATATTTAGACAGAGGTCAGGTGCGTGGGGCAGAAGAGGGAGAGGGGGCAGAGATGGGAGGGAGTTCAGCACCCTGACAGCTTGGTGAATGAAGCTGTCCTTCAGTCTGCTGGTCCTTGCCTGGAGACTGCGCAGTCTCCTCCCTGATGGCAGCAAACTGAAGAGGCTGTGTGATGGGTGGGTGGGGTCACCCGCAATGTTGAGGGCTTTGCGGGTGAGGCGGGTGTTGTAGATGTCCTGGAGGGAGGGGAGAGAGACACCAACGATCTTCTCAGCTGCTCTCACTATGCGCTGAAGTGTCTTTCGGCAGGACGCGTTGCAGGCGCCATACCACACAGTGATGCAGCTGGTCAGGATGCTTTCGATGGTGCCTCTGTAGAAGGTGCACATGATGGGGGCTGGGGCTCTGGCTCTTCTCAGTTTGTGGAGAAAATAGAGTCGCTGCTGTGCTTTCTTGGTCAGTGCTGTGGTGTTGGTGGTCCAGGAGAGGTCTTCTGTGATGTGCACACCCAGGAATTTGGTGCTCCTCACTCTTTCCACGGTCGCACCGTTGATGGACAGAGGAGCATGCTGAGTGTGCGTTCTCCTGAAGTCAGTAACAATCTCCTTCGTCTTCTCCACATTCAGAGAGAGATTGTTGTCACCGCACCACCTGGCCAGGCGGCTCACCTCGCTCCTGTAGTTTGTCTCATCGCCGTTGTTAATGAGACCAACCACAGTCGTGTCATCCGCAAATTTGATGAAGAGGTTGTTGTTATGAGTCGGTGTGCAGTCATGGGTCAGCAGTGTGAAGAGGAGGGGGCTCAACACACATCCTTGAGGGGCTCCAGTGTTCATAATGATGGTGCTGGATGTGTTACTGCCGACCCGTACTCCCTGAGGTCTTCCTGTCAGGAAGTCCAGCAGCCAGTTGCACAGCGATGTGTTGAGTCCCAGCTGAGACAGTTTTTGCGTGAGCTGTTGAGGGATGATTGTGTTGAATGCTGAACTAAAATCTATGAACAGCATTCTGACATAAGTGTCCTTTTTGTCCAGATGCGTGAGTGCAGAATGGACGGCAGTGGCGATGGCGTCATCGGTCGAGCGGTTTGACCGATATGCAAACTGGTAGGGGTCCAGGGAGGGGGGGGAGGACAGACTTAATGTGGTGCATGACTAGCCGCTCGAAGCACTTCAAAAGGATGGGAGTAAGAGCAACAGGGCGGTAGTCGTTGAGGCAGGATGGAGATGGTTTCTTCGGGACTGGAATGATGGTGGTTGTTTTGAAGCATGTGGGGACAACAGCTTGTCTCAGTGAAGTGTTAAAGATGTCTGTGAAGACATCAGTGAGTTCTGCTGCACAGTCTCTCAATACACGTCCAGGAATGTTGTCAGGACCTGGAGCTTTGCGTGCATTGACCCTGCTGAGGGATCTTCTCACGCTGCCCGAGGAAAGTGTCAACATCTGGTCGTCGGTAGGAGGTGGAGTCTTCTGTGCAGTGGTGCTGTTGTGTGACTCAAAGCGAGCGAAGAAAGTGTTCAGCTCATTCAGCAGGGGGGTGGTGCTGTCACAGGTCTGTGCAGGGGGTTTGTAGTCAGTGAGGGTCTGAATCCCCTGCCACAGGCTCCTGGTATCTCTGCTGTCGCTGAAACGATGGGCTATCCTCCTGGAGTACTGTCTCTTAGCCTTCCTGATGCCGCGTGACAGGTTGGCCCTGGCTGTCCTCAGGCCCATCTCATCTCCAGCTCTGAAGGCAGCGTTGCGCGTCTTCAGAAGTCTGTAGACATTCCCTGTCAGCCACGGTTTTTGGTTGGGCCAGACGGTGATGTAGGAAGTAACAGTCTCTGAGTACTCCTGGAGGTCTGTGTTGTTGTGGTATGTTGCAGCCTGTTTGAACATGTCCCAGTCCGTGGTGTCGAAGCAGTCCTGAAGAGCCTCTGATGACCCTTCTGGCCAGACTTGAATTAGTTTCCGGACCGGTTTGGTGACTTTCACGAGTGGTCTGTATGCTGGCATTAGCATAACAGTGATGTGATCTGAAGCACCAAGGTGGGGGAGGGGAAGGGCTTTGTAAGCTCCTCTCTGTGTGGTGTAAACAAAGTCCAGGGTGTTGTTTCCACGTGTTGGGAAGTCACACGTGTTGGGAAGTCACACATCCCCACACCACGTGTTGGGAAAACACTTTACAACATGTTAAACATTTATCAATATATTTTTAAAATAATAAAAAAGTTGTACAGTGTAATGAAGAAGTGCGTGACAACATGGGTGCAGATCCAAATGCAGGCTTTATTGTAACAGAATGGTCATAACAGGCAGGGTCAAACACCAGCAAACAGGTAAGGAGGAGGATTGGCAGAATCGTAGTCGGTATACAGGCAAATGATGTAGAGGTAGGCAGCAAGTTATCACAGTCCAGTAAAACACAGAAATAGTCAAAAGGTAGGCAGAGAAACAATCACAAGGGGCAAAAACAGACAGGATCAAAACCGGAAGACAAGATGGGTATAAAGGCTCAGAAATGTTAGACACAGGGAAATAACAAGACCTCGCATGGATGTGTTAGTGTAGTGTGCATATATGGTGCATATAATGAGCTGCAGCTGGTGAGGTGATCAGTGATTAGGTACGGGGCTTCTGGGAAATGTAGTCTGCCTGAAATGAGTGAGTGTGTAGTGCATTGTGGGAAGTGAAGTCCGGGAGTGAATGTGTATGTATGTGTGTGTGTGAGTGAGTGTGTGAAAGTCCAAGGTGGAGTGCCCTCTAGAGGCTGTTGTAGCAAATTTAGCTCAAAAGAAATATGAATAATTAAATATAACTTATTATAATTAATTATAAATATTTGGATCAGTTAATAGAATTAACTTAACGTAGTAAAATCAATTTTAAAGTCAATTAACCTGTTTGTCCAGTGGACACTTTGTTAATTGTTTATTAATTCTAAAAAATGTTCATTTCCTGGTTATGGGAAATGACATTCTTACTCTACAGTACTACTTAGAGCATGTAGTCAAAATCTGTATGATTAGGGACTCCAGTATATGAGCATGAAACACAGACAACTTTGCATGTGACATGCACAAGACTCTATTAACTAGATTAAACACTTAAACTACTCTAACATTCACACACATACATACATGCATACAGTTTACCAAGAGAAAAAGAGAGCTGATGCAGAATACAGGAAAGCAAGTTATAGCATTGTTTGAAAGTCAACAGATCAACAGCCTTGAGCAAACCATCAGTTTAGTTCCAACACGCCCTTCTTTAAAAGAGGCAAGGATACTTGATGTATCAAATAATGAGACAAAGTGTGATACTTGCATGTGTCGCCCATTTGAATTAAACTGTCCTGATGCAATTTGTGGAGGCTCGGTTGATCTTGTTGATGTTGTCTTGATGAGAGAGAACCAGTTGGATTCAGAGGATCTTTGGTGAATGGAAAGACAAGGCCGCAGCCTGGCACAAACTTGGGGGTCTTCAGAACTTCTAGCTCAGCGTCATCTTCACAACAGCTTTTCCTCAGTACCAGAAGAAGAGGAGAGGTGATCTTGTGATCTGTGATTTTTAAAGTGTGAAGATGTCACACCCTCTGGAGGTGACTGAGCCAATAAGGATTTGTTCCTTCGGAGGGAACTTTTACGACCCTTTGTTCTCTAGCTAGATATTTGCATAAGACAAAAAGTTCAAAAGAGAGAATTAATACCTAGGTCGAACCCTATAAAAGGAAAATTATGAGAGGGAAAAATTGGATACATGTTTATACATTTCTCGAGTGGTTATATATATAGAATATATAGGATTAAAATGGTTTATTTGTCCTTCTCAACAAGAATGAAGTCAGAGTCACATTCTCTACACATTCTTTATGGTCGTAAAACCCTATCAGATGGTGTCCATGGGGGAGGGTTCCACAGACCTCAGAGTGAGTTTTTTTAGATTATTTGTTAAGTATGACAAATAATCGTGTCTGATTTGTCTCAGTCGTTACACTGTCATGGGCACTCCAGATGATAATCCTGACATACAGTTGTAGTATCATTGAAGTAGGCTTAACAATAGTGTTTGTATCCATTAAATCTTACATTATTAACATTAGTTAAGTATTAACTACAGTGTTTGTATCCATTAAATCTTAGATTATTAACATTAGTTAAGTATTATTTGTTACAACATGAACGTGAAGGAAATAATATCACATATGTATACAGTTACAACATGTTACACATTTATAAATATTTCTTTTTTTAAATGAGAACGGTCTATAGTTGTTGCCTGTATACTTGAAGTATAAACTACTGTGTTTGTATCCATTTATTGACACAGGGAAATAACAAGACCTCGCATGGATGTGTTAGTGTAGTGTGCTTATATAGTGCATACACTATATATCATGATTAATAGGTTATGTTTGAAAAAATGCTCATTGTAGGCTACATCATGATATTTAATGCATATTGAATAGAAAAGTGACTTTATTTAAAAGTATTATTGTTAAATATTGTAGACATCGATCCGATCAAAATCCACGTGAAAGCAGTTACATTTAACAAAGGAAAATTACAAGGATGGGCAGCGGAACTACCCATAGCCCCGCCCCCGTGTCTGCATTTCTCACACTCGACAGTTTGTGCAGGAACTCCTCACCATCTTTTCTACTGTTCCACACAGTAAATTCTTGTGATAAAACTATATATTTAATCAATGTATGGACTAAAGGAAAACCCAGCATGCGGCTGAAATAACGGTGGAGATTACTGAAGAGTATCCGATTGAGAATGGATGGATGGACTTTCTTAAATTTAACGAAATGCTCATTTCTATGTGTTGGAAAACAGTCCCGGTGATACTGCTGCTTGATTTTATTTTACTGTCATTCATCTACGTAAGAACTGCTGGTGAGTAGAGGCTACTTTAATGGGCATCAATGCGCTGTTGTCTATAGAATACTATATGACGACAGAGATGACGACATTTTCTGTTGTTTTCATCTTGAGGTCCACCTGCTGTTTACAAGATGAACCTTGATGTTGTGTAGCGTTGATGGTTTGTTATCGGATAATAGTGATCTACGAATAATTTTTGTATAGTAAAATGTTTTATATCTGAAGATTGATAAGAAGGATTAGATTAGTACTGTAATATACGCAGTTTTTATTCAGAAGTGAAACGTTAAAGTTAAATTTAATTGAAATGTTATTATAATTATATTAGAATTATTATTTTAGCATTTCAATTCTAATATCTTCCATTTCAAACATCTTTGTTATTCATCATCATAACCTAGCCTATATAAAGTTATATCTGGAGAGTTGAAATAATAAATCTGAATTCATAATCTATTGATATTCTGATGTCCCTCCAATTTAAAATATAGGCCTGTATTAGAGCACTATATGGTGTAATTCAGATGTAACCTATTTGACTGGGATTCCATTTGTCTGGGAATCAGGCTGTTCTACTAAATTGACAAAGTACATACATTTATGGAATGAACGAAGGTCTAACGGATGTCGAACAACACGAGGGCGAGTAATAATGACAGAATTTTCATTTTTAAGTGAAATAACCCTTTAAGACACCATAGTCCAGCACATTTGCTACACATTGTCATATTGTAAAGATGACAACATCTGTATCGCAAACCCCTCCATGTTGCGGTTGTTGTTGTTTTTTAACATATACCCACCAATTCAACATCATTGCCATTGAAACCAATGCAGATATTCTGGAAAATGAAAGAGTGGCCTGAACACACAACTCGGATCTGAACAGTTGCGATACACAATGTTGACAGTCAATGATTTTGGATCAGATTCCAGTTGAAATGATGTTTTATTAACCAAGTTCAGGAGGAGGACTTTTAAATGATCTATCCAATCATCATGTCATTTTAACCAACTGTCTACAATCAGTAATCAATATATCTACCCAATCAGCATGAGTGGAGGCAGATATATACAAGCACAGTTGACTCACCTATATTCGTCAACAGTTTTTCAGCATCCCTCCACCAGCCCGTCTCCTCACACTGACCTGGTTACTTTCCTAACCTGAAGTACGGGGGGAGTACTTAGGGCTCAGGCCAAATACTAAGTTTGGAGCCCTCTCCTCGGACAGCACGCCACAGAACTTTTCTGCCTTGTCCTAACTGGAGTGAGATCTATCTGGACTACCTGAATCTTTTCACATTATTACATACGCTAGATGAAAGACTTTAATACTTTGCAATCTTGCATAGAGAAATGTGATTTTTTTAATTGTTTTACAATTTTCTCTGCCAATGCTTGTCCAACTGAACATCTCCATGGACAATGTTTTCTAATTCATGTACTGTGTGCATTTATTATTATTTTTTTATTAAGGTGTAAAGGTCATTGGTCATGATACAACAGCCACATACGGAGAGAACGCCACTTTGTTGTGTCAGCTGACCGACACTGATGATATTGTAACTCGCATTATATGGAAGAGAAAGACACAAGACAAGCCTGCAGAGATCTTCCTTGGTATTCGGCCAGGTGACCAAATCCAACACCCTAATGGATTGAGAGGCAGAGTACAATTCATTGGGAAGTTTGCAGAGAAAAATGGAACAATTCAGCTGCTCAGAGTGAGTTTTCTGGATGAAGGGATCTACACATGTGTTTTCAATCTATTTTCCAGTGGGACACATGAGACTGACATCAATGTCACAGTTTTCGGTATGACGACTTGATCATGTTTTTTCTCTGATTTACAGCAATAACATAATGCTTACATAGGAGTATATGCATATATCTGTGCTCAGATAACATATTTAAAAGGCTTTACACTTATGAAAATAGTTTGTGCTAGCAAAATTTGTAAAGAAAAAAAAAGTGATATTTCATGCTATTAGTGGTTATGAGAAGACCAAGAGCAGGCAAATTTTTTTAGTCACAGTTTGCTTTGACCACAATGAATGATTAATTTTTTTTCTTTTTCTGTTTCAAATTTAGCTCGTCCTGTGGTTAATGTGAAGGGTGAAGCACCAGTTGCTGGTTGTTCAGAGGCTATAATAGCATCATGCTTTGCCTCTAATGGCCGGCCTGCTGCAGCAGTGACGTGGAGGTTAGGAGATCTGGAAAACTCTCTGAGGACTGAAACCAATCGTACAGTACACCCCAATGGGACCATTACTGTTGTGTCCTACCTGCTTGGTGTCCCATTCAAACATTTAAACAAAAAGAACGTCCAGTGTGTGATGACGCACAACACCCTAAGAGAAGACCTCGTGCTGAACTACACAATAAACATCCATTGTAAGTATGTGGTGTATCAATCAACAGCTTGCATACAAATCAGTTATACTTTTCATATGAAATCAAAACTTCCTGTTCTAAATGTAGTTCTCTATGTAACCCCTTCATTGAATCTTTTTGAATGGTTCTATAAAAGAACCAGCTCCTAAGATTCATTATTGAATCAGACTACACAGGTCGTGCTGTGTTTGTTTTGCGTACGGTAATGAGGAACATCACTTGTTAATTACATTTGATTTTTTTTTTAAACTTATATTTTTGCTCATATGACATGGCATGAGGCATCACCGTTCTCTCAAAAATCTGTAACCCACAGCTTAGATTGCCCCCCCTCCCCCTCCTGTGAACTTTAACTTAATGAAAGGTTTCAGTTTCAGAGTAAATACTGTTTATGGATATATATAGTTATTTTTGTTACTTTATTTCTTTTCCTAGATCCTCCAGGGTCAGTGATTATAATTCCTGACAGTCAAACAAATGCTAAAGAATTCAAGTGTAACGTGGATAGTAACCCAGAACCAACCAACTATACCTGGACTAGGTAATATAAAACTGCAAATAAAATCAGCATTCACCTTTAAATGAACTTTTAATTGGAGAAGCTTTGATCATTTCAGCCAAATTTAGTTTTTTTTTTATGATAGTTTTTACAATAATTATTTATTTTAGTGCACTGTGATATCTTTAAGGACTTCAACGTTTCTTTCATTTTATTCTCATTTCTATTATATTTCAGCTCTGAATTTTGCATTTCCATTTTCATCTGTTTACTTTGACTTTACATGGAAAATCAGACAGATAATTGGCAATAAGGTAATATATTAATATATATAATATATTAAATGCTAAGCAGAATTTTTTTTCTTTGTGTATTAGATTCTTGGGTGTGTCAATGAAAAACAAAAATCTTTAATTTTGAGGCATATATATTTATGTAGTGTCAGATTTTTTTTTAAAAACTAACACTTAGGCCCATAATGGACAAAAATGTCCATGCCAAAACTGTCATAGAAATATGATTTATTAATTTTTTTTTCCACTTTCACTCACTCTTTTTTTTTTATCAACATCTCTTCTATTCATAATTACCAAACATTCATTCATTTTCAGAATTTTAACGCTTTACAAATCTGTTTCTTTACATAACGCCACTGTTGTTTTCTATACAAATAATCATGAGTAACTGCTGAGTTAACTTGCAATCCTCTCTTCATTTTGCGAACAATGAAATGATCAACCCCTCAAGCACCACATTTTTATAGGTTTGGCTGTCAGAACACCTGTGTGAACTCAAACTGTGTATAAAATCTATCACACTAAGCAATCAGCATTTTCTTGTGGTGAAAACTAAAATAATGTGTTTAGGGGCTTCTAAACTTCTGCTTCAAATTCAAGCGCACCTTTTATCGCCGTACAAAAACAATAACAAGTGAAAAAGTGCAATCAAGGGTTAAGATGCATGTTTGGGTGAAAAAGAAAAACCTCAAAGCTAACCTTTAACCTTCTTTGACCTTTTTCATAGTTTTCTCATGGCCCTATGACCCTGCCAAGGGTGTGACTCATACATGGAGTGGGATTTTTGATTGCCAGTACAATATAATTTCTTTCAAACTAATTACAAACATTACATTTTCAGTAAACACGTGCAAACTACACTCTGACATCCTTACCAACATACCCACACAATTATAGCTGCATTATTTTTTTACAATTGACTCTAAATATGCATAAATAGAAAACACAAATAAAGCAAGTATTTCTTTTATATGCCAAATTTGAAAATATGACACAATCTAGTAAAAAATGGTAAAAATGTAAAATTTGAAGCCTTGCTGATAGAATAAATGCCTATTTGCAAATATTGTATCATTTTAAAGTCAAACGGCCCTGGGTTAAAAAATTGCAGGGTTAATGGGTTTCAATGAGGACATTTTTGTCCTTAAGGTCCTAAGTGTGAGTATTTTTTGTACGGAGGGTAAAATTGATTTTTTGAAGGAAATGTAAAATAGGTAAAATATTAAAATTCCAATAAAAATAAACACCTGAGCCAAAATTCATGTAGTTGGCATTTACAAAGGCACACTTATAACACAAAACAAAACTGAAATGGACAAAAATGTCCATAAGGATGCACAAGGGTTAACTGCAGCATGGATGTGTATATGTTATAGACATCGAGTGAGTCATATCACAGAGAGAGCTAGTTATTTTATTTTGATTAAAGATTACAAGATCAAAAAAATTAATTCACAGGTGAATCATTTGCAATAAGACCAGTAACATGCTTTAAGAAAATAAATAGAGTCCATTTTGATTTCATGTCAACTTTGTTTTTGATAAAAGCATCTACTAGGTGCAAAGGTCATATGCTTAGATGCAGGATAATTTTGTTGGTTTCAGAGAGACGGACAGAAGGTTGAACATTTTGGAATGAATGCTGGGGTGTTTGTGGGCAGTCACTAGTTTTCCAGATGTTATCCAACTTTGTTTTACCAGAACATGTTGTACTACTGTTGTACTACCAGAATATGTTCAGTGATCTTTCATATCTCTCTATTTTAACAGAGGGCATAAAAGTGTTCCCTATGAAGGCAACAAATTTCCTGTCCCAAATCTGTCCCCTGACTTTAATGGATTGTACATCTGTCAAGCTTTCAACCAGTATGGAAGCTCATCAGGTTCTCTTTATGTGAATGTTCATACTGGTGAGACATTTTTGTTTTTTATATGTTGATACATGTTGGTTGTAAACACTTATACAATGAAAATGGTTGTGTTCTGCCAGGGCCGGCCCAAGCTTTTATGGGGCCCTATGCAATTTTATTTGGGCGCCCCTCAGTTAAAATAACTTAAGATAAACTGTATCCTCTTATATTGATATATATATATGGTGCGGCTGTCTTTTTATGTGAAATGGTAAATACCAGTTTGATTCAGCAAGACACAAATGAATAAATTACTATCACTGTAACATTTTTTTATTGTACATTGGTCAAATGTCGATGCTGGAGTCTTAAGTCTTTTAGTTAAGATCAAACGTTCGCTTCTGTCATGCTCATTTTGCGATCTAGCTAGTTTTCAGTCAGCTGGTGAAATGGTGGGATGGTGTGATGTCATTCTATGGAGGCGTGTTAAGGGCGGGTTTTATGTTAACACTGCGGGGCTACTAGCCTGACAGTGGGAACGCAACTTGATTTTGGCCTCAGTGCTTGAGGTCTGATGCTATTGGCACGTTGAAGCACGTTGTTAGCCCTGGCTCGCACTGGCCTGACAGCGGAAAAAGTCTATATAGTGATGCACCATTCAGAACTGAATTGAGAATGCTGTCCAACTGAATTGCTAAATTTCAAATGGGTAGCAAACAGAAAAATGTATACATTTGGCATTAAAAATATATATATGCATTCTACAATTGATTAGATACCAAAGGATTAAAAATATGTGGCCTAACTGGATATCACTGTTATCACATTAATCTCAATCCTGGAAATAGGATAACTAATGTCTAGTGTCTGTATAAACGGATAGTTCTTGTCAGCCTTTTAAGAGTAACAGTAATGTTGAAGAAGTTTGAACTTGACAATGTTTTACTTCTCTCTCTTAACTTCTACACTAGGATCCAGCACTGTCTGTTGGGTTTTGTTTGGTTTTTCCATCTGTGCTCTTGTCGCTGTTGCTGTTGCTGGTGTTGTGATACTCAAAACAAAGCCGTGAGTTTAAACTCTTGATTTCTCTCAATGTGACATGAGGGTTCTTTTCAAATCTTAAATTTTAGTTTGTTTTGGTCATATTTTAAAAATGCCCTACAATAATTACTTATGTTCAAACCTAGCATGAATTAACACTTTTTTCAGCGATAAGCTATTTGTTTGACATAATCACAACCAATCATAAGAGATTTGTTTTTTAATGTACAGTTGTGAGAAGTGGAATTTTAACCACTGAGATTGGTCATAAGTCATGATACAAGCATGATACTCCAGAAATAGAACCAATGTAAACACAAATTATAGTGTTATACATACAGGCTACATGGTTTTATTTTTTTTTAATGGAAATGTAAAAAAAAAACATTGCTAAAATCACAATTTTAATGTTATTGGAAAGGTGTAATCACTCATAATCAGTCTGTAATAAGGATCTGTAATATTCATTCATTCATTCATTCATTCATCTTCCACCGCTTATCCGGGGCCGGGTCACCGAGGCCGACATAGTCTCTCCAGCGTGTCCTAGGTCTTCCCCGGGGCCTTCTCCCGGTGGGACATGCCCGGAACACCTCCCTAGGGAGGCGTCCAGGAGGCATCCGAAACAGATGCCCGAGCCACCTCAGCTGACTCCTCTCGATGTGAAGGAGCAACGGATCTACTTTGAGCTCCTCCCGAGTGACCGAGCTCCTCACCCTATCTCTAAGGGAGCGCCCTGCCACCCTGCGGAGAAAGCTCATTTCGGCCGCCTGTATCCGGGATCTCATTCTTTCGGTCATGACCCAAAGCTCATGACCATAGGTGAGAGTAGGAACGTAGATTGACCGGTAAATCGAGAGCTTCGCCTTGCAGCTCAGCTCCTTCTTCACCACGACAGACCGGTACATTGACCGCATTACTGCAGAAGCTGCACCGATCCGTCTGTCAACCTCACGCTCCTTCCTTCCCATGGTCTCAGACTTGGAGGTGCTGATCCTCATCCCAGCCGCCTCACACTCGGCTGCAAACCGTCCCAATGCACACTGGAGGTCCTGGCCCGATGGAGCCAACAGGACCACATCATCCGCAAAAAGCAGGGATGAGATCCTGTGGTCCCCAAACCAGACTCCCTCCGGCCCCTGACTGCGCCTAGAAATCCTGTCCATAAAAATTATGAACAGGACCGGTGATAAAGGGCAGCCCTGCCGGAGTCCAACATGCACTGGGAACAGGTCTGACTTACTGCCGGCAATGCGAACCAAGCTCCTGCTCCGGTCATACAGGGACCGGACAGCCCTTAGCAAAGGGCCCCGGACTCCATACTCCCGGAGCACCCCCCACAGGGTGCCACGAGGGACACGGTCGAATGCCTTCTCCAGATCCACAAAACACATGTGGACTGGTTGGGCAAACTCCCATAAACCCTCCAGCACCCTAGAGAGGGTATAGAGCTGGTGCAGTGTTCCACGACCAGGACGAAAACCGCATTGTTCCTCCTGAATCTGAGGTTCGACCATCAGCCTTATTCTCCTCTCCAGTACCCTGGCATAGACTTTCCCGGGGAGGCTGAGGAGTGTGATCCCTCTGTAGTTGGAACACACCCTCCGGTCCCCCTTCTTAAAAAGAGGGACCACCACCCCGGTCTGCCAGTCCAGTTTGCCAGAATTTCTTCGGGGCCGACCGATAATCCTTCTCCATGGTCTCACCGAACTCCTCCCAGACCCGAGTTTTTGCCTCCACAACTACCCGGGCTGCAGTCCGCTTGGCCTGCCTCAGGAGTCCCCCGAGCCAACCAGGCTCGATAGGCCTCCTTCTTCAGCTTGACGGCATCCCTTACATCCGGTGTCCACCACCGGGTTCGGGGATTGCCGCCACGACAGGCACCGGAGACTTTACGGCCACAGCTTCGAGCGGCCGCGTCGACAATGGAGGTAGAGAACATGGTCCACTCGGACTCAATGTCTCCAGCCTCCCTCGGTATCTGGTTGAAGCTCTGCCGGAGGTGCGAGTTGAAGATCTTTCTGACAGGGGACTCGGCCAAACGTTCCCAGCAGACCCTCACAGTACGTTTGGGTCTGCCGAGTCTGTCCAGCTTCCTCCCCTGCCATCTGATCCAACTCACCACCAGGTGGTGATCAGTTGACAGCTCCGCCCCTCTCTTCACCCGAGTGTCCAAGACATACGGCCGGAGGTCAGATGAAACAACTACAAAGTCGATCATCGACCTCCGCCTTAGGGTGTCCTGGTGCCACGTGTAATGGTGGACACCCTTATTCTTGAACATGGTGTTCGTTATGGACAAACCGTGGCTAGCACAGAAGTCCAATAACAGAAC
This sequence comes from Zacco platypus, assembly GCA_038088235.1. NCBI lineage: Eukaryota > Metazoa > Chordata > Actinopteri > Cypriniformes > Xenocyprididae > Zacco > Zacco platypus. The sequence continues at coordinate 9,267,598 of CM076081.1, read as the reverse complement.
ACCACTCTGGTTCAGATCAGGGGGGCCGTTCCTCCCAATCACGCCCCTCCAGGTATCACTGTCGCTGCCCACGTGAGCGTTGAAGTCCCCCAGTAGAACGACAGAGTCCCCGTTCGGAGCACTTTCCAGCACCCCTCCCAGAGACTCCAAGAAGGCCGGGTACTCTGCACTGTCATTCGGCCCGTAAGCACAAACAACAGTGAGAGCCCTATCCCCGACCCGAAGGCGCAGTGAAGCGACCCTCTCGTTCACTGGGGTAAACTCCAACACATGGCGGCTGAGCTGGGGGGCTATGAGAAAGCCCACACCAGCCCGCGGTCTTCCACCGCAGGCAACTCCAGAGTAGCGGAGAGTCCAGTCTCTCTCAAGGAGTTGGGTTCCAGAGCCCAAGCTGTGCGTGGAGGTGAGCCCGACTATCTCTAGTCGGTATCTCTCGACCTCCCGCACAAGCTCAGGCTCCTTCCCCGCCAGCGAGATGACGTTCCATGTCCCTAGAGCCAGATTCTGTGTCCGGGGATTGGGTCGCCGAGGCCCCTGCCTTCGGCCGCCGCCCAATCCACAATGCACCGGCCCCATATGGTTCCTCCCGCAGGTGGTGGGCCCACGGGAGGTCGGCCCCACGTCGCTCATTCGGGCTGAGCCCGGCCGGGCCCCGTGGGGAAAGACCCGGCCACCAGGCGCTCGCCTACGAGCCCCAACCCCAGGCCTGGCTCCAGGGTGGGGCCCCGGTTGCGCCATACCGGGCGACGTAACGGCCTTTGTTTTTTTAAGATCCATATGGGGTTTTGAACTGCTCTTTGTCTGGCCCATCACCTAGGACCTGTTTGCCTTGGGAAACCCTACCAGGGGCATATAGCCCCCGACAACATAGCTCCTAGGATCATTCAGGCACTCAAACCCCTCCACCACGATAAGGTGGCAGTTCACTGGAGGATCTGTAATATATAACTTCTATATTATAGTGCTCATTTTTGTTATGGGTTGTGTGGTAAGCAACACTCCAGATCAAGCAGCATACAGAAATGCAGACTTTAATCTGGAAATACAGGAAACCAGGGAAATCATATACACACATCCAAAGACAAACGAGAGGGCTTATATACAGAGGAACACAAGGAGATAACGAGATTAATTCATTAACACAGCTGACTCGACTGAACTAATAATGAGGGTTACTAGGGAGACAAAGGAGTGGCAGGAAAAAAACAAACAAAGAGCATGTGCATGAAAATCAAAGTCCAAACACAGAGAAATGTGACAATTTTGTATGTCTTCCTAATTAATCACCTGATTCAGGTCAGCAGCTCATTAGACCTGAAATGGGTGTCAGAAAAAGATATGTTTAAAAAAATGTGCAGTGTTAGAGGCTCCAGGAAAAGGTTTTAAACATTACAGGAGTCTGTCCCAACATTTGGTCGATTTGGTGCTGCCATGTTAAGTTTATCTTAATTTTAGGGAATGGATTCTAGTGTTCCTGCGTTCCAGTGATGGTGAAACAGCAGCGCGTTCCAATTATGAAGAAGCAGCACAAAGTTCCAATGATGAAGAGGTACAGGTGCGTTTTTGTTGCTGTTTTAAAATACCACATTGTGTACACACTGTACTGTTCAAAAGTTTGTATTTGGTAAAATGGTTTTGGAAGAAGTCTCTGATGCTCAAATGTGCATAAGAAGTCTTACGCTCATGTGAAATAGTTTGTTCATGTTAGTTCACAGTGCGTTAACTAATGTTAACAAGATTTTAGTAATGTATTAACAAAGGTTAATAAATGCTGTATGAGTGCTGTAATTTAGTTAACTAATGAACCTTATTGTATAGTGTTACCAAAATTTTATATGAAATAATATAAAACCCAGTTCTGCGAACCTTACTCTCTAATGCTGCGCCATGGAAGACACGCTAATTTCATGCGTCTTTTTAAAAACTTCTGTGGACCAACCAGACATTGGTGGGTGGAGCTAGTGTTTAAACCTGCTTAATATTTGTGGAAAACACAATACATTTTTTCAGGATTCTATGATAAATAGAAAGTTCAAAACAACAGCATTCATTTATTTTCTAATGTCTTTACATTTACTTCAATTATCAATTTAATGCATCGCGGCTGAATAAAAGTTTTCATTTCTTTCAAAAAAATATATCCTTGACCCACACTTTTGAACTGTAGTGTAAATACATTACATTTTATTTGATTGTATGGGCAAAAATTTGTCAACATTTCTTACAGGACAGTCAAGAACTCCAAAGGCTGAGGACTCCAGAGGCTGGCTGCGATGATCAGAATGAACAGGCCGATGTCACGGAATGTGTAGGAGACGAGCAGACACGGAGTTGAAGATTAACATGAAGACTTTAATCATAAGCAACAGAGAACAACTTAACACATATTCCAAAACAGACAAGAACGTCTCAGATCATTATCTAGTCTCATGCGTGCTACATTTAACCAAGGCTGCAAAACCGCCTGTCTGCCATAAATATGTTAGAACCATCACTTCCACCACTAAAAACTGCTTTATAAATAATCTTCCTGATCAGTTTCATCAACTTAGCAAACCAGACAGCTTAGAAGAACTCGATGTTGCAACAGAAACTATTGACGCTCTCTTTTCCAACACTCTAGACTCTGTTGCTCCTTTGCGCTTAAAAAAGATTAAGGATATTAGTCCAACGCCATGGTATAACGAGCACACTCGGGCCCTTAAGAGAGCAGCAAGAAAAATGGAGCGCAGCTGGAAGAATTCAAAACTAGAAGTTTTTCGGATTTCATGGAGAGAGAAAATGATAGAGTACAGAAAGGCCATAAAAACCGCTAGATCTGCTTATTTTTCAAATCTTTTAGAAGATAATAAACACAACCCTAAGTATTTATTTAATACAGTGGCTAAATTAACGAGAAATACAGCCTCAACTTCTGATGTTTCCAAACAGCACAGCAGTAATGACTTTATGAACTTCTTTACTTGCAAGATTGACAACATTAGAGAGAAAATTATAGCCATGCAACTGTCTACTACAGTATCACATCAGACAGTGGATTGTAGTATACCTGAGGAAAAATTCCATTCATTCGCTGCTATAGGAAAGGAAGAATTGTCTAAACTTATTAAATCATCAAAATCAACAACATGTATGTTAGACCCTATACCGACTAAGCTATTGAAAGAGATGCTTCCAGAGGTCATAGATCCTCTTCTTAAGATCATTAATTCATCTTTATTACTAGGTTACGTACCGAAAAATTTTAAGCAGGCTATTATCAAACCTCTTATTAAAAAACCACAACTTGATCCTGGTGAATTAGTCAATTACAGACCGATTTCCAATCTACCTTTTCTGTCAAAAATACTAGAAAAGGCAGTATCATCTCAACTTAGTTCCTACTTGGAAAGAAATGGTATCTGTGAGGATTTCCAGTCAGGATTTAGACCGTACCATAGTACTGAGACTGCTCTCATTAGAGTTACAAATGATTTGCTGGTATTCCAGAAAGCAAAGTTAACTTACCGTCACATATACACCGAACTCTCGGTTGATTAACCCAAACGTCTAGGTTACTATTGTAACCCCCGTTCCCTGAAGGAGGGAACGGAGACGTTACGTCGGACTGACGTCATGGGATCTCGCTTGGGAGCCCTATCATCTCCTCGTAGTAAACCTAGACGTTCCCTATCAGTCAGTCACGTTCGACGTTACGGCGGACTGACGTCATGGGATCCCGTGGAAAACGCCATAGCAACCGAGCCACGCTACGAGCGTCGGGGAAGCAGATGCTGGCAGGCCTAGGCGTGCCACCTGCAAGTGCAACCGCAAATGTCGTAACCCTCCAGCGCCCAGAGCAAGCCCTACAATGTCTTCCATACCAGAGGGATGGAGAGGACAGGATCTTACTCAGGAGATGGTCGAAGCTGTTGTTTCTCACCTCAGGGGAAGAGTGCTTCGGCTGACTCAATTCCCACGTTTTTTTCAGCTGACCAAAAACGCCAGGAAAGCGTCCCTCTTGGGGAAGCTACGGAGACCACACCCTGCCCGAAGGGAGGTAACGTGTGGAGCACATATGCACTGACCCACGGGGCAGTATCTGCATATGGAGAGCTCCCTGAGGAAGGTCCTACCCAGGCTGGGGAGGAACGCTACACCTCAGGGGCAGGGGCTGGTCGCCCAGGGAAGACACGGGTTTACCCTCGGGGAAACCGTACCGTGGACCATACACATATGGGGTTACCCGCAGGGAACCACAGACATATGGGCATCTAGCCCAGTACAAGGACTGACCGCTGGGGGCATGTACACGAGTACTGGACCTAGCGTCTGACGCCTCCGCCGCGTCTGACTGCCGCAATGATGCAGGAGGAGCTCCACAGGGTTCACCAACTGGGGAACTGAACTGAGGAGTAAACAAGCGCTCGCATCTCCTCGTGAAAGGAGAATGGCGCAGCAAGCGGTCTCTCGTGGCTATCTTGAAGACAGCACACGAGAGGACACCGGGTCCACTCGGAGGTTATAAAACCTGGCGAATGTGTTCGGTGTCGCCCAGCCCGCAGCTCTGCAGATGTCTGCCAGAGAGGCGCCGCGCGCCAATGCCCAGGAGGAGGCAACACCCCGAGTGGAGTGTGCTCTCACGCCTAGGGGGCACGGCTCGCCTTGGGAATGGTACGCCAAGGCGATGGCATCCACTATCCAGTGGGCCAACCTCTGTTTGGAGACAGCCTTCCCTCTCTGCTGTCCTCCAAAGCAAACAAAGAGCTGCTCGGAGCTTCTCAAGCTCTGCGTGCGGTCCACGTAAGCGCGGAGAGCGCGAACAGGACATAGCAACGCAAGGGCTGGGTCTGCCTCCTCCCGGGGCAGCGCTTGCAGGTTCACCACCTGGTCCCGAAAGGGAGTGGTGGGAACCTTGGGCACGTATCCAGGCCGGGGTCTCAAGATCACGTGAGACAAAGCCGGCCCAAATTCCAGGCACGTTTCGCTGACCGAAAATGCTTGCAGGTCCCCTACCCTCTTAAAGGAAGCGAGCGCCGTCAGGAGCACTGTCTTAAGAGACAGGTGTTTCAGCTCAGCTGACTCAAGGGGCTCGAAGGGAGCTTTCTGTAGCCCAGCTAGGGCGACAGAAAGGTCCCAAGAGGGAATTACGGGAGGTCTAGGCGGGTTTAGCCGCCTAGCACCTCTCAGGAACCTGATGATCAGATCGTGCTTCCCTAGTGACTTGCCATCGACCACATCGTGATGTGCTGCGATGGCGGCCACATAGACCTTCAAGGTGGAGGGGGACAGTCTCCGCTCCAAACCACTTTGAAGGAAGGAAAGCACTGAACTGATCGGGCATCTCCGGGGGTCTTCCCGGCGGGAAGAACACCAAGCAGCGAAGAGACTCCACTTCAAAGCATAGGCGCGCCTCGTAGAGGGAGCTCTAGCCGAAGTGATAGTGTCAACTACCGCGGGCGGTAGGCCACTTAAGTCTTCCGCGTCCCGTCCAGGAACCACACGTGGAGGTTCCAGAGGTCGGGACGTGGGTGCCATATGGTGCCCCGTCCCTGAGAAAGCAGGTCCTTCCTCAGGGGAATTCGCCAGGGAGGGACTGTCGCGAGGAGCATGAGCTCTGGGAACCAGGTCCGGTTGGGCCAGTATGGCGCAACTAGCAAGACCTGCTCCTCGTCCTCCCTGACCTTGCACAGTAGCTGTGCAAGAAGGCTCACTGGGGGAAACGCATACTTGCGTAGACCCCGGGGCCAGCTGTGTGCCAGTGCATCCGTGCCGAGGGTCCCCTCGGTCAGGGAATAAAACCACTGGCAATGAGCAGATTCCTGAGAGGCAAACAGGTCTACCTGTGCGTCCCCGAATCTGCTCCAGATCAGCTGGACCGCCTGGGGGTGGAGTCTCCATTCCCCCGGGTGCGTGAGCTGTCGTGAGAGCGCGTCGGCCGCACGATTGAGCTCGCCCGGGATATACATGGCACGCAGCGACCTGAGTCGCCGCTGACTCCAGAGGAGAAGGTGGCGGGCGAGTTGCGACATGCGGCGTGAGCGTAGACCACCTTGATGGTTGATGTACGCTACTGCCGATGTGTTGTCCGTCCGGACCAGTACATGCTTGCCCTGCAGCAACGGCCGAAACCGGCGCAGGGCCAGCAGTACTGCTAGCAACTCGAGGCAATTGATATGCCACTGCTGGTGGGGTCCTGTCCAGGAGCCCGACGCAGCATGCCCATTGCACACAGCACCCCAGCCGGTGGTGGAGGCATCTGTTGTGACAACAACATGCCTGGACACTTGTCCTAGGGGCACCCCGGCCCGTAGGAAAGCAAGGTCCAACCACGGGCTGAATGTTTGGCGACAGCTCGGCGTGATGACCACACGGAGCTTGCCATGGTGCCATGCCCACCTCGGGACTCGGCCGTGTAGCCAGTGCTGAAGTGGTCTCATATGGAGTAATCCGAGCGGCGTGACTGCGGCTGCGGATGCCATATGCCCCAGGAGCCTCTGAAAATGTTTCAGTGGGACCACTGTTTTCTGCGAGAACGAATTCAGGCAGCTCAGCACCGACTGTGCACGCTCGTTGGTGAGACGTGCTGTCATGTTGACCGAGTCCAGCTCCACACCGAGAAAAGAGATCCTCTGTGTTGGACAGAGTTTGCTCTTTTCCCAGTTGACCCGAAGCCCCAACCGGCTGAGGTGCGTGAGCACCAGGTCCCTGTGTTCGCACAACTGTTCTCGGGACTGGGCCAGAATGAGCCAGTCGTCGAGGTAGTTGAGGATGCGGACGCCCACTTCCCTGAGTGGGGAAAGGGCCCCCTCCGCGACTTTGGTAAAGACACGGGGGGACAGGGACAGCCCGAAGGGTAGGACCTTGTACTGATATGCCCGACCCTCGAACGCAAAACGTAGAAACGGTCTGTGTCGGGGGAGGATCGAGACATGAAAGTACGCGTCCTTCAGGTCGATTGCTGCAAACCAATCTTGTGCGTGAATGCATGTGAGCATGCGCTTCACGGTGAGCATCTTGAACGGGAGCTTGTGCAGGGCCCGATTCAAGACACGTAAGTCCAAGATTGGTCGTAACCCTCCGCTTTTCTTGGGTACTATGAAGTACGGGCTGTAAAACCCTGACTTCATCTCGGCTAGTGGGACCGGCTCTATTGCGTCCTTCGCCAACAGGACCGCAATCTCCTCCCGCAAAACAGTGGCATCTCTGCCCACCACTGAGGTGGATAGGACGCCACTGAATCTGGGAGGACGCCTGGCAAACTGGATTGTGTAGCCGAGTCTGACTGTTCGAATGAGCCAACGGGACGGGCTGGGAAGACCTAGCCAGGCCCCCAGACACCGTACGAGTGGTATCATCCGAACACCAGAAGTACCCGCGGGGGGGCAGCATGGAGCACTGGGGCCCAACCCGGGAAGCAGAGCGTCCCGAAGTAGAGGCAGTGAGTGATGTGAACTCACTTGGCTCCGTGTGTCCCGTGAGGGACAGAGCGGGCGGGCGTGGGGAGGCTGTGCGTCCCAAACACGTCCGTGACCCGCTCGTGGCGAATGCGGGAGTGGTTGAGAGTGAGGAGGCGGTGCGTCGCACACTGTCAACACAGACCCTTTTTGACTCAGAGATAGTGGAAATTGCTCTTTTATTGAGGATGTGGGCGAAACAAAAAGAAAAGGGAACATAGGATTTACCCCCCGGCCCACTCCGGGGGGAAGGAGCGGTGCCTTCACCGTCTCCTGGGGCAGAGCAACTCCCACCATCTCTGGGCCACCCGTCTCAGGGCCGCTTCCTCTGCTTTCGTTTAGCAGTCTTGGCGGCCTGAGCGGGTTGTGCCGCCTTCCTGCGGGAAGCTTGCGGGGGACGGGATTTCTCCGATCCACCCGAAGCTTGTGCAGCCGCAGGGGGGCGCCCTCGACGACGAGCAGGCTGAGGGCCAGTCCTAGGAGGGACAGGAGCCGCATCTCGCCGAGGCAAGATGTGGCTGATGGCCTCAGTCTGCTTCTGCACCGCCGAGAACTGCTGGGCAAAGTCCTCGACGGTGTCGCCGAAGAGGCCGGCCTGGGAAATGGGGGCGTCGAGAAAGCGAACTTTGTCGGCGTCCTTCATTTCAGCCAGGTCCAGCCAGAGATGGCGTTCCTGGACCACCAGGGTGGACATCGTCTGGCCCAGGGCACGTGCTGTGACTTTGGTCGCCCGGAGGGCGAGGTCGGTCGCAGCGCGCAGTTCTTGGAACACCCCTGGGTCAGAACTACCCTCGTGCAGCTCTTTAAGAGCTTTCGCCTGATGGACCTGAAGAATGGCCATGGCGTGCAAGGCGGAGGCCGCCTGTCCAGCGGCGGAGTAAGCCTTAGCGGCGAGAGCCGCTGTCGTCTTACTCGCCTTGGACGGGAGACGCGGACGATTCCTCCAGGTGGCGGCCGACTGCGGGCACAAGTGCACTGCAATCGCCCTCTCCACCTGTGGAATGTCCACGTACCCCCTGGCGCCCCCCCCATCGAGGGTAGTGAGAGTGGAGGAGGAAGAGGATCGGTTTCTGGCAGTGTGGGGTGCCATCCACGTCTTCTGGACCTCCTCGTGCAGCTCGGGAAAAAATGGCACTGGGGCGGGCCGCGGCTGTGAACCGCGCCCCGTCCCCAGAAACCAATCATCAAGCCGCGAGCGCTCGGGACACGGTGGAGGGTTCCACTCGAGCCCGATGCCCGCGGCGGCCCGAGCCAGCATCGCTGTCATTTCTGCCTCAGACTCAGCCTGAGCCACCACCCCGGAGGGCGGAAGTTCGGCTTCATCTTCGTCAGAAGATAACAGCGCACTCTCCGATGCAGCGATCGACATCCGATCCTCATCCGGAGCGCCGAACGAGATGCGGGGAACCTCACGAGAAGGACCCGCACCAGCGCTCGGCAACTCGACGGCACATGGCATTGTGGAGGAGTGGGAGGTTCGTGGGGGCTGACCCGACGAAGAAGCTCCCACTGTAACCCTCAGATCTCCCAAAGTGCTAACCATCCCCGCAGCTCTCCCTTGAAAAGCCACGGGGGATTGGGTAGCAGCAGAGGGGGCTCCGCCTTCCGCATTGAAGAAGGAGAGCCGCGATCGCAATGCCAACATGGTCATGCTCTCGCAGTGAGAGCATGAACCATCCACGAGCGCTGCTTCAGCGTGCTGTCTGCCCAGACACATCACACAGCGCTCGTGGCCGTCAGATGAGGTCAGGAAACGACCACATCCAGAAACACACGGTCGAAAAGACATCTTGAAAAAGACGCTCTTCTCCCGTGCTGCTCTTTTAGAGGTGCTCTACCCGCTGGAACACCGAGGGATGGAATGCGCGCCGATCTGTTCCACACCAGCGCCTGCTGCACACCACCGCTGCTGTGTTGTCACCGCCAACGAGAGAGAACAAGAGCTTGTTGAAGGAAATTTGAATATTTAGCAATGAAAATTGCTCTTGAAGGGAACTTGTCCCTAGCAATTAAAATTGCTGTTTGCGCTCTGTTCTTTGGAAGAGGAGAGAAGCGAAGATCAGTTGCGATCGGCTCCGAAGCAAAAGTATGAATGAAGTGAGTAATGCCGGCTCTATTTATACCCGGATGCCGGGGGAGGGGCCCGGCATGTAAATCTCACTGGCCAATTCTCATTGGCTTGTTTTTTACTACGAGGAGATGATAGGGCTCCCAAGCGAGATCCCATGACGTCAGTCCGACGTAACGTCGAACGTGACTGACTGATAGGGAACCTTACTTACTCAAGGTATGCTGGTTCCACATCAGGAAGTTCAACCAACCCAGAGTATGTTCCCAGTTAACACACAAGACATTCTCAACAGAGCAACGAATCAATGATTCACCATGGAAACAGACTCGAAGAAAAAGCGCACCGTTCTACTTCCTCCTTTTGTTTAATGGCGATTTACATGACCTACTTAGTGCACATCGCCACCTATTTGGTGGTTGTGTAATCATTTTTTCAATCTTTTTATTGAATAAGTAATCTTTATTCACTGAAAATAAGAATTATATTGTTTGTTTGATGCTAAATATTTAATAAGATATCACATGTATTTTATTATATAAATTATAGAATAGAAAACGTCCTGTTATAAAAAGGAAAAACGCAGATCCATATGTGAGATTACAATAAAATAAATACATATATTATATATAAATTGAATAAACGTTTAAACATTATAATAGTGTTTATATATATATATATATATATATATATATATATATAAATAAATTATATATAAATATTATAAATAAATAATAAATATAAAATTTTATATATATATATATATATATATAATAAATATTACATATTTATTTTTATATGTAATATATTTATATACATATACACACACTATGTAACAGTAACTATGCAACAAATTTAGAAATGTAGTTACCTTAAAATAACTATATTAATTAAATAACACGCATCTGAATACCTCTTAAGAAAACTAACCCTCAAGCATAACCTGCTCCAGACCGGAACCGAAAGCTTACTTACTTTCAAATATACCTGGGTATGTCACATAAACTGCTTTCTGGAATACCCCTCAGGAGTGAGGGAAACACAGGGAATAAATAAAGGAACTGATGAGGAGTGATGACTGGGGCACAGGTGAAGGAAATGACTAATTGACAAACACATCAGATGACAACGATGACAAACAAATGGCAGAAAAAACAAAAAGAGCATATGTGAGACATGACAACAAAACAGTCCAGAACAGAGACACTTCTACATTTACATTTAATCAGTTAGCAGACACTTTTATCCAAAGCGACTTATAAGTGAGGCAATTAGGGGTGAGGTGTCTTCCTCAAGGGCACCATAGTCATGGTATCAAAGGTGGAGAGAGTTCTGTTTATTCACAATCCCCGCTTTCAATTCCTGCCAGCATGGGACTTGAACCACCAAGGCCATGACTACCATACAAACATATTTATAACAAATAAGTATGTCATAGATGTAAATCAGTAACAGTGTTCTTTGGTTTGTATTTTGTTTTGTGATTTCACAGGAATAGAGAGCTTTCAGATTAGAGACAGTGACAGCTGCGTGCGGGTCAGTGCTTCATCACAAACTGTAAAATCACCGTAAGTGCCTTTGATTTAGAGAAGAATAATGCAAACGTTACAGGTTTTTAAGGACTGGTAAGGGGAGGATTCAGAGTGAAATCACTGGTTGTCTGCAGATTCTGTTTTCATGATGCTAACATGACTCTGACTATAGACGCCCTCCTCATTAAGTAGATGTAGTGTGCAGGAAAATACCTTACTTTCAGTATGAAGGTGGACTGATATTATATTTCAAGCTACAAAAGTCCATTCTGAAAACGGTACAATTTTTTTTTAAGCATTATGTACAGCTTCCCTTTTCCTGACATCTATAGAGCTTTATTCAGAGGAGCATGAATTTCATTCATATAGTGTTGTCTGCATCTGGATTGTTTTAGCACCTGATTAATAGAAAATTAATGCAAAGGACAATATGCATGGCTCAGTTTTGCAGGCCTGGTCTGCTTGTTAGGCGCGGGAAGATTAGGCAGATCTGGCAAGCATTACTTGAGCTGTACAACATTACTCATTAATGGGTCTGAATCAGTTCTTTAAACTGCTGAAAGTGTGCTTGATTACACACCACATATAGACATAATTCATGCCCTTGGAATTGTAAGGTTCTATCTGACATTTTATTCACATATTCTTAGTCTGAGTGAGGTTTAGGTGGGTGAGTGTAATAGAGACAAGCTAGTAGTTGTTGTGCGAGTAAACCTCACAACCACCACACTAGGGGTTGCAGCCTTTAGCCTCCTTGTTAGTGCGTCCGACTTCCATGCAGGAAGATCTGGGTTTAAGGCCCGCTCAGGGCGGGTCGAGTAGGACGTGGGTAGAGGGGTTACATGAGTGAACCATCTGCACAGAAGGAGGAAATTGATATCAACAGATGTCTGTTAAACTTGAAGGTGGGGGATGAGTATAAGGGTGGGGGCTCGGGTGTGGTTTACCGCTGACAGGTGTTGACTTTGTAGTTAACTGTTTTCTTCCTTTGAGAAGGGGGAGTAGGATCTGAACCCAACAGAGCACAACAGGGTATACTAAACTGTTTGATCATGGAAATGTAGTACTTAAGTAGAAATGCTAAACTATCCCTTAAATATCAATTGGACAAATCAACAATTAGTCAACAATTGGCCATTAGTAGCCAATCAAATTTCAACAGCTAATACAGGCTGATTTTTATATGTTTTTAAAATGTCTAGACTTTAAATTGATTATTAAAATCATAACCCACTATTCTTAATTATATACAGTTTACTAACTTTAAACAAATTAAATTAATATATAAAATATAAATCAGCATAAATAAAAGGTTTGTCATGACGCAAGTCCAACCCAGCATCGTAAACATTCAAAGTACACAATCCTTTAATAAATGTTATCGCTATAACAAACCTAACCATACCTCTGCCGTAGAGTGGAATGAAAACTCTGCGTGATAGAGTGGAAAATAAGCACTGTTGGTGTCCACAACTTGCAACTTATACTAACAGCCCACCCGCTCACTCTTTCATCTGGGGTTACCTCTCTTTACATGATTTATTACACAGAATAAATCATGTAAAGAAACAAAGTGTCCTTGTAGAAACTCTTACAGCATCTAAAATGCTCATACCTCGCTATTGCGCTTCAGGGCCACAACACCGGAAGGAGATGGAAAAGGTCAAAATGTCAGGAAGTTGCGCAACCTGCCAACCTTTACGCTATTTATAGGGCAAAATTAATAGCAGGATCGAATACCCCTGATTTAAATAATCATACTTTATGAATACTGTAAGCTGGTGTGAAGAGACCCATGTTTTAGCTTGAAAAGTCAGCGTATTAACTGCAGGTTGTAGCACAAACTGTCAGAACACTGCCTCATGAGTTTTCAGAGATTCTCTCGTAACTTCTGCACTGAATGATTTAATGTTAATGTCAATTTTTTAGATCCATTTTCTATTTAAAAATGTTGACTTACACAAAATCTTTATTGTTAAAAAAAAAAAGAAAAAAAAAAGTCATTTGCTTGAGTGGTTGCCCAATGTTTTTCTCTTCTCTGTATCAGCTTGCTACTCAGCATTTGACGGTAAGCTTTGGCCTTTCGACTACAAAGCCTAGCTATGAATATCTGGTTGATGAACAGTACTATTAGGTTTATTTAACTAATGCGTGCCTATACCAACTATGTGTGCATGAACTGATTTGGCACTAGTTAAATAAGCTTCCTGGTCTGGGTAGCTTACACGTTATGATTCAGGACACTAGTTATGCCTCAGTTGATCTGGCACAAGCATACATAGCTAGGTAGCCATTGTGCACTTAATATAGCTCTTCCAAACAGACAGGGACTTTTGTTGCCTGTTTGTGCAGCTTTTATATGTTCCCCACAGCATGTCTTTGTAAAATCCAAACTTGGTTACGTATGTAGCCTTCATTCCCTGAAGGAGGGAACGGAGACGTACGTCAGAACTGAACCGACGAATTGGGATCCATAATAAAACGCCACAGTTACTGACCCCCTCCAGCGCCCAGCGTAAGCCACAGCAACCCTGCCGCGCACTTGGGACGGAGAAGGGACCGGACTTACGCTAGGGAAGTTACTGCTGTTCTGCATGACCCGTTCAGTAAGACTTGGATAACACTGGGAAAGCGTGCCCACTGGGAACGCTGCAGAGACCACCACCTACCCGTAGGGAGGAATTACGCAGAAATGTACATATGGACTGGCCGTGGGCAGTGCACATGTGAAGTCCCTGGGATGGCTCCAGCCTAGATTAGCGGGAGACATATCTGACAGGGACAGCAGAGCGGGCTCTGCTGAGGGAAAGACACAGGCTTACCGTAGGAAGGCTACCGTGGACATTACACATATGGGACCACCATAGGGGTCACAACATATGGGACCAAGCCTAGCACAGGCAAGTTAACGAGTGCTAAGCCTAGCAACAGACACTCCGCAGTGTCCGAAGCCGCAAGGGCGCCTTTCGCCAAAAGGGGAACTCTACTGGAGCAATAGATGCACGTATCTGGCCCAGCGGGCGAGAGTGGCATTTGCAAGCGGACACTAGAACGGGTCCTTCACGCTACCGGCCAGTACACAGGAAGATACCGGTTCTACACGAAGGCTGTAGAATCTAGCGAATGTGTTGGGGGTCGCCCAGCCCGCAGCTCTACATTCGCCTGGCCTCCATAACAGACGAAGAGCTGTTCTGAGGTCCTGAACGGGACGGAACAAAGCCAGGGCTGGGTCTGCCTCCTCCGAGGGCAGCGCTTGCAGGTTCCTCGGTGAGGCGCTTGGTCTGGTTGACCGAGTCCAGTTCCATACCGGGATAAGAGATCCTCTGAGTGGCAGTGCACGTGGGACACAACAGTGGTGGCCTCGACCAGCACACTGCCCTCTGCTGGTGAAATGAGAGGGGGCTGAGGGTGGCCAGGCATAGTGTGACACACCACAGACGTGCCCTCTTGTGACCCAGAGGAAGAGGAGTCAGAACAGACAGAACAGAAAGAAAGGAGAAAGGAACAGAAAGAAAACGCAACCAAGGATTTTCCACTCTGCCCTGGGGAGGGAGCGGTGCTTTCACCGTCTCCCGAAGAGCAGCTCCAGTGTCCGCGACCGGCTCCCTGCGGTCTGCCGAGTGGAGGCTGCTGCTTGGCGGCAGGCGGGCACCCTCAGCGACGAGCAAACGAGGAGGCAGCCACCAGCGGCTGGGTGGAGGCAGCAGCGGCAGGACATGTTTCAATGCCTCCGTCTGCTTCTGTGAAGATGAGAACTGTTGGGTGAAGCTCTCAACCGCGTCGCCGAATAGCCCAACCTGAGACACGGGGGAGTTCAGGAACCGATACTTATTGGCCTCCCTCATGTCAGCCAGGTTGAGCCATAGGTTGAGTCAGTTTGCTCACAGCGAAAGTATCAAGTGTCTGGTTGTGATCCATTCAACAAAGCTGCCTTGGAGCAGCTGAGCTGTGTAGTGTTAGTTATGTGATATGAGGAACAGTGGTAAACTGATCCACCATTGACTGAAAAAATGCAAGCTCTTTTTATGACACTAAAAAACTGGAGTTTGCTTTGTGAGACAGGCCTCTTGTGTCAAAGTGATCTCATAGGAAGTCTGAAAATGCAAATGCTTGAAAAAATGGTGCTATAAAAGTATTTATTTATTTGTATTTACATTGCTGAGAAGAGCATTAATATTTTGGAATGTGTACATTTTGTAAAAGCCTAAAGAATTGCCTTGAAACATTTCTTGCATGGAAACAGTCAGAACACATCAATTGTGAATTAGAACATCAATAAAACCATTTGATGCATTATATGGGTCTAAAGTGACCCGACTGAGCTTTTTAGAAATTAATTCCATCAATCAGTATTCCATGTATTCCTCAACAAACTTGTTTTTGATAATCACAAATCCTTATTTTCATTTTTCCTTTCTTACATTTTGAATTAAAAAAGTTTTTGTATCACTACCCTTCTAATGCATAACATCAGTCTAAAATGACCCGTATTCATTCCCTATGTTATTTCAGAGTGTTTCTTTGCTGAATCTTTGAAAGAAATGTATTTTATCATTTATTATGCCAGTTATTCACTATATATAGTTTTTGATTTCCACAAATTATTGTTATTTTTTTTCCTTTCTTACTTTTATATACAGTTTTTGTAATTTTACATCAAATTTCACACAAGTGGGTCAAAAATTACCCTTACATAAACCTTTGATATTTGCAAATTTTTGCAAGTAGGAACATATTTATTGCAGAAAACAATTAACCTGCCACTCATATCATCACTCAACATGTCAGCTTTTGTATATTTGATGCATGTAATTCTTTTCTATATATATTCATTTTATGTGTATTTTACATAATTATATATTTTATATAGGCCAAGGTTACCTTGATCTTGAAATACATTACTAGTAAGAAAGAGAAACATGTCCAATAGCTGGCTTGCTGTTGACATATTATATTCTAGCTAGATAACATTAGCTTGTTGAAACAATATAAAAGCTGAAATAGAACGTTTTTAAGTTCAAGTACATTGCTGTCGGGCAGAAACTTTGTATCTCCATATTTTATTTTTTTATCTTTTTTTTTGCGTACCCTCGCAAAGATATTATCGTTCCCTTGCAAAACCCGTTGTGAGTTCAGACAAACACTTCCTGTTTAATATCCCGCTGGCTGGCAGTAGTGTTTCAGTCAGCTCCGTGCATTAATATACACAAATTTTTGTTTGAAGAAACTTGCATCATCGCAATGGCAACAGTTCATGGCCAGTTCAGATTACATCAGAGTTTGTTGTAATTTGTTGGAAGACATTCCACAACCCAACAAATGCTGATTAAATATGTTCAGTCAGGTAAAAACAGACTCCGACCAACTCCAACAGACGCCAACGGGTATCATACCGATCCAACAATTGTGGTGTGAATTGGCCATTAAATGCAGTCAGATGAGATTATTTACAGAACTCTTTTCCCTTCCTACTCTAGCTTATGGTACTGAGCAATGTATGAAACTTGTATTGTGAGCACTTCCTGTGCCTATTTGCCAATTCATGAAGAATCGCTTGTTTGTTTTCCTCACTTGTAAGTCGCTTTGGATAAAAGCTAAATGTAAATGTAAACTCAAGCAAACAACTAGTTCATATGGCAGCTACTACAGAGCAATAAAACTAAGGCATGTGCCTTATTCATGAAGCTAGATCTCAATAAATTTCAGTAAAATGTTCAAAAAATACATTGTTATACTTTAAACAGTATTGCATTAAAATGTAGAACTGAAAATGAATGTAGAAATGTAGCTGAAGATTTATCTTATGACCAGTGGCGGACTGGCTATCAAGAGAACCGTGAGGATTCCCCTGTATTATTATTTATTATTGTTGTTATTATTATTATTATTAGATTGCCTGCCGAATGTACTAAACTAAAGTGTTTTTTTAGTAATAATTTCGAATTCGCCATTCAATAAATGCGTACATTTCTAACCAATCATGAATCGGTTTGTCTTGACTGGCAACGCGATTCGCCTCGTGCTTCCCTTCTCGCGCTTCCACCAAAAGGTTTCGATCAGAGTAATCAATGCGAGAGACTTGAGAGTCGAGTGGAAGCACCCATGTGGAGCAGAGATGCGAAAGAACTGACCTGTTCAGAAGTGCAGGTCAGTTTCATCTGTAAATAGGCTATTGTAGTTTTTTCACTTTATTTTACAGTGTCATTGTTACATATGTTACATGTATTTACTGTAGTAATAACTAGAAATTATGCATAATTACATGCAATTAACCCTAAACCAAACCCTCATCCTACCCCTAACCCTATAGTAAGTACATGTAGTTAATTGTTATTACTCAGTACTTAAATGTATAATTACACTGTAATACTGACACCTTAAAATAAAGTGTAACCGTTTTTTCTTTATTTACTCAGTTAAGCATTAAACTAATAGCAACTGATAGCAGTAGCACTATCACTCAAAATACTGTAAGCTTAAAGGATAACGTAAAGTTATAGTAGTAATTTAGCAGACAAATATTCATATAATTTTATAATAGGTTTAGAGCGAGCTTGGGCAGACAACAACACAACCCTTTCGAAAATTAACCATGGTTTTACTACAAATATAAAGAAACAAAAAATATAGTTAAATCATGGTTCATATCATATAATAAAACTTTGGTTATACAAATCTTAATCAATTCGCCAAAAAAACATGCTTTTTCTATAATAAAACCATGGTTAAGTTTCGTAATTTTATTTCTCATTGTTTTAAAATAGTAAGACTGTTCTGTTTGTTGCTTTCCTTTACTGGACACTGTATATTTTACTTTAGCTTAGAGTCTGTCTCCTTTCCCTTTGTTTTGTCTATTTTTATAGGTACTGTTGAAGTATTTGAAAGACAATGCTTTAATCGACACAAGTTTACATAACTGAAGGTTGTTTGAATGCCATTAGATTTCAGCGGAGTGTAATGTTAAACTTCTTAGCCTGTTTCACACCAATAAAAAATTGATTCAGCAACCCAGGTTGTTGTGAACTGTTTGTAATGTAAACATTTCAATAAATCAAATTTATGATTGTAGCCTGGAGTTCAACTATAGACATGTACTCTCTGTTGCAGATCATTGTAAATGTATCAAATGAAGAGAATAGTTTCGGTGCACAATTCACACGGTGTGGTTGAGGTGGACGTTAAGGTGACTCAAGCAGCATAATTTTAAAATTGCCTTCCTCGGTTGCATTTCTCACTTATAAAAATAAACCCTTTGTAAATGAGGCACAAACAAGTGCTTTCATTTCCCGGAGGGGCTTTTATTGTTGGGTGAACAGTGACTAAAACAACCTCCAATGTGCAAGTATGACGAGAAGAAAGTCCCCTTCTTCCGTCTTGGGGGTTTGCGCCACAAGTGTCTGATACAGGCATGGACAGCTCTTCACACTGATTCATTTCGCTCACATAATTTTTTCTAAACTTCTCCATGAAAAAAAAAAATGAATTCCAATCATAGTGTGAAAAAAAACAAAACAAAAAAAAAAAACATAGTCAGCACACTATAAATCTCTAGTGTAAAATGTCTCTGTCACGATTCGTGAGTCTCTGTGTGTTTAGACTGTGTTTACATTTAGTTCTGTCTTGTCTTGTCATTTTCTGTTCATTGGCCCTCATTGTGTGTAGTCTGTTCTGTTAATCATCCATGTTTCTGTTCACCCTGATACGTTCTCCCTCATTAGCTCCCATATAAATTCTCCCTGTTATGTTCAGTGTTTGTCAGTTCTTGTCTGTTGCTGTGTGTGATGTGCCTACCGGATGTTTGCTTTACCTGTTGGATTTAATTACTTTGATATTAATTTCTTCTTCGTCATCATATCCTTGATTACAGACGACAGCGTGACAGCAGTGTATTGCCACTCCTATATCTGTTTCATGGTTTGCTGGCTTGCTTAAGTCGGGGACACTTGCTTGATTTTCAGGAGTGTTTTTGATATGCCTGCATTGGCGTCTTTGTATGTGAACTGAGCTGAGCCGGACGATTACGTCACTGTTTTCTCCAGTGCTGATATACATAAATTAACTAAACTAATAACTATTGAGCAACGGAATGAATCAATAACATATAGAATAAGCTGGACAATGACACCATTTTCTTTGGGAGCTGCTGTGCATCCAAAATTATTTGCCAATTGTTAATGTAAAGCTGCTTTGCCACAATTTGCATTGTAAAAAGCACTATATAAATAAAGGTGACTTGACTTGACTGTCAGATCACTGTTTGCTTGTACCCTGTCGTTGTTCTCAGTGTCTGTCAGTTGTCAGTTATAATCATCAAAATTAAAAGAAATAAACATTTGAAATATTTCAGTCTGTGTGTAATGAATGAATATAATATACAAGTTTCACTTTTTGAATGGAATTAGTGAAATAAATAAACTGATTTGATAATTCTAATTATATGCCCAGCACCTGTATACACACAAAGATAGTTTGAGACTGACTATAATGTCAAGGGATTTCGTTTCTTCTAGTGCAATTTGTTTGTCACCATTCTCTGATTATTTCTCTGCATAATCATTGGTAAAGTGGCAACTTCAAATTCTGATATTAAACATGAATAAACATAAAAAATAATTTAAATAATGCAGGCTGATGGCTTTAACAAAAATATTTACCATCAATCTTGTGGCTCACAGTATGTCTAAGTTACCATTAAAAATCAATTCCCCTATAGAGAAAATTGATGGGAATTTAACTTCTGGGAACCGAATTGTTGCACACTATTAGTCTAACCAAAGTCCCTTTAAGACAAGTCATTTGACTTGGCAGCCATCTTTGAAACGCCTCTTGGGCAACTACGGTATTTCAGTCATGCAAGTGCAGCTCCTATCCCTTTAAATGGGGAAACATAAATTTCTTCCAAGTTGTTCACGAAGTTTACAATAAAATTTCATATTTGAAATCACCAGTGAAATCTGACAACTGTCTCATAAATTTTGTTTCTAAAAGCATTTTTCAGGCTGGATCAACCAATGCGCGTGCAAAGCCACTGGAAGGCAAGCCTGCAAACTTTAGACAAAATAGCATAACGGCTAATGCTCTTGTCACAGTCACCAACTCAGTCACCTTCTCCACACTACATTTCCCATCATCCCTCATTCTACTCATCTGCACTCATCTGCAATCACTAATCACCACCAGCTGTCACTCATCATGTGCAGCACTCAAAAGGTCCTCACTGTCTCCTTCACTGCTCACCACCTGCACAAGAAAACAGCATCACTGCCAGTTAAGTCTTCAGGAAAACTTTCATCAGCTGTTCATCCATCCCTGTGTTTCATTCCCACTCTGTTCTCCCACATCCCTACAATAAAGACTTATTTCACTTACCTCCCTTGTCTGTCCTCTTCTGTGGATGACGGCTGGTGGTATGCAGGAAGGATCAGTTTTTTTTATTTTTTATTTTAATGGATGTCAATGGAGAAGAGGCTTCATTACACTGAATAAACAGCTTTTGTGAGGAAACAAAAACTAATCTTGAACATGGTTTACACTAAACAATACGTTCGTTGGGCATATGTAGCTTTCACTAGGATAAAAAGGTTATTTTATAAGAGAAGGCAGAGAAAGGAATCAAGGGTCATTTACAGCATTGCCATAGTATTTAACGGTAATATTGAGTGATATTGTCTAAAGAAAGCAATACCAATGTTTTCTTTATTTGGCTTTCAGGTTTTATAAGTTATGATAAGACTTTTGATTACTGCATGTATGAGCAATATCAGACTCGTAGCCGTGTGATATGCCTGTATATCAGCTCGGCAATCGGCAAGCAAAATGTTCTTTGGCGTAGGTCCCGTCCATAGCTTAAATCCTGAGAGATGCGGACTCTGCATTTCCTGCCTAAAGATGAAGGCAGGGCGACCCCTGGGAGGTATAGACAGGGACCATCCTGGTGGTGGTGGGGAGGATGAAGGTGAAGGTTGGCGTCAGCATCTGCGAGTGTAAGTACTGATCTTATATACTCCAAGTGTTAAATAATGATTGGTTGAAACTAAACTAATTGTGACGTAACATTTGAGTCTTCCTTGAAGAACTTCCATTTCTACTGTCTTGTACCTTTTTGTTGTTGTTGTTGTTGTTGTTGTTGTTTTTTGTTTATTTGTTCTACATTGTGACTGCTCCTTTCTTTGTCTATATAATGTTCTTTAAAAAAAAGCCAATGAGAGACAAATTTCAATTGACAGGAAAACTGACTAATCATATCGTCCCTTTTAATGGGTAGGGCTTGTTATCACTAGGTTTATGACGCGTTCCGCCCGCTGTGGGGAACTTGATGTGAGAAATAAAAACAGCTGATAAGACAGCTAGCGCTTTTCGCTATGGAAACCTCAAGCAACATTAGTGATGAGGATATTGGTGCTAATTTATTATCCACACTGTTTTTGAGATTAACTTTAAAGAAAAGCTGGAGATAATCGACAAAGGAAGAGCTGTACGAGAGCTTAATTTTGTGCAGAAAGCCAAAGATTTTGAAAGCAATTATAAGAGATAGATACCCCTGGATTGCATACTTGTAACATTATATGATCACAGGAGGGTTTTTCTATAAATAAGTAGTGTTTTGACTATCTGTTGTGTGCTAGCAAAATTTGTAAATGTGTTTAGTAGAAAAAAAACAAGAGCAGACTAGCCAAGTCAATTCACCTTTATTTATATAATGCTTTTTTACAATGCAAATTGTATCAAAGCAGCTTTACATTAACAATTGGCAAATAATTTTGGCTGCACAGCAGCTCCCAAAGAAAATGGTGTCATTGTCCAGCTTATTCTATATATTATTGATTCATTCCGTTGCAAAGATCAATAGTTATTAGTCTAGTTAATTTATGTATATCAGCACTGGAGAAAACAGTGACGTAATCGTCCGGCTCAGCTCAGTTCACATACAACGACACCAATGCAGGCATATCAACAACACTGCTGAATATCAAGCAAGTGTCCCCAACTTAAGCAAGCCAAAGGCAACAGCGGCAAGGAATCAAAACTCCAACAACTACTACATTATTTTAGTCAGTTTTCACTGTCCACATTTATTATTATTATTATTATTATTTTCAATTTCAGATTTAGCTCTTCATGTATTTTGAAGGGAAGTAGCTTTGCTGGTTATTTAGAGGCTGCATAGTATGCTTTGTCTCTAGTGTTTGGCCTGCAGCAGCAGTGATGTGGAGATAAAGTGATCTGGAAAACTGTACTGAAACCACAATGGGACTGTTACTGTTATGTCTAAAATGTCCAGTGTGTGATGAAACACAACATCCTGAGAAATCAACGTGTTGAATTATATAATAAACATCCACTGTAAGTAATGTTTTGTCAACCAACCACGGATACAAATGACTTTTATGTGTGTATACAGAAAAACAGAACATATTTTTGCTCACTTGGTGGCAGAGAATCTAAGAGCAGTTCAGAAAAGCAGCGCAAGGTTACGTCTCAGGTTACGACTGTAACCATAGTTCCCTGAAAAGGGAATGAGACGCTGCGTCGCTCTGTCTTACTCCCTGCATCCCTGTGATCGACTTGCTTCGGCTTTTGAAGCTAAAGACGGTCTTTCCACATGTGCTTTTATCCTTTCCTGGTCGTGACGTAACCCGCCCGTGACGTTCACTCTCGCCTTTGGACTACTGACATGCGTGCATCAGACGCAATCGTGCAGAGGTGCTCCAAAAGCGTCATGTTCCCTTCTCAGGGAACTATGGTTACAGTCGTAACTTGAGGCGTTTGCATGCTTCCATTAGTATGTTTTGACTTTGAAAGGAACCAGAATGTAACAAGAATGTAATACTATAAGGAATTGAATCAAAAGCACATTTAATGATAAAAAGTTATGAAACATATTGATCATAGTGGCTGTTCTTTTTCTCTAAGCTGGCTGTATTTAAATGCAAAAAGCTGACAAGATCTAGCTGATGCAAATACATCACTTTAGAGTACTAGTCGCTTTGCATATTGTGGCTAAACTGTCAAGCTCACAGAATTTAATCTGACAAAATGTATATAGCTTAAAGTCAGCATGAAATGTAAGTTTTAATTTACCAGTGCTGAATAAGTACATAAATTAAGTACTTGAGACTCCTGATTTCTCTCAACACAAGGGCAAGAGAGGTGACAGTCTATAAATGGGAAAACAAAGTAACTTGAGTCATATATTTGAAAAAGATATTTTGTTGTAAATTTAAAAGTATTGCGCTACTTTAGTAGTTACTTGAAAAAAGTAATCTGATTATGTAACTTGCATTACTTGTAATGACCCCCAAAAGTGTGAGGAGACGAGGTGGTGAAGGGATGCTGAAAACTGTCAAAAAACATAGGTGAGTTAAAATATCACACTTTTCAGGACCTCACACTTCAAAATGAGTCAGATAATGTAAATGGTATGCGCATTTGGCGTGCTCTCCGAGCGTGGTATTGGCCCGAATGAGTACTCCCCCCAACATTATATAAAGAAAGAAAACACACCGGAAAAAAAAGGATTTAATTTGAAACAAATTTCACTCATAAACTGCTATTAAATTAAACAAAAAATTACAAAGAAACAGCAAGTAATTTTGATGTAGAAAGACTTTTTTTGTAAAATATACTCCAATAATCTTTGACAACTCTGAAAACATTTTTGTATCAGCTATTAAAAGTATGGATATACTTATTTTTCCATGCAATACAACTGAATTTGTCAAATTTTTATTGTTATTTATGTCACCTTCATCCTTCAGTACTGTCCAAATTCAAGTTTCATTATTTGACAATGGACACGTTTCATGGGGTGTACTTGCATATTCACAGCATTGTACGTCAATTTTCCATCAGTGTGATAAGCTTTATACAGGGTGCCGGCATCTAAGCCATATAGCAACCAGCTTTAAGTACTGTCAGATGCGGTTATTCACAGAGCGCAAAGAACAACTGCTTATCAGTAGCCGTTTAATAAATATAGAAACACAAGCAGAACTCCTCCTCACACCCACGAAAGAATGTCAAGTCAAGTCAAGTCATCTTTATTTATATAGCGCTTTTTACAATGCAAATTGTGGCAAAGCAGCTTTACATTAATAAGAAAATGGTGTCATTGTGCAGCTTATTCTATATATTATTGATTCATTCCGTTGCAAAGATCAATAGTTATTAGTCTAGGTAATTTAGGTATAGCAGCACTGGAGAAAACAGTGACGTAATCGTCCGGCTCAGATCAGTTCGCATACAACGGCGCCAATGCAGGCATATCAAAAACACTGCTGAATATCAAGCAAGTGTCCCCAACTTAAGCAAGCCAAAGGCAACAGCGGCAAGGAACCAAAACTCCAACAAATGGAGAAAAAAACCTTGGGAGAAACCAGGCTTAGTTGGGGGGCCAGTTCTCCTCTGGCCAACAGTGAACACTTGTCGGATACTCAGGCAGAGTTACAGGTCATTAAACTGATTTGGAATCGCAACAGTCAAAATATTTAATCTAGTTCCATCTAATTTAAGATCTTTTTGATCACGCCGATATGGGACGGTTTGTTGGGATATGTGCCGCTGGCTGATGAGTCGGTAAGGTCTTCACAAAGGATGAGCTCGTTCACACGGTCTCCGCCGACACCACAGGGCCACACTGCTGCCGCACACAGGCACAGGTTCCCCGTCCGACCCGGACACAGCCCGGATCCAGCCAATCATGTTAATTGGTAAACCTCGGGATAAGCAGAGAGACAAAAAATTAGCGTAGACGCCATTCTTCTTCTGATGTAACGAGTACATCTGGTGTTATAGGAAGTGTTCCCGGTTCCGGCTGACCTGATCTATGCAGCCTAACAATCCTTTAACGGATATGAGGACAAGAGTTTATAGTGCGTCATGTGTATGCCAGGTTAAATAGATGCGTTTTTAGTCTAGATTTAAACTGACAAAGTGTGTCTGCTTCCCGAACAATGCTAGGAAGATTGTTCCAGAGTTTAGGTGCCAAATAGGAAAAGGATCTACCGCCCGCGGTTGATTTTGATATTCTAGGTATTAACAACTGGCCAGAATTCTGAGATCGTAATAGACGCGAAGGACTATAATGCATTAAAAGCTCACTCAGGTACTGGGGAGCTAAGCCATTTAGTGCTTTGTAAGTAATTAGCAAGATTTTAAAATCTATACGATGTTTAATAGGGAGCCAGTGCAGTTTTGACAGAACCGGACTAATATGTTCATACTTCCTGGTTCTAGTAAGGACTCTAGCAGCTGCGTTTTGGACCAGCTGTAATTTGTTTATCACGCGAGCAGGGCAACCACCCAGTAGAGCATTACAGTAATCTAGTCTCGAGGTCATAAACGCATGAACTAGCTGTTCCGCATTTGTCATTGAGAGCATATGTCGCAATTTAGATATATTTTTAAGATGGAAGAATGCGGTTTTACATATGCTAGAAATGTGGCATTCAAATGAAAGATTGGTATCAAAGAGCACACCCAGGTTCCTAACTGACGAAGACGACTTAACAGAGCAGCCATCAAGTGTTAGACAGTATTCTAGGTTATTACGTGCAGAAGTTTTTGGTCCAATAATTAGAATCTCTGTTTTTTCTGAATTTAGTAGTAGGAAATTACTAGTCATCCAATTTTTTATATCAGCTACGCATTCTGTTAATTTTGAGAATTGGTCGGTTTCGTCAGGGCGCGAGGAAATATAGAGCTGAGTGTCATCAGCGTAACAGTGAAAGCTAATGCCATGCTTCCTAATGACATCTCCCAAGGGTAGCATGTACAGAGTGAAAAGCAACAGTCCTAGAACTGAGCCTTGTGGTACTCCATGTTTAACTTGTGATCGAAATGACATCTCTTCGTTTACTACTACAAACTGATAACGGTCAGATAAGTATGATTTGAACCATGCCAATGCATTTCCACTAATTCCAGCATAATTTTCTAGTCTATTCAAAAGAATATTGTGGTCGATAGTGTCAAAAGCGGCACTGAGGTCTAGTAACACTAATAGAGAGATACAACCACAATCTGATGGTAAGAGTAAATCATTTGTAACTCTAATGAGAGCAGTCTCAGTACTATGGTACGGTCTAAATCCTGACTGGAAATCCTCACAGATACCATTTCTTTCCAAGTAGGAACTAAGTTGAGATGATACTGCCTTTTCTAGTATTTTTGACAGAAAAGGTAGATTGGAAATCGGTCTGTAATTGACTAATTCACCAGGATCAAGTTGTGGTTTTTTAATAAGAGGTTTGATAATAGCCTGCTTAAAATTTTTCGGTACGTAACCTAGTAATAAAGATGAATTAATGATCTTAAGAAGAGGATCTATGACCTCTGGAAGCATCTCTTTCAATAGCTTAGTCGGTATAGGGTCTAACATACATGTTGTTGATTTTGATGATTTAATAAGTTTAGACAATTCTTCCTTTCCTATAACAGCGAATGAATGGAATTTTTCCTCAGGGATACTACAATCCACTGTCTGATGTGATACTGTAGTAGACAGTTGCATGGCTATAATTTTCTCTCTAATGTTGTCAATCTTGCAAGTAAAGAAGTTCATAAAGTCATTACTGCTGTGCTGTTTGGAAACATCAGAAGTTGAGGCTGTATTTCTCGTTAATTTAGCCACTGTATTAAATAAATACTTAGGGTTGTGTTTATTGTCTTCTAAAAGATTTGAAAAATAAGCAGATCTAGCGGTTTTTATGGCCTTTCTGTACTCCATCATTTTCTCTCTCCATGAAATCCGAAAAACTTCTAGTTTTGAATTCTTCCAGCTGCGCTCCATTTTTCTTGCTGCTCTCTTAAGGGCCCGAGTGTGCTCGTTATACCATGGCGTTGGACTAATATCCTTAATCTTTTTTAAGCGCAAAGGAGCAACAGAGTCTAGAGTGTTGGAAAAGAGAGCGTCAATAGTTTCTGTTGCAACATCGAGTTCTTCTAAGCTGTCTGGTTTGCTAAGTTGATGAAACTGATCAGGAAGATTATTTATAAAGCAGTTTTTAGTGGTGGAAGTGATGGTTCTAACATATTTATGGCAGACAGGCGGTTTTGCAGCCTTGGTTAAATGTAGCACGCATGAGACTAGATAATGATCTGAGACGTCATCGCTCTGCTGCAGAATTTCAACGGCATCAATATCGATTTCATGTGACAATATTAGATCTAGAGTATGATTACGACAATGAGTTGGTCCTGACACGTGTTGTCTAACTCCAATAGAGCTTAAAATATCTGTTAATGCCAATCCCAAAGCGTCTTTTTCATTATCTACATGTATATTAAAATCACCAACAATAAGGACTTTATCCACAGCCAGTACTAACTCCGAGAGAAAATCAGCAAATTCTTTGATAAAGTCTATATGGTGCCCTGGTGGCCTGTATACAGTAGCCAACACAAATTGTGTCCTTAGAACATCAAGGTCATACGACAGCTACTGAACAGTAATAAAACAAAGGCCTGGGCCTTATTCATGAAGCTAAGTTTCTGTAAAACTCATTCAAAAATACATTGTCTTAAACTGAATGTAGCTTTAATATGTATTTTGATATACCAAATGCTTAAATGCACTGTATCAGTTGCTGAAAAGTTATCTCAGTTGACGAGACGGTTTTACTGTTTTTTTTTTTTAATGGTATGAATACCTCTTCTGTTGTACCTTTTCTTGACCAAATACTGTGTTTAACCTTTGGTTGAAGTATAATTTTAGAGTACAGAGTCCTTTGCCTTTGTTCTGTCCAATCTTTTCTAGGTACTGATGAAGTACTTAAAAGCCATGTGTATGAGCAATGCTTTAATAAATGTAAGTTTACATTTTAACCTATAACTGAAGGTCAGTTTGCTGCCATAAGACTTCAGCTGTGTGTATGTTAAACCTCTTAGCCTATTTGACAACAATTAAAGCTTGACTCAGCAACCCGGTTTGTTGCATAAACATTTCAATTAAACAAATTTAAGGCTGGAGTTAAAGCAAAGACTTTCATGTCTCCTATTGTTTTTTTGAAGATGACTTTGGTTACTTTTTGTTAGGTATACATTAGACAGAAGAAAAAAGACACTACATGCTCTGGCTGTTGGGCCCTATTGGCCCAACTGGACCTGGTTCCCAGAACTGATGCTCCTCTCGACAGCCCCTCCTTGGCCGATTCCTCTGAAAACTCCATATCTGGCCCCTGGATGGGACACAGCGTTTCAAGGTGACTTACCCCAAGAGGTACTTCAGCTCGTGTCCAACTTAAGAAGAAAACGGAATGGGCGTCACATCAGTTAAGCTTTTTTCATAAGTTTAATACGGAAGGCACAGGAAGTAGCATAAGCATTTTGAACTGCGAGAGATTTACACTTGTAAAAGTAGAATACAGAAGGCGGTCTGACAGAAGCTAGATATTTTACTTTATAACTTAAATATAATATTTTTCTTACTCAAACATATCATTTTAGAAGGCCTTAATTAACCCCCCGGAGCCATGTGGGGTATGATTATGATGGATGCACTTTCTTCAGCTTCATACTTGTTGGTCTTGTTCACTGCCATTATAAAGCTTGGATGTTTTTTAGATGTGATTTATTAAAATATCTCCGATTGTGTTCATCAGAAAGAAGAAAGTCATATACACCTAGGATGTTCTTGAGGGTGAGTAAAGTTTGGGGTAATTTTCATTTAAAAGTGAACTAATCCTTTACGTGGCTTTTATAAACATGCCTTGGAAAAAAACATTACTGATGTGCAACAATGGCACTGATATATTTTAAGATATGCAAGTCCAATTGCTTTTGTCAAAACAGCTCAATCATGCATTTTAATCTCAGGCACTAGATTAAGCCTCGCCTGAAACCGGGGGAATAAATAAATCCCTAGAGTAAAATGTCTCCTATTTCACCATAATCACTGAAATACACCTCAAATGAAATTCCTGCATACAAAGGATGATTAATAATTGGAAGGATTTTATTACAATATAGTTAAAATATGTTAGCTGTCTAAGCAGTTATTGCTGTAACTGTTACAAAGATAAATACATTTTTAGTTTACTATCTACTACAGCAGCATTTCAAGGCACTTTCTTAGTACAGACAATTCATTTTTATTATTTAATAGACAATTTCTCTCAAACTTGGCCTAACTGGGCTTGTACAATCATTCTGATGTAATAATAGGACTAACGGATCAAATAATATGTTTAAGTATAACATAGACTGAATCAAAGACAACACTGATATGGTAAATACATTTTCTTAACGTAAATAAAATATTACAAATGCTTAATTCAGATTGACACATGCATAATCAAATCATTGTAAGACACTAGTAATGGATGGATAGTCACATGCACATTATGGCTGGAATGTGAAGATAATAACGGAAGGTCACATGTTAGTTTTTGGACACAGTACCTGCATTATGAAGTACCAGAAGTCACAGTTTCAATTCTAATTCTATTATTTATAACACTACAGCATAAAACATGAGCCATCCAGCATCGACAGTGTGATTGTAAAGTTTTAGCTGTTAAATATGTGACATTCATATTGTCTAGAACAGAATGTAAGAGTTAAGCACTACAATCCAACAGCATTCAAAACTATGACAGGATCCTCAATGTCTGCTTTACTCTGGACCATCCGCAACTCAAGCTGAGCAGGACTAGGCTTTCGATCAGGACCGGCCACCTCTGAGAGACAAACGAAGGTAAGGAATGAGTTACAGGAACTTCATCTAGTACAGAACCAATGACATGGCTACCATGGTACATACAGTCTTACCTTTCGCGTAGGTAATAGTCCTCTTAATGACATGGTGCATGACGGAAACCGTCTTTTCACAGGCTGTCTGTCAAAAACACATCAAAGTTATAATTCAACATAACCTACAGTTTTCGAAAAGTAGATCGTATTTAGGAGATTTTTACAGTGGTCCCAAAGTATTTCCCACTTACATTAAGCCATGCATTTTTAAGGGTTACTTAAAATGTATTTTCAATAAAATTTGGCTGCCTATAGGGAAGAAAGGCAAAAAAAAAAACAGTGCTAACTGACTAGAGAAAAAAGTCTGTTGCCTTCCTTTTTACCAAAAAGGTTGCAAAACTTCAATACCCATAATGCATTGAGCATGATGCCACTCCCAGTCTGCTAATGTTTAAATAGGCTTGACTAGATTCAAAGACTGTCTTACTTGCTGTTTAAAGATTAGACAAAGTGTGATACAATTTTCAGTGATTAACATACCCTTACAAAAACTAATAACCCTCTGTCGATCCGTTTTTGGGATAAAAAAAAAAGTGGAAGCACAATCTGTAGTTTTCATGAAGACACTGGAGCTTTGTGTCATCAGGCAGACATTTGCTGACAAGTAAACAGGAATTTCTCGACACAGGTAACAGAGTAAGAGTAAACACTGTTCACATACAAAGCAGGTTGAAAATCAGCAAACTCAACTTTAAAGGGTACATACATAGTTTCTACCAATCTCATGTTAATGTTGAGTACCTATAGAGTTGTACTGCATCCTTCATATCTCCGAGGAGCCTTTAGTTTTACCAGATTTATTGCCATCAAAACAGACATTTGAAGCAGTTTTTATTACGACTCATGACCAGGATCTTTTATCCCTGGCAGCTAGGCTGTATCCACCACTGAGGTCCCCGAGGTCCGGACTTCTGTAATTTTTTGAAGTGTATATAATGAAAGTTGTGAAATAATTGTCTAATAATAACTAAACTTTGCTGCTGCAAGTATATTGCACATCGTCACGAGTTTCTCATCTGACTAGCTTCAGCAGACTAACGCCACTCGTCAACGTTTAAAATGGCCAGTCAAAGTAGTTAGGCTTTATGTTCACAGAAGCGTTTAGCACGAATCCAGCACGATGCTTCAGATAATAAAGTGTGAGATAATCAGTTAAACTAAACTGCTGTTTTTTTACGATAGAAGTTTTAAACGACCGACAGAAATGATCAGTTTTCAAAGACATATCAATCAAAGCTCAGCTTTGTGAAGTGAAGATATACAGGCCAAGATGATCCATTAAATGAACTGATTAGTCCAAAAATAATGATTCATTCAGGAAAGAAACAAGTTGCTTGAAAGAAATCTTTGATGCTCATGCAAATTACTCATTTGGCTCTGGACATTTATACGGGTTGCATTGGCATTTAATTGAACTGCAACTATGCAAAATAACCCCCTAGTTAAGCCCATTCCTGTTTGTAAAGCATGACTGTAATGTCAGGAATAAGCATAAACATACTGCATTTCCATTTTTTAATGAATCATTTTGATCGGGTCAGATCTGAACCAGCCCATCCAGATGCTCATTGTACTCCAGTCCTTCCTGAATGAAGCACGTTGATGGAT
The DNA here is from genome assembly GCA_038088235.1 of Zacco platypus. NCBI lineage: Eukaryota > Metazoa > Chordata > Actinopteri > Cypriniformes > Xenocyprididae > Zacco > Zacco platypus. The sequence goes on along the minus strand of CM076081.1, from coordinate 9,236,204 downwards.
GTGCTCTTCTTCTCTTGCTCTGGTTGATGTGTATGTACCCTCTTTCCGGAGAAGTGCCCATACAAGAAATTCCGCCCTTTATGATGTCATACAGGGCCATACTTGAAAAAAAACTTTCCGAAACGTGTACGGACCCTGGAGGAGTGTTTTCGGCACAGAAATACTCCGTCATACGTCCAGCTCGTTTTTTGAAGCTATGGTCATGTTTAGCAAGAGAATCCGACTCTTTAACCGAGTAAATCAGAATGCATGAAATAGCATTAGCTATTATAGCACAGCTATAATTAGAGTGCTATCAAGTTGTTTACCTTTAGATCATTTGGGTGGTGGTGTGTCCACGCCAGCAGCATCGCAGCAAACAGGTCTCCTGTTCCCACAAACACAGCATCTACCATAGGGATGTCCATACGGATCTGTTGGGTCACCATGGTACCGTCTGGTCCCACTGAGAAACATCAGGATCATCATTATATTCACAACTGGGATGAAACTCTTTGACAGAAACCACTAGTTAAGAATGATACAGTTGAAATAACTCTTGAATGAACACATACTAAACATGCTGATATTTAACAACCACTAATTATAAAGTATTTGCATGTTTACACATTTTACTGATAGTTACTCATCCCAATATTTCAGTCCCCTCATTTTGCATTTCCTATAGAGTGCAACAGTGCCAGTCCACTTTTTCAATGACATTGGTTCCAGAAGAAATTTTCTCAATCATTTTTCCCATTTGAATGTTTAAAAAAAAAAATCATTAATGCATTATAGGCCATGAACCGAACCAAACCAACCAACCCAAAAAAACAAAAACAAATTGAAAATCAGACTAATGCACATTACTGTGTACTCAACGCCTTTAATGAGGGACAGAACTAAAATGAAAAATGATGGAGAAATATAAAGCTATTGATTTAAGGATGTTGATTAAACATATATATTGGTGACACTTTACAATAAGGATCATTAGTTAAACATTAGTTAATGTATTAACTAACCATGAGCAACACATTTGTTACTGTATTTACTAATCTTTGTTAATGTTAGTTAATGAAAATACAGCTGTTCATTGTCTAAATATTGTTCATATTTAGTTCATAGTGCATTAACTATTTTAATATATTAGTAAATGTTGCAATTAACATTAACTAAGATTAATAATGCTGTAGAAGTGCAGTTCATATTAACTAATGAACCTTATTATGAACCTCATGTTTACTTCCAAACATGCATGCATCAGAAATAGTTTGAGATTATAAGGAGACTGACTATTCACAGTGCTTCATGTAGTGGGAGGGAGCAAAAAAGCTTTTGGTGCGATTTGCTTGTCATGATTCTCTGATAGCAGAGAAATTTCCACCAGAGTCAAACTTACGAGAAACTCTTCTGCTAAACACAATTATTTAAAAAAAAAAAAAATTAATTAGGGAAGGATGATGGCTTCAACAAAAGCATATACCACCGATTAACAACCTCATAGCTCACAGTAAGTCTGTCTTTAAAGGTTAATAAGTTATAGTTAAAAATCAGTTCCCCATTTTATTATACGAAGTGTGATCACAGGTGTGGGTTTAACTTCCTCTTACAGCTTCAAAAAACGGTTCATCCAATCATACCACTGTTGTGTAAACAGAGACAAGGCGTGACCTTTGAACATGATATGCAAAATGAGGCAACTGAATTCTTTTTTTTTCTTTCTTTCTTTCTTTTTTTCTGAATTCTGAAATATCATAACTTACCAGACAATTATTGATGATGAAAAGTATGAGGCAAGCATTGCATGAGCTTCAAAAGTTTCACTACATTGGGCTTTGTATTGTGTGGTGGGAATTAAAATGACAAAATCACCTCTCTTCTGGCTCCCCAGGGCGACCAGATACTGATCTCCCAGAGGAGAGGGCAGGTCAGAGCTGGTGATGACCACTGTGTCTGGACCCATTGAATGAAGCAGGTTCATCACCTACATATAAACAACAGTTTCAATTTCCATTACAGTAGAGTTTGTAGTTTGAGTTACATTCACAACAGTTACAGTTATTACAAGTCAAGCCCAATTGTGGCAATAATAATTTTCGCCTTAAAAAGCAATTGTAAATGTTAAAACACTATTCGTTTCAATAATATAGCCACAGAATATGCATGTCAACATGATTTTTGTGGAAAAAAAAATCCACTAAAATGACTGTAAAAATTCACATTTACCATTGCTCAGCAAAATTTTGCGATATCCATGCAGTCTCTGTGCGATTTGGAGTGAAAAAGTTCCCACACAGATTTCGTTCATTTTCAAGTTGGTCATGTGAATTTTCTGTGCTGCTTGTTTTGAAAGTGAAGTTTTTTGTTTTTGTATTAATTTTTCCCATAGGGATTTTAAAACAGTCTTTGTTAAAGTTGTTAAAGCCATTACAGTTAAGAGGAGAATCACAACACCACAGACTTTGATTTGAGGCAAAAAAGTATTTGAAAATCGGACAAAAAGAAAAAGGTACAAGACTGTGTACTTAATGGTTTTATTGAGAGAAAGAACTACAATCCCATCAAGCACTGCAAACAGCATAATCTAATTTAAAATGATGGGAGAAATAAACAACTACTCATTTACAAATATTGATTTTATGTATAAAAACAATATAGTTTAAGTTTATTGCAAAGTATGCATATATATATATATATATATATATATATATATATATATATGAACATTTAATTTTTTGCGAGCGTAGAGAGACTGACTCGATTACACCATTCACAGTGAGTGGGCGGAGCTAAATTGCTATTATAGAGCATGTTGCTTTTTTTGACTCTCTGATTGGTGTAATTTTCAGTACAGAATTATGGGTAATGTAGTTTTTCGCCAGGAATTCCACGATTATTTTAAAAATAAGCTGAAATAGCAGCAGAAGCAAATAATATGGCTTAAAAACCTCGTAGCTCACAGTAGGTCTGAGAAAGTCACTTGGCCAATCGGATGAAAGAAGTAGAAATAACAGCTGCATATAGAGAACAGCTGATAGAAACTTACTTCAATGGCATCTTTTTCTGTACTTATGCTTCTACCAGTGAGGAGCCTATGAGGAAAAAAAGCAATATAAAGTATTTACATGTGTTGCTCGTTCTGACACACCCATGTCTTGTGGGTGAACCACAGGCCTAACTACAACTGTTGGATTTTTGCCTTATGGATTTTTGCCTTGCCTTAGACAGATAAGTAATTATGGATGGGTGAGTTGGATCAGAGCCTAGGCAGAACCCAGTTGGTTTTGGGTAGGTAAATCACAAATGGTCACAGGTCAGAATACATGCACAAGAAATCACCATAATGGGACACTTACTCTGCTTCAAACTGATTGGGAGTGATTATGTCACAAGTCGGCACTACTTTATCCCTGTAGATGGGCAGCACGTTCTCAGGAACATACTAGAAATAAGCAGAAAATGATCAGCTCTTTGGAAACTTCAATCACATCTGAAGTGTTTCACAAAGATGCAGCTGTCCCACTAAATAAGAGGTTATATTTTTGACTACAAAATTATAATGCAAATATTACAGGGAAATTTTTTGATATGCTCACCATAGCCCCATTATCACCGAGCACGGGATCACACACTTGGTAGGCAGGAAAAAAAATAGCAAAGATAAGCACAACGAACATAATACGCTGTAACACAGACCAGTGAGGCCTTACAGGCTGCCTGAGTTTTAGCATGCTATGTTTATGTATATGACAATGTTAATGTATTTGGACTTGGTGGACAAGATCTGCTACACTGCTGCCAACAGATACACAGATATGTTGCTGTGAGCAGGTAAGATATGCTGTTGCTGAATAAATACACATGCATAAATCCTGTAGAAAATCTAGACAGGTGGAGCTGGGGGAGGTGGAGGATAAACTCTAATTATATATATATATATATATATATGTGTATGTATATGTATACACATACATACCATACACAAGGTTCGGATTTGCTCTCTTCAGCTCCTGTACAATGTCCACCACCATTTCCAAAAAGGAATCATCCCTAGTGTATCCTGAAGAAGAAAAAAAATTGAAATATGGAACAAACCAATTGAATGTGAACATTACATCACTGAAGTAATTTAATTTCAATTATGAACTCTAATGTCCATTTGTCCAAGGCATTTGATAAAATAAAAAAAATAAAAAAACAGTAACATTGACTTCTAAAACCTAACCCTTCAATGCCATGTCCCCCAGCCCTGCCTAAAATGATTCACATGGACTGACTAAAAACAGACAGGATACTGGAAAAAAGAATGTCTGGTGTGACAAATCTATGTGTGCTGCGCCATAAATATAGGGGTCCATTTGTGCCACTCAGTCATTTGATAAATCAATAAATCAATTGAGAAATAAACAATTAACCTGCAGCAGACAAATTAAAAATGCAATTATAACTTATAACTATAACAACATTTTCTACATAAACAATTAGATCGAACAGTATATTTATCAAATTAAATTTAATTTTTGTACATTGTTTATTTCGAAGCTCTTTATTTGCTGAATGTGGAAGAATCAATCAAATGTATCTGTTGCAGCCCCTAACAGAAAGTATCCTGTCCATTTTTGGCCAACCAGAAACTCTCTCTCCCTGTTAATCATATAAGGCAGTGTTGGCAAACATGGCTTTAAAGGGTGGGGTTTTAGAAATCAATGGTTTTTATCAATAATCATGTCTAAATGTAATCATCATACTGAATCACATCAATTTTAATTCATTTGGACATACATAATCCTATTTAAAACAATCTGCATGTCCAGTGTCTGACAGTAATTCAATAATGTACATCCAGCTGCAAAAACAGCAGACAACAAGGACGGGAAGAAAAGACCTGTACCTGTGAGCACATAGTCATAATGGTTCACGTTGTTCAGCTTGATCCCCTCGTACAGGACGTGCAATTCGTCCGCAGTCATCACTTGACCTTTCCAGTGCTCGTATCCTGGCAAGAGAAACACCTTTATAGAGGCATCATTCATATTTTTAGACATATATATATATATATACACACACACACACATATAAAACTGAAATTCATGCTTTAGTAATAAGATACACAAAGCTGTCCCATATTGAGAATATAAGGTCCAAGGTTTGCCATCTCGGAATTACTGAGATTGAGAATTCTAAAATAAAAAAAAGCATTCATGTCCACGTACAACTCATAACTACAATGTGTATTTTAGTTAATCTAGTTAAGTAGTTATCTTTTAATATTTCTATTTGAATCTGGATAAATTGAGAATTGTGATTTTTTTTAAAATTTACTTTTAAATAGAGATCTGGATTCTCCTTCCATTCTGAAGAAAAAACATTGGACAACTAAACAAAAAAAAAAATGTAATAAGATCGCATGGGTGTTTCAATCAAGATTGCGAACTTTTAACGATTAATCGTGTTACTCCATCATCTAATAATTAATGTAATTGCATCATGGCATGTATGTGACAACAGTTACAGTTAAAAGGTGTTGTCGGCCATGACGCCTATTTATAATACAGTACACAGCACTGTATTTGTCTTATAAAAGTTACTACATATTAAAAATATCAAGGACATTTAAATTAAAATGCTATATTTCCATTTAAGCTGCCTATATCTGTCTAATTTTCCAAGTTTAACCATCCCTATTTTGCCTTTAACTTAAAATAAATGCTGATGAAGCCATGATATTAAAAAAAAACATCAAAACTAAAACCAGGTATGACCCTGAAATACTTTTAAAACAGCTTTTTTAGCACCACTAAAAGGTCTAAATTATATACTGACAAGCACAGAAACATTAACCTTCAAAGAGTAACTGGATGGTGGACTAATATTAAACTCTATAATTAACTACTTATAGGGAGACAGGTGACAGCTTAAAGGATGTTTAATGAGCCCAACGGCTCCTCACAGGCACTCCTATTAAACAAACATTGAGCAGAACTTGTGTCTTTTGAAAGCATTAAACCTTCAAAGAAATAAGCTGATGTGTTTTTTTCACTGTCAGTAAAAAAAAAGGATGTTGGCACAAGGTCATGTGATGAATAAAGCAATAAACAAAGACTACATTGACACTGCAACTACACTACCCATAGTTTCCACATTAACAATTAGAATGAACACTGTATATATATATATATATATATATAAAATCAAATTGACTTTAAATTAATTCTAAACAAATTAATTGATCTATTTAACACAGTGTTTAAACATTTTATGACAGATTATTTAATTAAACCGTCCATTTCTCCCTGTTTAGGACAAGGTTGTGAACTGTGTACTTCTTGTAACCATACAATCACATGAATAAATGTGACTAGTGATCACAACATTTTTATTTTACATGCATAACTGTCCTGTTTACAGTCCAATCCCCAAAATAGAGCTCTGTTCCCCTTGAGGGCAATCTTCTTCAGCCTCTCTAGCTAATGATATTATTGTAATGTGTGTGTTTTTTGTCATTGGTTTACCCCATCGTTTGACCTAGTTTTCCCCATTTGGTTTGATTAATCATTTCTTTCACCTGTGTCCTGTTAATTACCTGCTTTTTCTCCCTCGTTTTTCTCACATATTTATACCCTGATCCTCCCTCGTTCTCGTCAATGTTAGATGTGCAAGTGTGTATAGTCCTAGTTTTGTCATTAAATTTTGTCTTCATTGTTCACCGTCGTCTGCCTGCTGTTTCCCACTACACGTTATGTGAGAATTATCATCAGATTCTGAATGCTCTACAATAAACCCTGTGTTGTCTTGACCCATTCAATAAATGATCTCAATGCTACAGTGTTCAAATCGTGTCCCACGTTACAGAGTCACTAAACTAGGGGATTAGTAACTATATAGTATTTTCTAGCTTCATTCTCATCTAATTTTACTCTGAAGACATAAATTAATGTACAAACTACCAGATACCACTGTGTGACATCAATTTAGGGAAGAAAGAGAAGGCTTATTCAAAGAGGAGAACACAAAATGCTTTGTCTGATAAAGTAGGTGTGAACTGTGAGGAGTAGCAACCAGAAAAGGCCATGAGACCATGATTCAGAACAGTGGGAGGATTGTTGATTCCTTCCAACAAAAATGTGAGAAGAAAGAGTAGAAGCCAGGAGGGGGTGGAATGGGAACAGCATGAGCAGCAGAGTGTGGAAAACCCCATGACAACAGACCCTCAGTAGGCTGGATAACTACCGCAACGGTTAACCAACTCAGTGAAAACATGTTAAAATGTCAACAGGATATGCAGGAACATGATAATGCAATAAAAAGTTACTACTCTGAGAAAAACATGAATTTTTAACCACTTAAAACCATTCACCACCCTTTTTACCATCAACTTTCACTGACCTTGTATAATGAATGAGTGGATTTCAATGCTGCTGGGATTGAGTTATACATACCTCTACCTCATCTGTCACAGACTATAATGGAAAACACAGCATTGGTGTTTTCGTTATTGAATGAATTAGTATTTTGAAAAAAAAAAAAGAAAAAAAAAAAAAAATATCACCTTTTACCACAACCTCCTCTGCAGTCTCTGGATCCACTTCCCGCTAACCACTTCTCTTTTCTAGATGCCATTTAAATAACGGACACTCTTTGTTCAAACTGTACAGTGCTTCAATAATATACTCCCCCCTGGCAGGCAGTAAGTCACTGAACAAGCAATGCCTTGTTGCTCCTTAGGCAAAAAGTCACTTTCCAAAACTTTCACCATCTCTGCTCCCCTCTGCTGGAATGCGCTGCCAAATCCACCTGAACTGCATCTTTCAAGAAGCAGCTGAAGTGAAACTTCTTCTACAGTCACTTCACCACCCCACAACCCTTAAAGGGTTAGTTCACCCCGCAAAAATTCTGTCATTAATTACTTTGGAACGACATGAGGGTGAGTAATTAATAACAAGATTTTTATTTTTGGGTGAACGAACTGTAAATGTAAAAAACATTTTTGAATCAGTATATTGAATGAATCATTTGAATCAATGAATGATTCATAGTCTGACTCATTACTTGTTGCCCCCTACTGGTGTAAAGAGTGGCTGAAAAATCCCCACCATTAATGCACAAGCTGACAGTACATTGTTTGTATGGTTTATTTAGTTTTTAAATTATATATATATATATATATATATATATATATATATATTTTTTTTTTTTTTTTTTTTTTTTTCCCCAAGTACTGGTTGTGTGGTACCTTTAAATATCAAGAAAAAAGATGCAAACTACAAGCTGTTTTGCATTACTCAATGCAGACTACATATTTGAAAAATATCACACTGAGCACTCAGCTCTGCTTCACTGAAAGGAAAATAATACTACCACATGCTGCGAAACACAATAGCTGAACTTTAACCCGTGACATGATGAAAACTTTCCCACACCAAGAAGGTTAAACAATACCAAGATAACCTCATCAAATTTATTACATTTTCTTCAAAACATTCACATGTAAGAATATAGTATTCAAAATTTTAAACTGCAACAAGTTTTTCAAAGAAACCTGGCTAAGAGGTGTAATTACTAATGCCTCATCATAATAAACTCTGAACAACTCATTTGGACTTCAGCCTTCATTACGCAATGATTTGAATGGAACAATGCAACTGTGACCGAGCTGTTATAATGACAATCTATTATTCCCCATAAACTATATTTTAATCACCATTTGTCATATTGGCACATCATTTGAGCTAAAACTTAACCTGAAAAATGAATTTGAGAATGTCTTAGCATTGAGCTTTTTGTTTGGCTTTAATGACAGCAGCAGTATTTTACCTGTGTGATTGGAGAACTGCACAGAGTTTATAGAGTCCACTTCAAAGCCCAGCACCTATTACAGCAGTGACACACACAATACGACATGTTTTACATACTCACATGCATTGTAGTGGGGAAACAACGCTGATTTTAATATTGTAAGGGCTGTGGACGCAATGTAGTTGCAAAATAACTACGTCAAAACAGTAAATGACGCTGCAGGCATCTAATGCATCTACTGCCTCTTACCTGCAAAGGAAATGTTGCAGACTTGTTTCCCACATATCCTCTGACAACATGACTCTGAACTGACAGAACTCTGCAGTCCATGTTTTATGCTTATGGCGTTCGCTTAAAACAAATCACAACTAGCTTTTAATGTTCTCATTAAAATGTCACACCACCCTTAAGGACGAGAAAGCGATCAACCGTAGAATATACAAGAAAAACACACTTCAGTAATGACAAGACATTCAACAGCTTTCTCTGCGTAGTACATACATTTTCTTTCAGGCGTTTGCCGAGGACACCTAAGTTCTTGCAGAGTGTTGACAAAAACTGACCAATCGCCTTCAAGAAAGATTGTCAGCGTTCCAAGATCAAAGCGTCTCTGGCTAATGCAGAACTAAAGCCGTTCCTTTAAAAATGTTTAATAGAGTTACTCAGTATGTGCTGTGTGCTTTTCGACGACACTATATGATAACGATGTTAATAGACTAAATAAACTAAAATAGCATTTATATAATAAATCAAATAAAGCCGTTGTTATTAGGTCAGTGTTATTTGAGCAGGGTTGCATGATGAATGTAAGAATCGACTTTTAGCCTTCTTACAGTTCAAATAAAGTAAAAACAATCACTTTTGTAAATTTGCATCCGTGTTAAAATACGTCACATTTGAAAATAAAAACACATTTCCTCATAAGCTTCACTATTAGTTAATAAGCTAATTATTTTCTGCCAATTACAAAGTATTACTCAAAGTCACTTAACAGAGCTGTTCAGTTCTTTCTGGAATTCACTTTATTTATTTTTTTTATCTATAAACATATTTTTTTTTTTAGCAAAACATTGTGTTCACCTATCTAACAAGTAGATAGGTGAACACAACAGTTCACCTATCTACTTTCTAAATGCATATTACAGGTCTTATTGTGAACAATTCATCCAACTTTCTGTTCCATTGAAAACTAAAGAACTTTCTTCCATGAATTAGTCCAGTCAGATATATGTCACAATACAGATGAAAATATGTCCATCTGTTTCACGTTTGAGGCATGACTATGGAATTTATGTTGCGAAAATCTTGTTAAGCAATAACCACAGAAGAAATAACCCATAAATCCAAAAGTGGTATTATATAAACCTACAACTTCCAGAAGAAAACTGCTATGGTAATTTACTTCCAGGATTTAGAACTACAAAATGGACTGTTTTCAGAACAGTCTTTTACGTTGATCAGTCTGTCCAGGTTAATAAAGTGTAACTTTTTTTAGGAGTACAGCATTTACCAAGTTTCCACAATACTGCTCAGTTCCGCAGCTTCTGCTTTCCATGATAATAGCAAATGGTCAGTGCTAATGTTGACACAACCTGAGATATGAGGCATATCATTTTTTTCACATGATTTAGACATTTTGTGCTTTCAGAGAACAAAGAGCACATGCGTCAGACCATGCTGTGCGAGGCCTCCGATTCATAAACAAAGAGACTGACCCCCTTATCATCATCCACTTTTATCTTGTCTCATTGGAAACATTATCACACATTAATCCCACAATCCAGTGGACAAAGACATTCCATATTCACACACAGGAAACACTCCTAAATCAATGTTGCTGTTTAATTCCTTTGTCTTAAATGATATATTAGTCCATCCATACAGGTAAAACATTTACATTATTAGTCCTGGACCCGCATGAATGTGTTTCATTGAATAATTATAACAACTCACGGAGTATGTAGTTAATATATGATTGTATGGAAGCTTGTTTCTGCCGCAGAAAAAAATAAAAATAAAATGTAATTGTGACTTTATCTAAGAATTATGACTTTTTCTTGCAATTTCAATCTTATATCTCACAATTCTGAGAAAAAAAAGCTAAGATATGAATTCAGAATTGCAAGATATAATCTATCAATTCGGAGAAAAAAGTCAGAATTATGAGAGATCAGCTTGTGAGTTTATTAATTTTTCCTCCGAATTGCGAGATATAAACTTGCATTCCTGAGAAAAAAAAGTAAGAATTCTGAGAAAAATGGTTGCAAATATCTTTTTTAATTTTTATTCCGTAGCTCGTCCTTGTTCACTAGAGATGCATTGATTTTCTCCACGTTGATCTTTGCTGAACAGTGATGTTAATACCATATAGCAGGTATTTTTACGTTATATTAACAATAGTGCATTATTAGTTTTAAGTGAACAAAAATAGAGTTTATCACTGCTTTGAGGTCAAATCAATAAAGTTAAAGTGAAAGAAATCAATAATTTAAAAGGAACCAAATTAAGGCCTCACTCCTCGAGAGCCCTCATACAATTCATGCCTGTGTCATCCTACAACATCACAATGTGAGATGAGAATGCATGAATGAGGAGATATCACTTTATTGATGATGCAGAAGATGTTCTTATGCAGTCATGTCCACTTGTACAAAAGCGTATCTGCGTGGGTTTGTTCATTTTGTGTGTTCATTTAGTGAAGGTATCAGAGCCGAAGATATATGTGTAAAGGATGGAGATAGGATGAGTGGAGGCACACTGACCTTGTGTAGTGAAGTATGTTTACACTGAGTGGAGGACACAATGTTCAGCTTCACATCGGATATATCAGCAGTCAGTCACAGCACTGGTGATTTCAGGAAGAAAATGGGCCTCAGAGAGGCTACTGCAGGTGCCACTGTGCTCAAAAGCTGATTACATGTCAAAGAGCTTCACCTGGAGGCCATATGGGTTTTTATGGGCCTGATGCCTTTGTCATGGATTTCCACTGGATAATTTTATGCTTTATGTCAGTTATATTGTCATTTTGTGTAAGCTGTAACTGCACTGATGAAGAAGCAGGCCACTTGAGACACATGTGGCTGCTCTCAATGAGGGATGCAAAGAGGAGAGAGAAAGGTAAGATCACATCTGTACCGACTTCTTTAATCAAAACACCTTTTTAGTATTCGTGGAAACGCAAATCCTAAAGCACATTATATATCAGTAATTTTCTTTGTAAATTCACGAAGGCAAGACACCACAGGTGAATAGAGAAATATATTAATAGATATCACCATACTACCAAGTTGCAATTGTGTTAGTTTTCTGAAATGTTATGACTTCATATGCAAATGAGGCAGTATCTAATTAATAATGTATATTTTTCAGTTTGGAATTTTATTTTTATATTTCCATAAATCATGAAATGCTATCAACACCCAGAAGATTTCTGACTCGGTGCATTAGAAACGGCCTTTAAAGATGTGCATTGTAATGGAAATTAGAGACGCAAATAGATAAACTGTCTATTTTAGATCTTCCTGCTGTTCGGAAAGATAAACCTCTCTTGGTACATTTGTTCTGCTTTTAAGCAGCTGATCCTGTTATAGAGACATGCATGACATGCAATGAAGTCAGTAGTCAGCTGTCCTTTATTCCACTTTCACACCATGTCATCTGTTCAGCTCTGTGTTGAAGGCTATTATAAAAAGTATCATAAAGATGGCCTACTGTTAGTCTGCTATTAGAAATAAAAAATTCATGAAGTACTGGGATGCCTGACCTGTACACTTACACTCATTATTTATGACAAAAAATAAAGTGTCATGTGGCACAGCAATATACTGCAGTGGTTCTCAAACATTTTAACTCCAAGGCCCCTCATTGTCCACAAATATATGTAAATCCCACAATTTTATACTGGATAAGGATTATGTACTCCTAATTTGATTTTACTAAATTATGTGACTTTTCCAGGTATAGAAATCATTTCTCTTATAGACTTCCTCATATATCCAGATTTTTAAAAACAGAGGATTTGCATTAAAATAAGAATTATCATGAGTTTTAGTTGTTTTGGCTTATTTTAAATCATTTTAAGTCCTCTTAAATCCCTCTTGGAAGTTTGCTGAGGGCCCCTAGTGGGCCCCGTCTCCCTGGTGGAAAACCACTGTTCTAAATTCAGGAAATAATGTGTGAGATGCTGAGCTACATTGACTACAGCCATATAAAAGCAATCAGAGTGCAACTCCTTCAGCCATGACTATGGTGATATGGTAAAAATACATTTTGTATCTTAGCTAGTACTATATAATGTTTTTTAACCCATAATCAACGTATTTTTTGACAGTAAACAGAATGCTAAACTTTTGCACGAATTGTAAAATGTAGTCGGTCGTCCAGGTATTCAGTGCATACAGAAATTCTTATATTGTGCACAGGATGCATAACATATACAGTTGTGTTCAAAATTATTCAACCCCCCAATGCTGTAAATGGTTTTAGAGAATTTAGAGTACATTTGTAATTGAATTCAGAATGAAATCCTACAAGGACTTCTTAAAGAAGCATATGCAACTAAAATGACATCAATTGGTTTTGTAATACAGTAGTAAATGTTTCTTTTGTGAATTCTTCATTGACACAATTATTCAACCCCTTAAAGACTACCACTCTGAAGAACAGAGGTCCATTGAAGTGTTTTCAATCAGGTATTGAAAGCACCTGTGGATGTCAGGGAGCAGCAATAAAGCCTAATAAGCACCAATTAGGCAGCTTTAAAATGACTGTGATACTCAGCTCCTTCTAGACATTTACTGGTGTGGTTACAAACATGGTGAAGTCAAGAGAATGGTCCAGGAAGACAAGAGAAGAGGTGATTACTCTTCACAGGAAGGGCAATGGCTATAAGAAGATTGCAAAGATGTTAAACATACCAAGAGACACCATAGGAAGCATCATTCGCAAATTCAAGGCAAAGGGCACTGTTGAAACGCTACCTGGTCGTGGCAGAAAGAAGATGCTGACTTCGACTGCTGTGCGCTACCTGAAGCGTAGAGTGGAGAAAAGTCCCCGTGTGACTGCTGAGGAACTGAGAAAAGATTTGTCAGATGTAGGTACTGAAGTTTCTGCTCAGACAATACGGCGCACCCTGCGTAATGAAGGCCTCCATGCCAGAACTCCCAGGCGCACCCCCTTGCTGTCTCCAAAGAATAAGAAGAGTCGACTGCAGTATGCCAAAAGTCATGTGGACAAACCACAGAAGTTTTGGGATAGTGTTCTGTGGACTGATGAAACAAAATTAGAACTGTTTGGGCCCATGGATCAACGCTATGTTTGGAGGAGGAAGAACAAGGCCTATGAAGAAAAGAACACCTTGCCTACTGTGAAGCATGGCGGGGGGTCAATCATGCTTTGGGGCTGTTTTGCTTCTGCAGGTACTGGGAAGCTTCAGCGTGTGCAAGGTACCATGAATTCTCTTCAGTACCAGGAGATATTGGAGGACAATGTGATGCAGTCCGTCACAAACCTGAGGCTTGGGAGACGTTGGACCTTTCAACAGGACAATGATCCCAAGCATACCTCCAAGTCCACTAGAGCATGGTTGCAGATTAAAGGCTGGAACATTTTGAAATGGCCATCGCAGTCACCAGACTTAAATCCGATTGAGAACCTCTGGTGGGACTTAAAGAAAGCAGTTGCAGTGCGCAAGCCTAAGAATGTGACTGAACTGGAGGCTTTTGCCCATGATGAATGGACGAAGATACCCGTAGCTCGCTGCAAGACACTTGCGTCAAGCTATGCTTCACGTTTAAAAGCTGTTATAACTGTAAAAGGATGTTGTACTAAGTATTAAGATTGAATGTCACTTGGGGGTTGAATAAAACTGATAATGATGTGAGCAGAGAAAAGACATTTGTGGTTATTTCATTATAAATGTTATGTTATATTTGTCTGACCTACACGTGCCTCTTTGATTTAATTGTAAGCAGGATGACTGAATGATCAAAATCAATGTCAAACCGGCCAAAACAATCAATTTCAGTGGGGGTTGAATAATTTTGAACACAACTGTACATTGGCAGCAACTCCATGCATATAGATATGCAGACATGGTCAAGATTATCTACTAAAGTTCAAATGGAGCATCAGAAAGGGGAAGAAAGTTGATTTTTAAGTGACTTTGAAAGAGTCATAGTTGTTTGTGCCAAACGGGCTGGTCTGAGTTTTTCCAGAAACTGCTGATCTACTGGGATTTTCACCCCCATCCATCTCTAAGGCTTACAGAAAATCATTGAGAAAAGAAAAAAATATGCAGTGAGAAGCAGTTCTGCAGGGTGAAAATGGCTTGAGAGTTCAGAGGTGAATGACCAGACTGGTTTGCGCTGATAGAAAAACAACAGTAACTCAAATATCCACTCGTTACAACCGAGGTCTGCAGCATCTCTGAACCCTAAACACCTCAATCCTTGAAGCAGATGGAGCAGAAGACACACCGGTGCCACTACCAACAAGAAACCGAGGCCACAATTCGCACTCGCTGACCAGAATTGGTCAGTCTGGATTTCTACTGCAACATTCAGATGATAGGGTCAGAATTTGGCGCAAACAACACGAAAGCATGGATCCATCCTGCCTTGTTTCCACGGATCAGGCTGCTGGTGGTGTAATGGTGTGTGGGATGTTTTCTTGGGCCTGTTAATGCCAACTGAACATTGTTGAAATGCCACAGCCTCCTCGAGAATTGTTGCTGACCACGTCCATTCCTTTATGACAACAGTGTCTTGATCTTCTGATGGACACTTCCAGCAGGAAAACACACCATGTCACAAAGCTCAAACGGATCATCTCAAACTGGTTTCATGACAATGAGTTCACTAAACTCGAATTGGCCTCCACAGTCACCAGATCTCAAATCACCTCTGGGTGGAGAAACAGGAGATTTGCATCTTGGATGTTTAGCCGACAAATCTGCAGCAGCTATCATGATTTACATATTTAATGGACCAAAATCTCTGAGGAATGTTCCAGCACCTTGTTGAATCTCTGCCATGAAGAACTGGGGGAGTTCTGAAGACAAAACGGGGTCCAACGGGATATGTTAGTGTGCTACTATAAACATAACCAGACATCAATGTTCTAGTTTTGGTCACTCAATGAAAACATCCTAAAACCAAGCTGAAATGATATTGATACTCTCTAAGAGAGCAATGACGTGTTAGTGTGTTAGCAGCATGGTGACAGTGAACACACATATACAGTCTGCGACGTTCATGCACCGGATCTTCAGTATGCAGTATGCATCAGGTCCTGTCTAGCTGACTGTAATCAAAGACACAAGGACAGATCTGTGACGCACACTGATAACATTTCGCCGATATCAAAACCGTGATGTGAGCTGTGTGTGTGTTGTGGAGTTATTTGTACAAAATTATAAGGATGTAATCATTACCAGTTATTTAACCATAATTAATTAGTTTCATTTGATTTTAGATGCTAATATTTTTGCTCTTTGTATGTCCAGCAGCTAATCCAGCTCGAGGTTTCATATCACATCAGCTGCTGTATTGCCGTGTTGGGATTGGTTTTCACCTACAGATTCTGAAGAATGGCAGTGTGTGGGGAGTTCATGAGCCTTCTGAGTACAGTAAGATTTATACACCTAACCCTTAGAGGAAATATAACACATATGCACATATGAAATATGAATATTTTTCAGTCTACACAGATTTATCTTCTTTATATTGCATTACTTTTGTTTCTATTTAATGAGTTTTTCTTCATTCTCTGTTTGTCTTTAAGGCTTACTGAGAGTGTTTGCTCTGAGGCCGGGAGTAGTGGGTATCCGTGGTGTGATGAGTGAGCTCTATTTGTGCATGAATCAGGAAGGAATTGCACATGGAATGGTGAGAAAAGACATGCAACCCTAGCAAGGCATCAAATGTCTCATAATCACATTTACCTCTTATGTCTATGACGTGATAATAGTAATTTAAGCTATTTGAAAGGTATAATCACTAACAAGTGCATACTGAAATAATGAAACGTTTGCAAAGGTATACATTAACATTTAAATCTCTTCTTTATTGTAGAAGAAGTTCTCAAATGAATGCCTGTTTAAAGAGCGCATGGAAGAAAATCACTACAACACGTACTCCTCCATGATCCACACAGGATTTTTTCTCGCTCTGTCCCAGCAAGGGAAGCTTAGGAGAGGCAACAGGGTGGGCCGCCACCAGACCTGCACACACTTTCTTCCTCGCAAACCCTCATCACACTAAATCAAACCTGTTTAACCCGTTTCATGGGTGGAGGGATAGGGTTAGGGTGTTGTTGTTGTATTCAGCTCCACCCATCATGCCTACAGGAGGTCAAGAGAGGGGGAGCTGGAGTTTATGGCTCTCTCACTCCGAGCAGAAAAGCACCTGACGTCATTTGCGGGTTTTTTTTTTTCCAGTGTCCAATCGAATGAATGGAGAGGCGGGCTTTCTGTTGTGCTGACGAATGTTTACAGTTCTTTGGACACTGCAAAGATGGTGAAAAGATTTTTAAGTTTCTGCTAATATGTCAGTTTAACAGGAAACACACTGACTGGAAAGCTAAAAAAAAAAACGCATCTCACTGCAGTTTTAAAAAAGTAACAAAAAAGTTTTTTTCAGACCTGATGGGGGCCTAACACATCATAACTTGCAGCTACTACATGCAGTATCAACATTTAAACCTATGAATCTGTCACTGGGTGCTGTAAGCTCATTTTGACAAACATATTTTGTCAATTCTACTTGACAGACTCCCTATTTCTGAGAAATTAAACTGCAGTGCATGTGTCATTAGGGTTGAACTATTTCAGTGGTTAGTAATTTATAGCATGGTTTACTTTTAACCACATTCTGTCAACAAAACTGGGCTGGTGAAAGGTGAAAGCAAGCTGTAAATAGTGCACAACAGTCATTTATATTTAACAAAATGCAAAATTTTTCCCACAGATTAACCAGTTTTCTCCCCCTCTGTATGTTTATTTATTTTAAACATTTAAATTGATAAATGAACTGTGAATGTGACATCTTTATCATGAAAATTTGATTATTGTATATAACGAACATTGAAATATTTATGTATTTATTTATTGTATTTATCTAATGTGTGAATGAGATCTAAATACATGACAGTGTTGTTTTAATATTGTTTATATATTATTAGTATTTATTAATATTTTGAATTAACTTTTATTTTTCAGTTTTCATTTAATTTTAGTTAGTTTTAGTTGTCATTTTTAGTATTTTTGTTTTTAAATATTTTTAGATTTAATTTATTTTATTTCAGTTTAGCTTTAGTCATTTTAGTACTTTAGTACTTCAGTTATAAGTTTACATTTTTCATCTAATATTTATATTTTATTTCAGCCTTATTTCAAAGAATGAATGCTATTTCTAATAACAAATAGCGTGTTCTGTGAATCGTTTTGTCGTACATAAGTTTGATATTAAATGCTGTGTGCTTTACTGCTGTCCAAGGCCTCATAATTTCATTGTACGAAATAAACCTGATCTGTCTGGTATGATCTGTTCTGAACTCCAAATTAATAAAAGAGATGTACACATGCTGACAGTGAATGTTGGAATTTGAAAAAAAAAAAAAAATCTTTTAATTGTCTCTTACTGAATAAGACATGACAGGTAAATAGGTGCAAAAACAGGCTAGTCTCCTATAAAGCTCTCCAGTCACAACAGCTCCAAAAACACATCTAATGCTACCTGTCATAGAAAGAAGCATAAACTCCATCTAAATGGGTGATCATGCATTATTATCACATCAATTCAAGTATCTATCTATCTATCTATATGTCTGTCTGTCCATTTGTTCGTTTGTTTGTCCATCCATCCTTCCTTCCTTCCCTTCTTCCATCCATCCATCATCTATCTGTCATCCATCCGTCCTTCCTTCCTTCCTACCTTCCATCCATAAATTCTTTCATCCATCCATCCACATAGCAAATTAACCTAGGTACCTTAATAACCACCTAGTGCTGCCCTAACAACCAGCCAGAACTGCCTGACAACACCTTAGCAACCACCCAAAGCACTTTAGCCATCTCCTTGTGAGGCCTTCATCCCTTCCCTCTTCAAACCACCAAAGCATTTAAAGGGCACAAAGTTTATATAACATTCAGTCTACATATCTTCATATCTGTTCAATTATTCAAACAACATAAGGCCTTTAAACTGTGTTAAACATAGTTGATAGTTCTTGGTGGGGAAGCCAAACATTGGTGAGGGGTTGTGAAGATTAACTTTTACAATTCAGTCCAGTCGTTACATGAGTTTGTCTTTGTTTCTTTTATCAGCATTGTGCTCAGATTTGCAGTGTATTATGGAAATGCAGTAAGCGAGATTTAACCCACAAATAAAGCCTGAAAATAAACCCAAACTAATAACATGTTTTGTTCACTCCTAGTCCCAACCTGTGCTTATCCTGATCCTTGTCTTGACCAAATCGCCCTGAAGTCTTAATATCACATTCATTCATTCATTCATTTTCTACCGCTTATCCGGGGCCGGGTCGCGGGGGCAGCATTCTAAGCAGAGATTCCCAGACTTCCCTCTCCCCAGACACTTCCTCCAGCTCTTCCGGGGGGACACCAAGGCGTTCCCAGGCCAGCCAAGAGACATAGTCTCTCCAGCGTGTCCTAGGTCTTCCCCGGGGCCTTCTCCCAGTGCGACATGCCCGGAACACCTCCCTAGGGAGGCGTCCAGGAGGCATCCGAAACAGATGGCCGAGCCACCTCAGCTGACTCCTCTCGATGTGAAGGAGCAACGGATCTACTTTGAGCTCCTCCCGAGTGACCGAGCTCCTCACCCTATCTCTAAGGGAGCGCCCTGCCACCCTGCGGAGAAAGCTCATTTCGGCCGCCTGTATCCGGGATCTCATTCTTTTGGTCATGACCCAAAGCTCATGACCATAGGTGAGAGTAGGAACGTAGATTGACCGGTAAATCGAGAGCTTCGGCTTGCAGCTCAGCTCCTTCTTCACCACGACAGACCGGTACATCGACCGCATTACTGCAGAAGCTGCACCGATCCGTCTGTCAACCCCACGCTCCTTCCTTCCCTCACTCGTGAACAAAACCCCAAGATACTTGAATTCCTCCACTTGAGGCAGGAGCTCTCCACCAACCTGAAGAGGACTAGCCACCCTTTTCCGACTGAGAACCTTGGTCTCAGACTTAGAAGTGCTGATCCTCATCCCAGCTGTCTCACACTCGGCTGCAAACCGTCCCAATGCACACTGGAGGTCCTGGTCCGATGGAGCCAACAGGACAATATCATCTGCAAAAAGCAGATGAGATTCTGTGGTCCCCAAACTAGACTCCCTCCGGCACCTGACTGCGCCTAGAAATCCTGTCCATAAAGATTATGAACAGGACCGGTGATAAAGGGCAGCCCTGCCGGAGTCCAACATGCACCGGGAACAGGTCTGACTTACTGCCGGCAATGCGAACTAAGCTCCTGCTCCGGTAATACAGGGACCGGAGAGCCCTTAGCAAAGGGTCCCGGACTCCATACTCCTGGAGCACCCCCCACAGGGGGCCATGAGGGACATGGTCGAATGCCTTCTCCAGATCCACAAAACACATGTGGACTGGTTGGGCAAACTCCCATAAACCCTCCAGCATCCTAGAGAGGGTATAGAGCTGGTCCAGTGTTCCATGACCGGGACGAAAACCGCATTGTTCCTCCTGAATCTGAGGTTCGACTATCGGCCTTATTCTCCTCTCCAGTACCCTGGCATAGACTTTCCCGGGGAGGCTGAGGAGTGTGATCCCTCTTTAGTTGGAACACACCCTCCGGTCCCCCTTCTTAAAAAGAGGGACCACCACCCCGGTCTGCCAGTCCAGAAGCACTGTCCCCAACCGCCACGCAATGCTGCAGAGGCGTGTCAGCCAAGACAGCCCCACAACATCCAGAGACTTGAGGTACTCAGGGTGTATCTCATCTTCTCATCTTTATCTTGCCACAAAGGAGCTTTCCAACTACCTCAGTGACTTCAGCTTGGGTGATGGGTGAGCCCACCTCTGAGCCCTCGGCCTCTGCTTCCTCAGTGGAAGACGTGTCGGTGGGATTGAGGAGATCCACAAAGTATTCCTTCCACCGCCCAACGATGTCCCCAGTTGAAGTCAGCAGATTCCCACCCCCACTGTAAACAGTGTTGGCAGGGCACTGCTTCCCCTTCCTGAGGCGCTGGACGGTTTGCCAGAATTTCTTCGGGGCCGACCAACAATCCTTCTCCATGGTCTCACCGAACTCCTCCCAGACCCGGGTTTTTGCCTCCACAACTACCCGGGCTGCAGTCCGCCTGCCGGTACCCGTCACCTGCCTCAGGAGTCCCCCGAGCCAACCAGGCTCGATAGGCCTCCTTCTTCAGCTTGACGACATCCCTTACATCCAGGGAACGTTTGGGTCTGCCGAGTCTGTCCAGCTTCCTCCCCTGCCATCTGATCCAACTCACCACCAGGTGGTGATCAGTTGACAGCTCCGCCCCTCTCTTCACCCGAGTGTCCAAGACATACGGCCGGAGGTCAGATGAAACAACTACAAAGTGGATCATCGACCTCGGCCCTAGGGTGTCCTGGTGCCACGTGTAATGGTGGACACCCTTATGCTTGAACATGGTGTTCGTTATGGACAAACTGTGACTAGCACAGAAGTCCAATAACAGAACACCGCTCTGGTTCAGATCAGGGGGGCCGTTCCTCCCAATCACGCCCCTCCAGGTATCACTGTCGCTTCCCACGTGAGCGTTGAAGTCCCCCAGTAGAACGACAGAGTCCCCAATCGGAGCACTTTCCAGCACCCCTCCCAGAGACTCCAAGAAGGCCGGGTACTCTGCACTGTCATTCGGCCCGTAAGCACAAACAACAGTGAGAGCCCTATCCCCGACCCGAAGGCGCAGTGAAGCGACCCTCTCGTTCACCGGGGTAAACTCCAACACATGGCGGCTGAGCTGGGGGGCTATGAGAAAGCCCACACCAGCCTGCCGTCTTTCACCGCAGACAACTCCAGAGTAGCGGAGAATCCAGTCTCTCTCAAGGAGTTGGGTTCCAGAGCCCAAGCTGTGATTGGAGGTGAGCCCGACTATCTCTAGTCGGTATCTCTCGACCTCCCGCACAAGCTCAGGCTCCTTCCCCGCCAACGAGATGATGTTCCATGTCCCTAGAGCCAGATTCCGTGTCCGGGGATTGGGTTGCCGAGGCCCCTGCCTTCGGCTGCTGCCCAATACACAATGCACCGGCCCCATATGGTTCCTCCCGCAGGTGGTGGGCCCACGGGAGGTCGACCCCACGTCGCTCATTCGGGCTGAGCCCGGCCGGGCCCCGTGGGGAAAGACCCGGCCACCAGGCGCTCGCCTACGAGCCCCAACCTCAGGCCTGGCTCCAGGGTGGGGCCCCGGTTGCGCCATACCGGGCGACGTAACAGCCTTTGTTCTTATTGAATCCATAAAAGGGGTTTTGAACTGCTCTTTGTCTGGCCCATCACCTAGGACCTGTTTGCCTTGGGAAACCCTACCAGGGGCATATAGCCCCCGACAACATAGCTCTTAGGATCATTCGGGCACTCAAACCCCTCCACCACGGTAAGGTGGCAGTTCACTGGAGGAGCTTAATATCACATTCATGTAGATTTTCATTTCATCATTCATTTCATTATAAAGTCTATGTTTTCTATATATCCACTTCTGTCCTCCATTTTTAAAGCCCCTCCATCATCCTCCTGCATTTGATCAGGGCCACAGGCCTCTCTGTAAGCTGAGCTGGGATGCTGGGTCATCCGATCTCCTCTCACAGCGACACAACCTCTCAGCACTCCACCGATCAGATGTCCCTCTCTACCACTAAGAGTCTGTGTCACTGTGTTATTGAGGGAGGTAAGAAGACAAGAAGTGAACCAAAAACACAGATCAATGGAAAGACAAAGTTTCAAGCTAATCAGACAACATGGACTTCATAACTCTGTTGGGTAAATTGGGCGCGTTTTTATGTCTTGAGTGTTCTGTCCAGTATCATAGTTCGCTATATTACAATATGCCTATTACTATATTATTATAATTTGCTTCTTCTGTTATGTCTTTCACCAGTCAAATCTAAAATCAACTGTTTGAGAGCTGTTAATATGAGTGTTTGAAGTAAGTTATGGCTGATCCAGAGGAATTGGAGTCTACTGCAGGTGTAGATGTTGAGGCTGATGGAAATGGAGAATCTATTCCCTGTAAAGACAGCACACAAACAGATGGTCAGGTAAGACCACAGAGCAACTTGTTTATGTTTACATGTGCTGCTGAGGCTTTATTCATTTTATTGGCCATATACATGGAGAAAAATGGTGAAAGATTTACTTTGAAACAATTTTCACTTAGAAATTGCTAGTAAATTTCACAAATGATTGCAGAGAAACAGTAACTAACACATTAATTGTGAACAGTTTTGGAGAAGAAAGCCTTAATTCGTATTTTCTTGTAAAACATACTCAAATAATCTTCATTTACAACTTCAAAAATGTTTTTTTTACTAACTATTAGTAACTCTGCAACAGGTAACTAACTGTTTTTAGAGTATCAGTAGACTGTTACTGTTGGGGTTCAGGTTAGTAGAATAAGTTGACATTTAGCTGTAGAATTACTTGTAGTCAGTAGAAAGTCTGTTGAGGGACCATCAAAATAAAGTGTTAGCAGATATTAAGCAGACTGTCTAATGAGAGTTAGTTGACATGTAGTTGTATCACTAACCCAAGAATGCATAAAGGAGGTCAAATTAATCTGAATACATTTCCTATGGAATTTTTACCTAACACAGTATTTTTGGAAACATTTTGTCAATAATATTTCATTTCTTGAAACTTTATTGATTACTTTAAAAAATGTTGAATTTTCTTTTTACTCTGAGGCAAGAATTTGCCTCAGACACCAACCCTGTGTACAATGTAGTAGGTGAAAAGCAGTATGTGAAATTAGTAGTATGTATGAATTCATAATATTCATATAACAGCAGGCAAACGTACCTTTATGTACTATTTCTGAAGTTTACATCCAATGGACACTTTACTATAATTGAAAATATAAAGGTAAACGCTGATTTAACATAACAATAAATAATAATAAAATACCTGCAGTTTGTTAAATAAAGTTGGTGAAATCTGTAAAAATTAATATTTAAGGAATACAGCACACAGATGTAGGGATGCTGGATCACTTTTGAGCTCTTCATGTTTCCACACAGGGAGCAGATCAGATATATCCCGAGAAAATAGAGGTGGTCTCTGTAACCGAGGAAGACATTCCTGCTTTGGATCCCCCGGCCCTGCTGAAGGTCAGTCCCCTGGACAGTTCAAGTGCCAGTCCTGCACCAGATGACAGCACTGTCAAACCCACTTTTGAAGTCACTTCCAAAGACCCTCTAACTGAAACCCCCTCAGCCCAGCCCAGCCTTTCAATGCCAGTTACCAAAGTCCAGCCTTTTGTTACAGGTACAGATGTACATCATCTATAATGGTCAAATCATCAAAATGCCTACTGAGTTCCTACTTCTTGGTATTGATTTATTTAAAACCAAGCTCAATCTGCACAGTTTATGGCTATGTAGCTTATAATTTTATTTATACTGAATTTTACATTATCGTCCAAAAATGCCATTTGTCAAGTCAAGTCAAGTCAGCTTTATTTATATAGCGCTTTTTACAATGCAAATTGTGTCAAAGCAGCTTTACAATAATAATTGGCAAATGATGTTTGGCTGTGCAGCTCTTAAAGAAAATGGTGCCATTGTCCAGCTTAAATAAATTCAGTATTGGAATCATTGATCCAAACTCTTCAAAAACCATTTCAGCCATCCAAAACATAAATATGAAAAGTACATACCCTTAAAATGTATTATTGCTTCAGATAAATTGTCTGCTAAATTAATAAATATGAATCTCTTTCATGTTAATTATCATCTCATGCTGCTGGTAACAATCTAGCAGAGGAGAAAACATTCCGTGGCAGCCTGTTTGCACGCAGGATGGAGATATTGATCGGGGCTTGTGTCCTGCTCTCCCTCAGTATTGTGCTTGGGATTGGACTGGGCGGTGAGTCTTCATTGTCTTCAGAATGAACTCAACACATCCAGTGGTGTATTGTAACAAAGTATGTGTACTTACTTACATACTTAAGTACAGATTTTGTAAATTTCTACTTTACTCAAGTTTGAAAATATATATATTTCTCTTTTTGTTTGCTAATAACACACAAAAAAGGTTGCAAATAGTTTGTGAATAGCAATCTTTTGATAAATCTATGAATCTGTACGTTTTTTGTGAGGGATACATTAAACAATATCTCCTTTGATTACCCTACGTAGTTGCAGTTTATACTTATATTAGCATTTATTTATCTCTTTTTTGTGAGTTTGTGATACACAAGATCAATTGATCAATTTGGTTACTTTGAATCTGTCAATGGTGGTTTGAGAGGTCAGAATGATTCATTTTGCAAATGACGAATCTGAAATCTTAAAAGCACACCAAACAACGAAATAGTCCATTCATACATAATTTCCGCATTTAAAAATGCTAGATGCAGAGTAGTACAAAACACACACACACACACACACACACATTTAGAAAAACCCACAAAGTCAGCGTTAGGGACCCCTAGGGGACTTCGTCACACTGGTGAACGTGATTTCACCAAGTGCTACATGTTCCTGGATCAAAATTCCAATCAGATTTGAGCGACAAGTTTACAGTTTATGTCAAGTTTAGGTTTGCAACCAGGTGTTAGGTGCTTCTACATTCATGTTATTCACTTATCATTTCCCTCTGATTTTAGGGATAGCTTATGGTTAGGGTTAGGTTAAGGATTTGGGGATATGCTTAGGTCTACATTTTCAATTGTTCCAGGATCAACAAAATATGTTGATCCAGGAACATGTTGCACTTTTTTATTGTGTTTCTCCCACACTCTTTAGACTTCAAATTATACATGTCACATTCTGCAGAAGTACCAAAAAGTAATACCATGTTGTTTAGGACAGAAACCAGAATACCATGTAAAACATCATGGTTCATGGATTTTGAATTTTAGGTTACCATAGTATAGATCACAACACAATGGTACTGCCACAGTACTCTTTTGTATCCTAACAGACACCAGCAGCCCAACACTCAAATTGACGATATTTATTAAATTTGGATACATTATTCAATATTGAAGTCAAGTTAAGTTACCATTATTTATATAGCGCTTTATACAATACAGATTGTTTCAAAGCAGCATTACAGTGATAACCTACTGTGGGCGAGAGACCTCAATGTGCTGCAACTGAAAAAAACACAAGCAAATTAAGAAAACATCTTCATCATTTTGACAGCACGTGCTGCAAATACTCACAACACAACCACGTACAGAAATGTGCTTCAAATACTCACAATGCCCTGTAAATACTCATAACAATGTAACCAAATACAGAAACATTGTTTCAAATACTCACAATGCAACCAAATACAGAAACATGCTTCAAATGCTCATATTTCAACCAAATGCAGAAATGCACTGCACATACTCACAACAACGCAACCAAACACAGAAATGCTCTGGAAATACTCACAATGCAACTAAATACAGAAACATGTTTCAAATACTCACAATGCAACTAAATACAGAAACATGTTTCAAATACTCACAATGCAACTAAATACAGAAACATGCTTCAAATACTCACAATGCCCTGTAAATACTCATAACAATGTAACCAAATACAGAAACATTGTTTCAAATACTCACAATGCAACCAAATACAGAAACATGCTTCAAATGCTCATATTTCAACCAAATGCAGAAATGCACTGCACATACTCACAACAATGCAACCACAGAAATGCTCTGGAAATACTCACAATGCAACCAAATACAGAAACATGTTTCAAATACTCACAATGCAACTAAATACAGAAACATGTTTCAAATACTCACAATGTAACCAAATACAGAAACATGCTTCAAATACTCATATTTCAACCAAATAAAGAAAAGCACTGCAAATACTCACAATGCAACCAAATACAAGAAAGCACTGCAAATACTCATAACAATGCAACCAAATACAGTAAGGTGCTGCAAATACTCACAGCGCAGATATGATCAGGATGTTAAAATAAACAAAAATTCACCTTTCAGGTCATCGACAACACCAATGAGTAGATATTAAACAATTAGTGCCAGCCAGGTGCTATTTGCAGCTCATTTCTATATTTGGTTGCATTGTGAGTATTTGCAGTGTATTTCTGTATTTGGTTGCATTGTGAGTATTTGAAGCACGTTTCTGTACTTGGTTGTGTTGTAAGTATTTGCAGTTCGATTTTGCAGCACGTGTTGTCAAACTGATGAAGATGTTTCCTTAATTTGCTGGTGTTTTTTGCATGTGTTTTCTTCAGTTGCAACACATTAAGCTTTGTGTTATTTGCAGTGTATTTCTGTTTTAGGTTGCATTGTGAGTATTTGCAGCACGTGTTGTCAAACTGATGAAGATGTTTTCTCAAGTTGCTGGTGTTTTTTCTTTTTGCATGTGGTTTCTTCAGTTCTTCATGTTGAGCTTTCTTGGCAAACAGAGTTCATTTCAGCTGACAGCAGCTATAAAAGAAAAAAAAAGTGTAATTTCTTTTGACACTGTGTCATTTCTCTGAACACAAAACTGAACCAACTGCAATGAATAATTAAAAGATTAGACTGGATTATATTGCACAACCCGGATCTAAAAACGTTCATAAGATGCCTCCAACTCACGTTGCCTTGCATTATGGTATCAGCTTACTATATAGACTTTAAGTGGTGTCGATATTAAATAGTCAATTAATTTAAGAGTCACTGAGCAATGAAATGATGAATTATTTACTTTTAGTGTCACTGTTGTTTCAATGAAAAATAAATGGTTATAACTTCAGAGGCCTATAATTACCAATTATCCTACAATTAGTGGATATTATAATTAGGCTTATTATAATTATGAATCATCTTCATATTTCCACCGCTTTAGTTGGCATGAGCTGTGCAGGGAAGTTTCGATGTGGCTCCTCTGGGTGTATTAGCATGTCGGCACAGTGCGATGGACATTTTGACTGTGAACACGGAGAAGATGAGCTCAGCTGCGGTGAGCGCCAGCACACTTATATTAATATTCAGTACTGTTATTGAATGTTGCTGTTCATATGTCATGTGTCTGTCTGTCTGTGCAGTGCGTCTGAGTGGAAAGAGCTCTGTGCTACAGGTGCTCACTAATGGAGTCTGGAGAACTGTTTGTGCCGAGAACTGGGACTCTGACCTTTCCCTCTCTGCTTGCAAACAGCTCGGCTATTCTAGGTACTAAATCAGGTTCAGGTTCAGGAATTCAGGTTTTCACTGAAACGCCCTCCTTTACACACCCTCTAAATCTGTGTGTAATCCTGCTCCAGGAGGGCCACTGTCCTGCAGAGTTTAGAACTCTAATTAAACACACCATGGCCAGAAACATTCTTAAGAATAAGATTCTTCTTAACAGCTATTTTCTTCTTATTTTCTAACAGAAGAAGAGAGATAAGAAGATTTTGTATTCCCAAAAACTTTTCTTAAGAAAGTTCTTATCTTTGTTCTTAAGATTGTTCTTAAAGGGATAGTTCACCCAAAAATGGAAATTCTGTCATCATTTACTCACCCTCAAGTTGTTTCAACTTGGATGACAAAAGAAGATATTTTGACGAATGTTGATAACCAAACAGTTGATGGACCAAATTGACTTACTATAGAATACAAGAATGAAATATTTTTCAAGAATTACATTCTTTCGAACTTCTTAGAATTTATCTTAAGAATTTTCTTTCTTAGAAGATTTTTGTAAATCTGGCCCCAGAAACAACTAATCAAGGTCTTTAGGTTTAATAAAAGCTTCCAGGCAGGTGTGTTGGCAAGTTGGAGTTGAACTCTGTAGCACGCTGGATCTCAAGATTAGAATTAATAACATACCCAACATGTGAAAACAGCTTAATCGTCCTAATTTTAGGTGTGGACACGAGACCTCGCCACTTTTAGGAATTTTTAGATGAATCATGAGTGTCAAACAAAAATCTTGTACTGACTTGTAAGGTATAGCATTGTACCACCTATAGAAATTCCTAATCTGATTCTGACTGTAGTGCTTTCTAGCTTTTAAGCTACACTCATTAAACTTAGCACACACCTTCAATCTACAGATGTTTTCTTATCCTTTTTTAAACATACCATGACTAAAGTGCCCTTGAGCAAGACACCTCACCCCTAATTGCCTTACTTGTAAGTTGCTTTGGATAAATGCATCTGCTAAATGTAGCAATATGTTAATACCCTTGCATCATGGTTATGGTATTATTTCTTTAAGCTGCTTTTCTTTTCCCCTTCTCTGTTAGATATATGGAGTCAAAAGCTTTTCCTCTGTCGTCTATTGAGCAGGACCTCCAAAGTAACCTGGTGTCAATAAGTTTGAACCTCACAAGTTCCCAACAAGCTATCAAGATACACAACATAACTAATTTCAGGTAAACACAGTCTGTTCATGGGTATGTCTTCATCTACAGTGTTTGCAAGTCAGCATTGAACTGATATATGTCTTAATTTTTTTTTTTTTTTTTATAGTTACTTGTGCATATCACTTTGCAGCAACTACCTTCCAAGCAGGATTCCGTTTCAACCCTGCTTCAAAACATCAGTCTGTAATTAAGTGTTCCTGGAAATCTTAATTAGCTTAATTAGATCTTTATTCAAGTGTGTTTGATTAGGGTTGGAGGAAGGTAGAGCTCCAGGAATGGGAGTGAACACCCCTGACTTCACATGTGGTCACATTAGTCAAAATAATATGAAAATTAAGCTGCATAACATTTATTTATTATTTTTTCTCTCTCTCTCTTCTGTTTTTGTTCTGTCTGGAAGTGGCTGATATGGGAAATTTGAGGGCCCAATCTTAGTCTTAGTCAAATCATCTTTCTTTATTTATAGCAGTGCTTTATACAATACAGATTGTTCCGAAGCAGCTTCAAATCACCTTTATTTATATAGCGCTTTTTACAAAGCAAATTGTGTCAAAGCAGCTTTACATTAATAATTGGCAAATAATTTTGGCTGCACAGCAGCTCCCAAAGAAAAAGGTGTCATTGTCCAGCTTATTCTATATATTATTGATTCATTCCGTTGCAAAGATCAATAGTTATTAGTCTAGTTAATTTATGTATATCAGCACTGGAGAAAACAGTGATAAACATGAAAATAAGAAGCAATTATGCAAACTTTAGAAAATATGAGACAAATAATGTGGAGATGCATGAAGCACAGCTCACACAGAAGTTACTTTCACACTAAGCAGCTCATTGGTCAACACATCAGATTCAACCCTTTTTTTTTCCAGCTGATGAACAATAAAACAATTTGACAGCCAAAAGAACTCGAGCATTTAAAGCAGCAGACAACTTTCAATAAAAAGAATTCATTTTAGCTATCTTTATAGTTAACATTCTTGGTGTGAATGTGCCTTTAAACTGATAGAATGTCCAGCACTCAAAATTTAATTGACAGCAAAGGCGTCAAGACAATATTTTCAAACTGACTTGTAATTGATGCATTTAATCATTTATAGCCGCTCTTACACTTGATTTTTTTCTTACACTGTTCGATTGAAAGCAAGTTATGTGCTGAGTGTTGTGACAACAGCAGAGCAGCTCTCAATCTGATTTAACATTTACTTTACATAATGCTAAAAACTATACTCATCTGAAACTTAATACTGTGCCATAAATTTTGTTAAGCAAATCCCATGCTTGACTGCTTAACTATCAGTTTCATTATCATGATCATATGTCAAGCCATTCAGGGCGTTTTTCATTTCACTATGCCATTCAGAGCAAAGGCCTTTAAAAAAAAAACATTCTTTTCTCTGAAACTGGAGTAGAGTGAATTCTGTAGACCGGAGTTTCCCACAAAGATACATGTGCTTACTTTGAGGTTTTGCGTTTACTTTGTTGTCTGGCCAACAGCTTAAAACTCTTTATGTCCCTCAGTTAAGACTCTTTGAATGTTACTCTTTCACAGTTCTTCTTCTTCTTTTTCTTTTTAAAGTCAGAGATCAGTTATAGTTTAGCATGATCCCACTAAATCCCAAAATCAAACATAATTAATATTTTGTGAGTATTGTACAGACTGTCTCATTTCTATCATCATTTACTCACCTCCAATAATACAAACCAATCTGATTTGCCATTTTACAATGGAACTCAAATGGAGATGTTTCGAAGAATGTGTTTACAATGACTTTTTCTATAAAATGAAAGCATATGGTGATCAAGACCTGTCAAAAAGCAATATTCCAGGTCATCATAAATCATACAATAGTTCCTTATGTAATATGATTGCCCTCTACTGCCACTAAAAAAGATGTGAATCTTATTCCAAAATAGGCCTATCTTCTTTTTTCCAAGAGAAAAAAATGTTTGGGTGAATTAACCCCATTAATGGCATAGCATTTCTTAACCATATCATTTTGTTGTCTTTTTCTCCCCAGTAAATCCCAGTGCAGTAAGGTAACAACACTTAAGTGCATAGGTACGTAAATGAAAAATAGTTATTCTGTCAATATAAAGGTGTCGTCACATAAACGAAATTGTACAAAAATTAGGTAAAACTATCAATAGGTCACTCAGTATTTTATTTTATTTATTTATATTTTCCTAATTTAAAATGTTTGATGATTAAAATGATTAAAATGTGGTTTACTTACATGAGATGAAGACTCCAGACACATTCAGTACTCAAAAAAAGCCCCATGTTGTTGCCGACATGTTTCATTATCATGTCTACTCATAATAATAATAACATAAAAATGTTTTTTTTTGTAAAAAGAGCGAAATAATAGGTTAACAAAACAAACATCTTCGGTGTGAAGTGGCAACAGTTAGTACTTCACATATCCAGGCCAACAGGTGTCAGTGTAGAGTGCAAAGCCATTGGTACTAATGAAACATATAAGAGCCAGTTAAACATAAGCATCTTTCTGTCTGCTGTTTATCTGAGAATCATCTGAGCCATAAAAGCTGTAGGATTAATTTAAAGTCTAAAGAACAAAGTAAAAGATGAATCTATTTAGTATGAAGCGGCATCCATTTTAAAAATAGTAAGAAGTAAACTAAACTTCTTACATCCAGGCCAGTAGGTGACAGTGTGGAGTCCAAAGCCACTGGTACTTTTGAAACAAATGAGAGTCAGTTAAACATGAGCAAAATCAAGCAAAATGCTTTTTATGTTTTTCAGAAATGCATTGTCTTAAAAGATGGACACATTCTAAACTACATGTGAATTAACACGGCATGTCAGTGTTGCATCAGCAAACGTTTCATTCAATTTCTTCATAGCTTGTGGTTCCAGACCTAAGTTCAATGCTCGTATAGTTGGCGGTAACCTGTCAGTTGAGGGCCAGTTCCCCTGGCAGGTGAGCGTTCACTTTCAGAACACGCACATGTGTGGAGGCTCCATCATATCATCTCGCTGGATACTGACTGCTGCACATTGTGTGTACGAGTGAGTTTATGATGTTTTCATGAATCAGTATTAGCATATTCATCTATCCACATGGAAATGATCATAGTCTGATTTGCATGCAGGTATCCATACCCAGTGCTTTGGACCATCTATGTGGGATTGATAGAGCAGCCGGTGAACGCAGTACAGTGGAGTGGTTTGTCTCCATTCGCCGTGGAGAAGATCATCTATCACAGACGCTACAGACCCAAGGGCTTGGACCATGATATTGCTCTGATGAAACTGGCGCAGCCCCTCATCTTTAATGGTACCTTCTACAAAAGAAGCTCTTTTGAACTGGAAAGTGTTATTGAACGGTCACGTTCATTTGAGCTAGGTTTTTTAATGGCTGGGCGTTAATGCAAATGGCAACTTAATCTTATCATAGTGACCTACAGCAACCTCTCATGCTCATGTTTTGCAATCATTGTGACAAATGGCTTGTTTGTTAAATTGGTCTTGCCATTTTTCTCAGGTTTTGTGGAGCCTATCTGTCTGCCGAACTTTGGGGAGGAGTTTGAGGATGGAAAAATGTGCTGGATCTCAGGATGGGGCGCCATATTTGATGGTGGTAAGTCTGGGAAGTCAATATTGATATATCTCAGGTGGCTCTCAGGATCTCAGGACTCAGGTGGCTCAAACAAGGGCGCTCAAGTCCTGCTGGGAAGTTCGTACTTACAAGCTGGCAAGTCGTAATGATAACTGGTTGGAGAAGATGGTGGTGTACATTTTCTGCAAAAATACTGCAAGATTTTTTAACTCTGCTCCGACAAAATGACGAAGAAAGAATGCGCAACAGGTGTGTTTTCCCTTTTTTATGATTTTGTGAAGGTGCTGTACAAAGCCGTCCCAAGCATGGGGCACGGTCCAGCGTGAGGTAGCGGAAATAGCCCCAATTTCATTGAAAAAGAAATATAATAATAATAATCGTTTCATACATTTCAACAAATTTACTGTCAGAGCAGATGCCGCATCAACTTCATCCACCATGTTTTCTCACTGACACGTCCCCAACTCATGGGCTCGAATAAAAACCTGAGCTTCTCACTTATTAGAGGAGGCATTCAAGTGCGTTTAACTTCTAAACACAGTCTTTCTGATATGATTGAGTGCACCTTAATACCAGGGGCCGGTTGCATAAACTGCTTAGACTAGTCTTACAAGTTACTCATCAAATTTTTCTCTTTAAGTGTGTTCATAACTTTAGTCAGATACGTAGAAACATAGATTGATCTAATTCGATACTGAAAAGTAAGACCGATTACCCCTACTAGTTCTTAAGTCTTAACAGATGGTTATATTTATGCAACTGGCCCTTGGAGATGACTGTCTGCTAGCATTCGTTTTCATCTCAATGGAAGCTGCTCAGGAAGTCCATATTAGAGCCCTGCACAGGACTGTTTTCTTATGTCCCACTCCTGCTGAATTTCTGACCATTACCGCCCACTTCGGGCAGCGGCCGCAATGTTTATATCCATTCAGATAAAACACTGCGTTTATTTAAAACTGACCAAAAGATAAAGTATGAGGGAGGATGTCTTCTCTGTAACACACAACGTTGAGACTGCTGCATATGAAAAAAAAAAACTAATTTCGTTGATGCTGTGAAATTCAGACCATGACAAAGCAACTTTTCCTGTCTTGTCCAGTGATTGAGAGTTAGTGCTTAAATAGGCAAATTGTTGCTGGTGAAGTCAAGTCAAGACCTGCCTCACAACAGGCCCACAAGCTCACAGTCCAGCCTCTCTCACAGAGGCGGACATAATGGAGCGGGCCCCGTATCCGCTAAGTGGTTTTCAATCCTGGTCCTGGGGATCCACTGCTCTGCACATTTTGTTTGTCTCTCTTATCTGACACTCTCAGTTCAGTTCATGGAGATCTCTCTTAATGAGCTGATGAACTGAGTCAGGTTTATTTTATGTTTATTAAAGTTGTTGGAACGTTCAACGGTTCAAGCCTCCTTCTTCCCATATACACGAACTGTTACAGTGGGCTTTAAAGCTTATTTGTTTAATGTAAATAATAATTATGTGTCTTATTTGTCTCAGTCACTGCAAAGACTAGCCAAAAACTTTGAGCCAGTGTTATGTCTAGCCCAGTAAGGCCATTCAGACAAATAGATTGCTGTTCTGTTTAGTGCAACAATAAATCTGCAGTCTACTGATGACTTTGACATTGATGAAATTGATGAACTGTCAAGATTGTGTTGTGCTGTGCTCTCTTTCGAGACTGAATTACGCAGTGCTAGCTGCTGAAACTACAAAACCTCTGGATGTGTCCTAAACCTGACATACTGACAGCCAACCACAACTTTCAGAAGCCATCTTTATTTTTAGCTTAACTTTCAGAATGGAAATATCAAAGGGATATCAAAGGCTATTGCCTATACTGCCTTAAAAAATCGATCAGATGAAGGTATCTCAGGAGACAGCAAGTGAAGCTAACACTGCATTCAGACATGCTTTGATAGCTTTCTACCTTAGAACGTGCAGCATTTTTAAGCTTACGGAAACAGACACTTATTCAAGTTTGCAGACTAGTAAGATGTCCTGTGTTCTGTGTTTTAGGGGATGGGAGTGATTCAATGCTTTCGGCAAGAGTCCCACTCATCTCTAACAAGGCCTGCAGTCATCCGGAGGTTTACCAAGGCTATATTTCTCCAGGCATGATCTGTGCAGGATACCTGGAGGGGGGAACAGACTCCTGCCAGGTATTATATCATCTCAACTGTGTCCTTGTTACTGTGTAACTACGCATTTAAGTAACTATTTACTATATAATTAGTCCTAGGGTTAGGGTTTGGTTTAGTAGCATGTAACGTATGTAACAAAGACACTAGTGTTACTGTGACAACATACAGCCTTCATCAAATTCCATTTAAAATTGTACTGAAACTTCTGTGTATTTTAATATATTGTTTTTTCACATTCGTAATGAAGTTGCCATTTATATATCTAAAACATGTTAACTTTTAATGTAATATTAAACAACGCACTACAGTAAAAATAGTAGTCAAGTACTTTTTCATGTGCTTCAGTGTGTTGGTCAAGATATTAAAATAAGTGTACTGTGTCCCGCTAGCGGGACGCTAGGCGCTCTTTTTATTGCCTCTTTTCCCTATCACATATTTTAGCAATCATCATAAAGTAGGTATCATTCACTTAAAAACTCAATTCAGTACCTTTGGACGCGTTAATATGGAAACAATACTCTAAATCCTCCCCTTAGTGGGCGGTGTCATGTTTCATATTGCAAATTTATTTTAACTATTTTATCATTAACAACTGTTTTGTGAAAGAAGTGGTATTGTGGCAGAAATGTATTATGGGTAATTTGGTGTAGGAGCTCGCATGAAAAAAAAATTCAATGGAATGTTGGTGTCACCTGGTGGCTAATTTTGGTGTTCGCCTAAATAAAATGACAGGAAATTGTCACAGAACGATTTCTGATAAGGGCTTCAAATTTGAAACACAACTTAGTTTAGACATATGGCATTGATTTTATGGCAATTTTAGTTCATTTGCTTTCCAGCAAAAATGTTTTGTTTTTTTTTGCTTTTGTTTTGTTTTACATTTTGAAGTTCTTTTTCACTTCTGCAATAATCAATTTTTTTCTTATAAAATCCAGATTATGGTAGTTAGGTTTACATAACTAAATAACATGAATATGCATAAATAACTGGACTATGACAAATTCTGATTAACACTGGAATATTACTGTGAAAGTACAATATCTGAAGCACCTACAGAACAAACAAAAACACGTTTATGTTGGAAATGTGTCCATGCTGGTAATAGGGTGACAGTGGTGGTCCACTGGCTTGTGAGGATTCCTCCATCTGGAAATTGGTGGGAGCCACAAGTTGGGGACAAGGCTGTGCCGAAAAGAACAAACCTGGGGTTTACACACGCATCACACAGTCCCTCACCTGGATACATCTGCAGATGGAGGTTAGGATTGTGATCTTGTGTATCTGTGAACTTTTGTGACCAGGAGATTATGTGGTTTGTCAAAAGGTATCTGAATAGTGAAACTTCCTTTATTATTATACACATTATCTAACACTATTCATAAAAATATTAAAATCTTCAAATGCAAGTTTAAATAGTTCATTGCAAGAAAAAAAATAATTTCTATATTTATATATAACTTGGAAATAGCTATTTTTGATGAGAAATGTCATGTTATGTGCGGTCGTGAGTAATTCTGATAAATCTGTGCCATCTTGTGGTTTCAAAACAACATGACAAAGAATGACAATGTTCTTTT
This sequence comes from Zacco platypus, assembly GCA_038088235.1. Classification (NCBI taxonomy): domain Eukaryota; kingdom Metazoa; phylum Chordata; class Actinopteri; order Cypriniformes; family Xenocyprididae; genus Zacco; species Zacco platypus. The sequence continues at coordinate 9,199,580 of CM076081.1, read as the reverse complement.
CTTTTCATATAGAGAGAAGAAATGATGGATCCTTCTACTATCAGCTCTGATTATTGACAGCCTTACAGTTTGACTGGCTTACAGTTTTCCAGGCAGACTCCACAGAAAAACAAAACTCTTCACACACACACCAATGTATGTCATAAGGAGGCACACTGGAAGAAATGTTATATTGCATGCACTCAAATCTGGAAAAGTTTTATTTGGTGTAAGTAGTCTCATACAGTACTTGCTATTGTTTTAAGAAATACCTGTCAAACAATCTGATGTGTCATGAATGAGTAATTACACAAGTGTTTCCAGAGACACAGAAGTGACAATGCAATAAATAGGGAGATATACGGACAAAGGCCCCATCCATGCAAAAAGTATTTTCATAGTTGCAAACCTTTGTAAAGCTTTAATGTTATACTATTGTAGAGTTTACAGTCATTAAATAGTTGTTAAAAAACAGCACACATTTAACAACATTTAATATAAAATGGTGACAACATATTCACACTTGACCTTTATTTGACTTTAATATGGACATTTTATGCCATCTTCATTTCCAAAGCATCTTTCATAAATCATGATTGATATGGGAAGCTTTGTACACGTTTAGATCAAACTATGTTCACCTACAGAGCAAAAACAAAGAGTCCCTCTGAAACGAAGGAACATCTTCAGCATAAGGACAAAGATTACTGGAAGAGACTTTGATTTCACTCATATTACTCAATTTAGTCAACGCATCAGGCTTTCTGTGCTTATCAGCATAATAGTTTTACAAAAAGAATATGTAAGGCATTTTGTAAGAGTGTTAAAACCAATTTACATATTTAAAAATGGTTTATAATCAAACACATTTTGTTTTCTCCTAAAAAAATTTAAGTCATCCCCTGAAAACAGGGCATAGAGGAGTATAGTTTCTGTACATAAATATTCCCTATAAAACAAAACAAAAAACAAAAAAAAAAAAAAACAACACTTTTTTTACACGTTCATATATAAAAATAATCTCTTTTCTCCTTAAACTTCGTCTTGGAGCCTCTCTACAAGCGTGAGCATACTGAAGAAAACATTAACATGCAGTGTGAATAAAACCAGCACAACGACAAACCCTAAAATTCTTGGCATTCAAATGAATTAATATAGAAAACAAAATCATTACCAAACATTCACTAAGAAGCTTAAAAACGTTCCTCTGTGTTCCATTTTGCAACCTTCTTGAAGTGTATCTGTATAAAAGTGCACACACCTGCACATCTACGCAATAAAAACAGGTGCTAAAATGCAACTCTCGCACACTGCACCTCTCAGTAACGTTGTGCTCTCTGTAAACTGTTCGTGTGTGTTTGTGTAACGTATAGGCCAACATACAGTACTTTTATTTTTTTTTTGTAGTGCACAAGTATCAGCTTTGCTGAAAATCTACAAAGGGACTGGATCTCTTGCAACGAGCGGCATGTGCAAGTTTTCCGATGTAAATGTAAGCATGCAGTGTTGTGACCTGCAATCCACGTGGCTTAGTCGCTCACATCTAAACCCAGCCCGGTCATGTTGGCAGATGACAAATCTGTGTCGTCTTCATTACCGCTTTCTTCCGTTTCATCCTCGCTGTGATTTCCCATCATGACTTGCTGCATGGCAAGTGTTGCTCCATCTGATGAAAGCGCCTGGAAGCCGTCTACATTCATCCCCACTGTAACCAGACTGCCTGCACACAATATGCATCCTACGATCAAAATTCAGTAGCAATTTGTAATATAAAACCAAGAAATTATATTATAAGTTTAACATTATAAGTTTAAAAGCGATGAAAGCTGACTGTTGTAGCCTTGCGTCAGCTTCGTCTCCGCAAAAAAGCTGAGTTTGAACACACCAAAAGGACTACAGACAACTGTCGGCACATGCGTTCTGTGCCTGCATGTAAGAAAATAACGGTCTATATCAGCAGCGTCTGTTTCTCCACCCAAGGTTCGGCATGCACTTGCACCGCGGCTCATCTTAAATCTGACAACGCGTTTATAAAATGGTTTATACGCATAAAACAGACAGAGTTCAGCTAATCTAGGTTTCTGTCAATGGATACACATTCTGGCTTCCCAATACGTTACAACAGTGATGATAAAAAACCAAAACAGACACTATGTAAACTTTGCTCAACAGGAAGATTCAAGAGAAGATTTGTGTCTGCACTCATCCGAAGTATGGACACGCTTATCTCAGACAGCATGCAAATATTGAGTTCTCTTTCAAGTCTTGTACTTGAACGGTCAAATTCACAGGAAATTTATGTCAACATGTCCATCTTGGCGAGTATTCTAGCAAACATAGTCAGTTATGTCTTAAATGAAGTTGAAGACTCGAGGAGGAACTCGTGAAACAGTGTATGTATTTTGGATCCATGCATTATGTCTTAAAGTGACAGCAGCCTAATATTCCTGCTGTCTGTTTTTAATGTCACTCAAACAAAAGACAATGAAATCAGTCACTGCTCTTGACCGTATACCTTTTGTAACTTCAATAATGATTAATCTTTATTTAATTTATAAAGTTCATATGCAATGTTATTTTACATTTGATTACTTTAATTTCTGTACCAGAAAACTACTGTTAAATACATTTCCTGAAAAGCAGTTTTGTTTTATTTGTATCTTTTTGTGCCTTTGCTTGTAGTTAATTATTTTTGTCATTATTTTCTTTAATTTTATTTGACATTGGTCCTTTTTCCCCTGAACATAACATACCGAACCACACCGAAATCATGACCGTGAGTAATCTGAACCGTCGCACTCCTAATCAGCAGGTATCAATAGTCTATATTCGGGAAACCGAAAACAGGACTGCAGATATACAAACTGTAAACTAAGTATCCCTTGCTTACCATTTTGAATATGAATTATGCAAATCACTTCATTCCCAGTGGCCATGCTAGTATGAAAATATTCTTGCATTCACATGCTCAGGTAAGATGACGTTAAATTAGAACAGCCTCTTGAATTCTTCGCTCACATCACTTTCGCACTTTATTTCATTGCTCGTTCGCTAAGCTGAAAAGCTCTGCCTCTCACCACCGACGCACGCCGATTCAACATGCTCAATCGGTGCAGAAAACACCACAAAAACTGGGCTTGTTGTGTCAGGGCCTCATGATTGTGCCAAAGAGCGTTGTAAGAAAACCTAATTTTGGGGATGTACCGTCTGGCATTGTGAGTTGCTGCTGGGTTCCAGATGAGGCGATGGAGTCGGACCAGAAGCGGTGTAGTGGGCGGCTGGGAGCAGTTTTCTTCTTGGTTTTAGATGACTCTGTTGCGTTGGCATCCAACATCGGCTGCAAGATCCGTCTTCGAGCATTAATAAACCTGCAGGACAGAGCCTGTCAATATTTTATATCACTTGCTATGCAGGATGAAAGACATTGTTATATAATGAATGAATCATGGAGAAAGATATTTATGATACTAATGACATCCGTGTCACTGATCGATAATACAGATAATGTAGACGAGAGAGAGAGATTTAAAGCGTATTGAAGGTGTGATTTATTGGAATAGCTCATAAACAACTAGGAAATCACTTGGCTTTCAAGGTTTACTTAATGAAAAACACAAACATTTAGTTTTGATATGTGTAAGTGATAGAAATTAATTCATCTTGAATTGAAATTGTATTTATTTGGGGAAACTGTTCAGAATATAATTACTTCACTTTGCTTATGCTACTTCCTTCTTATGTTTAGGACTTGAATGCATGAAGGCAGCATCTACTTAAAATGGCAGATAAGGCAAGAAAAAAAATTATTTGGACATCTGAATAGTTTAAGGAAATACAAAAATGCATTTAAAACAATGTAAAAATTGTGCATTGATACATAAGGAGTGTAAAAATATAAGACTATGAACTTTAAAATAGGGCTGTCACATCATTTTAATAATCAGTCAGCAGACCATTTTGATGATGACGCAGGTAAAATAAAACGGATTAAAGTGAACAATAATGTGAAAAAAACAACAATGCATATTTTCAACAAAGTATTTTATATTCTTTAAAAGTACCTTCATATATCTATAAAATAATGCAGCAATAATGACTGGATAAAAAAGCATCAAAAATAAGATTGTGGGACAGAGAGCCATGGGAACAGAACAAAAGATTTTATTTCTTAAAAAAATGACTGGATATAAAAAAGCATCATTAAAGGATTATAATTCTATGACATTATTGAACAGTACTATTAAAATACACAACATATTTGAATGATTATGTCAATAACTTATCTTGCAGAAGGTACCAACGGCCCAGCAACTGTTGTTGATACTGTAGAGACAAATCTACCGGCTAGGTCTCTGCTGTGTGATTGCTAGATTAACTTACCAATTGTTGACTTGGAGTAAAGTCAGGTTTGTTTGAGTTGCAATTTGCTTTTTCTCTTCTTCAGTGGGATAGGGGTGCTAGATAAAGAAGTTGAACAGTTGAGTGATTAAGAATTTACATAAGGTAAAGCAAAACAGGTCGACTTTAAATATTCGTTTGCCTACTAACCGCGATGTGCTGGAAGAGCCAGGAGCGCATGACGTTGGTAGCCTGTTTGGGAAGAACGCCACGCTTGTTTTTAGGCGAGTTGTCGTCTCCCCCGAAGAAACTCAAGTCCTGATTGAACTGAAGTTGGAGCTACAGTAAGTACAAGCAGTAAACGATCAGTAAATCTGCTTGTGATCTGTGTGTAAATGAGCTCAGCTGGAATGTAATGCAAACCTGTGAGTTCTGGATGTGAATTGTTCCAGGTGAGATGGCTTGTGTCACCACTTGTCCCTGTGGTGTAACTACAGTCACTGGCTGATAGACTGTATTACCTGCACAAACACCAGATTTAAGTTTTTATTAGAGGAACCCTAATTTCAAACAAACAGCCACTGATGTCAATTAGATTCAAAATATTCAGATGTTCACAAGCAGCAAAATCTAGTTATAAATAACGAACGCATATTTTTCATTAAATGAACAATGTACTTTATGCACCAAAGTTAAACGTGTAATTGTTTAAATGCAACAATAAGGCCACCTTCCCACGATCTCTGACATTTACATTCAATTGTTGCATTTCGCCCCCTGTCTAGTATGCATTTACAACGAGGCATTAGTCGTCTCTTGACGTGTACTAAAGTACCCCATGGAAGAACACTATTCAGTTAGTTCACATCTGGAACACCCCGACTCACTTCTATGTGTAACATGTCCATACAGTGCTCCTTGTGTCCCCTAGTGGGTTGGATAGTGAAGCATCTCTCATGTAACCCTGACAATGGGAGTAGCACATTATTTTCAAAACGTGTTTTTTTCCCTCCACTAGGACACATTTCTTACTTTAAAAAAAAAAAACACTTCACACAAGTGAAACTCGGCACCGCAGTCGATTTGACATCCAAAATGCACTAAAACTACCAAAGCCCTTCAAACATGTCTAAAGTCAAACCATTCTTCCATAACACCAACAAAGGTTTTCTTTACCCAACAAACACACTTTGTCACTCATAAAACAATGACTTAAAAACACTAATAACAGGCTGCATTATACAAAGTCATTTCTTTAGTAAAATTTCTTTACAAAACAAGAAGTCCAAGTAGTCCATCCTTATGTTACACTACAAAATTATTCTTAAGTTTCACCTTTTGCACAGATGAAAAAAATTGAATTTTTGAATTTTATGATTTGCCAAGGTGAGAATGAGTTTTAAAAAAAAATTAAATTAGGATTTAAATTTCATCTTGGATAACTACATCTGGCCTTACTTCATTAAAAATCTTTTCATTAAAACATCAACAGAAAAATAAAGGATTTTAACAGATTTCAAACTATCACAACACATCAAAATATGCTTCAATGACAATGGATTCTGGCACAAGGGGCCGATTTAGATCTGCAAATGCTGCATATGCATATGATGTTACATTGCCTTGTTGATATGCAACTATGTACCTGTGATGACTTGTGATGGATTGACGGCTGTCACTGTAACATTGCCTTGTTGAAGACCTGATGAGGGCACCACAATGCCTTGGGGGCTGAGGGCACCTGAGAAAGAGTTGGCCAACTGCAAAATAATAAATAAATAAAAGAACAAAAAAAAATCAATGTACTTGCTTTGAGTGTGAGAGTCTAAAATAAGAGGGAAAAGGCATTTACCTGGTCATGGACTGGAGAGTATGGGCTGCCTGGTTCTCCACTCAGTAGTGTCTCACTGTTCATCTTAGTCTTGAGGCAGGAAATGTAACGGCTGCAGAAGTCCTTGCACAGGTCACTAACTTTCTCTAGCTCTAACAGATGAATCCTCAGCACCTGGATGGCCTTGACCATCTGATAGTAAAGAAACACTTGTAAATGTTTGAAGTCAAGATCACAGCTATAATGTTTATACAGTAATTTTAGCTATTTTGACACCATCTGTCTCTTACCAAGTTGTCGACGTCAGGGTCTTCACTAAAGAAGGCTTTGCCCTCTTTCTCCTGACTGCGTACAAAGTTCTCAATGTCAACATCAAAACTAGCAGACGTTACACAGTCAGAGCCTTGAGTCGAATGCTCACACTTCTCAAACAGCAGAGCCAAGAGAGGGAAAAGGGGATGTCTGTGGTTGAGAAGAATAATGTTCAAGAGACGACATTGTAAGGGTGGTACTCACAAATCCAGCACACACTTGAGCGGAAAATACATAACCTTTCAAAAATTTCTAATGCGTTTATAAGAAGTCTTATGCTCACCAAGGCTGCATTTATTTGAAAACAAATACTGTAAAAACTGTAATATTGTGAAATATTACTTCAATTTAATATAACTCTTTTCTGTTTTAAAATATTTTATAAATGCACTTTAATCATGTGATCAAAGCTGAATTTTCAGCATCATTACTCCAGTCTTCAGTGTCACATGAGCTTTCAGAAATCATTCTAATATGATGATTTGATGCTCAAGAAACTTTTTTTTTTATTATTATAATCAATGTTTAAAACAACTTAAGATGGAACCCCTGAAAAATTTTTCAGGATTTTTTGATGAATAGAAAAAGTTCAAAATAACAGCATTTATTTGAAATCTTTTGTAACACACACACATATATATATATATATATATATACACACATACACAAAGAGTAAAAGTATATTTATAGAATATACAAGATTTTACTTGAGCGCTTGTGTGTGAATTCAGATTATCATGTCACCTATATATACAGGCTTTGTCGACATCCATTTGTGTTTGTGGTTCAGTGGATACAGGGCTGCTGGAGCTTCCATTGTTTCCATTGGCAAAGCCCTTTTCAAGGTCACTTTCCGACTGCTCCATTACCTGCATCTAACCCAGGAGAGAACACAAAATAATGACTTCATTTCATATCCTAGGCCTAACTATTTGCTTGACAGTTGTATTTTAACATTTGTGACCTTATAACGCTTCATTATGTACACAGCAATGAAATGTTTTAAAAAATATATATTTTAAATGTTGATTGCCAGTTTCAGGAGGTCAAATGAAATATTATAATAGTTCTTTAATTTCTATTAATTTTATATGAGTTTAAAACCCGATTTGGCTACTCTTTAGCAAAAAATTACACAATCAAATTAAATACTGATTGTCAACCTCAGGATGTCAAACTAAACATTTAAATTTCTATTTATTTTATATGAGGTTTGCAATTTTTGTACAGATTAAAACTCTACTATGACCAATTTACTTTTTAGAAAAAAGTAAAAATCAACTAAATATTAAATGTATAAAATATAAATAAATTTTTTTTTGATTGAACTTGACAAATTTAGTCAATACTATATTATGTAAAAAAGAAAAAAAAAGAAAATGGGCTGTGATTATTTCTGTTATGCTGTAGAAAGGGTGTAAATATTGTCAGAATTTAAAAACAAAAACGTACTAAACGTATAATACTACATAATAGAAAAAAAAACGGGGGGACTGGGCGGTACTTATGGAAAACACCAAGCACTAAAACATCAGTTTGACAATTGAATACATGACGTCTACCTGCTGGTCTCCCTCTTGATATTTGTCTATGGACACAGACTGGGCAGCCATCATATTCAAAGTGGCCACTGCCAACACTGGGGCATTATACGGGCGGACCTGAAAGTAACCACACGCAACCTTCTTTTAAAAAAGGTTCTACACAAAAACAACATTATAATAGTTAATGAATGTGAAAAAACACTTTTGATCAGAATCAACCGATACTGCTTTATTTAAACATAAGACCAAGGTTTTTTCTTTCTCATTATATGCAGCCAATTAAAAGGTGAACACATAATGAAAACTTGCAAAATACGTTGATGTCGAAATTCAATCTTTTGCACTGTAGAGCAAAGGTTTTTAAAGGGGCCACATGGGAGCGCCAGGGGGTCTCTCAAAAAAAGAGGTGTAAAAAATGTAAAAATAATCAGTGTTGGGGGTAAAACATTACAAGTAACGAGAGTTACATAATCAGATTACTTTTTTCCAAGTAACAAGTTACTTTCAAAATTTACAACAGAATATCGGAGCTACTTTTTTAAATAAGTAACAAAAGTTACTTTTTATTGACGGACACCTCTCATGTCCCCATGTTGAAAAAAAGGCGTAAAGGCCCTGATATATTTCAAGCAAAATCGAATTAATCGAGTAAAACATGAACACACTGGACAGCCGCTTTTTTTTAGTAAAAAACAAAGCTGCATTTCTAATTGAAAGAGATATTCGTGTCGTTTTTCATGTTTAACACTGTAAATGTAAATTAACATATTTATGCACTTTTCAAACTTCTTTTTACCCCAAAGTGAAGAATATGTCGGGGCAGAGTTGTTGTGTGCCCGGTGTAAACATGATGGATATTGTAATATTGTAACCAACTCAAAAATGACTTTTGAAAAACAACACATCTGTGTTGCCATTTTTTAATTATTATTTTTTTATTGCTGAAGTAAAAATCAGGCAACGCAGAATGGCAGCACAGATGAAAGGGTTAGAAAAAACATTGTTATTAAAAACAAACAAACAAGCAGCCCAGGTGAGATAAAGTACGCAAAAGTAACGTAATGCATTACTTCCCATAGATCCTAAGTAATACAATTAGTTATTTTTAGGGAGTAACACAATATTGTAAAAGTAACTTTTTATTTTTTTTATAAAAAACGTATCAAAATACATAAATAATAAAAAGATGAAAATACATTTAAATAAATAATGCATCAAACGGAACAGTGTTTTATAAGACAAAATAATGTAATAGAAAATATTTTCTACATATTTATAATAATACAAAATTCTCACAGTATAAATTAGGTCTTTAAATACGAAAATACACACAGCATCTGCATTTGAAATTTTAAGATGGGGGGGGGGGGTCCCTCGAATGAGAATGATCATATTTAGCAGCATCTCTAGAGATGGAAAAAAACCTTTAAGTAGAGCTTTATTTCTGTGCTTTTAAACAAACATTCACACACCCACTAGCACATCTGCTCTGGTGGGCGCGAATACTTTATTTACCTCATGTCTTGCGACACGGAGTTGGCGTGTTTTCAAGAAACCCCTTTACCGATATACTTATATATATGATATTCATTGCCCAGCACAATACCGTGCAAAACTATGCTCCACTCATATATAAGCATGTAAATCAATCTTTACCAGAATACACTGGAGGATTTCGAGTATAAACAAGCCTAGCTAAAGCTTTGTTGGTGTGAAGCACTAAACTGAGACAAATTACAGTCAGTCAGCGGTGGTCTTGTTCGTTTAGCCACGGACTCTTGACCAAACTTTGGAGAACAAGAAAACACTCGTAAGTCTAGCATAAATCCTCGCATTATTTGGGCTCAATAGAAAACGTAGCAGTGGACGCTAAAGTAGAAAACGCCGTGTTCCTCTGTAACAAACGAACAGAGAGGTTAGCTCGTGCATTAGCAAGCTAGCAAACACTGGGAGCGAGTCGCTATAGCAGCGGCGCGTGCCGCGAGCGCCAAAACCTCCGCAACACCAAATTATAAAGCCTCACGTTTCTTGCACAGGAGCTGTCTTCGATGTGAACGCAAATTAAAGGATGTTAACTTGCGATTTTAATTACTGCTAGATTAAAAAAAAACGACCATACGCGCATGAATCTAGGCCGGAGACGGTTGTCTCGCGCTCATCTGGCCTGACAGAGAGCTGGTAAATACGGGCCTTCACTCAGCGATCGCCCTTGCTAGAATGAAACCTGTCCCTTAAAAAGCCGACATTTTTTTTTTTTACTTCGAGATTTTTTGGACAAGATTGGCTCGACTGTCCCATGCAACTCCCATGAGCCCCTAACAGCATATGCTCTCTTTCACTCAGCCCCGGGCATTTTTGTGTGTTGCTCAGATTGTTTGATTGATAGGGAACGGAAAAAGACGAGTTTGAGTGACAGCTTACCTGGGTGCCAATCTTCGTCACACTGACAAGCGGCTGCAGCAATCGGGATCCGCATTTGTCGCGCTACGTCATCACGCAAGGGGACGCAAGGCATTCAGCTCATGAATATTTACGCAGAAGGAGGAGAAGTGACGTGAGGCAAGGCGAAGCTCTCGCCCTCAGCGAATATTTTAAACACTCCCCGTTATGGGAGTACCAGGACAATTTGTTTTAAAATCTGCCATTATTGTGCAGTTTAGTTGTTTGATGTTCTGCCTAAAAATATCTTTAAATTCCTAAATAAATTAATATTCAACATAAGGATTTTCTTTACAAGCCTATTAGGAGATAGATAGAGAGTTAGACAGAGTAGATAGATAGATAGATGGTTGAATGGGGATGATTAGTGGCCCATTTCATTTAGGTTTGTCTAAATAACTTGTTGTATTCATTAGTTTGTTTAAAAGGGTCTTGTGTCAAAATAACTCAGATGTTGTTAAATTAAGAGGTCATAAAACATTTTTGAAATGGGTGGAAATGGATCATGATGGAAATACAGAATTTAAAATTATGCAACAAACAATGTAATGAAGTGAAAAAGCGGGCATAGTTTCATTAGAAGTGTAAAGTGAGCTAAACACTATTCAAATACTAAGACAACAGCAAGAACAAAAATCAAAACAACTCCAATGAAGTTAAATCATCTGTTTTAATTATAGAATTATAGCATAAAGTTTGCGATTTGTCAGCAAACCATCTGAAGAACAAAGGAACATGGGGAAGAAACAGGGTTGCGGACAATAATATAGGCCATGCGATGAAGACTCAGTGCCTGCCTGCGGAGGGCTGGGGCAGACGGTGTTTCGACATCTCTACATCCAGATCTGCAAAAGTGTACTCGTTGTAGTGGTGGTGCTCCAGGTTCTTGTACGTGGTGTTGTCAAAGGGTTCAGGCTCCGGCTCCGGGGCTTTCTCTGGGGCTTGTTCTGAGGAAATTAATAATGCAAGAGAATACAATGTAAGACATGTGGTGCTGGGAAAAAAATACCACACAAAGTGAGAACAACGAGGTCGTTTCAGAAAAAAGCCCATATAATAAGTACAGAGCCCAAAGAACAACAAGTAAAACCATGATTTCGGTAGACCAAATATTTGTTTTAGATTAGAAGATAATCTTGAATGAAAATACTCACACAAGGATGAATCAAAGTAAAAATTAAACATGCTAAATAAAGATTTTAACTCAATGATCATATAAGGAATTGCATCTAAAAGAATCAAGGAAGAGCTTTCCTGTTAATTCCTTCAAAAGCATGTCTGAGTGGAATCTTCACACCTTTCATGGTCTTACAGTAATCACTTCCCATCCCCAGGTGGTCCTTTATACAAAAAGGTGCGAGGGGCCTCTAGCTTTTTACCTATAGGCATCTGACAGTTTCTCACAATAAGTTAGTTAGCGTAATTTTCCATTTCAGCTACTACAGCTAAACCAAACTTTAGCAAGAACAGTAAACTAGTTGCTTATAAAGAGAGGATCTTTCCACATTACTCTAATATTGTGCTCAGTTATAGCATAAACATCAGTATTATACAAACAACATTATAACAACCAAGCTAAAACACAATCTGATAAATGAAACATCCCACATTTGTGAATATCAACATATCCACATATGTTCATTCTCTTGTTTTAGCAAATTCCCTCCTTTTGATTCAGTTAAATCAAGTGAATGAATTGATACAATGTGGCACAATTTACTAAAACGAGAGACTGAATTGTAATTCATGGCCACTAATAAATAAATATATATATATAAATATATATATCCCCACGTCATGTGCGGGGCTCTGTAGTAAATAGAGAAAAATGCACTTAAAGTATCCGAGATTAAGTTATGACTAATGGTGTCAGTCGTATCTCAATCCCTCCCAGTTTAAAAACACCAAAAAGGAATTAGTGGACTTCAGTCTTCACATGGTAAAAATCATTAACATTATCTTTAGCATAACATGATCACATAAACAATATTTAATTCACAGAACAAGAAAATGTGTACACCAAGCACAAAATATGCATCTCATGTGGGAGTGGAGATGTTCAAACATACGGGAGAAGAAAGAGTGAAAGAAACAGCAGAGAGAAAATAATGCTTTGCACTGCACATAAGATGTACAACAATAGAGGGGCACAAAAAACAAAAGTTAATCTTACACTTATGGAGGGGTAAAAAAAGTTAAGAAAAGAGTGAAATTGTGTAAAGTTGGCTACATGTCCACTGATGCGGAAGAAACCTGTTCAACAGCATTCATATGCTGCTTTGGTAATATATACAGCAGTGTGGTCCTCTATATGATTTATGAATGCTAACTTTGTTTCCGAATGCCCAAACTAGTATACATGTGCTTTTAATTTAATAAATATCCATTGAGCCAGCCACATTCCTGTCATAATGAAAGTGTGAAAACTGCATTTGAAGTAAATAGAACATGTAAAAATCTGAATTAACTATTAGAAGCAAAAGCTTTGCTCTGATATCCGACCCACAATTTCCATAGAGAATGCATTGAAAACTTCCATCCAGCTCTTGTCAATCCGTGCCAGTGGACACAATAAGTAAATAAAGTGTTGATCATATGGATTATTGGGTATTTTTTAAAATTATGATTTGTTAATTGAGTTCAGTTGCGTATTTTTGCGTACTAGCGTATTTTTAATGAAAAAAATTACAGCAAAAGCATCACAACCATTCTACCCCTCCAGTATCCTTAAAGAGAGTTCATACATACAGCAATTTTATCACTACTTTTAGTATTGTTGGTTCAAGCAGGTGTTCCTACGGTCCTACTGTTACTGAAGAGACTTATCTTTAGAAAAACTGATCAAATAGATAATGCATCTTAACAACACCACAACGAAAGACTGTATAAAAATGGATGGATAGACAGATAGATAAATTTACAATTGATCAAAAAAAAAATTAACAAAGAATGGTTACTTTGTCTGCTGTATGTGTGAACGGCTCAGAGTTAGACTTGTTGATGAAAGCAGAAATGCACAGCTTCATTAAAGTGACATGGTAATTTTGGAAAACATGTTCAGTTCATTTCGCTCTAGATCTGCTAGACTAAATAGCTAATTGAACTTTCACAATGCAGACAGGGGAGTAGTGAATTATAAATAGAAGCCACTTCAAACCTCAATAGGAACATTCAGTTTAAGTAGAAATAATAAATGCTGAAGAAGTCATGCAAAGTCATGCAAATGATTAATAAAATAACTAATTAGGGCTGCACGATATTGGAAAAAAACCTGACATTGTGATATTTTGTTTTTCTGCAATATATATTGCAATATGAAAAAAAAATTTTTTTAGCTATTTGTAAAGAAATGTTATTGTTGTTGTTTGATTAACATTCATGACAGAAAGCTGTCACTTTAAGAGCGAATGCACAGATCCAATATACTGTTACACATCCAGTTATCTTTCTCAATTGTTTAGTTCACCTAAGCCATTAGCGACTGTTTACAAGCATACTCGATGTTTTACGTGCATTTTGACAATTTTTTGGCACGTATATGTGTTCGTTCAGGCACAAATAGACGAGAAGAGAACAGAATTCAGTGTTCACAAGCATCTGCACGGCACAGAAAACAGCCGCACGTTATCTTTTACGTTTTCGTGCCCTCAAATGGTTTAAAATCGCAACTGACAGGACCTAAACTTTTATTGTATGATAGTCAAACTTTGCATATTATGGGAGAATCATGTGCGTTACGAACCATGGTGTCTGGTCCATACCGATTAACGATACTTGACATCGCACATTCTGTAATTGGACTATCACGGATGCTCATATCGCGATGCTAAAACGATATATCGTGCAGCCCTATAACTAATTTAAAAAGACAAACAAATGCACAATGAAGATTAAAAGTTTCCAAAGCCATTTGAGCAAAAGCCTTAGTGTAGCAGCAATCCCACTGTAGCCGTAAAAAGATATTAGTGTTGAATAAATGGTAAGAGAAATGTGTTTCTGTGATGCAACCGATCCAGAGAAAGAAACGGAATAAGGATGTGTGGTGTACCCTCAGGTGTTTCCACAACGTCCGTCTCAGCCAGAGCCTCTACAGCATCAGCGATCACAGGCGCAGAGTCTACCAGCTCTTCTGAAGCGGCTGCCAGAGTTCCTGCCTCCGCTTTGGGTGCAGCAACATCTCCAGGAGCCTCAGGAGATGCTTCAGGACTAGCTTCAACAGCGGTGTCAGCTACTTCTTCAGGCCTGGCTTCTGTAGTGACTTCTGGGACAACTTCTGCAGAGGTTTTAACAGCCTCTTCAACTTTAATTACTGGTTCCTCATCAACTTTGATTATTGGTTCCTCTTCAACTTTAATTTCTGGTTCCTTTTCAACAGCAATCTCCGTAGGAGCCGTTTTAACTTCTGTTGCAGAGTCCACTATCTTGTCAGGAATGCCAACTGTAATGGATTCACCGGAAACTTCAGGAATTGCTTCAGTCGTGGTGGATATTATAGGGGCAGGATCAATAAGGGTCTCCGTTGATCCAACTGGTTTAGCACTTGGTGCAGGAACCTCTTCTGGTGGTGCAGGAACCTCTTCTGGTGGTGCTTTAGTCTCAGTTTCTTGAGCTTCTCCATATGAGGTAGTTTCAGGTGTTGCATCCTTATCTGTAACATCTACTTCTTCAATCGTCAGACTAGGGGCTTTCTTCTCCTCTGCTACTTTCTCTCCAGACTGCACTGGTGTTTCAGTCTTTGGTTTCTCATCATCAGAGTCAGAGTCAGAGTCAGAATCAGAATCACTGGAGGATGAGGAAGAGGTAACGTCTTGATCTTTCTGTACTTCTGCCTTAACATCCGAGGTCTTACTTCCTTCACTTTCTGTAGTGGCTCCATCAATAGGTGGGACTTTAGTGATTTTTGCTTCTTCTACAGCAATGTCAGCTGCTGCCGTATCAGGAACAGGACTGTCAGTTGTCGTCTCATTTGCAGCGGCTGTGGAAACCACCTCAGCGGTTTCAGATTCACCTAAAGCTACGCCTTTGAGAAGAAATCCTGTGGCAGACAGCTTAGAAGGGAAGGCAACAGCGGGCTTGTAGGCTAGAAGAGAGGCTCTCTCATCTGCCTCTATGGCTGAGGAAATGGCAAATGGGATAAAATACATCAGATTGCTTTTTTTATTATCACATTTGAGAAACCCTCCAGTTCAACATATCCATTAAACCCAGCAAACACCATAAGAAAACCATACACATCCTATTAAAGTGCCATTTTAAGGTAAGTCAGTCCACTCAGCAGCCATCTTGGTAACTATTTTCTATCTAGGCAATAAGCATGCAAGTACAGCTCTGTTTGAATGTGGAAAGTCTGTTTGTTTCAATAATAGTTCAAATCAGCAATAAAGTTTTACCCAAATGCAAACTGAGGCTTTTTAACTGAAACCAGGCTAAAAACTGCGTTTTCAGGCTGGTTCAGCCAATGAGCATTCACATTCTACAGCAATAATTTAATTTGAAGACCATATGGGAATCCAATGGGAATCCATTTGAAATCCAAATGGGAGTTGTGTGTCTTTAAGTCCATGTCTGTAATTCTTAAGGCCATCTACTCTACCTTTCAAAGTCTGGGGTCAGTAAGATGTATTAAAGGTTGTATTAAATTGATCGAAGGCAACAGAAAAGACTATTTTTTTTCCTACTATGGTAGCCACTGGGGGCGAGATCTGCTTGGTTACTAAAATTCTTGCAAATATCTTTGCAAGATGTTTGATACCTTATCGGTTGATAATCTTTTTATATTGGTTGATTGGTGGTCTCTATAAAGGCCGATCAGATGACGCAAAACTCAAAAGAACGTTTTTTTTTTTTACGTACAGCTAAAATTGCTTCCCTACATTCATAGGTCTGGCAGTTCTACCAGTTGTCTAAAAAGGACAATAAAGGCTCCAATATACTTCCAATTTACTAACTGATCAATATACTAACTGAACAAAATCAGACCAAAACATGTTTTGGGAGTTTGAAGCGGTTTGCAAAGCAAATTCTCAGGAAAAGTTTGCTTCAGCTGGTTATCACCTTCATACTACCATTGGTCTGTGACGATAACGTAATAGGAGGTGTGTGCTGAGGCTCCACCTTCATTCACGCAGAACCGTTCTGTGTGTTGAATCTGTCGAGGTAAGATCTCCGCAGGTGACTCCACATGAACATACTGGAGAACCGCTTTATAGTAGAAAATGAAGTTGTGCTTCTGATGAAACGAGGCACTGACATTGTTTTTCATGTTCGATGCAGTAAAGCTGCTTGCTTTTAAGCAATCTATTGAATTAAATGCTGTATACAAATAAATATGACGTGACTAAGCTGGAGTGCAAATTTGCAGAGCGCGTACTAATATACCCATGTTGTTATGATCAGATTCTTTTCTTATGCTTTCTATAAAAAAAAGCCTGTTTTTTTTCTCATTTTTATTGTGTTTATTTTGTTACTGAGAGGAAAGTGTGCATCACATATTTATATATTCATCAAACCGTCACGTATTTCGAACTTTGTTTTACCCCTAAATGATGACCGAAAAAGAACTTCACCGTGAGTATATCGGAGCCTTACTGCCTTTCAGTATATTGAATGAGTGCATTATCTCTTAAAGTGACAGTAGACTGATAAACCTGCTGCTGTATCATTAATGTTTTATTACTTTCAGTTGATAAAGACTGCTTAGTTTTATTATTATTATTATTTATTTCACAGGAATGGTATATTTGATAAGGTCTAAGCTGTTTCCAATGACTCTAAAAGACGGAATGGAATATGTTGCACATGTTGCCTGCCAATACATAAAGATTTGACAATTCACGATACTTTCGCATCTCTTAATTTTAATATTTAAAATGCATTGTTGTTCAGAATAGTTAAATAAAAAAATAATACCATATGATAAATAAAAAGCCTTTTTATGTAGTATTGTTTATTTTGGTGATCGGCCCCAAAAATCCTGCTCGTAGCATCCTAAATTTCAAATAAATGCAGTTCTTTTATGAATCATGAAAATAATGTATCAGTGTCTACAAATATATTAAGCAGCACCACTGTTTTCAACATTGATCAGTGATCAATCAGCATATTCGAATGATTTCTGAAGGATCATGAGACACTGAAGACTGGAGTAATGAATTACATTTACATTTACAAACATTAAATCTTCTTGACCCCAAACTTTTGAACGGTAGTAGTGTATATGCTAGTGTAATACTAAAAAATGACAAATCTTTTACCAAATATACACATTTGAAATGTACAAATAATTCTGTTCCATGAAATATAATGATACATCATCTTCAAGGGCATATGCAAATTTTGCATGTCCGATACAATGCTCTCTTGAATGATAATGTTCCCTTCCGTAAATTACAAATACCTACTTTCACTGACTACCAGCAAATCTTGGCTCATGGCTGTGATGTAAACAAACAAACAAATAAACAAACAGGAAAAAACAGGCCAAGCCCTTAAATATGCCCTGCCCACAACAATGTCATTAAAACCATTAGCCTACTTTGCACAGTAAAAGTACTTCAAATTGAAATAATGTCACCTTCAATAGTAAAATTTGAGGAATCCCTTGACCAATGATAATTATGCATACATTTTTGGGATAAAATAGTGTACACTTTTAACCAGTTAGTATAACTGCACGGGCTTACAATTGTACATTCTCAACCAGTTCAGACAAAAATAAATGGTGCTTTTGATTCTCTTCCACGGTGAAATGACATGGCAGATGCTGTATGATGCGCTTAAAGGTGCTGTAAGGTTGTTGTTGTTTTTTTATTTTAAATTACCACACATAAATGTCCTAATATATCACTGAAATGAATTGAAGCTATGTAAACAGAAAAAAGTGGAGATGGAATTAGAAGAACCACAATTAATAAATTAAATCCTGTTACATATGTTACATAGGATCTACTGAACAGATATTTAGTTTATTTTAAAGTGCAAAGTACTGAAAATCTAAATGTGTAATAAAGCTCTTTAAAAACTTTACTTTTATTTATGATGTAGTGCGTCCCAATCAAAACCATAAGTACACTTGTAGTCTTCCCGCCCACTTTAACACTTAGAATACAGGAAATACGTAGTGTAAGTAGACAAGACTGCAAGTGTGGGTACTGATACAGACCCTAATTATGGCACATGCAAAATAACTAAAATCGCCTACAGCACCTCAAAGGATAAATATTGATTTGACACATAAATCATGCTGTAGACACATGTATGTGAGACTGGATTATAATATAGTGTGTGAACATGTAGCAAACAGGACATTCAGGACTCAAACTTGAGATGGGAAATTTATGGAAAGAGAAAGCATGCCCTTACTCTTACTTGAAGCCTTTGCCTTTTTTGCGGTTTTGGGTGGGACATCCCCTTTAGTGCACAGTGCTGCAACAAATGGGGTCCTAGGTGTGCTCCAGCCTTCACGCAGGAGACACTGTTTGAACACAGAAAGACATATTATTCTGAAACAGTAGAAAAGTAATGCACTCTCTAATGCAACACACACATATTATATATACATTATAATATATATATATATATATATATATATATATATATATATATATATATATAATGTGTTAAGTTTTTAAGTTTGTAGGCAAAGTATGAAATGTCTGGTTTTTGTGATAATGCTGCATACTTTCCCAAGGCATTCTTATACTGCCACGGTATTATACAGAATGACAAGCCGGCTGGACATATATATATATATATATATATATATATATATATATATATATATATATATATATATACATACACACATACATACACACATACATACACACATACATACACACACACACACACACACACACACACACACACACACACACATTACATAAAAATTTCACCAGTATGGTTATTTTAGCTATTCATCAGCATATTTCACTAATGAGTTTAACGGACATAAGTCCCTATTTATCGTGTCTTCGTCTTCATCATAAACCTCATTCGAAAGGTACGTAAACAATAGCACATTTACATACTACATGTAGTATATAGTAGTCTAGATCCCCTCCGTAAACATTAGTAAGACTAGTTTATTATTACCTTGACAGATCCAAGTCGACCTAACCTGAGCAGGGACGTCGCCATCTTTGTTCTCCTGTTATTATTGTCCGTGTGGAAAATTAAATTCACGATTCGATAGTTTCTTCAAAATGAGACTTATTTTAAATGCGTGACAATAAAAGTCTTTCATACTATTCATACATAATATATTTAGCGTAATTTTGTCATTAATTATTCATTCCTGGTATTCTGTGCCTTTTGGGCATCATAAAACTTAGAAAATCAACAATTATTTTTTAAAAGAAATTTTTGTGTGATCATGATGAGGTGATGTAAAACATTTGAAAATGATTTTGGTTTTGGTTTAACAAGGGTAAATGAATGTAACTATTTATCAAAGAAAATCAGAAAATCAATGAAATAGTAAAAAACAAAACAATTGTAAAAAAAAAAAAAAAACGTTTCTTAGACAACTCGCAACGTTCGTTTGTCATATAGCATTTTTTTTTTTTAAACAATAATTTCATAAAATAGCAAAAAACTAAAAAACTCCATTACCAAAATAACTTTAAATTCACTACTTCTTCAAATTTGGTCATAAATTACTATGTTCACTCTCAGTGTGCACTATGTTAGGTCTTCTGATTTAACAGGGTGGACACTGACATAATGGACATTCTGACCTAAAATCAGCCACTGCACCAGGTTTATAAAATAAAGAGTTTTAAAATTGCAATTCTACATTTTAATATTTCCCTTAACAGATTGGATGTGTTGAGGTTGACCACATCAAATTTGAATGATGAAATTTGTCAAAATAGACAGTTAAAATAATTGAGGATGTCACTCACTTGCCCAATTTGTCTCCCAAAAGTGATGACTGCGTTATTATATGATGTCATTTAGCTTTCCCAACATTCATTTGAAGAGAAAGTAGTCAAAAATAACAGAGTGGACAATAACTTGAGGGACATGCTAAAAACATTTATTATTATTGTTAAAATAAATGCAATTATTGAAAAAAACTCTCTATATTAAGAGATAATCATTACTGATAGCCAAGCACTTATATTTATATATAGAACTTATATTATGTTGTATTTATTATGAAAATGAGGTATATGCAAGCCTGAGGACATGATGAAAAATGGTGATATATGGTGGTTCAAAATGCTGTAAAATGTCTAAAATAATTTTTTTTAATCAACTTCAACACGCTTATGAGTTCAAATGGGGTTATTTACCAAGACAGCTTTAAAATGGATACTATTCAACAATGTAAGGCAGTAAGATCATGATCCTTACTGGAGACACAAGAGTCTTTACTGGCACCGAATCCCAGGAATTACCCAAATACAGTATGTGCATAATTTCCATTTTAAAACTTTTTGCTGAATATTGTCATTCAGCATTCACATGCAAACAAATAAACTGTATTCTTCACAGATTTTAAGTACAAAATTGATTTGATTTTAAGCGCATGTCACAAATGTCACGTTTTATTGCACAGGCATTGCAACCCTCCTTAAAATACTCTATTTTGGGCCTTACAAATAACATTCAGTAGGCCTTTCTAAATATATAGCCCAACTCCCACCCATAACACACATCTGTCATTTTTAAAAATCCATATCTATGGCATTTCCTCCACTTACCATTTTACAGTACATGTAACATAATTATAACTTAAATGAAGAATCCAAGAACTATGATTAAATATACAATATTTCACACCTGCACAGAATTTTACATTATTCAAATAATTTCTAAAAAAAATAAAACATGCAGACCAGAACATGTGTTGGCTCAGTTTATTCAGCTCTTTCCCCAAATACTTAAACTCACCGACAAACATTATGGAAAGCGACAAGCATTTATTTCACAGCTAAGCGATGTTCTCTTCCACATGTGCATTATATTACATGAAATTGGTAGCCTTTACCGTTAGACATAAGCATTTTTGAAAAATAGCTATTTAGTATTTAGAGTCTCACAAAATTTAAAATCTCACAAAATGTTCACTTTTACAGATGAAAGACAAGTCATTTAAAGACCTCTTTCATAAAATTGGGCTGAGGTACAGGAGAGGAAAACAGATGTTTACTTGGAGGATACTTCATCAAATTTAGGCTCTGTAAATACAAAAAGAGATAATGTTAGTTAAATGCGATGTCGAAAATTCAACTTCAGGACAAATGATTAACTAAATTTCAGACCTAAAATAAATGCCACAACTACAAGCTGTCACAAAATAGCATTGTGTGGGCCATTGTGGAGTATTGAAACTGAAATAATTTCTGAAGCAAGTACATTTAACGTCAACACACCAGAGAATTTGAATTCTGGGAAGGAAGTCAGATCACCACCACCATACAACCGCTGCAGTTTGGCTATTTCCTCAGCAAGAGCCTTCTGATACTCTGGACCAGCATCAACTAGACCACCAGTGGCACTGAGAAAACATTAGACACTTAATTAGAATGTAAAATTAACCACAATATAAGAGCAGTAAAATGCTCGAACAAGAGAGTATGAAAGTAAAACACCATGTACCCGCTTTTTGTGGAGTATGCACGAATTGAATCTAGGAAAAGTTTCTGAATGGGGTCCAATCCAGCTGACAATCACAGGAAACACATCAATTAATAAATGCTTTTAATATCTCTAAATTACAGACATACATATGGATGCCAGAATCCTTGATATCTTGTACACAATAGAAGAAACCAGTCTTCTTTAACCCTCATGCATGAGAAGAGTGCTTGGTGTGGAGGCTAGATCTAGTGAACTAAAGAGAACCGTGTAAAGGAGAAGGTCAGGCGGTGAGTAACTAGGACAGAGGTTGCATCTACTGAAATGAAATGGAAGCATTTCATTTCATAAGAGTAATGAGTCATTGTATAATAACCATAAACAAATGCCCATCAAACAAACTGATTATTAATTCAAGCAGTCGTCATACATTCTTAATTTTGCATCTCGTAATAAACCGTTGCTTCCATTCCACATACAGCAAACAGTGCAAACTCAATCAATGCACCATACACCACATTGGAAAAGTGGGTAAGGAACAGTAGGCATTTCATATTTAACTTTGACATATAAACCACAGTACAAGGAAAAGATAAGAGGACAATTAACCGATTACTGATATCATGCGACCCCCTGGGAAGAAAACTGAGACATGACAAAGAAAGTGCGTTTGGGTGAGGAGAGAGCAACGGGAAAGAAAGGTGAGGTCAAAGTACATTTACATGTTACCATAGTCATAGTGTTAAAAAAAAAAAAAAAAAAACTAGTCAAAAACATAGAAGTGCATCATATGTGGTCACAGTGCTGTTGTGGTAACTTTAACATTAGCATACCTTGTAGCATTAACAAGAAAGAATACACAACATTTGTTTTGACAAAGTGACATTTTCCATTATATATATTTTTTATATATTTCCATTTTATTTTCCATTAACTAATAAAGCATGACTAATGTAGCTTTATCTTTACTGAGGGGGGGTTGGGATGGGGCACAGATGAGGAAAAAAATGGCAATATTTAATTGTACATAATAGGGCTGTCATAAATCATCAAGTAACATTTTAATCTAATTACATGATGTTGCATAATTGAATGACATTACTGTATAAGACTAAGTACTGAATAAAGTGACTATAGAAGTTAATATACTGTTTCATTTCTGTATCATTAAACTTAAACCTATATTCAGCAGCAATCTATTTTGTGTTTGCCAGTTGTAGACTTGGTGGCCATTCACACAGGACCATATGTGCTATGTTAATGTGCTAATCCGATGTGTCTCGCTGTTTTTTTTGCACCTTGCGCCATGAGTGTCAAGTTCTTAAACTTGTTTATGTTTGTTATTCCACAAGTTTTTAAGAATTAAATGTACTAAATTGATGTTAAATTGATAGCCAACTTGATTAAATGTTATATGTCACATGTTTTTAACAAATAAATGTACTAAATATCTGTAAATTTAGCCCTATTATATACAGTTAATCTCTGAGGAGCACTGTGTCAAAAACACAAAATACAGGGACTAAATGAAGACAAAAGATATAAAAGAGATAAGCAATGGAAGACAGGAGCAGGATACAAGAAGTCAAAGCATGGAAAAATAAATAAGTCAATGAACAGAAACGAAAGAGACCAAAACAGATGAGTGTAGAAAAGTTGTAAAAAATAATAAATATTACTGAAAGGTAGCAGTCGGTGAAATTATGCAGTGAAGAGCATGCACTGCATAACACGAAGACTTAAAAAGTTACAAACAAACATATATAATGAATACATGCGCAAAAGACGGATGACGGATGGGGATGACTGGCTATGTTCATGGACTGAAAACCAGGGCATAGACTTATAATCCACCATCAAAAGTCTTCAGGACAAATGGTGTATCATCTCTGCCCCAGCTTAGAAAATGAATATAGCCCTGAATGAGTAACTTGAGTTTATGTTTCTGCTGTGATGTTGTTGTCATTAGGGGTGTAATGGTTTCTAAAGGTACAGTTTGTTTCCAAATGATTATGCCACTAATACACAAGCATTAGTGTCACATGAAGTATTACAGCATGTACTGCACCACGGAAGTTTAATTATCCAGTGCAAGCTCTAATTATTCAAATGAATGATTTGCTTACCCCATAGGATCTTAAGTAAAGTACATCCTAATAACAATTCTTAGGTAAGAGTAATGTATACAAAAATGCAAAATGCATACTGAACTGTAGGTGTTTTATGAACCGTTTCACCCCTAAATGCTCTTTGCATGTATGCTTTGCACTAACTCATATGCAATGACAGATAATGACACACTGTAATGTAATTGCAACTGTAATACAAGGTAAAAAACTGTATTGTGATCTTTGTACATCTTTACCATTAACATTACAAATGTGTACGTGTAAAGCCCATAACCGAAATTGAGAAAAGAAAACTGCTGTCAAAAATTGCTGTATCCCAATATATGAAAGGAAGTTATAGGGGATATGATGTGTACCCTCAGGCGTCTCCACAACTTCTGCTGGAACTTCAGTAGCATCTGTGATCACAGGGGCAGAATCTACCAGCTCTTCAGCAGGAGCTGCCACTGCAACCGGCTCAATAGGGGCAGCTTCTGCAACTACTTCACTGACTGTTTCTACAACTTCAGCAATTGCTTCTTGGGCAGGAGCTTCTTCTGTAGGTGCGGCTTCAGATACTGGTGCAGCAGTAGCTTCAGCTGCAGGAGCAGCATCTTCAGCAGGTGCAGCGGCTTCAACTACAGGGGCAGCAGCTTCAACTGCAGGCGCAGCAGCTTCAACTTCAGGGGCAGCGGCTTCAACTACAGGGGCAACGGCTTCAACTTCAGGGGCAGCGGCTTCAACTACAGGGGCAGCGGCTTCAACTGCAGGCGCAGTGGCTTCAACTGCAGGCGCAGTGGCTTCAGCAGGTACAATGGTTTCAGCTACAGGGGCAGCATCTTCCACTACAGGGGCAGCGGCTTCCACTACAGGGGCAGGGTCTTCAACTACAGGGGCAGCAGCTTCAACTACAGGGGCAGCATCTTCCACTATAGGGGCAGCATCTTCCACTATAGGGGCAGCGGCTTCAACCACAGGGGCAGCGGCTTCCACTACAGGGGCAACATCTTCAACTACAGGGGCAGCGTCTTCAACTACAGGGGCAACATCTTCAACTACAGGGGCAGCGTCTTCAACTACAGGGGCAGCGGCTTCCACTGCAGGGGCAACATCTTCAACTACAGGGGCAGCGGCTTCAACTGCAGGGGCAGCGGCTTCCACTACAGGGGCAGCATCTTCAACTGCAGGGGCAGCGGCTTCAACTGCAGGGGCAGCAGTTTCAGTAGGTGCAACAACTTCAGTTGCAGAGGCAGCAGCTTCAACTACAGGTGCAACCGTTTCAGTTGCAGAGGCAGCGGCATCAACTGCAGAGGCTTCAGCTGCAGGTGCAACAGTTTCAGCTAGTGCTTCTGCTGCAGCAGGAGTTGCAGTGGCAGTGGCAGTTACAACCGGTTCAGGTGCAGCGGCAGCAGTAGAAGCAGCTTCTGTAGAGGCAGCAGCAACTGAAGCTGCAACTTCCTTCTTGGGGAATTCCACATATGATCTGTGCTGGACAAGTTTTTCTATATCGAAGTACGTTTTTGGTGATGATTTTTCTAGGATGGAGGGGGAGGAGGGCAAACATAAAAATGTAATAATTTGATTCATCATGTGCATTATCAAATTGAAAGGAGACCGCTAAATTCATTCAGCAAAATAACTTACCCAGATAAGCATCCACTGAGGTGGTGGAGCTTTAAACACCTTATAACCTGACTCATGTAAGTCAAATCTGAACTACGGCTAATAAAAAAAGGCCCCTTAAATTTAATATTTTACATTCAGTAAAGCCTGTAAATAAATATTCAGTAAGCCTTTCAAGGTGCTTTCACACTAGCTTTTTTGGTACAGACTCGGGTTTGACTGACGTCAGAGTTCAGTTACTTTGGGTGATTTGAAAGCTTCCTGCAAACCGTACCAAAGTCCGCATAAAAAGGGTGGTCTGGGGTACGGTTCATGTGAACTTTGGTACGGTTTGCTGCTGATATGAACACAATCGTACTATATGACGGATGTAAACCGCTATTGATGATGCATGTTTTGATGAAACTGTGTGTTTTTGTGCATCTCACTCAATTTCCTGAAGAGCATAACAGACGCACTGCCAGTACAGAGAATATATATATCGCATTTCTGCTCGCCTTCAGCAGAAGTGGACTCCTGCATTGTGTTGCTACAGTGTCCATTTGTGTCAAGCAGCTGACACAAATGCACCGCGGATCAGACCCAAATAATATGATGTAACGCAATCCAGCAGGGGTATGGTGAGGAGGGAGCAATCGAACTCGGGTTCGGACCAGGTAATCAAACCAAGTGTGAAAGAACTTCTTATAAAACGTGTGAATATCTATATAATAATAATTTTTTCAAAGGAAAATTTCAAATTACACGCATTAAAATGAAAAAGATTAAATAATTATTCCATAATTACTGAAGCTAAAAGCTTAATATTCTCGTTACCGTTATTTAAAGTAGAGCCAAGCAACAGCTCTGAATCAGATAACATAACTGCTTAATACAATAAATGGGAATTTGTGGAAAAACATTATGGTACCAGCACATAATAATCATTATTATTATTAATATTGATAATGACGTACTACTAATAAAATAGTATTAAAGGTGCAATATGTAGTTTTTCGTCCGCTAGAGGTCGCCTATTCAAAACAAAGGCGTAGCTTGATGGCGCTAAATTTCAGCGAGGAATCTTGGGACATGTGGTCTTCACATCACGGCCGGTGGAAAAGAATCGAGATGGGACTCGGGCAGAAATCATGTTCATGGATGTGATTATTAACGTTACCGTAGTATGAAGCAGAGCAAGGCCGAGTATTGTGGGAGCTGAACGAGGCACCGGAGCGATTGTTAATGAAAGACGAACGCGACACACGCCTCGACACACAGCTTTTATTTTGTCACAGTCGCCGGTGCCGCTTCTGCTTTTCCAGTCATGAGTATGAGGTAATGCAGCTCTGTTTATCATATTTGATTCATTTGTGTGTTGAAAATTATGTTATAACTTTACTCTGTGCATTCGCTCGATGGCTGCTATGAGACACTTGTTGCACACTGCAGTAAGATTTTAGAAGATCGATTTTAGAATATCATATTAAATGCTGGATGGCTTGTGTTGATAAATGGCATATTGTATTATGGATAAACTTCTGTACAACTGTTACTAAAAATAAAACTGCATCTGGTTATGCTATGTTAGCTGACAAAATAGTGATTTTCTCTGAGCCATGGTGCTCAAGAAAATTAGATTTAAACAATAAGACTAAACGCATTGAGCTAGCTATATAACGATTAGTTTTCTGTCTATAAAATGTATCAAAAAAGATGCTCCCTCGTCTAATAAAACATGTAATATATTAAAGCGTCTTTGGTATTTCCATGGTTTCTACAAATTAAAACTGGAAACCGAGAATATCGCAGATATGACGGCCGTGACAGGGGACTCACACGTCCCGGATCCTTGGTTAACATTTTTATATTTATGCAATGTTCATTACAGAACATGCTTTGTTCAGCTTTTTTTTCCCAACAAGAAGTCACTTGTTTAATTTTTGGCTTCACCAGACTCTCTGAACAGAGGGAGTGGCTTCATGAACGTTTTAATGCAGTGCATTCTTTACCTCCAAATGTCAAGGTGACATATATAGGAAGTTAGGACGTCCACATATAGCACTAAGCATGTGACTTTCTGCCAATACAACGCATAGCAAGGCCTTTCTAAAACCCTTTGCCACCTCTAATGTCAGAGGAACATATGAGTCAGAGTATGTCAGAGTACAGTAACAACTATGGGTCATAATATATAGGTCATATATAGATCATAAGGTTATCTTCAAGAACTCCACGTGACTAGTTTTACTTGTTTAAAAATGCCCACAGAGAAAACAAAGCAATAGAAAGACCAGGAGTTTCCTTTAAATTATAATCAACATCCCAGCCTTGCAAAGCATATTTGTGTTTTCTTGAGTATAATATATTTGCAAGTTTATTAACAATATAGATGTGGGTCTGTTATTTTTACAGGTAATATAAGACTTTTTTAGTTTAATGGCAAAGCTCACACATTCAACAAACTAGGTGAAGTTGAATAAAACATTATTCAGCAGACCTATTTGTTACTACCTATGATAATTCATTTTCATTTCAAAACCACTGTCAAATTCATTTATTTTCTGGTGTAAGTTCATGCACTAAACATATGTGCCGCTTGCACAACAAAATATGATGCTGGTACCACACTTTGATCTGCCATTGATTTATAGGATATTCTAGTCCGTCTTTGCTATTTGAAAATATAGTTAAAAGTTCACAAACATCATAAATGTTGATGTTGCTGATCCTGTAAACTGTAAAAACAAATACATCTGTTTCTGAAATATTGTCATTAACTTGTTTGCCCTTATTCTTCTTGAATATGAGAGCAACATTTTATTAAACAACACTTTTATAAACATATATTTTGAAAGTCTATATATTTTAATTAGCCACATATTATTTGGTATTAGGGTTAAATAACCAAATACACTATTATATACATCTGTATTCTGGACAAACATATTAATATTATATAAGCTTACTACATGTTTGTCTGAACTATTTGATACGGATGGGTCAGTCATTGCATTCTACAGTCATGTAGAATGACAGCGGTACTGCATAAATGACTGTTCTTCACAGTCTTTTTCTTCTACAACAACAAAAAAAGATTTCAAATGAATAATTCATTTCTGTTTATGCATTTAATCCGTCATAATAGCAAGAACTGCATTGGGGGCTGATCACCCAGTGTTAGGGTTTATTTTACAATGGGTGACTATTATGCAAATTGTAAACTGATAATAATCTGTGAATTATGCAGATCAGAAAATGTGAGTGCAGAGAAATGTGGGTAATATGTAGACATTCTGTTGACTATAAGTAACCTTGCACCTACATGCTAACTAACTCTCAGAGATTTTAATAGACTGTCTGCTCAATTTCGGCAAACACTTTATTTTGATGGTTCCCCAACACACTTTATTCTGACTATAAGTAACTTTGCCAGTACATGTCAACTTATTCTACTAACCCAACCGCTAACAGTCAACGGATACTCAACTAATGCTCTAATGAGAGCGAGTTGACATGTACGTTACATGTAGACAACAGACTGTCTAAAAAAAGGGGACCGTCAAAATAAAGTGTAACCGAAACTTGATAATATTATAGTATTTTAATAAAATGTAATAAAGTCATATTGTTTTAATAGAACATGTGCAGAACGAAAAAAAAGAATAATGACAATAATATTATGTCATTATCAAAGTTTTAACACTTTTTTTTAATTCGTGACTTTAATACGCTTTTTTTTAATGTATTTGCATGGTATTTGTCCTACATGACACAGTTAGAGAAAGCAACAAAACACACTCCAGCAGGTTCAGAAACAACAGCTGAGGTCAGAGGACACGTCCCCTGAACCATTTGAAATTCTTCCACGTATGGCATCGAGATCTGAAATACAGAGCGCTCCTTCCCCAAATAAATGGCACATGATATATACAAAAATGATGTGACATAAATTTAAGAAAGATTTACCTTTGTTGAACTTTTTGGACTTCTTGCCGTCCCCAGATTTTGAGCTAAGAGTAACAGCGGGAGCTCTTCTGACGAAACTCCAGCCCTCCGTCTGCAGATTCTAGAAACAAGAGACACACAAACACAACATAGATTTCAAAACACAAAGAGATTCCCTATGAATAAGCACAACCATTACTTTGTACTTATATTCACACAATACATATGTCATTTTCACAAATCTTTGCTTTGGTGTCAAAATACACATGTCAGCAAAAAGTACACCGTGTACTCAAGGAAAGTAAGAGAACTTGACCAACACTCTTCCGTTTTTCAAACGGAACAAATACATTGTTGGCAATTTTTTAGCACATTTTCTAAACACAAACATAATAAATATTATAAATAACAGTCAATTACTTGAAACCCATATATTTCAATAAATTTTAGCTGCAGGGTTCAGATGCATATCTCATCTCCACCGTGCAAATGCAATTTTTAATACTAGGAATATGTTTATGTAAATCTCCTCGCGCTTGTAAACAACAGAAAGCATTCATGCGTCGAGTCTGAGTGGATTAAATGCTTCGGTGATTTAACAGTAGCTTGTGTTCACAAGAGCACTCCAACACCGCACATTTCTCACAAATTCAAGTACAAATACAAGCTACAATATTTTTAAATGCACTAAAACATGCATATTTCGTGTCGAAAAAACGGCATATTACCCTGAGAGATCCGAGTCGTCCTGCACGAAGCAAAGAGGCTGCCATCTTTACTGCAGAAACCCAATGAAGAAAAACAGCTGCATGAACCAGTACAGTTGACATCGTGATTGTACATCGACATTCAACATATTTAAGGTTATGTCAACTGCTGTTTAGAAAAAATAAATTGCTACTTCAATTATTTATAGAGCAGATACAGAAAATGCAATAGCTCATATTGACATTGATCAATGTTAGCTATGCACATCATCAACAGTATACCCAGCAAACAACATATATTCATAAGAATGTCTTAGATGAGATGTTTTGTGTGTTTTGTGCAGGTCAGCGTGTCACTGGATATTAAGTTACCTGAGACTGTGACAGAAATCGAATCTCCACAAACGACAGCAACTAAACTCAAAAATAGCTGTAAAGTAAAAAAGAATAAAGTACAACAAGTATGTTCATGTACTGAAGCACACTAAAGCACCGCCCTTGCATAACACAAACACGCCCCCTCTTAAACCTCACCAATAAACTTATTATTATCATGTCCAGTGCAAAAGACATGTTGTTATTCGAAGCAAAATAGAATACTAATGAATATTTTTGAAAACCACTGAAGTATTATTAACAGTGAAAGTGTCATCGATATTATTCGGTACACTCGTAATGGCGGTTCCGTCGTGCCACATTCCTTCACGGTTGTGTTAATGACGTATTAAACGCGCGACTGTCATCTCGCACGTGAGCGACAATCATGGCAGTTGTGTGTTCAAAGGCAGACTGGTTTGTTTCAAGCTGTTCTTCTGCTTTAGTTGCTATAAACCTTAAACAGACTAGGTGAGTAGCGGTGTTTTAGAATGACAGCTATCTAGCCATATTTTGGATATGGTGAAAACTAAAGTGGCAAATTTAGCAGGATTTCTGCACTGAGATTAGCAACACTCAGAAAAACCAGCACTGAATGATTCAAATACATGATCAACATAATGTTTTCGGTTTTGCATATATCAGTACTGCGCTGCAAACTTTTCCCAAGACGTCTCTTATTCTTTTGTCTATTTTGCATCAACATATTGCACCTTTTTCATGGTTTATAAATGTATAATCATATTTGTGTTTCACCTGCCTCACTACGTTGAGAAATGCATGTATTTTAAAGTCCATACATATCAAAAAATATATTAATCAATCAAGTGATCACAGTCATACTGATCTCAGTACTGCAGCATGATTATGTGCTATATAAAAAATTATATTAATATGAGGTCTTCATTATTGATCATTTTTATCTCTCTATATATTGTGTATTTGCTCTTTGTACTTGTTATTGTTTTATTTTACTTTATATAATGTTAGTTTTCTTTTCTTTCTTTCTGATAGAGAGCCGTTTGTGTTTGACTGTGCCAAAGCGGAGAAAAAACCAAAGGAAGCTGATGGTGATGATAAAAGGTAACTGTAATGTTTATTTTATGCAAGTTCATTATTGAACTTCATGTTCTGAAAATGTATATATGTGTTTTGCAGTGCTGGAGATGGACCAGAGGAGAAGGACAGTGACAGGATCCTTGCATTTGCTGTGTCAGCCTCTGGGAAGCATGTAGTGCTCACAGATGACCACAAACGTCTCGTTCTCTTCTGCACTGAGCCGTCGTGGCAGTGCATTAGTACACGGTAACCGCTCACACTCATTCCTGAGGCGGTAAATGAATAGTTTACCTAAAAATAAAATTCACTCACCATCACTCATATCATTCAAAACCCATATGAGTTTCAAAAAGGTTTTTTTTTTGTGTGTGTGTGGAAAAAGATCCAGGACACTCTTGGACCGTCCCAGTTCTCTTTAATCAGATGGAAAAATGTGGGTTGGGAACTCTCCACAAATTCTAGTTTTTTGCAATTGTTCTAAAAATAATATTTTGAATATTGAAATGTGAATTATCAATTAATTGAAACTTTAAATATGAACTTAAATATGAATTGAACTTTGAAGTCAAATTAATTGTATCCCTTAAAAGTCATCTTTGATCACCAAAAAGACACATTTAAATTTTTCCTTAAAATGGCTTGAATGTAACTCCACACCCTTGCCTTATTTATACATGCATGGATCAATGAATATGCAAA
Organism: Zacco platypus; assembly: GCA_038088235.1. NCBI lineage: Eukaryota > Metazoa > Chordata > Actinopteri > Cypriniformes > Xenocyprididae > Zacco > Zacco platypus. Next base: position 9,167,053 of record CM076081.1, on the reverse strand, counting down.
TTGGCCCCGCCTCCTCTCTTGCATGAGCTCAGAGATCCACTTGGTGAACTTACTGAGGTAACGCAGCATGATGGTATCACTTTTTACAACGTTGGATGCGAAGCGGTAATTTATAATAATTAGCCTTTTGCTTGACTGTTATCAAATGGCTAATAATGTCCTGCTAATGTTACACAAACCATGTTCCCGTTTGCGAGTCAGACCTCTGACTTCTAACAATCAGTATCCTTAGAAACGCTTTTAACAACTCAGAGCGTCATTGGAGAAAGGCAAATTCATCATAACATTGTAATATACATCATACTCCTGCTATATTGCTGTATCTACTTTGGCTTCTCCTGCTTCAGAGCAGTCATAGTTAATGATATGCTAAAGCCTGCTGGCACGTTGATGTGATTGGTTACAAGTCACACACACCAGCGATTTCAAAACACGCCTTGAGATCATTACAGACTTATGAATTTGCATATGGTTTGTCTTAAAGCATATTAAAAACACATTAAGGATATTAAAAACTTGATTTTGACTTTAAATGTGAAGCTAAAACCACCAGTAGGTGGCAGCAAGTCTTAATGAGTCATTCATTGGGGCTCATTCACGAAACACAAGCAGAACGAATTTTTGTGTGAAATGTTCGTAAAGCCGTAAATTTTCGGATTCATGAAAATGTTCGTATTTTCTAAATGTTAGTTCGTACAAAAGAAAGTTACACCTGCTCCCTGCCACGTGTAAATGGTGCGTAAAACATTCAAACGTTCTGATCTTTTGAACTGCATTTTGATGCAACATGTACCATAATAATATTCCAGGAGTTTGTCTTTTTTGTGTGTGTGTTAGTCTTTATTGCGTTTATGCTATATTGCGTATATTATGTTTAACTATCAAATCTGATGTTTACGAAGCGTTTGTGAGGAGGAGAGTTTTCGTGAAGGTCTAATTTACGTATAAATTATTACAAATGTATTTACAAGTTATTTAATTTGAATTCTTGCACTCTCAATGCGCGTATTTAGCAAACTGAGTGACATACTTGATAATGTCAGCTTCCATATTGTTAAAACAACAATTGCGATATTATCGTAGATGGTACACATCGCACACCCCTAAGAGGATGAGATGATGATGGTGGTGGAATTTGTCTTTTTGCGTGAACTGTTCTTTTAATGCTAGTTTCTCTGTAAGGCTCTCTGTGTGTAAGTCTATGGTTTTATTGTAGGTGGGTTGTGCGGCGATGCACGTCTCTTGTATTTACTCAGGCTGAGGATGAAATCTTTGTGGCTGATAAGTCTGGGGATGTATATTCATTCTCTGTTCTGGAGCCACAAAAACCAGGAGAGCTGAAGCTGGGACATCTCTCCATGTTACTGGATGTGGTATGCTGTACACAAACACTACAGTTATTACAAGCAGGTATAAGGACAGATAATTAGAGAACGGAAAATATTGAATGGTTTAAATATTTCTTTAATAAAGTGCCAGTTTATTTGTTGTTATAAGTTAGTGCAGCAGCCAAACAAATATTTTCACATAATTGTGATGTTAAAATAAAAAAATTGTGAGTTTAATATTTTATCCTTCTGCTATCTGCACTTACATTTACTCCCAAACAAAAATATATGTAAGAATTTCTTTTTATTTTCACTTAATTGACCGTTCGCAAAGACACGCCCCCTTTAGTTACTGTTGCTATGTCCGACAAGCCATGAATGTTGTTTCAACCGCGAAAAGATGTGCGTAACGTTACACACAATTTTTCAAGTTCACCAACGTTAATCTACTAACTCCCCTGACTGCTTTGTCGGACAAAATGGCGGATTCAGGGTTATGATTGGTCAGATATCCTGTCAATCAAACTGTCGGCAAAAGGTCAATTGTGATATTCTTTGACTAATGTGATCCCCAGGTTTTAAAAATGTGAATTTAATAATTTGTCATTTTGCATTAACCTCTAGAGAAGCACAAATTTTTATTGCCTGAAATATTTCTTGAATAAAGTGGCAGTTTGTGCAGCACCCAAACAAAAAAATTTTAAATTCACTTTTATTTTCTCTTAATTATGAAGTTATTTAGCTAATTGACTTATGATTTCCAACTTTAAAGAATTATGAGTTTAATATTGTATCCTTTTGCATTTTCCTCTACAGACTCTTTCTCCAGATGATAAATATATCATAACGGCAGACCGAGATGAGAAGATCAGAGTGAGCTTCCGGCGGTCACCCTACAACATTCAGGCTTTCTGTCTTGGGCACAGAGAGTAAGTGTGGACCGTGGGATGCAAGTGATATTACACCTCATATGTTGTTCGTACTTGTTCGAACATGTTGCTTTCTCATGCAGATTTGTGAGTGCATTGCTTGTGCCTGCAGGGCGTCCTGACTGGCTTCTCTCTGGTTCAGGAGTAGGTGTTTTTACTTTTTCTTTACTGTTTTACCCTAATATTTTGTTGGGATAGTGATTTTAAGGGTGATTTTAAGGGTCTTAATACAGTAGGACTGACATGTTTGTTTTCACAGGACGGTACAGTGAAGGTTTGGCATTATGAGACTGGTCGGCGGTTACACAGCGTTGACCTGAGGCAGCTTGACCTTGACTCAGAAATCTCAGACACAGAAAAGGTGCCGTCCATTTGTTTTCAAACAGCTATTCGTACACACGTCGCACTCAAGCCACGCGCAGTATGTGCTACAATCCCATGTCAATAAACACATTATATATTGACCTAGATATAAGGTTTTCAAAAGGAGGTCTTGTGATAAATTAAAGGTGCTAAATCAGTGCTAGAAAATGAGGTGGTAAATTTTCCAGGCAGCGGCGTAGTTCACGGTATGATTCAATGACAAATACATTATTAAAGTCACTTGTCGCCACCTAGTGGAATAAGATGTAATGATACAGGTGTTATTTGACGCACCAAAAAAAAAGTTTCCTCTATTTTCTGTGTTTATTTACACCAAGTTAAAACTTATATCTCAGTACTACTTTGATAATTTGACTATTTGTAACAGAAATAACTAATGTGTGGTTCATAACGGTTCTGGGAGCACGAACACATATTTGAATGTTCCGGTATGATTTTGTCAAAGATGCGGGCGAATTCTTGTCATTAAAAAAATAAGATTGCTTGGGTGCTTGAATCGATATCGCAATCTTTTTATGATTAATAGTGCAGCTCTAATACAAACTGAACGGACCAGTTATCTGCGCAATATGCATGAAGCCTGGTTTGATTGTGCATGAGTGGTGCACGAATTGCTGTATACTCTGTGCTCGTTCACCAGCGCACTCCAAAAGTACAAAAGATTTGTGCCAGCCGTTCCTATCGCGACGCTGATGATAAAATGTGAGAACCTATTCTATTGAGAATTTGCCACAACACTAGAGAAATTCGAACGTGATCTAAAATAGCCACGCATTCTAAAGAGACTGAAAAGAGGAGAAAACATACTGCACCAACATAAATTAGAAAGCTTTCACGACCACCTTCATTAGAATTGGAAATGACATTGTATTGTATTTATTGTGGTAAATTTTTACTAAATTGTTGTAGAATTTATGGTAGATAATTTTGTAAAAGTTTTTTTTACATCTGTGGCATGTTATAGTTTCTAAATGTGTAGGTTGCTATTTTTCATAACTGATACAGATGAAAAAAAAGTAGTACCTGCTATATATAATATATAATAATATTATATATATATACAGCTCTGGAAAAAATTAAGAGACCACTGCATATTTATTGTTATTTTGACCAGTTGTTGCTTTTGGCAAATAAATGCTCTAAATTACAATATTTTTATTTGGAATTTGGGAAAAATGTCAGTAGTTTATAGAATAAAACAAAAATGTTAATTTTACCCAAACACATACCTATAAATAGTAAACCCAGAGAAACTGATAATTTTGCAGTGGTCTCTTATTTTTTTCCAGAGCTGTATATATATATATATATATATATATATATATATATATATAAAATATAGCAGGTACTACTTTTTTTTCCTAACTTTTTTTTTTCTAAACTAACTTTACACACATATTTATATACACACACACATATATATATATATATATATATGTATGTATATGTAAATATGTGTGTAAAGTTAGTTTGACCTACCAGGTTTTAGCTGCTTAAATAATATAATATGCATCTTACATACTATGTAAACAAGTTTTATGCAATTACGGTATTGCATAATGTTATCAACCAAATGTGTATGTGGATGATACTACACATAATGAGTGTGTGATAGATCACAGCAATATGTAGGATAAAGTTTGAAGAAAAGTGTTTCCAGGACATATTGCATATTTTTCAAAGGATGCATTTTTATGACAAAGAAAATTTTATTATTTTATTTAAATTAATATATTGAATCATTGATCATATTTTTACTATATGAAGATACATTAACAATGTGAATCACTGTAATGTACTAATATTTGTTAATAATGTGATTGAATGTTTTAATTTTACCTTTTTATTACCATCCCTAAAATCCTAAAATTAATTAAATTTGTATGTATTAAAATAATCTAACAATTAAAATGCTAAACTGCAATGTTTTTTTATTTATTTATTTATTTTATATAAATTCCCTCAGCAACGTTTTGTTTTTATTGAAGAACATGTTCTGAAATTACAAAATTAACAGTATGTGTTCATAAAAGTTTGAAATCGAGCAGTTTTGTCGTAAGTACAACAAAAATACTGGAAGAAATATTTTAGATCTATTTTCAAACTATATTATAACATCTATTTTTGGGACAGTTCGAGTTCAACAGGTTCAGAGTCACTGGTATAAAGTGTTTATTTCCATTCAAATCCAGGTGTGCGTTTTGTAAATGTCAGCACTCTATTTTAAAGAGAGCTAATGGCACTGTGACTATATATACTGTATGTCTTTGTGCCTTTTAGAGGTTCGCTGTCAGCAGGATCATCAGCTCACCAGATGGACGACACATAGCTGTCCAGTGTGAGAGGTGTGTTAATTTTACGTAATCAGATTTCTGTGGCGATCATCCCTCTAACTGGATTCAAACTCTAACTGGAGTCTCAGTGACGACAACAGTATTCCTTTGTTAAAATGGAAACACACAGGTCTTAAGATGCATTTTATATACCAATTATACATCTAACAGGTGTTATATCATGTCCATCTGTGTAGATTTCCCTCAGTTCAGCTCTTCATGGTGGATTCTGGGACAGAAGGCAGCCTGAATCCTGCAGAGACTCTTGCTCTTCCCCTTGCCCCCTGGGACATGACCTTTGATTCACAAAGCCAGCTGTGGGTCTTACTGGAGAGTGAAGACTTGACTGTGCTCCTGTATCGATACTCAGAGCAGCACTGGAAGGTACATACATGCCCTGCTGCGACTGTCTTTCCGTGTACTGAAGCGTAGTCCCTTTCAAGGAAAGTCTGTTCACTTGGCGGCTGTATTTGCAACGCCTCCGGGCAACTATTTTGGGCATCCAAAACCAAGTCCTATCTATTTGAATGGGGGAATCTTGAACTAATTGAATTAAATAACATTTCAAATCAGCAATGAACCATCCCGTTTAAAAAGCTTATTTTACAGGCTAGATGAGCCAATGCGGAAGTGCAGTCATAAACAGGAATCTTGGGTTTCTATGGTAACCGGAGCTTCTAATGGCAGCTGCAGTGACACAATTACTTTATCAATTGGCTCTTTTACTGAGAAGGCGGGACGTATTCCGCTATATTGAGTGTTGCAGTTTCTCCCATTCAGAACTAATAGGAGTGAACCGTCTTTCGATAACTTCAGACAATATATAACTGCTCTTACTAACTGGTTGTGCTTGTTTATAGCTGTGTGATTCAGAGACGCCTGAATTGAGGAGGGTCACTGAAGCATTGCAGACTCAGTGCAATGTCTTTCAAGGTAGGAATCCAGCAACAAACCACCATTCATAGTAAAGCGGTCATGTCATGAGAAAGCAAGTTTAGGGGCCATTTACACAACACTGATTTCATGCGTTTTGGCTGCTCATTTTTACACAACAATGGTGTTTTGGGGGCCTGAAAAAGCAAACTTTTAATTAGGGGTTTCAGAGTGCAAGTTTTTGAAAACGATATAGTTGTCATCTCTGTGTAAACCACAAAAACACGAATTTGCGATTGGTAACAAATTCAGTGTTCAGTTTATAGGCACATAGTGTTTCTTTACACATTGACATTGCCAACTACTGGCCTGGCATGATAATACAGCAGCGTTAGTCATTGCAGTTTCGTGTGAACGGGATTGTTTTGACAACGTTCTTGTCTGTACATTAAAAACGTTCCTGTTTTTAGTACATTGTTGTTGTGTAAACATATCCTTACCCTCAATCTTTTGATATTCAAGAGTACTATGAAGGAAGTTTTGATATGTAAAAGCTTGAAATGACGCTGCAAAATGTAATTTATTGGAGGGGGGGGGGGTGATATGACCCCTTTAACCCTGTAAAGCATAACATATCAAATAGAGAAATCAAATTTTTAAAACAGATTCTTTTATATTCTGTCTAAGGTTTCAAAAAACTATTCATGTGTTTGTTGTTATATTTGGATTTCATCAGGATTTTATGGCCCAGATAATATGATACTATATAGTGAGAATATGGAGTTGATCATTTTGATAAGGTTTGATAAGTTGATAAGGACAAAAAAAATATAGAATTTGGTGCAGATGTTATTTATATTGCTAACAGGTAATATTAAATACTTGCAATGCAAATGAATGTTTTTTTTAATCGTATAACTATTTGCATAAAATGCATATAAATCAGTTGTCACTCTGTATCTCCCAATAATGTCTTAACATGATAATTAAATGCTTTGTTTTATGATCGAAGCTCAATATATAATGCAATACAATGATGACTGAGATTAACAAATGATTGATTTTTCTAAAAAAAAAAAAAAGTTATGTAAACCTAAGTTGCTTCAGTCCAGTAACATGTTGTACAACCAGAAGGTGGACTTTTTTTTTTTTTTTTTTTTATAACAAAAAAGGCCTAAAGTATATACCATCAGTCAGATGACAGAAGGCATTTAGTACATTAATTACAACAGGGTTTTCACTAAAGTTTGGATCATTTAGAGGCCTTAGAAATTCATGAGTCAAATAAGATACATTAGGTTAATGTATTTTTCCCTCATCCTCTCTTCACAGGTTCTGTGGGACTGGAGAGTCCGTTTAAGCACCTGTATAAGGTGAACTTCGACAACATGGCGTCATATTTGCAAAAGAAACAGGAAAGGCTGGAACAGGAGAATAAGAAGAGAGCAGCAGCAGCAAACGGCTCCAAACCCAATAAAAGAAGTAAAACTGAAAACGATGCTGTACCTCTAAACACCAGCTGAGAGAATGTCTTTTTTTTTTTTTTAATTTCTGCTTTTTATGATATAAACAGTTCATTATTAATTCAGAATGACTTATTTTTTTAATTCATTCATTCAGTAAAGCCTTTTCAGTTCAAAGTATTTGGTCTCTGTCTGAAGGGTAAGTTGCTGTTGTGCTGTGGCCACTAGAGTGCACTATACTTTCAGTCACGCTCATCACCACACGGGTCCGGGTAATTTCATCGGAGAACAGGAATGAACATGATACTGTTAAAAATGAGATTTGTGACTTTTTTTTTTGTTTTAAAGTTAGACTTTTATTTTTTTTTTGAGTAAAAGTGACTAAAAATCTGTACATCCTGTATATACTTTTACAAAACCAAATAAAAACACATAGTTCATAGCTGAGCTGTACACAATTCAATTCCCTGAAAAATGCTTTGGATTTTCTGAGATGGCCAAGATTTCACTCATTTCCCACACTTTCTGCCTCTGGATGATTCCAGCTGAAACAAACAAAGACAAGGTAGGTTTTGCTGTAAAGATAACTATAATGATGCATTTTAATAGCGTACAGTACATTTTGACATTGACCTTCATTTCTTTTTTCCTCCCATTGTTAAATTTTCACTTTTCTTTTTCTGCACCTAATGGAGAAAAAAAAAAAACAAGGATAAGATATAAATGGCTAATGCCAGTTTAAAACACACAGTAGTCATGTTCACAGCTGACCTCATTCATGGCATCATCTATCTGCTTAAGCTCCTCGTATCTGTCCCGAGACTCTCGTAAGGGCTGTACCATGACTTCCTCAATCTGAGGAAACAACTGGAACACAGAGGACAAACAATATCACAACTAAGTATAGGGATGGTTTCTCACTTGGTTTGTTTTCAGCCTGCAAGCTTCACATTGTACTAAGGTTACCAATTCACCTTCATCACCGTCTCAAACATTGGGATCAGCACAAACTTGATGAAGCCGATCTGAGCAGTGGGCTTGGTCACTTTTTCTCTGTCCATGAAAGGAGCGACGGGTAAACCCTCTGCTTTCTCTCGATCACTCTGAGACAGAATAACAATTCTGATGAAGAAACAAAGTCTATAAAGAATTCGGAGATTGGGTTGGAAATAAATTTTAAAATAAGTCTCTAATGGTCACCAATGTATTTCTTTGATCAAGAAAACAGTATTGTCAAATATTATAATTCATATGTTTAAAGTGTAATTTATTCATCAAAGCTGAATTTTCAACATTACGCCAGTCTTCAGTGTCATATGATCCTTCAGAAATTCCAATATGCTGAGTTGCTCCTAAAGAAACATTTCTTATCATTAATTAAAATAGTTTTAAATTTTTTTTGAGGAAATCGTGATCCATTTTTTCAGGATTCATGAATAGGAAGTTCAGAAGAATTTATAAGGCGTTTATATGAAGTTTTTATAAATTTTTAGGTTGTGTGTCCACCAAAGTGACACTTTTTTTTTACTGAGGCCAGTGAATTTTTTTCAGTTGTTTTCAATTTGAGTGCAGTATATTTAAAAACAGCAGCTTTTTTCCCATGGAATTGGGCTACTTTTATACTGTTGCCACGTTTTTTTTTGTTTGTTTTTTTTGTTTTTTAGTCTGTGGGTTTTGTTACGCTACCCTGACGCGGAGTATCTATTTCACACTGAGCGTTTTTTTCTAGATGCCAAGAGTTGAAAAATGTTTAACTTTGTGTAAAATGCAATGCTCATCACGGTCACATTTTAACCAGCCAATCAATGGAACAGCGGCAAGCCAAATACCACACCGACCAACCACCACAGCCTGGTTGTACAATGGCAACAGAAGAACAAAATCATTTAAAACAAGAGCCAGACAAAATACTTTACATTGTATTTTTATATTCCGAAACAAACTGGAAAGATAAAGTTTCTAAATATAAGTAGAATGTAAAAACAAATGCATTAGTAGTTAGTACACTTCATATAAAGTAGGTCACATACAACATACTGATTTAAAGTAAATGTTTAATTATTATTGTAACCTATTGTAATGCTAGCTTATCTACCTGCATGAAGTACTCCTCCAGCAAACAGTCCACCCATGGCTCGGCGACTTCCATTGGCCGGACCTCATTAGAGATGTCACAGCACTTTATCAGCACCATCTTTAGCTGTCACAGAGAGATTAATAAGCTCATCACTGCTTTTTTGTAGATGTACATTGATATCGTAAGTTGCTTTAAGAAAGCTCACACAAGTAACATGTTCCTCATTAGTGAAGTCAAAGTTATCCACTTTCTGTTTGAAAGAGTCCAGAATCTCTCCATGTCGGGCCATGTCTGTGGCCAGTATTAGGGTGATGGTTCCCTGTCAGAGGTGAAATAACATACCGAATCATTATTCATTGCTCAAAGACAAATGTATTAACATATGTGTGTGGTGAAAGCTCACCTGACGAATCTGCTTGAAGGCTTCAGGATCAAAGTTGGCAAAGATGTTGCAGTCTGGCTGAGAGAATATTTGGAAGGCCACAGCGCAGTGATGGTTCTCCAGAGGAGAGATGTCATTGTACCTCACGGCCAGCTCTGTGCGCGCATTAATCTGATACCTGGAAGAGAGAGAGGATGGTGTTGGGTACAGGGTCCAAAAACACTCAACAGGTGCCAAATGCAAATTATACTTGCATTTGGTGTCCAAGTGGCAGCACATGTGTGAAAAATGTGGAAAACAATGACTTATATCTTAAAGGGACAGTTCACCATAAAATGAACGTGTCGTACATGCCATCGCTGCATCCGAAATGTCTGAGGAGGTACTACATTTGAATTTACTTTGCAACTGTTAAAAAAAAATATGCTCTATATAGTATGAATATGAGTACAGGCAGGGCTTGATATGAACATTTTTCTATTGTAGTCTTTTAAAAAGGCATCTGAAATAATAAACTAAGTGCAATGCAGTGTTGTCAAAAGTATCTTTTTAATTAAACATTTCTATACTGAACTAGAGTGAAATATCTATATATAGCCACCTCTAAGTACTCAATTGAGTTTTTCACAGCTTACTGCACCGATACAGTGAAATACACACAAAATAATGTCAAAATGCCGGTCTTGGTGAGTATTCATGTAAATAGTCAGTTATGTTTTAAGTGAAAGTAAACGTTTGAGATTAAGAAAGAAAATGCATGTGTAACAGGATAATGGTATAATTGGTACATGCGTCAGGTCTTAAAGTGACAGCAGCCTAATATATTATATATATATATATGATATTATATTATATAATATGTGACCAGTTAAAACCAGTTATATGTAGCATGGGTATTTTTGTAGCAATAGCCAACAATACATTGTATACAGCAATGCATCTAGACATTGTATTTCATGTCACATTTTTATTAATCTTGATTTCTCAAAAGTTGTGTGCTTTTTGATATCACAGAAGACCAATGGCCAAGGTTAGGATTTTCATTAAATCATTTCATTTCAGTTTATCTTCTGACAAAACCTATTGTATATGCCCAGAACACCAGAATATACGACACGTGTCACCTGGGACCATTCTGCATCTCGCATCTTTTTAAAAGGCGTTATGCTGTTCGCTATTCACTGCCATTATATGGATGGAGGTGAGCAGGAATTTTTTTTCGCCTTTTGTGGTCTGAAAACAGAAGGGCATTATAGAGCAACACCAGGGTGAGTAAATGTTTATTTCAGGGTGAACTATCCCTTTAAATTTTAAAGGAAAAAAAAAAATAGTGGCCAAATAGTCCCAGTGTTTTAGGGACACAAATATATACAGAACTGTTCAAAAGCTTGGGGTTGGTATGATTTTTTTTAATGTTTTTGAAAAAAGTCTCTTGTGCTCATCAAGGCTGTATTTATTTGATCGAAAAATACAGTAAAAACAGTAATATTGTGGATTAATGTAGTAAAATATTACCAGTACATACACTACCATTGAATATTTTTCAAATATGCTGATTTGCTGCTCAAGAAACCTTTCTTTTTATTATCAATGCTGCTTAATATTTTTATCCCCCCAGGATTCTTTGATGAATAGAAAGTTCAAAAGTACAGTAATTATTTGAAATCGAAATCTTTTGTAACATTATATATGTCTTTACTCTCACTTTTGATCAATTTAATGCATTCTTGCTGAAGAAAAGCATTAATTTTCATGGCTAGAAAAAAATGTTGTATGTCAGGTAATGAATTATAAATGGATGTTCTCACGTGTTGTTGTACCCAGGATGATCCAGGTCGTGACACACAGCTGCTGTCATCAAAATAAGAATATCTACTTGTGTGAACTTTTCCTGAAAAACACAGAACCACAGCAGACTAAGACTGGCAGTGATCATGACGCCGGGTCTGCACATTTATCCCAGCTCTCCTACACTCGTAAACTAGAGTAAGTAATTTGCCCTCTAATAGCTCAGCCTGTAATAGCTCGGATAATTAATCCGATGGCCTCTTAATACACATCCATAGCAACAGCAGCACAGAGAGAAGAGTGAGAGGCTGAAAACATCTTCATAGCAGCAGAATTGCTTTTACACCCCCATATATCACTCATTTATTTTTCAGTCTCTTTCATTTCCCTCCCACTTTCCTGAGCAAAAGAAACAGGTGGCTGTGGAACATAAAAGATGTCTTCGAAACATAGCTAAATTTCTACAAAAATATATATTCTAAGATATAATGTAACATTACAAAGTGTCTATACCTGTAGGCTGCAGAGGTAGATCATGCTGTACATCATCTGAGTGACGCAGAAGCAGTGGCGGAAATTATGAAAAGGATTGTTCCTGTAATTGTCGTGGATGCAAAGCTGAAAGTGGAAAGAGAGATTTTTTTTAAAATTTTACTTTATTTTATTATTTTCATTATTAAACATCCAAGGAAGATAACATTTTCTGTATAGTGGTTTTGAAACAATGTGTATTGTTGAAAGCTCTATATAAATAAAGCATATTTGAATTATACTGTCCATATAATTTTATATATTGAAGTTTTTTTGTTTATTTTGATTTTTTTGGACTTGGCCAGTAAGCAACTGTCTAGCAACCACACAAAACACCCTTGAAACCATCAAGCAGCTATCCACAACATTTTCCACAACAAGTGAAATAAAATAGTTCTCCAAATAAAAATCTATAATAAAAAAATATAAAAACAGTATATTTTTATTGTACTGTATTACACATTAAAGGATTAGTTCAATTCTGAATGAAAATTTCCAGATAATTAACTCTGAATGTTTTTTTGAGGAAAACATTCCAGGATTTTAATCCATATAGTTGAAGGTCCAAATGGCAGTTTAATTGCAGCTTCAAAGGGCTCTGCATGTCCCAGATGAGGTATAAGGTTCTTATCAAGTGAAACAATCATTAATTAAAAAAAAAAGTGCAAACATTAAGCCAAACTGCCTTTACAAAAAATATCAGACGATTTTGACGAGTTTTTCGCCCAACCGCTGTACTTCCGCCTACATCATGCGTGACCTTTCAACGTGGCGCATCGCAGAGCAGTACGAGATGAGCATTTGTGGTTAAAAAGTATATACATATTTTTTTAAGAAAATGAATGAAAAAATTAATCTCAAATGTACACTGAAGGAGCTTTTTTGACTTGGACCAATGACCCACAAATCACATTTTCTTTGGAAAAAGTCAAAGTAAATAGTTCTCCAAATAAAAAGATATAATAAAAAAGAAATGAATAACAATATTAATAATATTATTATATCCTAGTATAGTTTTCTTACCAGCCATCTTTTCAGCGTGATAGGGTTAATATTAAAGTCCTTCACCAGCCCGAGGTCATGGTACATGTGCTCCAGACAACTCAGCATCTTAAAGCACAAAACACTGATGATAGCATCTTCTGCAGTACAAAAAATATGGCTGTCACAGGTTTGGCATATCAGTCATTTTGACCATGCATCTATCATACATTGGGTGGTACATCAACTTCTGTGGAATTTCAATATTCTGCATCTTTCATTTGGCCGGTCCTCACCTCGTTAGCTTCCCATTGCCACACATCGAAGACCGGCTGCCTCAAAGCTTCTACGGTCTCCTGTGAGAGGTGGTACTACACAAGCCCCGCAAACACAAACACAAGCAACAGATGCAGAAGAGAGGAAACGGGTGGAGAGAAAAGAGGAGAAAGACAGAACAGTGGCATGTTAGACTCTTACCTCGTTGGACTCCCACAGCCAGACGTCGAAGGCGGGTTTTCTGAGGGCATCTATGGTTTGCTGGGAGAGCATGTACTGCAGACGACAGAGCTCCCAGTTAACCCCCGATAACCAACGCCTGGCTGTGGCCATTGCGTACATTACATTCACATCATACTCATTTACCCCCAAAATAAGAAAACTTTATGCTAATGTGGGGTCTGTCATTATTTACTCACTCTCATGTCATTACAAACTTGTCTGCTCTTTTTTCTCTACCCATCTCTTTACCACATCATATAGAGCCCTGCATATGATATACACAAGAAAATATGTATATCTTGGCCATGAATTAACAGTTCGGTTCCATCAGTTTACTAATACGTCAGCATGTTTTACTAATTATATATATAAATGTTTTAAGTAAGTCTTGCAGGATATACTAATTCGTTCTCTCGTTTTACTAAATCATGCACACGATATAATATTTAGTTCCTGTTTTACTAAATTGTGCACACGTTATAATAATTCCCTTGTTTTGCTAAATCGTGCACACAATATTGTAATCCGTTCCCTTGTTTTACAAAATCGGGGCCATGCATGTTTTAATAATTAATTCCCTTGTTTTAGTTAAATCAAAACTAGGTTAGAATTAGTAATACAACTTTTTGAAAGAAATTAACACTTTTAAAATTAGTAAGGGTGCATTAAATTGATTGACAGCAAAGACATTTACATTGTTATAAAAGATTTATATTTCAAATAAATGCTTTTTAAACTTTCTATTCATCAATGAATTGTGAAAAAATATTTGGCATATTAGAATGATTTGTGAAGGATCATGTGACCCTGAAGACTGGAGTAATGAGGCTGAAAATTCAGCTTTGATCACAGCAATAAATTACATTTTAAAATACAAACAAGTTATTTAAAATATTAATAATATTTCACACTTTTACTTTTTTACTGTATTTTTGATTAAATAAATGCAACCTTGGTGAGCATAAGACCTTGAACTTTTGAACAGTAAAATGTATTTTCTCTTTACAAATATAATATAATAATAATAGAGTATATAAGTTTAATTAAGTAAATTTTGTAATATAGTAAAAAATAATAATATACACACACATATATATATATATATATATATACACACTATAAATATATATATGCTACAAATACACACACACACACACACACATATATATATATTAGTATAGTATAGTATAGTATAGTATAGTATATACATACACATATATACTTGCTGACATCTGCCACTTTACCTTTGGGTATGAAGGCACATCTCTGCGAGGAGTTAACTTCTTGTTGTCATCTAGGAAACTGCTGTGAAGTTAATAAAGCAGACAAGGGCTCAGTTGCTTTACACTGTGTACTTACATTAATGTTTCCAAGAAAGTTCAAATCCAGAGAAATAAACTATTTTAATTAGGATAAGGACCGTGTTTGTGTGTCGCTTATCAATGACATCATACCCGAGTTACTCTCGGTTTCCGGTTTTATTTTGTAGAAACCATGGAAACTCCAAATACGCTTTAATATGTTATGTGTTTTATTAGACAGGTGAGCAACTGTTTGGACAGAAACATAGACAGAAAACTAATCATTGTTATACAGCACACACAGAAAATCTTATTGTTTAAAACCTCTCAATGTGAGCACCATGTCTTACCATGCCTAAAATCAATCCAAAATCTAGTTTACTGCATTGTGCAACAAATGTCTCACAGTAGCCACTGAGGGAAAGCAGGGAAAGCCTTTTATGTAATTAATATTATATTATCTCTGCAATATTTAAATAGACGTTTAAGATTTAAAGTACATTACAAGTGCGCATCCAATTCAATTTAGAGCATTTCTTTTTTATAAGCTAAGGCAATGAATTTGGTCCACTTCAACATAAAATCAGAACTGACCCTATTTTTTAATGCATGTTCCTGGTCTTATTGTGCAGCATTCATGGGGAAAACTTTTACTTTTCACCTTCACCCTTCCAACCACCCGAATTCATGTAACATCACAATCAAATCAATTCCTGAGGTATAAAGTCCAGTCTCAGCCTACATTTTTTCTTACTCAATATCCTGTTTTACTTATAAAAACATCAGATTTCAAATGTAGTTTTTATTGTCTTTGAAATATGGTTAAAGTGTACTACTGAAAGTACATGTTACATTCATGTTAAACTAAAATATACTTTAATGTTATTTATATTAATATTTGTATGTCATGTTTTTATATAAATTTATAATTACGTATTTGTAATGACGAAGTACAATTTAGTGTATTACCTTTAAATGTGATATTGAATTACACACTAGATTTAAAATTATAATAAACAAACATCAGATTACAGGTATAAAAAAAATCAGTTGCAAAGCACTGCTAATATTTCCGTTTAATCCGAGCATTTCAGTTCAGAAATTACGCTCCATCCTCTCCAGAAAAAGCGGTAAGGTCACTGACCTGTTGTTCCTGGAGGCCATCTCCTCCCGCAGCTTCTTGATGTCACTGCGACATTTCTCGATCTCCACCACCTTCATTCCTTCCACTGAAGAGACAGAGGAAAATTATGGTTTTACATATTTAAAGTGAGCCAAACCGAGAGAAAATATGGAAATGAGCTAGTGAACACAGTCATGGCATGCACCGCAGGGGTTTTCCTACACATACGCAGACACAAAAAAGGGCATTTGACACCCTCCAAAAATAATGCCGTTGGTCTAGAGTACAAGCAGATCACCTTTCCTATCGATTTGACAGCTGTTTTTATTCTCTCATCACAACCTTGGTTTGAGAATGAGCATATGGCACACAACATTTCCATGTTGGCATCTATCTAATTTGGTTGCTTCCACCAAGAAACAGATGAATTTGCAACAAAAGTACTGTATAGTTTGATTAGATGCATGACCTCTGGACTCACATTGTATAATTTAATTAGTGTAATCATACACATCATATAATCTCTGGACTTCCTGCTACTATTCTGTTTATAGACAGCGTACAGTAATAAATCACCTCAAATGATACGAGGCTGGTGAAGTGTTCAAACTGATGAAGAGGTCAGGGTCCATCGCCTTGGTGACCAATTACATCATGGCTGTATTTGGATTTCTATGGACACACAGCTGTGCTGCAATGGAATGAATCCTGGTCTCTGGTGATGTTACATGGAGCATCATTACTGAAACAACTAGTGCGCAAAGACCGTCATGGTCAAAGATGATGCTCTTTTTGAATCATCGTTGAACATGGGTATATGTCGCACAATAGAGTGGTGAGGGACAACATATTTCTGTAAGCCAAAACCCAGTAGTAAGTTAGCACTTTAACGCTTCAACTTCCATTGTCCTGAAGTCAATGTGTTTTTTTAAAAGGGTTTTTGGTATGGTGAACACAACTCAATATATTTTCACGTATAATTCTACGACATAAAAAACATATTCGACCCTCTCTTTACTTGTCTTGTAAAAGGCGGTTACTAACAAGTGGTTAAATGGGACTATAGAGCTTGTCGAGGACATTAGCCAAACTGGTAAACGCATCTACACGTTCACAGACTCATTGTGTTTATAATCTTGCACTATAACTATTATAACTCGAACTCTCAGAAAGTGTTTTTAAACAAAGACTAAAAGAGTTAGTAGCTTAGTAATGGTGACGTAGAAGTCGTACAATCATGTTGTAGTTCGTTTATAGCCTACATTTAGCTTTTGACTTTAGCCAATTCAAAATTCAAAAAGGTTTTATTCATTTGTAAAGATAATCACGATGAAAAAACCATGAAAAAAACATAAGCTTTTGTTAGTTACAGACCTTATCTGCCATAATCCAAATAGAAAAATGCTAATGTTTTTTTTTTTTTTTTTTTTTTTTTTAATTTTAAGAGAACCAGTGAGATGCTGTCACTTCTGCAAACTGAAGTCTCCACCAGAGGGCACTCCTCTTATCTCCTTTGCTTTCCCATCATGAACTGCACTCCCTATAACCCTTTGTCTGGACTCATTATGTTTCATTACTTTCACCTGTGTCTCATTAGCCTTGTTAACCCTGACTATATAAGCCCTGTGTGTTCTGCCAATCTTTGTGAAGTCTTGTATGTTGTTACACTGTATTTCTGAGTGTTTTCCTGGGTTTTTGTTTTGATTCTCAGTCTGAGTTCTGGATTACTCTTTTTGCCTGTGTTTTCTGCGTATTTGGGTTGTTTGCCCATGTTTTATGATTGTGGATTGTCCCAATAAAGCTGCGTTTGTCTCGGAGCAGTCTGTACCTGATGGTAACTTCCAGGCTGGCCTACAAAAATATGTCAGTACTGCAGCAGTTTATTGGATTAGAGGTCAAAATCCTTATTGTAGCTCAAACAGTAGCATGGAGCAAGAACTAATATAACGTATACCTTGAATACAATGCAAGTCACTTTGGATAAAAATATCTGCCGAATGAAAATTTTTTTTCAATGCTTTACAATGCATTATTGAAACAACAAGCGCTGTTTGATTGGTCATTCCATTCAGCCCAAAAAAAGCTTAAACAATGGTGTGCGTTTGTAGCCATTTTACTAACCAATGGTATTGTTTGGAAACAATATTGAAAATCAGTTTAGAGATACTAGTAGCATACTAGATTTCAAATCTAGCACAGGCAGCACAATATAACATCTGAAAGTGAAGAAAGGAAAATTGGAGGGAAAATGGCTACACTTGCTTTGAACAGAAATGCATGGAGACATGCAAATGTTTAAACAAATTTGAACTCATAACAGGGAGTATGTTTGCTTACATGTGCTGGATAATACTGCAGCTTGTAATTAGGAAATAATTAATTAAAAAGATACATTAAATTGATCAAAAGTGACAGTAAAGGCATTTATAATGTTACAAAATATTTAATTTCCAAATAAACGTTGTTCTTTGACATTTCTATTTATCAAAGAATCCTGTAAAAAAAAAAAAAATACCAGTTTCCATAAAAATATTTAGCAGCACAACTGTTTTCAGCATTGATAATAATCAGAAATGTTTTTTGAGCAGCAAACCAGCATGATTTCTGAAAGATCATGTGACACTAAAGACTGGAGTAATGATGCTGAAAATTCAGCTTTGAATAACACGACTAAATTACATTTTAAAATATATTAAAATAGAAGACAGTTATTTTAAATTGTAATAGTATTTCACAATATTGCTGATTTTACTGTATAATGCAGCCTTGGTGAGCATAATCTTAAAATGAATAAATCTTACCGACCCCAAACTTTTGAATGGTGCTAAATTAATAAGGATGTCATCATAAAATCAATACAACGATCAAGTCAAGTAATTTTATAAAAATCTTTCTGTTTATGAGAATAAGCATCCTCACACCTAAGGGTGCTTATAGGAACTAAAGGAACAAAGAAACAGTTAGTTGAATATCAAACTGTGACCTGGTTTTATATGTTAATTTACAGGCTGTGTTGATAGTCTGATGATACACAGCACTCTGCACCTGACACTTCAGCTGGGTACAGAGCCTTCTAAAATATACAGTGTGAAAGGCTAATGAATAACTTTCCTTTTCAAATACAGTTGAAAAGAAATTAGAAGTGTCTTGTAGAGAATAGTATGCCAGTGACCAAAAATATAAAATTAGATCTACATTAAATAATGTAAAGTATATCAAGATATCAAGGTATCAAAAACAACTTAAATTGTGTTCCGCAGATAAACGAAGGTCTTACAGGTGTAGAACGAAATGAGGGTGAGGAATTAATGACAGAAAGTTCATTTTTGGGTGAACTAACCCTTTAACCCCAGGTCACCCACTTTGGATGAAAAGAGTAAGTGTAGTGTAATGAAAACTTTGGATCTCATGAAACCTACAAAGAAAATGTCCAGGTCATATTTCAACTAAAAAAAAAAAGATAAAATAAAATAAATAAAACATATTTAATATACGGTCATGACGTTTGACATTTTCAAGAACCTTTACAGTAAGCCAACTATGGCAGCAAGTTGTGGCACTACCAACATAGTTCAACGAAACCATTGGTCCAACGAACATTCGCCAACAGCTTAGCAAACTTACGTGGTAGGAAATACAGCTCGAGTTGTGGTTTAGAAGTATAGTTTCTTGTTAAATAACATGGACTTAAAAAGATCATGCTCTTGTGCACAATAAGCAACATTCAGTGAGTCTTTCTTTATTTTTAAACATATATACATTTTAATCTATATATTGTAGCATGTAAAAAATAGGCGCAGAGTGCATAAAATGCGCACAGGAACTCCGCAGTGTGACGTATAAGGGAACCCGCGATGAATCAAACATTAAATAAAGCAAAATGACATGGAACAAAAACAACTGAGTAATCATTAGGTGCCATGTTTGTTACAGCAGCATTTCGGAGATATCAAATAGATTAATTAGCAGAAATTATTACTCCTCCACCTGCATGTCACATCTAACAGTCCTATATTGTTGAACCAATGTGATTCAAACAACAGAGGTGCGACCACGTTACTACGATTTCGGGAAACAGTCATGACTCGGTTAGTTTCTCCAATGACGCATTTAATCAGCAAGATAAATTGTTGGACATGTTTTTGTGTGATGCACTCAGTCCCTGTGTCCAAATATGTCTGCTTCTATACTATAGAACTAGGTGAAAAACAGTATGTCTGAAATAAAACAGTAAAGTACTTTTGGCGAGATTCTGACTGACGTCATAGGTCACATGACAGTGACAACTTGGCAGATTTAGTACGTACGAATTCATTCATGCGGTCGTAGTTTCAATCCATGCAACGAGTGTTCTGGATTCTGTTGACTTTTTTTGAAGTTCTCCATAAATGACATTAATGTAGCAAAAACACTAGACACAACATGTTCATTTGTTAATGACAAGTGGCATAGAAAGTGAACTACATAATCTGCTGTAGTGTTACATCTACAGGATATAGTGTATAATAAATAGCCATTATTGGCTATTTGAGTTATAAGTTGTGGAATGGAAGGCTTCTTACATAAATCAAACACATATCTACTTCTTCATATCTCCATTGGGTACACCAGAACATTACCTATAATGCACTGCTGTTGTTGAAAGCACTACTGTGAGCAGATTTGATCGTGTTTGTCAAGTTTAGCTCTTCCATTCTAGCATGCCTTCTGTCTATTAGCAAAACACTGGACAAGATATTGGGTGAAAACAGTCTAAAACTCACACTCCACTCTCTTCTCCAGCATGGCTAGGCGATTTGTCACCTCAGTCTTCAGTTCGTTGATTTTAAATGCCCTGGGGAGAGCGACGAGGAAGATGGAGAGAAACATACAAAGATCATTCATCCTTGAAACACCAAACCGATTCGAAATTCAATCAAAGGAAGGTCATTATGAATTAGCTGAGAAATAGAGGATAAAATACAGAAGCAGAGATGGTGAAAATACCTGGAGAACTGCTCTGCCACCTGGGTCAAAACATTCTGGAAAAGCTCCTCTTTATCTGAGAGATGAGAAAACAATCCATATTCATAATCATGGCCAAACACTGATGTATGATGTATTTCACAGTTTGATATATCTGTTTCCTCCTGTCAGCCTAAATAAAAGAAGCAATAAATGTACAATGAATGAAGCATTCTGCAACAAACAATAAATACTCAGTTAACAGTAAATAGTAACAATAAACAGTGAACAGTGCCGGCAATCAAAGAAACGGTTGCTTAAACAACGCAGGACACTTACGATTATATGAAGTGAGACTTGATTGACTTGATGATATGTGGCTCCAATCATTGTCTGGGCCAAATTTCAGCCTTATAAAAAAACCTGTGAATCTTCCTATTGGCTGGCTGTCAGTGCCAAGTGCTCAAGGTTTGGCTGGTTAGCATGGCCTGTAAACTTGTAGACTAAGGGTGTGTTCATACTTGTAGTTCAGATCTCTTGGTTCTTTTTCTTTCATCATATTAGAATGATTTCTGAAGGATCATGTGACACTAAAGACTGGAGTAAGGATGCTGAAAATTTAGCTTTGCCATCACAGGGATAAATTACATTTTAAATGATATTAAAATAGAAATAAATTAAATTGTAAAAATATTTCACGATATTACCTTTTTACTGTATTTCTTGTGAAATAAATGCAGCTTTGGTGAGTAAAGGAGACTTCAAAGACTTTCAAAAACAAAAAATTGGACTGACTCCAAACTTCTGGACGGCACATATACTGGTAATAATATTCCGCTACATCATAGTCAGTGTTGGGTGAAATGCATTACTAAGTAATTAATTACTGTAATTAAATTACTTTCCCCTTGAATTTAATTACAGTTACTTGTGAAGTAATTGCATTAAATACTGTAGAGACTATAGAACAATTCTATATAAACACAAGTGTGGATTTAACATTAAAAGTTATGTCTTTAACAAGAGAGAAGAATAATTTCAAGAATAATTTGATATTTGACTTATTTGATTAAAAGAGCACTTTCATGTTTATCTTTGTATTGTCCATGTGGTTGAGGTTAATATGGGATTTAGAAAGTAATTTATACAATAAGTAATGCAATACTTTTTAGAGACAGTAATTAGTACAGTAATCTAATTACATTGTTGAAAATGTAATTAATAGCAAGTAATTAATTACTTTTTTAGAGTAAACTAAAACCCAATACTGATTATAGTAGATGTTTTGCAAGTGTCTGGATATTCCAGGGCTCTTAAAAGCAAGGAGTTATTACAGAATGTTTTTCAATGTCTCGCACCAGCCAAGCCACAACCTTTGAGATTAATGAGTATGCTAACAGATAGCTTTCTCAAGTTGTTAGAACTTTTTTCACTTCACTTCGCTCTCTCTCTCTCTCTCTCTTCCATCTTCACATCACTTCACAGAGGTCAGAGGTCATATCAGCATAAGCTCTGCCCACAGCAGGAATGTACAGGCTATTACTGCCTTCAAGTCCTCCAGTACAGTTCGTACTTGCATGCTTGGAAGTTATAATTATGATTTGATGCGTTTGGGTGATTTTGGTCAGAATTAAATGGGCACTCTTTACTAATATGACAGAAACTATCTTTGGGAAAAAAATATTTTAAGTCTAATTGGATTTTTTAGTTTGGCTCACGTCCCATTCGATTACATGGAGAGGGGGCGGAGTTCATGACCTATACTGCAGCCCGCCACCAGGGGGCGACCGAAATGCTTAAATTTTCAGGAAGTGTGCGACACACCTGCATAATACAATTTTCCTCAAAAAAACGTTTCTCCATATTGCTTTAAAATATAGTATTGTTTGTAGAATTCAGATGAGTCTGAATGTTTTGTGGTCTGTGCCGTATGATCCGCTCTGTGCTCTTGCGTCTCTGGACCGGAGCAGACCGTGAGGCAGTTCACCTGACACTAACAAACTTCATTCGCGTCAATGGAAAGCATATTTACACTGTCTGAATCATTCCCTATCCCCTATATAGTGCACTAGGTGCCATTCAACATATAATATGTGTGAACAAATGACCGATTTCAGCCGCTGCTTCAGCATCTGTTTATAATGTAGGAGGGGGTGGGACTTCAGATTCTAGAGAGCATTTGATTGGACAGAAGATTCGATGAGAAGCTGGTGATGTCATGAAAATCTGTGATTCATTTTAGCGGAAGAGACTGTAAGTTTTGAATGCTTATATCTCCAAAATGCGAACTGTTTTGGAACACAGCAGCTTATTCATAACCTTAATGCGAACATATTCATACTAAGTACATTATTTCCATATGTTTTTTCTTCACCAATAAAAGAAATTTGAAAAAGTGTGCTGCAGAATTTCGCAACATAGTCTATACTGTGCATACTAATATGTAGAAACAGTATCCCGATAGTATTATTTAAAAAAATACCCACAGTATTTGCACATAACTGATTGGATGTTGAAAAACAAAGCAGAAAAACTACATGACGTAGACAATAAATCTACTGAGAAATAGCCTTGGAATGCAGATGAATTAGAGAATCTGTCCAAAAAAGAAAAAAAAGGCAGAAATGTGTATATCTGAGTTTGCTTTGAAATCAATAAAAAGTTATAATCACTTCTCTGCTCATGATAACACAGATAGATTGAAAAGACTGCAGTCCACCCCCGCTGCAGGAGTGTTCCCACAATGATAAATGGAGTCGCTCTTGTGCTCACACGCAGCTTTCCACACACTCCATTTATGGAGATTTGAGAACATATGAGTGATCACTCTAGAGCTCTTTCAGTCTTCATAATAAAACAAACCTCATTTTCCCATTTCAGTCGGAATGTAAACACTATCAGCGAAAGCAGAGTTGGACATGTGATTCATACATACATAAACATTATGGGTATGTGAAATGACATAACATGCAAAACGTTTGACATTTACCTGCAAGTTGTCCGCCAGTTATGGGCACCACTTTGTACGGCGACCTTCAGAAACACCAGGACACACAAACGCAGTTACAAAGCAGTTAGCGCCACGCTAAAACACTGCCTAAACGACCCTCAAGTTACTCCTGAGATGTGGTTTTCTGTAGCATTACGATCCAAGATGTCTACTCCTCTGGCAGTGGATTGTGATTGTGACTGGTGAATGGACACATTTAGACTCTCAAAGAGTAACTTCCCCTTTATCTTTATCTGGCCGCCATTCATTGTTTGTCTAGCATGTAGGGCAGATCTCCATATAACCAACAGATAAGGCACAGACAGGCTATTTTATTGGGCATCTGACCTCTGAATGTTTGAACTGTGTCTTTTTTTTATGTGTGTCCATTTTTTTTCCCTTTGCATGTCTGCAAATTGGTATTAGATTGGAACATTGGCTTCTTATTATAAAATCTCCAACATTTGGTATTTGCTGCTAACAAAAACAAGGACTCGTGCTAAAGAAGTTCATATACTCCTAAAACTCCATTTTAGGAGTAAATTTCCTTGACTTAAGATCACTTTTCAGAACTAACCTGTAGAAAAAAGGTCCATATAAAATGTAATAAAATGAACCAAATGGTGGACCATCTGAAGAGATTCTGACTAAATGAAATGATATTTGTGTGTCAAACTGATTCAGAAGTCTACTGCATGTCCATGAGCAACTTTTGAAGTTAAAAAGCATTGAATTTATGTTTATAAATGGGATGGAGGGCTAAGTTACCTCTCTGAGTTGTTTGGCATTGTGGGGTCGATGGAGACCATTGCTCCTGTTGAGTCCAGAAGGGAAATGGTTGTGTTCCTGTCAGCAGCAGAGACATTATCTAAATATGGGAGCACTTCAAAAGTGGAGACACTTTAACTGTACACACACACACACACACACACACACACACATCATACTGTACCTGGAGAGCCCTGTGGCAGTGCAGAATAACTCCTTTATATCACAAGGGCTGCAGAAACGGCTGAAAACCACCTAAAAGAAACACAAAGTCTGTTCAGTGTCTCTAAAACGAACTGATCTCCTTCAGTTAGGGCTGTTTTTAACTACTTCAAACCTTGAAAAATGAAAATTCTCCTTGCTGTGTTAAAGATAAAGAGATCTGATCATGGGGTTTGAATTAATATTCAGTTATAATATAAATTTAACTGCACTGACGCTGCAATTTTGATGGGATTAGAACAAAATTTGACCGAATGGAGCCGGACAATGACACTAACTTCGACACTGCAAAAATCGGCATTGTTAAGGTACCTTTACGCAGCCGATTTAAGCCGGCTCTGTGCCTGTTCAAAATTCTGTGTAAATACGCAATGCCGCATAAAAGAAGAACTTCTAGTATCAAAGGTCATGTTTTTGCGTTTTGGTTAAGTGTAAATGAAACGCAAAATAGTGCTGCCCTAAGCAGCGTCGTTGTCATGACAACCAAAATCACACCTGTTAGCTAAGAAATTTCACATTTGTATTCATTTCTTATTTTGGTGACACTTTACAATAAGGTTAAGTAGTTAATGTATTAACTAACATGAACTAACCATGAACAATACATTTGTTACTGTATTTACTAATCTTCATTAATGTTAATGAAAATACAGTTGTTCAATGTTTGTTCATGTTAGTTCACAGTGCATGTTAACAAGATTTTAATAATGTATTAGTAAATGTTGAAATTAAAATGAACAAATATTAATAAATGCTATATAAGACCAATTCATTATTATTTCATGTTAACTAATTTAGTTAACTAACGTTAACTAATGAACCTTACTCTAAAATGTTACCCTTATTTTTTATTATTCATTATTTTTCATTTTTAACTTTATAACATTCATGTCTGTTAAAACTAATTTTAAAATTTTGGTTATTTTCAAGTTTAACTCCTACATAAATGCATTTATGCCGGTTCAGAACAGGATTAAACAGTCTGTGTAAATGCACGTTTTAGTAGTGCTAAGCAGCATCAGAATTGGTTTCAGTGCCGCTTTTTCTGTGTAAAGATGCCTTTATTGAACTGAAATGAATCATACTTGAATTAGACTTCATTTTTGATCATCAACCGGTATTTTTCTACTGTGAAGCTGCTTTGAAACTTACAGCGCTATATAGGTAAATGTGACTTGGCTTTATCCTGCATGATGGTATCTGGTGTTTTATGGTATGATGTTGTGGATTTCTTGTTAGTGACGGTGATGACGTGTGACGGTAATGACATTTTTCACTTTTTGGAGAAAAAACTGGAGCCTTGGACTTTCCAACACAAGTTACATGTCAATTCAAATGGAATTTAAAAACTAATTTGTATCTGACTGAATTAAAATGATCAAATACTGAACAGTTCGGTGATGGCACCTAAAAAAGCTATTTTCAGAACATAATGTCAAAATTAAAAAATTAATAACATTCCTTATTTTCAAATGGTCTCTCTGCTGTCCATGCTGTCATTCCATCAAATAATAGTATTACTTTTTTATAATCCCTTTTTTAAAAACTAAAAAATTTAAAAAATTTATATATAAAATGAATGGGGGCAGAATCAATGTGACTATGATTATCCTTCTGGTTTCTATAAATGATGCTGACCATTACAGATGATTGTTCATTGATTATTTGAGACTCCGCACAAAGCCAAGGCCAAGCGCTGTCATCATTTGCATGTAGTGTCAGTCCTGACCCTGAGCACTCTGACCCACTTACAACACAACAACACAGCAAAAACAGGTGACAAACATAAAAAAGACAATGAGGGGGGTGCAGCTGACAGACGATAGAAAGAGGAGGGGAAAAAAAGAGAGAGAGAACTATAATAAGACTTAATAGCTCGAAAGACAGATGAGAATGAGCAAAGGAGTGGGAGAAAGAGAGAGAAGGGGGAATTGTTCCCTAATACAATTACAGGTTCTGAGTTCAAACATATGAAAAAATCCTTATTAGTGTCTAAAAAAGAGCTTCTAATGGAACACTTTGTCAAAGATGAAACATAAAACCTACAACTAACAGCCTTGGTGAATAGAGACAATAAAATGATGTACCACCAACCACGAGCACAAATAAATCAGCTTAATTTTAACAGTGGAGAGAAGTTTCTAGTACCTTTGAGGGACTTTGTGAGATTTTAGACATACGGTTGCACTAGACTAAAACAAAATACATATTTTGCCTCTTCTCCAGTAATATACACAGTGTGTGTGTGTGTATGTGTGCAGAAGAGTGTATGGATACACACAGATCTGCTCATTAAAACGTCCTTTTGTTTTTCATTGTGTTCTAGGCTTTTATATGCTGATTAGTTTGTTTTTGTCCCATTGCCAAAGCTGAACAATGGCAAGCAGATGCACATTTGTAACTAACAGAACAAAAGCCCGATATTACTCTAATGTATGCAAAACACATTGATTTCTTGCAATTAAGTATTTGGTCACAGTTCGTATTAATATGTAGTTAAATTTTTTGACCTAACTGATTATAATGCCGGGGTGTTCAATCTCAAACCCAAATTAAACACACCTGAACCAGCTCATCAAGGTCTAACTATAGACATACTAGAAACTTTTAGGCAGATGGGTTGAAGCAAGTTGGAGCTAGACTTTGCTATCAGTTGGTTATCAGTATATTTTAAGGTAAAAAGCCATTGACTTGATGAAATATGCGTTTATATGTTGAAGAAAAATATAACCAAGGCACCATCCTGTAATACCTCAAACATTGTTACAGTAAATTTCTGGCAACCACAGCAATTTAACAGGATAATTTATAGTGCAATTACAGTTATGACACTTAATATAAAGTGTGACCAACAAACATATAGCAGTCAGAAGATGATTGTCACTTGGATACCTGTAAACGAACTGATAATATATCTGATCTATTTAATTAGAAACATTATTAAAGTAAATCAGACCAGCTGTTCACTTACAACCTCTTGACAGAATTGAGACAGACTCCTGAAAACATGATTTACTGGCTAGTTTTATAATGTGAGGAATTAAACCTCGTATACAGGGTACTCGTGTGTAAAAATTAATCCAATGTTTTATGAAGGCAGTGTGAGTAACAGTGGAAGAGGAAATGTACAGTTCACAAATGCTGTGAAAATGAGTAAAAATGATTGATATAGACTATAACTCCTCAAACTCTGTTAGAGATGGACAGTAAATGCAAAAACAGTAAACCTGTAATGTAACATCATTAATCTTCAAAGAGCTACACAGTAGAATAGATCTGCAAAATTCTTGGTTATCCGTTTTTAAAAGGTGAGTTTTAAAAGAATTTAAAACGTTCTTTTAAGCAAATATCTTTATGCGCTAAAAAATTGCACTGTGCCCTCTCAAGCTAAATGTAACCATCTTAATACAAGGAACTTCAAAATAACATCATTGACAGTTTCACAGTTCATTTAGCATTCACCTCGAGTTCATCACACTGAAAGTTCATTAAAAAGAGAATTTATCATCATTCTTTAAATTCAAAATTTAATTTTCTCATATATCCATTTTCAACAATTCCCTGTATAAAATATTGGGACCAGTTCAATATTTAAGATTGTTCCCTACTAATAAATCTACATATAAAGTGGAGTAGTTATAATATAATAAATATAATATAATAAATTCTAGTTTTCTGACTTTTTATGAAATTGTAGATCATTTTAATAACAAGCCAGAGGCTTTATATAATAATATATAATATATATAATAACTTCACAAAACGTAATGTATAATAATTTATCAAAAGAAAAGAAAAAAAATCTAAATTCTTAACACACAATAAACCGCTTTTATAGCATTTATTATGTTTGTATTCAGTTTCCACAAAAAGATCCATAATAAGCATGATATACAAATAACAAAATGGCTTTAACTTTCTAAAAACAGTTCTTTGGTTAATTTGTGCTGTGTTTTCCCCAACACAATGCCATGCATGTATACTGAGAGGTTGCGCGTCACTCGAGCGTTTTACCTTCTGGATCCGTCCATCCACGTCCAGGTATATCATCCGATACGCCGAAGACGCGCTGCCCATCTCGCTCCACTCTCGCTCCGCGCGCTGCCCTGAACTACCGGCTTCCGTGACCGACCTAATATAAAGTTCTGACTGTTTCTATGAAATGGAACAGATTTAATAACGTAGAGACTGTGTTGTTGCTCCTTGCCACTGATCTCTCAACTCATCGCCCCCCCTTCACTCCCACTAGTGCACGCGCGAGAAGAGAAGAAACGCACGCGCTCTCCTTATGATCTCCATAGTAACCGAGCCCTACAAGGACGCCCGAGGATGCAGTTTGTGAAAGCAAAAGGGTAATGCAGCAGTATACATTTTCCAGTGCCTATTATTTATCGGATAAAATAAACTCGCATTTTTTTATTGCAAAATATGTCATAACATTAGTTCGTTTTCTAATAAAAAGGGAACATAAATGTGAAAGTAATTCCACTTCTTTTCTTTTAGCAGATTTTGCCACGAAATTGCTAATTTATTCAATTAAAATTTTAATGAGAGAGTGCAAAAAATACTCTTTCTGTCGGGTCGGATTTCGCGGGAAATTGCATACGTCGCCACGTCATGTGCTGTGCGAAAAGTAGCTCTCCGGATGTGGGTTGCTGAAACTTTTTATCATAATTAACAAATGTGGATCATTCAAAACGCCAAGCATCCATGAAATCACCATTGTAAAAACAAAACACATCCACCCACTCTGATAAAATGTCCTGAAACGTCTTCACCGTTGCCTCGATCGTTGCATCCTCAGAGGACACAAGCGCAACCAAAAATGTTCTTTCGCAATACGCCTGCAGTTTTTTAGTGAGATAATAGTGCCAAAAGTTGCATCTAGCTCATTTTTTTCTGTGTAGTCAGTAAACTTTCCAACCTGTTAGTTGTTGTAGGCTAAAATTTTGTGTTTTACTGTAGAAATGTTTTTCTTAATTAACTATACCTTCAATGACATCATCCTCCAGGAAGTGACATCATTTGTAGTTGAAAAAAACACAAAATGAATTCTTTACGTCCTCAATACATTTTTTGGTTACACTTCATTTTAAGGAGTAATATTAACTACATGTACTTACTATAGGTTTAGGATTGGGGTTTGGTTTGGTTTAATTATGTAATTATGCAAAATTTATAGTACTATAGTAACTACATGTAACACATGTAACAATGACACTTTAAAATAAAGTGTTACACATTTTTTGAATTAAGTTTAAAAGACATATAAGGAATAACCCTAACATAATGTGAGCACTGCTGATACACGTGATGGCAGAATAATGAATTCATGAAGGTGAGTCTGGGTTGTGGGCGGTGAGGTGGCAAAATGAACAGACGGGGTTCAGCAATGGAGTCGTTCAGGGAAAGCGTGTGATTCCCTGTGGCAAATCAAATGAATCATCTGTTACATTGTAATGACCCGAGAACTGAAACGCGCTCATTATTTTCAATTATATGCATGTATGACTTCACACACCATGGGATACTTATCCTTTCGACATAGACTCTGTATCTGTTTTGTTGTCATCGACTGACTGCCACCTGTCTGTGTATGTGTGCACTGATTACGTGTCACCTGCATATGGACACTCAAAGCACTTGATGACTCACACTGACCACTTAAGATGAGACCAGTGTCTGTGTGGCTGTATAATATCTTATTATCTAGCCTCCACTGTTCTGGGAAGAGTTTCCACAAGATTTTTGAGTGCTTCTTTGTGAATTCTTGTCCATTCATCCAGAAGAGAATTTGTGAGGTCAGGCTCTGATGTTGGATGAGAAGGCCTGGCTCGTAGTCTCCAGTTCGTTCCAAAGATGTTCGATGGGGTTGAAGTCTGGGCGCACAGTAAAGCTCTTCCACAGCAAACTCATCCAAACCATGACTTTATGGACCTTGCTTTAGTGTTGTCAAAATACTGACCGCGATACCAAGTCGGTACTGAAACTTTAAAAATATGATGCTTTGAGCACTGTTGAGCGGATTCCTAAACACCTGATTG
Source organism: Zacco platypus (assembly GCA_038088235.1). Classification (NCBI taxonomy): domain Eukaryota; kingdom Metazoa; phylum Chordata; class Actinopteri; order Cypriniformes; family Xenocyprididae; genus Zacco; species Zacco platypus. The sequence goes on along the minus strand of CM076081.1, from coordinate 9,136,095 downwards.
GCCTTTGTGTTCAAGCACTCATCAGATATGTCTGTGATTGGCTACGATGATCAACGCACAGGGGCGTTTGAAAGCACACAGAAGTTTTTGGATTTGGAAGTGTTTTGAAAGCAAGAGCAGGAGACGTTGAAAGCAGCCGCCTATCAGTGGACCGTCTGCTGATTGTCAAAGGCCTAACCCTAACCAGTGCTGTATAAAGTACTTGAAAGCCATACTTGAGTAAAAGTATAGATATCTTACCAGAAAATGACTTTGGTAGAAGTAAAAGTCACTGTTTAGAATATTACTTTAGTAAAAGTTTTAAAGTATGTGATATTTTTTGTACTTAAGTGCCACCTTAACATACTTAAACATACTTAAGTACTGAAAGTGAAAGTACACTTAAATACAAAAGGAGCAGAAAATATTATTAAAAATTGTTCTATACACAGTTTGAGCAGCAAGATTGTTTTAACATTATTTCTTAAATTTTGTTTGCTTTGAATTTAAAAAATAGCAAAATGTTTATTGTAAGTTTTAAAAATAAAAAATACTAATATATTAATTATACCTTGATCATTCATGTTAATTTAGTAGTAAAAATAGTAGGCTAGGTTTTACCTTTAATGTTACAAATAACTAATTTCATATAAATCCAAACAATCCTGCTTAAAATGTCCATCTTTACACACAAAAGCATATTATATGTAAACTTTCACTCGTTATTTGATTATTTTAGAACACTTGATGACTATTTAATCAAAATGTGTTAAAGTGCAGATATAAAAAGATCTGAAATTGAATAATTTCTGATTTATGTTTCTGTCGCTGCATGATTAGGATACAATTTAAATATGCATTTTCGCTGGATAACGAATACATAAAAGCAAACAAATGGATATAAACTAATGCAAATAGAGGGTAACAATCGTGACATTAAACAGTTGGTGTTTTTGTCACATTGTTTTAACCGCTTGAGGTAATGTTACTACTAATGTCAGCGTCTTCTGAGCCTCGATGGCAAACATACTGCTGTTCTCCACTAATGCAGCATCTAGTCACAAAACTAATTACTTTAGTGATATGAAAACATATACTGTAGTTTACTGTATAACATACTGCTTTGTTGTCTGTTTTAAATCCGTTTTTGAAGCGTCCCGTTCTGTGCAGCGCGCAGCCTCACGTCACATGCCAAAACAAACTGTAACAGGCATCTCAGCCTCTCCAGCAACGAACGCAACCCTGAAAATGAAAACAACCGCGGTTGTGCAGCACTTGTTTGCACATGCTTGCTTGCAGTCTGCAATCTTCCGACTTTATTTTGTAGTAAGTAACGAAAATGCTTTTGGGAAATGTATCGGAGTAAAAGTATACATTTTATTTAGGAAATGTAGTGGAGTAAAAGTAAAAGTTGACAGATATATAAATACTCAAGTAAGTACAGATTCTCCCGAAATATACTCAAGTACTGTAACAAAGTATTTTTACTTCATTACATTACACCTCTGACCCTAGCCTTCCCCAAACTGTTCCCACAAAGTTGGAAGCATAGCCAAAGTTGCAAAGCCACAATGCAGTCAGGCAGGTCATGCTCAACTATCTGCCGAACCCAAACTCGCCCATCAGACTGCCAATCAGAGAAGCGTGATTAATCACTCCACAGAACACGTTTCCACTGCTCCAGAGTCCAGTGGCAGCGTGCCTTACATCACTCCATCTGACACTTGCCATTGTACTTGGTGATGTGAGGCTCGCATGCAGCTGCTTGGGCATTGAAACCCATTCCATGAAGCTCCCGCCACACAGTTTTTGTGCCGACATTAACACCAGAGGAATTTTGGAATTCTTCAGCTACAGAATCAGCAGATTAGGCGACTTTTACGCAGTATACGCTGCCTTTACATGGTCTTCTGCTTTGTGGTTGAGCTACTGCTGTTCCTAAACACTTTCCAGTTAAACCACTTAGAGTTGACTGGAGAATTTCTAGCAAGGATGAAAATACATGAACTGACTTTTTGCAAAGGTGGCATCCCATCACAGCACCACACTTGAATTCACTGAGCTCTTCAGAACAGCCCATTTGTTTTTAGCAATGTTTGTAAATGCAGACTGCATGGCTAGGTGCTTGATTTTATACACCTGTAGCAATGTGAAGCACTTGAATTCAAGAATATATTTTGCAATGTAGGAAGGCATCAATGCATGTCCGAATACAATATTATCTTCACTTCCTGTCTCTGAAGATACCTCCTTCTGATCAATTTTTGAAGGCAGCATAGATGTATCGTGGTCTTTGAATTGATACATCCCATAATCCTGTGCGTTCCATTCAGTGGCCAATTTGTGTGTAAATGTACATTTTTGACCAGCATTCTTCACTTTTAATGTTAATTCTAGCAAAAAATTAAATATTTGTTTAGTTTTCACCAAAGCTCTGTCTATTTTGAGAGAGAGAGATCATTATACCTTTACTCTGCCTCAGAAGAATGTCTGAAATCGGTTTCGTGAGGTGCCTTCGTGCGCAAACACAGCCTGCTAAGTCATTGCCTGATAGGGCAGTGAGGCAACAAGTCAGCTGCCTAAGATTTCGGACACAGCCAGAGTGTGGGTGTATTTTTTGCACTGTCACAAAGAATAAAAGATTTATTGCCTTTTGTTTCTGCTTTATTTAAAATGTCATTTGTACACACAGCAACATTACACAGATAATTCCCAAACCTCTATTAGTTCCACAGGATTCTGTAAAGCAGCTGACAATAACTTAACAATATCTCCAAAGACATTTCCCTATACAAAAAGCAAATAGAAAAAAAGGCACAATGTATTTTCTCTCATTACACCAATGTTCTACCCATAAATTATACAGATACATTCAATCACCCAGAGTATGTCGTTCCTATAAGGGCAAATGGACACGTGCTAAACGCATGATTATGTAAGAGGTCCAAGCTTTATAACAAACATCTACATGTGCCTCTAGCTCTGCAGAACGACACAATCCCACAGTAACCTGAACATTCAAATAGACACTTTAAATATTTATAGCTGCAGAGGCAGGTGCGGGTCCTAAATGCGCACATACAATTACAGTCAAGGAGACTCTTTTGATTCGCTCACACTGATTTATACCAAACAGACTGAGCTCGATGTGAACATTCTGAACCTGGCAATAGAAACGCTTTTTAAAAATCTAATACTGCATCCTACAAGGAAAACAAATCAAAATGTTGATATATCTTGTATAATTAATATAGAACAGCTTGAACTTCGTTTGTATATGAATGTACAGTAAGCAGTGGTCAGATAAAAACGGTTGCTAATCTTCCTTCATTAAGTCACAGGCCAGCAGTGAAAGTCTCTAATACAAGGGTGTCCAAACTCACTTCTGGAGGGACACTGTCCTGCAAAAGTTTCTCCAACACACCTGCCTGGAAGTTTCTATTATGCCTGGTTCAGGTGTGTTTAATTGGGGTTGGAGCTAAACTCTCCAGGACAGTGGCCCTCCAGGAGCAGGAATGGACACCCCTGCTCTAATCACAAAAAATAAATAAATATAAAATAAATAAAAGAAAATAATTTGTCATATGGCTGAATCACGTAGTGGATCCCCTTTATACAAACACAGGATAAGAACCGTTAACATCACAACAGTAAGACACAGAAAACTACAGAACCCCTCGAGGGACATGGTGATGAAAAAAATATCAGATGGGAGATGCAAATGTTTTGCGTTTCAAGAGACTTTGCGTTCGCTCACAAAAGGGAATGCAAAAAGAAGGCAAAACTTTTTGCAAAATAATGCAGCTTTTTAGGGAATTTTATTTTTTCCTTCCATCCCATATTTTTTCCACCACCACGTCATTTTAGTGGATCCATAGGAAACAGTACAAATATAAAATGTTTTTTTTTTTCAATGACTAACAAGATTGGCTTTGGTTCATAGAAAGGCAGATGAGAATAATAATAATATATTATCGATTTAGCATATATATATATATACACATATAAACTGATCAGCTCTGTGGGCCTAGTTTATAAAACAGGAGCAGAACAAATGTGTAAATATTTCTTAAACCATTCTTACATAAAATGTTATTTTCAATTCAATGTGACAATTCATGCAAGAATAGATTCATGAACTGTTTACAGGGACATTTGTTCTGCGTGTTTAATGAAGGCGCTGTGTTCCCGGCGGGGGTCTAGAAGAAGAAATTATACTGCATTTATTTCAAAAATCCCTTTGTTAGCAACATAGGGAGGCTACTTTTGGTTGTGCAATTGTGCATTATTTAACTGGAGGGATATTTAGGCTTGATTTCACACTGAGTCATGTTCATTTGTTTGGGGACAAGTGCTAGCAGAGCTGCAGGTCCAGAATGCATGTCCATGATGATCCCGAGGGGAAAATATTTGTAAGCTGCTTTGCTGTCACCTTAAACTGATGATTTTTCTTCTGAAAAGGGTATAAAATGTCTCTTTGTACAGTCCATTTTCTAAAACAGCACAGGTTTCAGTCAAGTTTTGGTCCAGGGTAGGAAGTGGTCAGATAACAACTGGTGAGAGATGAACATTTGTATCCAGCGCTGCCCTTCACCTTTCTCTCGCTCAGTTAGTGCAAAGTACTCAATGTTCCTTCAGTCTAAAATACACAGGAAAAAAAGACGTGTTATTAGTAAAGATAGTAAAGTCCTCTGGCTGTTTTGTTCATTGATTTGCAACTGTAACTGTAAAGAACAAGCACAAAACAGCACTCACTCGACAGCAACTCCAGGCCGGCTCCTATGAGGGCGAAGCTCCTTCATCACAAGTCGCAGCAAAAGCTGTAGAACATACAAACAATTAGGGTTATCAAAAGTACTGTGTGAATTCTTTCATTAATGCATCACTTGTCTTAACCCTCTGGTTTTACTTCATCGGAATGGTACGAAACTTGGTAAAGGTTTTGGAACTTGCTTAATAAATTCATGAACATGATTTGCAAAGGTTAAATGGTCCTGAAAAAAAAATTCACACTTGTGCTGCGCATGAATGGGAAACGAATTTCTACTAGTGGAAGTGTTCGGTACTACACCCAAACAAAATCTTACTGAAAGCTATTTTTTTGAGTATCAACCTCAAATTTGGCATACAACTTGTTTAGATTTAGGGCTTTGATTTTAGCACAGCTTTTGAGTAAAGCATGTTTTGGAAAATATAGATTTATTTATTTATTTTTTATACATGTTTTTAAAATATAGATTTCATATAAATATTGATGGTATTTTTGTACATTTTTCATAACAATAAACATAAAATTCTATACCTATAGAATTCTATAGTCTATATCTATGTCTTTAAAAAGAGACCAAATGCCAGTCTGTACTTTGAAGCATTCAAAATTTATGACAGTTTAAGTAAAAAAAAGTGAATAAATGGATAATAACTACTGCGTAAAAATAATTCATTACCATGAAATCCCCTAAAAAAACAAAACATTAAAAAACATTATTGACCTAAATATAGTATATTCATTTTATTGAAATAAAAAAAAATTCTGTCCTTTTTGACACATGAAGAGCACCAGAGGGTTTAAATATACATTGTGTTATCACACTGTATATCCAGGGTACACTGTAAAAATTTACAGGGACAAATATATTCAATTCTCTTCATGGTCCCATATAACAATATATAGTGACCATCTCTAACTGGCTCCAAAAGGCCCAAAAACCCATCAATTATGCATTAAAAATAAGATATTTCTGGTACTTCTCTTGTATTGACAAAGCTGCAAATTTAGAAATGTTTTTTATTTACAGAAATTAGGAGTTGAAAAATATAAAGAAATGTAATAATAATTATAGTTAATCAAAATAATTAAATTCAGTAATAAATCCCTGAATGTTCTTTGGGCTTTGCATGTTTTATTATTAATGAATGTATATGACTTTCCTAGTAGTTATCAATTTTAAAACCCACAAATTACTTTGAACTCACAAATATCAATTTATCAAATATCAAATATCAATTACTTGATAAAATATTTTAGAGCCTGACATAATTACAACAATTATATATGAAGAGATTAAAACATGTAATATGTCAGCTTACATCTACATGTTTAGCTCTTTTAACTTATTTTAATGCATGTTTGTGTTATTTTAAGCCATCTTGGAAGTTTGCTAAGGTCCCCTAATGCAGAGGATCTGAACCAGGGGGCCTAAACAAACTTCCATGGGGGACTCAATCATAAAATTATTTAAATTCAGTTATAACTTAATCTTAATTAAAATGCTAACATAAATAAATAAAAATGTTTAATTTTGTGCATGTTTATTTTCAGTTTATTTATTTTTATAACATATTGTCTTGGACTAGGGATTCATAAAGGGTAAGAACCCCTGCCCTAGTAGGTCTCGGGTGCCATGGTTGAGAATCTAGGGGTGTGCGCGTGCAGTCGACTAGTCAACTAAACAGTACAGCTCCTACTAGTCGACACTGAAAACAATAGTCGACTACATGAGGGGGAAAAAAAACATGATTTTATCATTTAGCATCAATTTAACATTCCATTTAAAACATTTTAAATACATTAAAACAAAACGTTTGAAAAATGAATTCGTTTTAAAAGTGTGTCTGGGCGGAAATTATATATTTTTTTACCTCAGACCTCACATGTTTTCTTCATGTCAGTTTTGGCGAGCTCAAAAATGAGCACGCGAAAGACGAACTCTACTGGAAGGAACCTAACGAAGACCCATTTTCCCAAACTCTATCGGCTTGTTTGTCATCATCTCTGCGTGTCTGCGACTTCAGTTCCTGCCGAGCGCGCTTATTCAAGTGCTGGAATAATTGTTAATCACCTCAGGTCCCGTCTTTCACCAGACCACGTTGACATGTTAATTTCAGTGAACAAAAACGCATGGTCAGAGTAAGTAAAATGGGCATTTTTGCATTATTTTGTTTTTAGACAATATAACCTACATGAAGTGTTTTTAAAAGCTGTTTAATGCTATTCCTTGATTATCATTTCTATTGTTTTTGACTTTTAATATGTTGGCTAACGCGTTATATGAAGATGAAGGATTCTGTCAGGCTATGGATTGATTTTCCATTCTCCATTGCCCCAGCTGATTTGAATAAATAGGCAATGTATTGGCTTTTTTTCTTTTTCCGACCGCCTAAAATTTAAATTAACGCAAGGCAGTTAGCAGAATTCATTAAGATATTTGACAGTGTGATTCATAGATTAAGTATTTAAAATGTGGACTTAATACACACGCACAGGTTTTTTTTTTTTTTTTTTTACCATCTTTTGGGGGTTTCTTGCTTTTAGACTAGTTGGATAAAAAAACTTCTGTTTAAACGACAGTCAAATTAGTCGTAGTGCACATCCCTAATAATAACTTTATGTGAGAAACTGGCCAAACTGTAAATCATTTAAATATGCAGGATAGAGAAAAAGATTTGGGAGCGGAAGCACAACCTGGCCTGCTCCTCACATTGTGTGTTCAGAAGACTATTTTTCGATTCTTTGAGGAGTTTTATAGACATGGTCTCTATGAACAGCAGTTTCATATAGCTTCTTCAAAAACTTTGCTCTAAAAATCAGCAATGAAAGAACTATACTATCAAAAACCTGGCAAATATAGTTAGCTTTAATGTATACTCACCAAAAGTGCAAGAAAGTCTGCGGTCATGAGCATGTAAAAGACCTGATCCCAGCCTTGTGCTGACAACAGCCCCGCCAGCAAAGGGCCCACAGCAGCACCTGCAGAAGATGAAAGGTGCAAGAGTGACCTCTCTCTGCCCTACATCAGACAGCTTCACAATAAATCATGAATATGAACCGAGAAGCTGAAGATATGATAGTTATAAGGCTCTTACCAACAGATCCAGTGCCGTCTATAATAGCTGTAACTGTAGAGAGAGCCCTGGCATTGGCCTTCAGACTCTTGTGTGTGCCCTACAGAATTAAATCAAATAATCCATAAACCAATCAGAGAAAAACGGCATCTGACACATGAATGAACGTATGTAATTGTATGGATTCTGCAAGTGATAAAGGCATTTCCTATCTACACACACACTCACCAAGTCAGCAGAGACGGCTGTTGTGATGAGAGCGTACGGTCCGTTGACTAAACCGCCACACACCAGCAGCATACCTGCCATATCCAATAACATTCACACATCAGACCACTAAACCATGCAATAACACACACCAGAAAAGGGTCATTTTACAGAACAAATGGCTTTTTCATTGTGAAAAGATTAATTTAAATTACATTTTTATTGTGTATCTATTTTAATATATGTTGGAATATAACTATGCTTTCATAAAAGTAACAGGATTGACAGTTTTAAGGCATCACTACATAAGGCTTCTGCTTAAGGTCATGAGCTGTTTGTTAGAAAGAGAATTTATAAAAGTATATATGTAAATGATAGCAAGAGAGTTAGTGCATACCCTGGAGGCATAACTAAGTCTTTTTAATATACTACTGTTCAAAAGTACTTTCTTTTAAGAAATTAACACTTATTCAGCAATGATGCATTACATTGATCAAGTGACAGTAAATATATAGGCTTGGGGAGTAACGAAATAAAAGTAACTTGGATACGCATTTAAAATACAAAATTGGAATAACTGTATTTCACTACAGTTACATTTTAAATGGGTGGTAATCAAATTAAAGTTACATCCAAAAGGTATTTTAGATTCCCAAAGTGATTTTTAACATGTTTTATCCCATTGCTAGCATGATCCTAGCATGTTTTAACATGTTGCCAGCATGATCCAATCATTTTTGATTTTCCATTTTCCAACACATGGCTAGCATTTTTGAACATGATATCCTAGGATAGTTGTTAAGCTTTGCATCTGTTAAACCCATTAATTCTGTAATTTGAATAAAAGCATCAGGGGTGAAACGCTCTTATGTAACTCTGAAGGATTTAGTATCTTACCAATAGTGGGTCCCAAGCCAAACTGACTGATCATAGAGAAGCCGTAGAGCTATTAAACAAACAGAAAAAACAAACAAACACAAAACACTGTCAAAGGTGAGAAATGTGATTCAACAAAGAGCCTGTAAATGCACAAGCTCCCCTGCATTTGATCAACAGAATGACATACTGTGGGCGCAGCCAGCAGAAGCATCACGGCACAAGTGGTGGCCCTCTTTCCCATCTTATCAGAAATCACTCCAGCCAGGATCCCTCCTACAAACACAAACACTTAGGGACTGTTCATACAGAATATGTTTTTGCATTTCTCTTTTCCATAGTTAGATAGACAGACAAAAGTGTTTGACAAGACGTTCAAAAAATGTGCCATTCAACTTCTACATGTTTATTTATTTACTTTTAAAATCCACTACCCTCTGTGTGAATAGCCAATGGCAATGGCTTTCTAATATTTAAAAACTTTTGATCAATTTATAAAGATATTATTATTGTTAAAAATAAAAAACTCACTGACCCCAAATCTTTGAACTGTAGTGTTGATAATGGTAGATTTATTTGAATGGTTAGCAGTGGACAGGACTGTTTCACATCATTTACATTTTTGAGTGATGGAGAAATAATATAAAAATACCAAGCAGGATGTGTCCCAAACAAGTTAAGATAAGGATATTGTTAGGTCTGATATGGGTGTTTTTAGACACATCACAATTTTTCACATGAATAAAGAAAGCAACTGATGGATGCTCACAGATCCAAAACACTCCAAAAAAAGACTAATAACTCTACATACCAACAATGCCACCCACATCAAATAGAGTTGAAAGGTCTCCAGCTTTCTTGGCATCTAGGTGAGCTGAAAAACAGGAAATTCATTGTAGTCGCTGTGCCATAGAGAGTGCTTCAGGGATGATGTATTTTAGTCGGCCAAAACATGGAAACGAGCATTTTAGCACATCATCCTGAAGTCAGTGGGTTTTTTTGAAATGTGAAAATCCTGAAATAAGGTCTGTGATTAACAAGTTCTTTTATTTGTCTTGAAAAAGGCAGTTACTAACAAGTGGCTAAATGATTGGATACAGAGACTGCTGGGGACATTAAACATCATTACACCAAACAGGTAAACTCATCTACTCACTAGTCCGCTTTTACAGCCTCGTTGTGTTTATAATCTAGCTCTTGCAAACTATTATAATTCAAACTATCGGGGAAAAGTAAAGACTGAAAGAGTGGTTGGAAGTGTTAGTGTAGTTTGATTATAGCCTACATTTATGTTTTGTGAAGATTATTACGATGAACCAAACGTGTAAGGATCATATACTTTTGTTAGTCACAGAGCTTACATTCTGCAATAATCCAAAGTACAATGGAAAAGTCCAATTGGGTTTTTGTTGAGGTTGATGCTAACTTATGGGTTGACCTACAAAAATACGTCATCACCGCAGCACTCTATTATACCGCCATCCCAAAATGTGCAAATATGTACAGCATGTATGTGTTACTAACCTACATCAAGAGAACCACATGAATAAATGTAACAGAACAGAAGAAGTTAATGACTGGAGTTACCTGCTTTAGTGATGTAGAGGGGCAGCCAGAAGAGGAAGGTATAACTGACCAACTTGGCAAACAGCAGACAAAGTGAGAACTCCACCACTCCCTGCAAACACACAGCAATAGAAACTTCAGTGACGCTGTAACACATGCTGACTGATGGATAGATGGACGGGCAGCACTCACAGGAATGCGTAAAGCTCCCATGAAGCTGATGGCTGTCGGTTCTGCCTCACTCTTCACCACCACCACCTGCTGCACGGGAACACACACGCCAATGCTCTCCTGCCCCAGCAGAAGCTCTGTGTCCCAGCTCTAACAAACAGGAAGAACAGACAATAAAATCCTGAATCTCAAGAAATACTTCTAAAGGTGTGACCCAGTAAAATACACAGAGACAATGAGGTGGACTAACCTGTGCTTTAGCTCCTGGCTTGTACTGCAAGTAAAGGTCTTTATGTCCATTCACACCATTCCAGCTTTTATGAAGCTTCTGAGAAAAAAATAATGAGTTGTTACATTTACAAAGAGAACAACACCTGATGACAACAAAGGGAACAACACCTAGACTAGGTGTATTCATTATAATATAATAACATAAGACACCATTGAAGTTGTGATTTTGCAAGTGTTTTCCACTTTTAATTTTAAATCTTATTAAATGTGCCAATTAATTAACATAATGAATTGCTAATTAATTGCACAACAAATTTGGAAAATTACCCCCAAAAGATCATTGAAATTCATTATCTTGCTAAATGAGAAAATCTTCAAACATACAAAAACAAAAAGTAGCTTTAGAAAGAATTATATTATATTATTCAACATAGAATTTTTTACACAAACTTTTCGCTACAAAGGCCATGATTTTTTTTTTTCAGATGGTGCATCTGAATTGGTATTTGGACATTTACAGACCTTTTATTGCAGCTCAGAGATGCACTGACACTGCAATTACATTTACTGCATAAATAACGTAATGAGATTACATTTAAAACATGTTTTAAATGGGGATTAAATGGATAATTCCCTCAAAACATTCTGAGTTCCACTGTTTGGAAAAAAAAAAATACTAAACATTTCTCAGATTATCTTCTATGTTCCACAGAAGAAAGTAAGTCATATAGGCTGGAAACGACACAAGGGGGAGTAAATGACCATTTAAAACTTGGGGTGAACTATTCCTTTAATTTTGTTTATTACGATGGAATATAAAAAAAATATATAAAGAAATTATGATGGACCAAACAGGAAATAATTGTGTGTATTTAAAAATGCTGAATATAAAGCTAGAAAGTTAGGTCTGAAAATATAAATGTAATTCCAAATATATTATAAAATTTATAAAAGTCTAAATATAAAAAAGTATTTATTATGCATTTGATTATGCAAACTGATAAATAAGTTCCTAATATATAGAAGAAAATGAATATTTCTACTTTTAAATATGTATTTGTCACACAAAAAAAGTTGGGTAATATTTTAAAATAATGTTCATTAGTTAAACATTAGTTAATGTACTTTTAATTCACGTTTAATACATGAAATTAGCATTAACAAAGATTAAAAAATGCTGTATAAGTGCAGATCATTATTAGTTCATGCTAACTAATGAACCTTATTTTAAAGTGTTACCAAAAGTTGATTAAAAGAACTTAGAAAAAGTTAGAAACACATTTTCTTTCCTTACACAAACAGTTTTCATCTAAAACCTTGATGTTGAAAAAAAGGGTTTGCATATCTGTTTGTCAACTACCAACTTACCGCACATCAAAAAGCTAAACATTTGCATATATTTCCATTCTGTGTATCTGCTGTTAGTATCATTGACCTAATTCCCTCTTGCGGCATGTTTTCCCTTGTTTTTGTACACTCTCGAGGGCGAGAGAAAAATACTCTGGTGTAATACCTCCTAAACTGCTAATCTAAACTGCTAATTAATCGCTATGAATATTTAAAAATCCTTTAGAAACAAACCAAGGGGCATTAGGGTAAACAATGACACAGAATCAAGAATTATGCAGCTGCAAGCTGCAAAGTGTTTGAGGTTGCTCTTGAATCTGATTAATTCCTCCTCCACAGTCAAAACGAGGAGAAGAGGCATCAATCTACATTTCCTCTTGCTGTCAGCCCCTTCCTCAATCCCTAATGTCTCTGTTACTCTTGATTAACCACTCCTCCTGAATCAAACTCAATCTGATGAAGCGTTTCAGAAATGTGAACTCTCCGTGTTCGGAGAGCACCTCGCGCTCTACTGAGACTCGCAGGTGTACGCATCACAGGGCCGTTGTCATAGCGACTGCTGTAGTGCATGGATGAGTCATGTTATCTAACCAACCCTACCTCAGATTGCTGGGAAAAGACATTAACTTATGTGAAAATGACACAGACACTGTCTGTTTGACTCTCTGTCAGGCTTTGTACAGACCAGTAGCAAACATTTGATTTTTTTTAAACTCTCTTACTTAAATTCATTTATTTTTTTGGTCAACTGAACCATAACAAACATATGGAATCTGATCTTTACAAGCCAAAAACAAACCACATCCACTGATTTTTTGGAATGAGATACTGATAAAACTGCAGAAAACACAACAGATTCCCTCGCCTGCAAAATTAGTGCTTACTTTCAATTCCTTGGAGACCGGATTTGAAACCCACATTGGATTTTGAACAACGCCTTGAAGTAAACTACTGTTCAAAAGTTTTGAGTTGGTAAGATAGACGTCTGTACTAGGGCTGCTCAATTAAGTCAAAAATCATAATCGCGATTATTTAATACGATTATTAGTGGGTGATATGATCAAAGTCTTATTTCATGATGTCTGTAATTTTAGATAGTGAAATTTCATAATTATTGATACTTCAGCAAAAACTAAAAAGGTCCAGTCAACAATACAATAAGAACAAAGACCGGCCCGCTGATAGACGCCTGCTTTCAAAAGCTCCTGTGCATTGATCATTGTAGCCAATCACAGACAGATATGTTCAGTAGATGGCCAACTGGGCCAATCAGAGGTGGATATGAATCCACTCAACAGTGCTCAAAGCGTCACATTTTTAAAATGTCAGTGGCTGGATGCAGTATAGGTCATAATCGCCACCCTCTCCATGTAATGTAATGTGAAATATTACATGTCAAATAATTTTTACCAAGATGGTTTCTGTCATGTTAGGCAGTTTTTAATCACGCTGATGTTAATTAAAGAGTTAGTTCTTTAAATAAGATTGTTTTTAGTTAGTCAGTCATCAGCACCATATTGGCGCACTGGTGGCTTCACTTATTATAATGGAAGAGAGTTAAGGTGCATCGTCCATCTTTTTTTACAGTCTATGGTTTAGGGACTAAATTTGTTACAATGTTGCATTTTCGCTTTCACACGACAACATTTCAAAGTGCACCAAAATGTGTTAATGCTAGTCACATGCTAGTACTACTGTCCTCTTATTGGTCAGAGTTTTCTCAGCATCACCCAATTAAATGATTGATAGCTCCATGCGCTTATTGTGCCTTTTTTATTTGTAACTGCCAAGAAACACGCAAACACTATAGAGCCGTCATTCCCGCTGTTAAATGATATACTAAATTCATATTAATACTGCAGCAAATTCAAACGGGCTCTTTCTGGATCTCCCAGCAGTCTAGTAGCCTAGGCTGTGTCCTTTCCTGTGAAGGTGCACTGGACAGAATGCGGCAGAAGTACAATAATCTTTTTACGTCGATTATCCTGTTTTCATAAACGTTGAAAGCCAAAATTGAAATCAAAAAATAATTTATGATTAATCGCACAACCCTAATCTGTACTGTCATTTTAATTCATCCCTGCTGAATAAAAGTATTCATTTCTCTCAAAAATTGAATAAATGAATAAATAGCACTGACCCCAAACTTCACAATGGTTTTACAGTACATATAGTACATTCACAAAAAGCAATATGACTGGAAATGAAACGAAATAAACATTGGACTAACCTGATTGCTTGGAGCGGAGCTCTGGGCAGTGCCGCTCTTCAGATCATTAGGGTCTGGAGATAAAGAAGCGTTTGCAATTAAAACCCATCAATCAACTCGAATAGTGCTTTGTGTCAAATTTGCACAATGACACATCCACGCAAAAAAAAAAAAGAAGCTAAAAAGGTCATATTCGCTTACGCTCTATTAGAAAGAAGAAGCAGATGACACCCATGACAGCGATGATAACTCCAGGGACGATGAAGGACAAACCCCAGTTAGAGGAGACATAATATCCAGCAATCAAAGAACCCAGAATGTTGCCCACTGACGTGTGAGAGTTCCACACACCCATGATGAGGCCTCTCCTGATAACACAACAAAACCAAACATTACATACCATTTATTTTTGTGGAAATACGAGATCTGTTACAATTTACAGTGTGTAAAGAGAAGCTAAGAGGATAAGCATTCCCTCGTCTTCAGCGTCTGAGATAAAAGTAAACTGCACGCTGAAGTTTAGATAGATTTATTGAGTTCATAATGTTATGTTAGTGGAAAATATAACGCCTCTTACCTGCCCTTGCCAAACCAATTCCCAATGCAAGTCACGACACTCGGCCAACCAGTGGTCTGAACCAATCCATTGGCCACCTACAGACAAAAAAACAGGAGAGAATAAAAAATATTTCATTACAAATGCTGTTTGTTTCTATTCATCAAAGAATCCTGAAAAGAAATGAATCGCAGCTCCACAAATATATTAAGTAGTTGATTTCATCATTTATAATAATAGAAATGTTTCTTGAGCAGCAAATCAGCTTCTTAGAATGATTTCTGAAGGATCATGTGACTCTGAAGACTGGAGTTATGAAGCTGAAAATGAATCTTTGCCATCACAGGAATAAACTACATTTTAAAGTATATTACAATATAAAAGTTATTTACATTGCAATAATATTTTATAATATTGCTGTTTTTACTGTATTTTTAATCAAATAAATGCAGCCTTGGTGAGCAGAAGAAACTCACGTATGACACCCACCTGAACAAATATATAGAAGCCAAGGCTATGGATGTCATAGATGTATCCCAGTCCAAACAGACAGGTGAAAAGACCACTGGTCAACATGCCCACAGTCAGGTACAGGCGAATGGGCAAACGCTCTCCTATGATTCCACTGAAAAGATGGAAGTGTCATTGCAGACAGAATGTTAGCAGCAAAGAATAAACATATCAGTGTTGTCAGATGAGTTCAACTACTCAAGATAAGACCAAAGACCAACGCCATTAGAACAGTTAAGAGCATTAGGTCAGGTGTTGTAAATAATAGCATCTTTAGATTTAAACTTGAGTCACAAAAAAATTGTTCAAGTTGGTAAATTCTTTCGAGTGAGTCTGTTCAAACTGACTCAGTAAATCCATTCAAAACTTTGATTTAATAATGTGTTTTTATGTATTAAAATATTTTAGTAAAAATATATGGTAACACTTTACTAAGAGGAACAATGATCACTTTTAAATAGTTACTTATTAGCCTGCATATTGACTGTATATTACTTAAAAAGCACATATTAATGCCTTATTCTGCATGACCATATTTTACATCCTTAATCCTACCTAACACCTATACTCAAATGCTACAACAACTATCTTACTAACTATTAATACGCAGTAAATTAAGAGTTTATTGAGGCAAAAGTCACAGTTAAAAGTGAATGTGTTCTCTATACCAAAGTGTTACCAAATATACACTGATAAACATTGCCATTTATTACCACTTCATTATATTGGTGTATATAAATGAAAATGATTCTTCATTAAAAGGTAATTTCGATACGAAAGTGGAATGGATTGAACGCCACAGCACACTTGTAGCCAATCAGCAGCAGGGGGCGTGTCCACTCATGATGAGGGAGGAGAAAGAATTGACCCTTCGCAAAACCCGTCCCCTGTTGCAATGCCCGACAACCCATGCTCTCTCACGCCACACATCATGTGGCTTTGTTGGATAAGATGGCGGAATCAGCGTTATGATTGGTTAGATCGCCTGTCAATCAAACTGTTTGCGAAGGGTCAATTGAAGGGAGAGGGAGAGGGAAATTTGAAGAAAAAAAGAGAAAAGGTCAGACGAAAATCAAAGGAAAAAGAAGAGTTATGATCAGGCAAGGGCTTTAGGATCCACGTTAACATTATAGCTGCACCAAGTCGTACCATGCAATGGAAAAGTGTCATTAGAAAAGCTTTCCAGCACTGGAGAGACGTAAAGAGAGCGGGAAGGCTTGAAAATGCACTCCGGGGTTGTGTTGTTTCTGCTCCATATGTGAGTAACATTGTTTTGCTATGTTTCAAAGAACCAATATACGGTGAACTTAATATGATTGAACATTCCATAATTGATGAACTTTACACACTTACTAAAAACTGAATCAACATTGAACTGATTTCAACTGAATAATGATGGTTTACCATTTTCTTTTTAGAGCTGCTTTAGAGCGTAACTGAATTTTGTTTGCATCATTGATTCATTATTTACCCGTTCATCACTGTAAACCTACTTTGAAACAATCTGTATCGTATAAAGCACTATATAAATAAATAAATTTCTACTTTCGATTTCTAAAACTAGATTTCCACATTTTTGAAAAGGAAAAAAACACCCTTTTAAGCCATTTTAGAGCAAATACATAAATATTTAAGTGTTTTGCATCTGTTCTTACCTGAGATACATGCCAATGGCATAAGCACACAGGAAAGAGTAATCCATTGCTCCAAGCAACTGCTTATAGTTGTTTCTGTCTAGGGATAGAAACACAGAGATGCCAAACATTTAAAACACTGACTGAAAATTATATTGCTAAAACATATAATATATAATCTTACCAAATGGTTTCCAGCTGCAGTCTAGTTCTGGGTGAAGTTTAGGCTGCGGGCTGCCCTCTGTAGGAACCTCCATGACGTGAGAGCAGTTCTTATGCAGCTCACTCTATACAGACACATACACAACACAATATGAACTCTGACAGTGCATTAAGTTGACACAGGACATGACTGCATATTAAGACTGACTACAGAGAGTTCAACACGATTAGATGGCTGTATGCCATACACTTCTGGATTACACTCAGATTAATTAGTTAATATGTGACCAAAAAAAAAGGCCTTTGAATGCCAGTAAGCACAAAGATTACTGATAACAGCTTGTACAAACTATGATCATCCCACCTCTGAGCAATATAATGTTGTCTGAATTTTATCTTATGCAGAGATGATAAAAGATGGGAATCAGAAAAAAAAGAAAAAAACTAAATTCTGGTTCTTATTCCAGTTCTGTTCATTATATATATCAAGCATTGGACAGACTTACACATCCAACTTTATATATAAAGGGCCAGGCGATATTATGTTTTTATTTGTTGCAATTTAAAAATGTGTCAATTCAGTGCCTTATTATTTCGCACCACCCAGTCTTTCTGTCTCCTCGCATTCAATTTCAAACTGCAAGCTCACAACACGTTGGTTTTAATTCACATTTGATGCACTGGAAATGATTGTACACGCAGATGTGTCAGCGACTGTGCATGTTTCGTCCAGCTTTTGTTCTTTTAAAAGGTTTGTTTACTGACAGGGGTCGTGGTACCTTTACAATGCTGATGGGCTTCCTGGATAGATGGAAGCTTGTGTAGAGCAGGAAAGTGAGCGCAAACGTGAAGGCCTTGTACCTGCGTATAGCAAACACAGCAAAAGTCAATAAGGACAAGGAAATAGGGGCATTTTACAGTGAAGCTTCCTCTTGTTGTGCTTTTGTGAAAGCACAGATGATTAAAGGCATAGTTCACCCACAGAATTTTCATTTTTGGGTGAACTATCCCTTTAATAGACTGGCTGAATCCCAAAACAAGCACACACAGGAATACAAGATCGCATGCAGCTGGCTTTGAATTTCGTGAGTGGATAATGACATTCCCACCCACTGTTTAGTCACGCAAACAACTTTGTTAAACTAATAAACAAATCAGAAGTTAAAGGGAAGCCGTCTTTCTATTGTTTAATTTCAAACTAAGAAGGGCAAAGCAAGTCTTTTAGATGGACATTACTATTCACAGTCTTGCTTAGATCAAGTTTAGACACTTACAGCAGTTGAAGTCTTTTATTAGTTGATCCGTTTATCACAAAATGCTACTGTATGGATTCAGAACACTTGAAATATAGTGCTGTTATTTGATTATTTATTTTGCCCTTTGGTCATTTTTAGAGCTTGACTGATGTAGTTACAATAAACTGTTGTTGTATGGAGAAGAGATTACAATTTATTTCAATAGTTCGCTTTTGACATTCATTCTACTAACTACAAATACATGTCAACTAACTCTTAGAGTATCAGTAGACTGTTAGGTGTTAGGGTTAGTAGAATAAGTTGACATGTAGTTGCAAAGTTACTTACAGTGAGTAGAATGTCTAAAGTAGACAAATCAAAATAAAAAGTGTTAGCAATTCTTAAAAAAAACTTAGTCACTATATTCATTGAAATTACATGAAACAAACAACAGCATATTATAAATAACAGCACAGAAGCAAATTGAGCAGTGTGATGGCATTGTGAAGTCTCATATTAGGATATGAAAGTGATATTGTTATTGGTACAGAAATTTGTTTGATTATAATTAGAACTTTAAATACACAGTAGGGCTGTGCAATATGGACAAAATAATCACATTGCGATTTTTTTTAATGAATATTGCAATTGCGATTTATTTTGCAATTTTGTTTTTGCTTTTTCAAACATGCTACATTCTGAATGTATTCAGGGCACAAGAAGTACATAACAAAATGTTTCACAATGAAGTAACTGTATTTACAGCTTCATAAACAAAACTGTAATTAACTGTCTTTAAAAAAGACAACAAAAAATAAATTAAGGTTAACTAACCTGAAATTCCAGTCATAATAAGTAAACTTCAAAATTGTATTTCAGTGCACACATTTCACAATGAAGTAACATACTGTACAGTAGGATTAACTGCTTGATAAACAAAACTGTAAAAAAAAAAAACTGTGTCTTAAAAACAGACAACATAAAATAAATTACGATTATTTCACCTGCTCAATGCCCACCTTACATTTCAGGAATTTCTCTTTGGTGCCAAATCATTTTTATTCTGAACCGCAACCACTGTTACCGCATTACTGTTAACCAATTAACAGGTTTTTACTGTAACATGTTTTGGTATGTTAAATTTCCTGTAATTCTACTTGTTAATGAAACAGGGAGGCCGCTTTACCTGTGAGGTTAATTTCATCTCCATCTTCTTTGAAAGATTCACAAACGGTACACAGGAATTTAAACACACCTAGTCAAGCCTGTCTCTCCCTTTTATAGAACTCACTGAACCGGATTTTCACAATCAATCCTGAAGTGATGCTGATGACGCAAGTATGCAGTGGAACACAGATAAGACATGTTCAAATACAGGCATGCATGTGTACATATGTTTGATCTAAACACTGGATACATTAAAGTTCTATTCTATTCTATTTTAGTCTATTTATAGAATATCTTAGCAGGCCCAGAGAGAATCTACAGATTCTTCTCATATTTTTGTGGACACTAAAACATGTTAAACTTAAATACTTTTATTTACAAATAAAATCACAACCAAATTTCCCAAAAAGACAACCTGTCACTCACATGAGATCGACCAATAGCAAACCACAACTATCAAATCAATTGCCAGTGAACAAGTCCCGCCAAACATTTTGTCTTGTTCGAGAAGCCGTTTCCCTCGGATATACGTCACAATATGGAAGAAAACACTATCACAACTTTGTGGAAAAATTGGTTGTGTTGATCATCAATCCCAAAACACACAAGCAAATATTGATAAAGGATAAAACTCACCACTGGTCCCTATTGAAGGATGCCAGGAAGCGGATGCCAGGCGGGACTGGTGCCATGCTTGTGTATGAGTGTAATACAGCTGCTTAGGAAATCTCATAAAGATGTTAGGCAGGAAGCCTGTAGATATATGGTCACAAGATCCATCTCTGAGCAAGAGGACCTTGTGATGTGATCAGAAAGACACAAGAACCCATTATGAAGAGTCGCTTCCGTAGCTTTATATCCTAAAAAAAAGAAAAGAAAAGAATGAAAGACTGAAAGACAAGGCGCCGTTTTCCTGAAAGAGAAACTATCACTTCGTTAAAAATAGCATGTTCACTCTCTGCTCATTCATTAGCTGCCCTTTCGTCTTTTAGGAAACTGCAGCGTCTGAACTGTCAAAGCTCGTGAATGACGTGACTCATGACGTGTTGGCGACAGTACAACCAGAACCGGCGCGAGGACACAAACCCTCGCGGGTCAGTCCGGTACTGTGCTATACTAGAACTATACCAAGGTCATAACCATTCAACAACAAATAAAGAGTATAAACAAAATGTTCTGCACCATTATTATTATTTCGTGTGGTCTCTCGCATTCTCTATACGTCGTACACGTTTATTAATGTGATGGATAAAATGCCGGAAGCCCATTTGTCAAAGATATAAAAGCACGTATAAATGATTTCGTTTAAAACAGCCCTGGACGTCTTACCGCTTCAACCGACTCTCCGTTCAGCGTTGTCTTTAGCGACCGTCTCCTTCACTTCCTCGTCAAATGACGCACCCCAACAAGAGCAGCGTGAAGACGGAAACAACGAGAGACCGTTTTACGTCGCGACTTCGGGAACTAAAATATTTCAAAATAAAAGACACCATCCATACAGTACAAGTCAAACATTTTGTTACTTAAAAAAATTAAATACATTAAAAAAAACGTTGAATGAGTCTGTGAGCTCATTACAAGCTATTAAGAGCCAATGCTTGTGAATATACATGAAAAATGAAGAAAATATATTCCAGAGTGGACATCGTCTGTTACTGTGTATCATACTAGCAATAATAATTATTAATATTATTATTTTTAATATGATTATTAGACTGTGTCTGTCACTTGTTGTGTGTGCTGAGTGCTGACTTCACTGTGAGGATGATGCTCCCTCTGCTGTCCTGCTGTTTTCTTCTCTACTCAGTTCTTTGAATACCATGCAGCTGTAGGTGAATATAACTGTGTCATTTCGAATAGCATTTAAATGCGACATTGCATAACAATGTTTAATCGTTAACTTACAGAGAGTCAAAAGTAGTCTACTCAGCAAATCCGGTTACCTGTAAGCGGAGTACAAAGTCAAAGTCTTGACAGTGGCCGATACGAGTAAAAGAATACAAAAGGTACGTCCAGAAAACCGTTTATGCTGGGTGGTTAAGCTTGTGTTTTTAAGCTTCAGCATATTATATTATTGTCGGCCTCATAATTAGTTCTGGGACAGTGCAGGACTCTCTTCCTGAGCTAAACTGATGGGTGTTGTTGCTTCGATATTTCTAGGCTTTTAGATTCCTAAACGTTTACCACAGTTCAGTTTCCTTCAAAATAGCAAAAAGCTAACGTTACTGTCACTGTTCTTGTTGTGCTGATAGTTGGTATTAGCCACCACTGTCGTCAAATTAAAATAGTTTAAAAGCACGTGGAATGTAATAAAAATAAAATGCATTTTGGAGCTAAATGTCTGTTTTTTTCAACACACAAGCAGTAAACAGAGAGGCTTATTCAGAAAATATTTGTCAACCAAAGGAGGTCCAAAATATAAATAGCTCACTGGTATTTTTGCAACGACCCACATGCCTCAATATAGTAGTAAAGCTGAGAGGAAAAAAATAGATTAAAAAGAAATTAAGCGGAAGTATTAAAATTACTGAAATAAAAATAAGTTGAAGCCAAGTAGAAATATTTTTAAAAACTAATAAAAGCACATAACAAAATTACTAAAACTGAAATTATAAAAAATAAAAGCTAATTCAAAATATGTTTAAATACTATAATAGTATAAAAAGTAACACTGGCTTTGTGGGATTTTACAATTTTCTAGCAATTATGCACACTAAATGTCACATTTTTGCAACTAAAATTTTTATGTAATAGTTTTTGACTAAATGCAGGACTTTTGCCTCTAATGTTTTTAAAAAAAAAAAAAGTCATTTAGAACTTGGAACTACTCGGGAATGTAAGAAAGACGCCAATTAATTTTCGATATGTTCAGGGAAAGTGACAATTTTTGGATCATTGCTTTTATTCTGACCTTCCAGGTGCTGTGATGGTGGAGGACAAACCCATCATGAAGGGACGGGTAACAATGTACTCCGTGCCGGGCTGTCCACACTGCGTACAGGCCAAAGCTACTCTGCGTACATTAGGTGTGCCTGTGTGTGATGTAGATTTGAACAAACATAGAGAAATTAGAGCACGAGTGAAGGAGCTCACGGGTCACAGTGCCGTCCCCCAGATATTCTTCAATAACCATTATGTTGGAAACAACGAGGACCTCCAGAACCTGGTGAGAAGTAACATGTGTGATTTCACTATTGACTGACCTCTGGCTTGATATTTGCTGTTAGGAAATAAGACTGAACTTCACGGAAATGTTTTTTTGTGTGTGTGTTCTTAGAATCCTGAGCAGCTGAAACGTCTTGTCCTATTGTTAAGAGAGGAACCTGTGCCGCCGGACGCTCCACCTGTGCCTGTGGAAAGTGGCACTGAGATTGATGGAGGTTAGTACTGAATGGGGCTTTACCCCGGGTTATTGTCATTTTAAACCCCATTTTTTACCCTGCATTGTGGTGCCAAACACGTGCAGTGTGAAATGATGTGGTGTTAGAATGTTATGACTAGATGCTTAGCGACAGACAACCAATCGCCTCGTATTCACATGCTTTTGACAGTCATGGAAACACCACCTGTTGTATGTAAACAGTCGTTTGATTCCGTTTACCCGAACTTGTTTTTTATTTTTTTATAGGACTTCCTTATATTTGTTGCTGGAATGATTGCTATTTGTGTTGCGTTTATTATTGGGTAAAAATCAACCAAATTTTGGTAACTTCCCTGGTTAAAATGTTTAATTTTGTTAATATTTTTTCTGAAGACAAACATTGATGAAAAACAAAATATCAACTGAGTAATCTACTAAGTTTGCTTGCCTGTAACTCAAGAAGAATTACAGATATCTTAATCTTCACCTAAAAATGAAAATAATGTCATTAAATATTTCCTCACCCTCATGTTCATTCATCTTCAGAACACAAATTAAGATATTTTTGATAAAATCCGATGGCTCAGTGAGTCTCTATTGCCAGCAAGACAATTAACACTTTCAATGCTCAGAAAGGTAAACTAAAGACACATTTAAGCAGTCCATGACTACAGTGGTTCAACCTTAATTTTATGAAGCGACAAGAATACTTTTTATGCACCAAAAAAGCAAAATAACGACAATTTCTTCTCTTCCGTATCCGTCTCCGACACACGTTCACGAGAGCTCCTCGACGCATGCGTGCGGTGATGACTCTGGAGCTGGTGTTCTGACATGACCCGGTGTTTACAAGACGCACGCTGTACGTAAAACGGTTCATAAATATGTCTGCAGATTTCGACACAGAGGATGAATTGCATTTTTGTACCTCGAGTGGATTTGTTTTGTTTTTGAAGAGAATGTGGCCCCACATACCTAAATTCGGTTGTCTGTGCGAATCATTTTACACCAGACTGCTTTGTGAATAAGGGTTAATGCCAAGGGACAATAGAAAACAGGCTTTAGTTTGTTCCTTGTGGGTGACGAGGCAAGGGTTTATTTCTGGATTTTTCATGGCTGCATCATGTGAGCCACACTTTTCCATATCACCAGCTGTTTCTCAAGGATACTAGCAAAAGTCCTTGCATTCTATAGCCTTGGTCTCAAAGGATGTACAGGAACCGCTTCAACTGCACTGACTGTAGTGAAGGGTGTGGGCAGGTTCCTTCAGCATTCTCTGTTTAACAGAGAACAGTACTAAAACAATGTTTCATTTTTTGGGTGTAACATTAATTCTTATCATGACACAGACAGGTTAGTTATGACTAGGACAAGTAAGAGGGACACAAAATCTGTGTGGGATTAGTTTTGACTTTCTGTGGAACCTGTATAACCGTGCGGCCCTGTCAATGCTGACTAAACGGACAACATTGCATGTCTGTAGGAAACTGAAACCGGTAGAGTGAACGGCTTCCATGTCATTGATAATTGTAATATAGCTGAAATAAAATAAAATATAAATATTCTTAGATGAGAACTTCAGCTTCTTTATTTCAGTTTGTTGCCAAAGCATCATTTCTATTTTGATCTAAGTTGAAGTACTAAATTTAAAATTTTAAGATATAAATATGCATGTATTAATAATAATAATAATAATAATATAAAACAACATCTATCAAAATTACTAAAACATAAACTAAAATTAAAATGAAAAGTGAAATTATAAAAATAAAAGCCAATGACATATAATAAGAAGTCCTATAATAGTATATAAGTAATATTAAAAACACTTCTGTCTCGTGTCTACAATGCTTTTTTCTTATTATAAAGGGGGTAAAAAATTTAAATGGACATTTGTGATCTTAGTAGACAGGATGTTATAACCAAACCTCAGGTTTAGACATGCATTGCTTACCTTCATGGATTTTTCAGCTTTTAAACACAGCCTTAGTCTATTCTTAATGGCGAGTTCGCATGCACAAAGGCATTTTTGTGTTTACTTACTGTGAAAAACAGTGAAAGGATGGTTTATTGAATCATGTTTGCCATTGGTGTTGGCTCTCATAGAATGTTCTGTCTGTTTTGACTCACTTGCACTTGTCACCTTCCTAGACGGAAAGGATGCAGGTAAAATTGTCCAGAGATTGGCATGTTCCCAACACATCACTCAGCACTGGGGAAACTGCAAGAATCGGTCCCATGAGGGGATGCCCATTGCCACCGGCTCACCATCTATTGTCTGGTGCATGGTGCCTTCTCTCCTATAGGCTTTTGTAGCTTATTCTAGCTGTTAGAGTTTCATCCTACTCTTTGGGAATTGGAGCCCTATCTTTCTGTACTCTTATAAATGTGCCAATTTACGTTTTGCATGATTTTCTAAAGCATAAAGCTCAATAATTCTTTAATCATTTCTGAGTGTGGTTCATTTCCAGTCTAGCAGCATCTGAATTGTTTTTGACAGTGGGTAAATGTTAGTTGCCTGCTTGTTGTTGTTAAAGTGTTTGTAAGGCAGCACTCTATTGATGTTCCTTAATCATTCAGTTTGAGTTCAGCAACTTTATTAAACTGCAGTCAGTTAAGCCTTTAACATGCAGTCCATTATTTATTATTTTCAGTATTATAGTAATAAATATTATTTGATCCACTCAGTCTTAGGTGTGCTATCTATTTATAGTTTTTGTAATTAGGCCTTGATTATTTAAACTGTATCATCAAGATTACAGTTACAGGTGCGGAAATGAATTAATCATGTCAAGTGTCAATTACAGCATTCCATTTAAGTTTATGCACAAGGAATCAAAATGTGAAGCTAAATCTGGAACATAATTTTTGCAGATGCTGAGCATTTTAACATGTCTGCTGCGCAAATGCAATGGGATTTGTGTGAATCAATATTATTACAATTTAAAATAACTGTTTTCAATTGAACATATTTTTTATCATCATCACATTACTCCAGTGTCACATGATCCTTCAGAAATCATTCTAATATGCTGATTTACTGCTCAAGAAATGTTTCTTCTTATTATTATTATTACTGTTGTCGTCGTCAATGTTGAAAACGGCTGTGCTACTCAATATTTTTGTGGAAACTTTCTTATGCTTCTGGATTCTTTGATTATTATAAATGCCTTTACTGTCAATTTTGATCACTTTAATGCATCCCAAACTTGAATACATTTTTTGTAACACTTTACAATAAGGTTCATTTGTTAACGTTAGTTAACTACATTATTTAACATGAACTAATAATGAACTGCTCTTATACAGCATTTATTAATCTTTGTTAATGTTACTTTCAACATTTACTAATACATTATTAAAATCTTGTTCACATTAGGTAATGCACTGTGAACAAACAATGAACAGCTGTATTTTCATTAACTAACGTTAACGAAGATTAGTAAATACAGTAACAAATGTGTTGCTCATGGTTAGTTAATACATTAACTAATGTTTAACTAATGATCCTTATTGTAAAGTGTTACCCTTTTTTTTTTAAATTTCTTAAAAATAGATAATTTTTTAAACTGACCCCAAACTTGTTGAAAAATTGAGTTGAGTTGTTAATTTTGTAGCCCTATTCATAAAATGTTTTTAGAAATCTACATTAGAATTTGAAATCAGATTATGTTCAGCATTCACTGAGAGCAATGACGTCTTTGTAATATTTGCATACTGAATTTCAATTGTTCCTCATTCTTGAATCTATTTGAAGACTTTTATGGATTAGTCTTGTGTTTCTTGCATATTTTTAATCATTTAACCACACGCTGAGTGTCGCCACAACAGCAAAACCGGCTCTGATGCTGCATTTCATTTAGAGCAAAACCTAAACTTTCTTTAACACTGCCTTACAGGCTCTGGTATTTCCTTCAGGAAACACAAATCTAGTTATCAGTTACATATTGTAATGAATAAAAATAAAGTATGCATTTGCTTTGGCCTTTTGTGTTTGGTTGTGTCAGTCATTTTTATTCTCATTTTTTGTGCCACTTGCCCTAAGCAGCATGGGAGCTCTCGGAGGCACTGAGGAATCTGATCCTGAAACTCTACTCTGATCACCTCTCTGAAGATGGCAAGGTAACACACCATCACATCACAAGCTGCATTTCAAATATATCCAAGATCGTGTTCAATGGATTGGCAACAGATGTTTGTGGTGAATGAATAACCTAAGGAGTGTTCCACTAGATTGTTTTAAATAAGAAAGGTACATGTTTTTGTGACCATCTGGGTCTCCACTTTTGACCAGACAGTTGATTACAAGGCCATGTCCCAGAGCCCGTACTTCGAGCGGTACTGTGATCTAGCTGTCCAGCTTCAGCGCGTGAAGCTGCTGTCCTTGAGTCGTGAAGAAAAACTGGCCTTCTTTATTAACGTCTACAACGCCCTCGTCATCCATGGGAACCTGCGTCTGGGCTTTCCGAAAAACATATGGCAAAGGTATCGGGTAAGAGAAGTGGAGAACATTTGGATTGTGAAGTGGAAAAAAAATGAAATGCTTTGAACATTTGGTCTCTTGTTTTCCAGTTCTTCAACTATGTGAGCTACCTCATTGGTGGTCAGGTGTTCACACTGCAGGATATTGAAAATGGAGTGCTTCGAGGAAATCGAAAGGGAGTGGCACAAATCCTGAAGCCCTTTTCCAGGAACGACCCTCGATTGCAGGTATCCCAGGAAGAGGATGAGCGGTTTGTTCAGTATAAGCTCATTCCTCAATATAATATGATGAATGCTGCCATATTTCTCATTGGTAAAGACCGGCATGCACTACATGACTTTTGCTCAGATTTTAGAACCCATATTGTAGTGTATGACATGTCTCTACAGAAAGCTGTCCTCTTATCTGTCAGCGTTGCAATAAAACAGTACAAACACAATAACAATACAAAAGTAAATGAACAGACGTGTAACCTCGTGTGTGGCGTCAGTATTTGACTCATCAACATAGATAAAACAACTGACTACACCACTCACCTCTGTCTCCTGTGCTAATCTGGCCATACTGACCGCGTCTGCACCCAAGACCACAGCCAAATGCGATTGGCTCGTTTTTTTTTTACTTTTGCGACTTAACACACAGTCACTTCAACAGCTGCTGTGTACATTTGCATATTCATGTTTGTTTCATTTGCCATGCGTCCCCTAGCTTTCTGTGTAAGTATGTTGTGTTCAGAACGATTTGAAAGTCGTGTAGTGTATGATGCCCAGTTTTTGTCTGTAACCATTTACAAAGTCGGCAAGTGTATGATCCCTAGCACTTTAAAATCTGTTCAGATTTTAAAAGTTGCGTAGTGTAGCCTTAAGTCGCTTATGTCAATTCTGATTTTGTATTGCCTGTAATTTATTGCAAAAAGATACTGAATTTTTAACAACGGCACCATTTTCAGTGATTTACTTAAACGGGTCTATAATATTTGGATTGCTTTATTAAACAATTATGACTTTACAAAATTAAATGGTAATTAAACAGAAATGACAACAGATATTAGGACTGTCAAAAGACTGAAAATAGTCAAGAAAATATTAAAAACAATTAACTCTAAATTCTTTGTAATTAATGGCTTAACCCAGTGATTATCACCTTTATGGACTCAAAGGTCCCCCTCTGTCCAAGACAATATTGTAAAATGTAAAAATATTAAGTCAGTTTAATGTCGTACATATTGAATTATTTATTTTGTTGTTTTCTTTTACGAAGTGTCTATTTAAACTCAGTGCAAATAGCGTCCCTTTGTTGGCAAATGCAATTTACACTACCTCCGCCCACCAATGTGTGGTTGGGCCAAACAAGTTTGAAAAATTGACATGGGTTCGAATCCGCCTTTTGCTGAGCTCGCTCTTCACCGTTTTTCCTATCTCATATCACATCAGAAAGGCATTTATTTTCTGGAAATATAATGCCTAACAAGTGTTTAATAATATTAAAAGTGTCTATTGAGGAAGGTGTAGGAAGGGTTTGTATTCTTACAATAAGCCAGCATCCATTTAATAGTTTTAATAAATATAATAATTTATACACTATGATATTATTGCATCCTGTTAATGAAATTACTGTGGTGCAAATAGTATCTGCCAATATAAAGTATAGCATTACTATTTACACTTCTTGCAAAGAACTGATACTTTTACATTGTGAAAATAGCCATATATTCTATTTACACCGTGTAAATGGCATCTATTGGTAAGAAAATATGCTATTTTCACTTAGTTACTTGGCGTAAATGGTATCTGCTGCCTTTTTTTAATATACATTTTTAACTAGGACACTTGTGTTTATGATAACGCATTAACTCCGATTGCGCATGAAGGCAGCATTAAAACAAAAAATGTTGAGAAACACTGGAGTGAAAGATATGTGAATGTTGTTAATAGTAGTAATGTGTGTCTTCATCCTTTAGGTGGCGCTTCCTGAAGTTGAGCCGCTCATTCATTTTGCGCTGAACTGTGGTGCAAAAAGCTGCCCTCCAATTAAAACATACACAGCAGAGGTTAATACCCAGAATTCTCATTTACAGTGCTGTCTAAAATGTCTACACATTCTTTCTGACGGGGTAAAAAGCATATTGTGTTTAAATTTCCTTGCATGTCTCACATCAGGACATTGATGGTCAGTTGCGTGCCGCAGCGGAAGCGTTCTTGGAGAATGACGACAGCTGCGTGATTGACAGCATGGGACGGGAGGTGAAACTGAGCCAGATCTTTAAGTGGTACAAGGAAGACTTTGGACGCACCGATGAGAAGGTATTATTAAAATATATCATCACTCTCAATTCATATACATGGAGAATGATGATGATGATGATGATGTTGTTGTTTCATGTAAGCGATAATTCACATAGAAATAAATCTTTTACTCGCATAATGTTATGACTTTTTTTCTACGGCGTAGCACTAAAGGAGATATTTAGCAGAATTTCTAAGCTCTTTTTCCATACAGTGCAAGTGGTTGGGGAACAGGGGTTATTATGGGTCTGTCTTTAAAGAGGAAGTCTTAATTTTGTTTTTGGGGTGTATTATAATAGGTTTTCATGCTTGAATGTTCAAAAACACATTATTTTTTAAATATTTTACATTGTTGTCTTCCCAGTTCGTCACTAAGGTCATGTGTCCACCAAAGCACTCTGCTGAAAACGCCTAGCTATGGGCACTTGAGAGCGCTTCGGCAGCGCAGCGTTTATTTATTCATTTTTTTTCCGTTGAGATGCTTTGCTTGCCATGATACAGATTATCCATGGGAGTGTTACTAGTATCTCATTTCACAGTTAGGTTATTTCTGTATTGTTTATATAAAAATGTTGCTACAAATGATTTGCTCTGGCTCTTGTT
This sequence comes from Zacco platypus, assembly GCA_038088235.1. Lineage (NCBI taxonomy): Eukaryota > Metazoa > Chordata > Actinopteri > Cypriniformes > Xenocyprididae > Zacco > Zacco platypus. The sequence continues at coordinate 9,105,668 of CM076081.1, read as the reverse complement.
TTAAATAATTTTGTTCCGTTATTATACTTGTAGTCATCTGTTGAAGTTGTACAAGCTGAATCTGGCGATTGGTTGGTGTTGAATTTGTCCCGCCCCTCCTCCATTGTGATGAAATGTCATGCCCCTTACCACGAGTTTCAACACTTACTAAAGCAACTCAACCAGGCCTCGCCCTTTTTGGATATACCTTAAGCGGGAATTATTTAAATCAGGAATACTGCATAGGTTTTCAGAATAAAAGCCAAGACTATAATCGAGGCGTTCAGGGATTGAAGAAACAGTGGTTTCTGATATAAGCCGCTTTTCCTCCAAAATTACCCGGAGCAGTTTGTCCCAGAAACTTTTTTTCCCCCAGACCTGTTGCTGTTTGCGTTTCCATCGTGGCCTAAAGTACCGTGAAGATGAAGTCCGGTGACTTCAGCGCACGTATTTCCAGTTCCCGCTGGATTTCATCGTCCGCATATAAGCTTAATGAAGCCTGAACCTCATTGTCGGTTCATCGGTCACATTTTTTAATCCCAATTATTGATTTGAATAGCAAACAACTCTCACTGCGCGTACCGCAACAGACTTTTAAAAATGGTGGTTCAAATAAAATGCTGCGTGTGGAGTCAACGCCCGAAAGTGACCATGACCTTTTTCATGATCAAACAGCAAAATAAAAATGTAAAAAAAGATCAGCTTTTGTAAAGATACTCGGTCAGCTTGTGATTGTTTTCTTTTTAGCTGCTGAACTGGGTGTTTGATCATATGGGAGCATCAGAGAAGAAGAGGAATCTACAGTCTCTGCTGTCAGCAGGAAAGGTCAAAGTGAGCTATCTGCCCTATGACTGGTCTATAAACAGCACAGACTGAACTAAACCACATTCTCATGCACATGATCACTCTATCACTCATTGTGGGCACTGTGTTTCTATTGAACACATGCAGCGGAGACGAGCGATTCAGAACAAAACTGTACCCTGAAATAACTATGCATATAGATCCCTTTACCTTGTTCCTTCACCTCCCAAAGGGCAATGAGTTACTGTAGCTGAATATTTCTTACAAAATTTTGTACCTATAATTTTCCTAATTGTATTGCAGCATTTTGCACTGATTATTATGCAGTTAGATGTTTTATATATTCTCCTACAAGGATGTATGTATAATTTATTTTAATTTATCTATATTATCGTATGCATTGCATCTATATACATTTATTTATTTATTAATTTATTACATATATTTAATTTAGAGTTTCTAGCAACTCTATGAAAAGTAAAAAAGAACTCATGAATTCTAATGAAACAGAATAACTTTGCACAGACTGAGCAATGGTGCACATTGCTCATACAATTTTTCACTAAATGACCTCAAGGAAAAATATTTAATCATTTTTATAAATGGGCATCAATTTACACAGCAATATTTACCTGTACACTGATTTTTACGAAATACATTTCAATATATGAAAGATTTGCACGGATACTTTAATGAATGTTTTCTCTCTAAATTCACAAAATATATGAAATATCTGTCTATTCACAATTTCACTCAGAAAAGAACATTTTTGTCTTTATTTACTCACCCACATTTGTCCAACCCTTATTTTCTTTTCTTTCTGTGAAGGAAGGGAAAGTGACATAAGTGTTCAGTGTGAATTGTAAGCTATATTCCAAGTCTTCAAAAAGCCATATGATAATTGTATGATAATTAGATGAACAATTATTTACTGGTATTTTTAATTTATTGCACATTGAGTGCTGTTCACTGTTTCAGTGTTCACTGCTATATATCTGGACACGTTTCCTGAAGGAAAATGCATAGGATATGGAAGATTTTGAGGCATGGGTTCATTTTTGGCTCTTTCATGCTGTTTGTTGTACTTTTGACTCTGTCTGAATGATGGATGTCTTATTATCAGAATGAAACCAGCCAGTAGCATCGAGTACCTTTTTGTAATGCATGTGTTATTTGATTAATAATTGAAAGAGCATCAGGGCTGATGGAATCTCATAACTGGTTTCTCATAAACAGGGCCTGTTTCGTATGATGCGATTCAGTGCCTGATTTGACCAAGGGTTAACAAGAATTCCCATAATATTTTTTTATAGAAAATGAGATCCAGACTGAAACTTTCTGAAAATCGATTCGCCATCTGTCTTGCTTAAGGCAGTGAAAATCTTCTTGAAGTTGGGAGCCTTTTTTGAGTCTGTGAGCAACATGGAAAAATGCCATTTTAATAGATGTTGATTTACTGTGATGCACTACAGGCATGTAATTTCTCATTTAATGCATGCGATACTATAGAATAGTATTTCAAGGGCTGATACTATCAGATGCACGAGTAAAATGAGGTTCAGCCAGTGCCTTTTCACCTCTGCATGAGACTGATATACTCATTACGCCACTTGGCCGCAGATCCCATTGCTTGAGTGGATCGGTTCATTTGAAACTTTCATCTGCAAGCAGAGAGATTGGTGAATCATAGCTCACCCCTGAAAATGTCCCAGAGTTACCTCATCCTTATCTCGTTCACTGTAAGGAAGGATATCGGTGCAATGCTATTACCCTGAACAAAAGATCAAGATTAGAGTCATTCATATGCATGGAAATGATTTATATCTTTGAATCTACAGCAATACTGTCTTTTATAAATAAACTGCAATGATAAAATAAAGTATATTCAATAGACAATTCATGTGCCCTTATTTTTGTTGAAATTAAAAGTAGTTGGGGGGTAACGGATTATAAGTAACGTGAGTTACGTAATGGGATTACTTTTTTCAGGTAACTAGTAAAGTAACACATTACTTTTAACAAAACCCAGCCCAGGTGAGCAAAAGTAACAATTATTTTCCATTAAAAGTTTCCATTACTTTTTTTAGGGAGTAACTCAATATAGTAATGCCTTGCTTTTAAGTAACTTAGCCCAACACTGATGGCAGATTTGCCAGATAAAGAGTTACCACAGGAAAAACAGGCAGAACAATCTTTAAATGAAGGAGACATTTTGAAAAAAGGCTGTGTGTGCAATGAAGCTTTACAGCATTTGCTGCAAATTCATCTGTTACTTGGTAGAAGAAGCCAAATTAGACAGAATGCCAACAGAGAGGAATTGTGTGACACGGATTGTGCCAGACACATAGTTTTATGCATTAAATTATTGACTGCTCAGAGCATGAAATTATTCAAATGTAAGGCATTTTAAAAACAAACAATATGCAAAACAACTTTTTTTTTTCTTATGCAGTTCATGGTAATATTAATATGTTTATTTTGTTTTTCTATTTGATTTCCAAATGTACAATCTGGGTTCTGAAGCAAACCTAGTTGAAAGTCACTGACTGGTCTAATAGACCTGTTGCAGTGTGTGTAATATTCAGAGGGAGGCAGTGTTGCTTTATGCTCAATGTCACTAGACCAAGTAATGTGTGGAATTGGAATAAAAAAATTATTTCTTAGTATTTAGTTTGTCCTTCTTTTGCTGGTTAGCAACACCGAAGCTGCATGAACTCCAGAAGTTTGTATAAAACCTGACGATCATGTTCTCCAGCATGATTTGAGATGATCCAGAGAACATCTCGAGCTTTAATTTAACTTCTGTCCATTTGTACCAAGAGTCACATAGTCAGATTTGATATGCACTCAAATACTTTTAAAGTTTTTTTTCTAAAAAGTGTCAGACTTTTGGACACCCACTATAATTCTGGTTATTAGTCATTACTGTCATGCATACGCAGTGTTTCAGACCGTCTGTCTGAAATGAAAATATCACTGTTACAACGTCATAAGCCCGTTGAAGCTTTTTGCAACGCTGTTGCCTTGTGCATCATTTGGGTTCATGAGTGAGAGCAGCGAGAAGCTAATTCTTCAGCCCACCAACCGCAGCACTGTTGTTTCTCACGATGCATGTCCAATTGCTCAACGTATTAACCTCAGTTGATGAGCTCGCCTTTGCACATTGCGCACAGACATGACAAATAAATACAGAAGATTCAAATATCTGTTGTCAAATACTGAGCAAAAGATACAGTGATATTAAACAAGATACTGAAGATAAAGGAAGCCTTTTAAGAACCACATAGGATTCAAATTTTACAATTAGTGCATGTTAAACCAGTGCTTTGAAAAGTACATTCAGTGAATTCAACTAAACAACTATAGTAGAACTCTTTTTTTGTCTTTACCTTTGTATCTTTACCTTTTGAATTTTCATTCAAAAAAGGCACTTCAAAATGCCATTCATCCAAATGCCAAGAGTCTAACACTGGGAAGTCATTCGGTTCAACGTGGATGGACCTGAGGCACAACAAGATGTTTATTTTGGGTCTTATAGAAAAACATATATTTGCTTTTATCTGCCTTCAACAGAAGCTCCCCTGGTGATATATTTTTTTTTTAATAGGCTTAACCATATTTGCGTTAAGAAATATATGATGTGTCACAAAGAGGGAGGAGGAGGATAGAGTACAGCTATCTGAACGTGTAAAATGCCTTGTTTTTTTGTTTTTTTTTAACCACCATCAGCTAATTTCATTCTGAGAAAAACAAAGGTGGTACTATTGTTCTTTGACTTTGCATTTCCATTTGCATTCTGAGCACACTGGCTTGATAAACGTTTTCACAGTGTAATCGGTGTTATTTTATATGGAAGCTTATTTAAAACCATGGAATAAAACTATTTAAAAGATAATTGTGACTTTTTATCAAACAATTCTGACTTTTTCACCTCTAGCAATTCTTTTTCTCACAATTTATGAGATATAAACTCCCAATTGCGAGTTATAAAGTTAGAGTTGTGAGATATAAACTCTCAATTCTGACTTTATAACTCACAGTTGTGAGAGAAGTCAGAATTGTGAGTTTATATCCCGCAATTCTGACTTTATTTCTCACAGTTGCTAGTTTCTCACAATGCTTTTTTTGTTCCCTCAATTCTTTTTTTCTCACAATTCTGACTATTTTCCTCATAATTGCGAGTTAATATCTCATATTCTAACGTTTTCTTGCAATTGAAAGTTTATATCTTGCAATGTTTTTTTTTTTTTGTTCTTGCAATTCTGACTTTTCTTCCCAGAATTGTGAGACATAAACTTGTAATTGCGAGTAAGTCCAATTCTGAGGGGAAAAAAAGACAACTTTTTTTTATTGTGAGATAAAAAGTCGCAATGACTTTTTTAATTATTATTATTATTATTCAGTGGTGGAAACAAGCTTCCACAATTTTAGTATCATATTGAGACTACTATAGTTTTTAGTTTTGATTGTAGTTTTTAGGTGTAGTTTCAGTCATTTTGTTTTCTAAAACTAAAAATAATTACTTGTAAGGATGAAAAATAAAACATTTGCTTTCCTGTTCCAAGGAAACAGGTAAAATTTCTCTCAGGTAACATTCTACATACACACAGGGTACGATTAACTGTGTTATAAACAATTTTATACATCTAATTTGTAACCAGTTTAAGTGTGAACATAACCAAATACTGTTATTAAACCTTCTCAAATCAACTCAATTGTGTATGAGCTAACTAGTTTTGATTCAGTATTAACATTAATGTGCTACCAATTGCAATACAATATCGTCACACTATAGCTATGCTGTTCCATATTTTTTGCTATTTTAACTTTGCTTATTTCCATCTTGGCTATAAGTAGCAGTGGATGCTATATAATAATAATAATAATATTAATAATAATATTGTGCGCACGATTTACATAAAACGAGGAAACTAGTTTCAAAGTTTCATTTAACTATAATAATCCTGAATGTAAGTGCATTTTGAATGGGCGATTGTTGCTGTCATATTCTACATGAGCTGATTTTCAAATATTAGAACAAAAATTCAGAAATATAAAAAGTTTAAAATGCATGCTGAGGTGTAATGGAGAATCAGCAGCTCATTGTTATGAAGTTTTATGTCTTCTGTTAACAAAGAACCAAGGTCTCCATTTTCTGAGAAGTACTGCAGTGATTCTCAGTAATGCATGTTGAATGCATGCTGTGCCAACACAATCTAATGCCGAAGTGTTTTACGTTTTACCTCATTGGTGGCTCATTGGTATAAATTCTCACAATCTCATTTGTATGTTTTTCTGCTTACGGTTATGTTTAGGGCTGGACCTTCATGAAATTCACATCATACGAAATCGCCACCTCCATAAATAGTTATGTTTTCCTCTGAGATCGGGTAGGTGCACAGTAAAATATTGCAATATTTTCTCAAATTCTCCAATCATATCAAGTTATACAATTATAAACCCTGTAGCTCTCTTTGATATTATTTCTAAGCCCTGAAACACAAATTATTGCAATGTGATGTTTTATTGGAGAATATTTTTCATCTAAAAAAAAAAAAAAAAAACTTAAAATATTAAACCCCAGTGTTACAGCAGCCACACACACACACACACACACACACACACACACACACACACACACATGAAAAATAAATGGCCCTAATGAGGACACAGCTGCCTTACACTTTCCTTTCCTGTGAATAATTAAAATAACTACCATGTTTCTATGTAAAAACCACACAGATAAGGGCTCATTATTCAGGGAGGAAAATATGAAAATGAAGAGCATTTCTCATAAAAAGTCAAATAAAATCGTTATATTTTTGGACCGGGTAGCCAACAAAATAATATCCAAATGTCTGCAGTGGGCAGTATTATTATCAGGAGTTATCAGGACATCAAAACTGCCTGAGCACATCGAGAGCTTTGAATAACACTGGCCTATAAGGGAGGGCGGCACAAAAAAGCCATTTCTCTGACAGAACCAAGTGGAACAAACACTAATGGTGACCTAGCTGCAATGTGGGACAAGATATACGGTCAGATGTGACTGAGATAGAGCTTGTTAATCCCGAATTCAAAGTCATATGTGCAAATCTGACACTTCCTACACCTCAAAAAGCTCATAGTTCATTGTAAATGGTGGTGGCAGCGTCATGCTGTGGGGCTGCTTTTCATCAGTAGGGACTGGGTATCTTGTTAAAATACAAGGGAAATGGATGGTGCAAAATACAGAGAAATGCTGCAAGAGTAACTCTGCCACAAACCGAAGCTTAGGAGGAAGTTGTTTAGCAAGACACTGGTTCTGGACACAAAATGAGCCCTAGAGTTGCTGGAGATCAAACAGATCTTCTACAATAGAAATGTAGTTTTAATGATGAACTGGAGCACTATTTGAAAGTGACACAATTCGAACTCAGTCATTCTCTCTGTGTTATTTTAGTTTTAGTAATATTTTGAATTAGCTTTTTATATATTTTTAGTTTGTTTATTAGTTTATTTATGTGCTTTTGTTATTTTATTAGTAGTTTTTTGTTTTTAAAATTTCTATTTAGGTTTATTTTTTTATATCAGTTTTAGTTAATGTACTGAAATTCTGTCTGTCGCAAAGCCTACCAAGTATCAATTAGCCTAGGACATGCTAACCATGTGCTGAAACATGCTAGCAACATGTTAAATCATGTTAGCAAAATGTTAAAATGTGTTAGAAATGAGCTTATTCATGGTAGAAACGTGCTAGCAACATTCTAAAACATGTTAGCAATTTGCTAAAAAACACATGCTACAAATGTGTTAATTAGCAACATGTTAAAACATGCTAGTAATGTGGTAATTGATGTTAGAAGCATGCTAAAATGTAAGGATTGTGTTTCTTTTAATAGAAACATGCTAGCAATGTGCTAAATCATAATAGAAACATGATTGCAAAATGATAAATCATTTTAGAAACATGTTATGTCATGGTAGCAACATGCTAATTTATGCTAGAAACATGCCTGCCATGTTTTTATGCTATGTTTCGCTAGCAACTTGCTAAAACATGTTAATAATGTTTTAAAACATGCTACCAATGCGTCAATTTGCTAGAAACTTGCTAAAACATGTTAGCAATGTGTTAGAAGTCAATTAAATGTTAAGATGTTGAGTAAAATCTTCAAACCTCAAGCTTTTCAAATTTATTTCAAACTTTCAGACAAGAGTATGTCAAGCCGTCATCAAAGTTTGCTATCTCATCTAGTTTTAGCTATAGTTTTTTTATTTTATGTTTTTCCAGATAATAATTTTACCTCTCGGTTTCACAGACAAGGCTTAAGCAAGTCCTAGACTAAAATGCATGTTTGAGCTGTTTTAACTGAAAGCAACTTGTACTGACATATCTTAAAATATTTGTGTTGTCTCAAGATGCACATCAGTAATGTTTTTTTCTAGTGTACGTTTATAAAAGCAACTTAAATATCTTAATTGAGCTAAGACCTCATCCTGGCTTATGCTAAATTCTGTCTGTTAAATCAGCCCTAAGTACTTCAACTTAAGCTTAAGTTTATATTGCCAAAGCAACATTTCTCATTTTCATTTAGTTTAATATTCAATTAATATTTCTATTTCAGCTTTATGGCAGTTAACTGTAGTTTTAGTTAACAATAATAACCCTTCTGTATTTCATAAAATGTCCTTTTTGATAAAGTAGCTGCACTATTTTTACTACATTATTAGATAACATTAATACACCAACAAAACCGAATGGTATTTAACAAGCACAAACACTATTAGGATGTAAATAAGGGTGTCAAATACGATGTGGGGACTTCTGGGAATACTTTTGAGTGACGACTCAAAACAAAACAGTGAATCAGTTTAATGAACCAGTCGAAATGAACTGTCTAAACAAAGCAAGTCTCTAAAATGATTCTGACTTGCAGCTCTACGTGGTGAATTGGTGTCATTAAGTGTGACATAAAAACATAAATTTAGAGGCTGAATATGATACAGTGAATAAGGCACTGTATGTGCGTATATTGCATTATGTTTAATGGAATTATTACATTATGAGATGAAATGTCTTTTAAAAATAAAGATTTAATGACGATACAGATACTGATGTTATGACATCAGATTTAATTGAATACAAGAAAAATATGAGTATAAAAACATGTATAAAATCATTTAACATTTCATGCTACAACATTTGCCAAAAATCTTGTTCAACTTCCTGTTTTTCAGAATTTCACACTCAAATGTAATACATTTTTTAAGGTGACACTTACATTACATATGCTTCCTATAGTAATAACAGTAAATGATACATAATTACTAACCCCATGTAGTTAATTAATATTACTCGGTACTGTAACAGCGTCACCTTAAATAAAGTGTTACAATTTGTGCTTTTTTACAATTATAATTTGTTATAATTGAGGATCTGGTGTGTCCCATTATATAATAATCAGTTCAATCAACATGTGTTGTATATTGTGCAAAACATTTATTAACATGAACAACAGATAGGTACACTATGAGTATCAGTACAAATATTTAGTACCTCATGGGCCCTTATCAGATCATTAGTTTATATATGAATTACTTTAGTGAAACTAAGTTCTCTGTTCACATCTTTGGTCTCACTATAACTTCTGCAAACACATGTCTTATCAATTAAAACATACAGTAACATTCTTAACAAGGAAATAAACAAATGCACAACATATTTGCTTAACAAATTTACCTCAGATGCACAAACTCAAAGTATTTAATAATAAAAAACTCCATTGTTTGTGTAATATCAGTACCAGTGAAAAGTCTGGAAACATTCATCTATGATCAAACTATGAAATAATGAGTTTTGCTAAGATCATGAGAAGCATAAATTTAGTCGTTTGTGTCCAAACGTTTTTCTGGTAGTATAATTCTAACGCATATACTATATTCCCATCTACATATATTACATGTCATATTTATTACCTAAACTTTGCCCTTGCTACATCTCTCGAATTCATGGCTCAATATTAATGATGAAGGACTGTAAACTGAATTTGTAACACTTTACAATAAGGGTCCATTTGTTAACAATAGGTAAGTGTATTATTAGTTAACATGAATTAACAATTAAAATACTTCTAAAACATTTATTATAGTTCATGTTAATTTCAGCATTTACTAATACATTAAATTAAAGTCAAAAGTTGTATCTGTTAATATTCTTTAATGGACCTGAGCTAGCATGAACTAACAATGAATAGTTAAATTCTATAACAAATGAATTGCTCATTGTTAGTTAATGCATTAACTAACATTAACTATGGGTTTTTTGTAAAGTGTTACCCTGAATTTCTTCCTTCCATGATTTTAACACAGCAACTTTAAGGTTTGGTTGAAATCTATAATGTTAAAACCCACAAAAATATAGTTCAGTCTAGTTGCATATATAGATTTCTATCTAAATAAGACATTTGTGAAAATGTATGAAAAGTGACAGTCATTTTTCTGCCTCTCAAAAATATTGAAGGTATTTCATATTACACTCGGAAAAAAGATTTTATTTTTACTTCAGTGCAATTTTAATAAATTAAAATGAGTTAATATAACAATTCTTCAATACTTTTATTATCTATTTTCAACTTTTTTTTTTAAATTGAATTTTATTCAGTCGATTTAAATTTGTTAAATTGAATCCATTTGAATTGGGACTACATGAAAATCTTCAATTAACCTTTTTTATCTTTAATCTCTCTTCATGTAGTTCAAATTTTAGCGGCATCTAGCGGCGAGGTTGTGAATTGCAATCAAGAGAAGCTACGGTGGCCAATACAGGACAAAAGATGTCGTAGACTGAGAGCAGAAAGTAGCCAAGTCAAGCAAACGCACTCTGTAGAGCAGTTTGTCCATTTAGGGCTACTGTAGAAGCATGGCGACTTAACGTAAGGGGACCTGCGGTGTATGTAGATAGAAATGGCTCATTCTAATAACATAACGGTTCATTATGTGAGGTCTTTATACACCACTAAAAACAGTTATTGCATTTCTGTCAATAGATCTTCCTAAAATTTTAATTGCACCTTTAAAATATGAATATTTCATTCCTTGTTGTTGTATGGTAGGGAAAAAAAACTAGATAAAATCAAAATCACTGATATTGTTTACTGAAATTGATCAATAGCCAATGTTCGGTACGATAAATGTGTAATTTTATAATGCATTAATATAACACAGTAATATTTGTAATATTAATTCTTCAGACAATGAATGTGTTCTGACTTATATAAGAGTTATGCATGGTAAGCGACCCAAATTTGAATCCCACTCGGGAGTTTACCGTACAATGACAGAACTCTCACCTTTAACCATCATAGTACGATATGCATCATTGGAGAAACTAAACTATTTCCCTAAACTATAGTAACATGGTCTCATGTCTGTCGTTCGAACCACACTGGTTCAACAACATAGGACTGTCGTTAATGACGTCATGTCCAGGTGGTGGAGTAATAACTTCTGCTAATGTTATGTTATAGTTCATTTCCACAAACAACAGAATAAAGCAGTTGTTTTTAATCAGTTATAAGAAACAGAATGGTTAAGGAATGGTTCCAGTTATAGTTCCACTTGAGCTTGGTTTCGCCACGGCATTCTCTACCCCAGAATTCTCAGCACAGTTGGTTAACTGCTCTGAATTGTGCTGGTACACTCGAGTCATCGAGTGGTACACTTGTTTCAACCCAAATTTGGATCAAATATGGACAAACCCAGCCGTTGGGTTAAATTTTTTAAATAAATTTTTAACTCAAAGGTTCAGGAGCCCCTCACTGCAGAACACCCAGGAGATGGGTAGGTTTAGGGATATGTAAAGTGGGAAGAGTTGGATCAAGATCCATGGGGAGGAGACGGGTAGGTTTAGGGATATGTAAAGTGGGAAGAGTTGGATCAAGATCCATGGGGTGGAGATGGGTAGGTTTAGATCCAGGTGGTGGAAATGCATAAGTTTATGGATATGTAAAGTGTGAGGACTTGGATCTGGATCCAACCTCGCCCCCTGGATCTCATGTTCTGCAGTGAGGACCATCTCCAAAGGTTGGGTTTTTTTATATTTGACCCAGATTTGAGTTAAGCAACCTAGCATTTTTTTAGAGAGTAGAGTGCGTGTAGTGATATCACTACTCAGGATTGATCACTTATCGGTTGCCTGGCTGACATGTTCTCAGCTGCTGGCTCAATATTTCAGCCAAGTAGACACAAGTTTAATAAAAATTAAAAGAAATACCTGACCATCCGACATAACACGGCTGCTATTTACATCACATGCTGTCTGTAAACTCCTGGGTGACCAAGGCAGCGACTGACACATTTCTAAATACGCTCCGTTATCAGCCGTACACTGGAAAATGAAAACATATCCATACTGGCTGGGCTGGATTGGCACGCAGTGGAATGGTTAAGCAATAAGAATGGTTTGGCCAGGCAGTGGAAAGGCGGCTTATGTTTCTAACCACAGCTCGAGAGCTCTAGTATAAGTTTGCAATGCTGTTTGCGAATGTTTGTTGGCACTATGGTTTCAGGAAAAGCCAAATCGTTCAACTATGTAATGACAGAACTTGCAATCATAGTAGAAATGCACCCCAGGCCGGTTCATTTTCATTGCATCTAGTAACAAAATGACTTGTATGACAAGATTTGTTGTTGTTGTTAGAGACTTAATCGAATTGTCTCAACACCAAACAATTTAAGTTCTTCAAATGTTGTATTTTTTGAGTGTCAGTGTCAGCTCACATGACGCAATTCCTTCGTTGGCGTTAGAAATAATTCTTGCACTTGATTAACTTCTGAAAAGCCCTTTTGAAATCCTCATTAAAGATGGTGTAAATCAGGGGGTTGATGAGAGAGTTCAGATATCCCAGCCAAGTCAGAAAGTTGGTCATTTCAGGAGAAAGAGTGCAGGATGAACAGATGTTAAGAATCACTTCATGGATGAAGAAGGGCAGCCAGCAGATGACAAAAGCCCCCAGTATGAGTCCAAGAGTGGTGGCGGCCTTCTTTTCACGTGTACTCGAGATGCGATGCCTCCTGACAGACCGCTGTCTGCGAGACTGAGACTTTGGGCTTTTCGCAGCAATGCGCACTCTGTCGCCTTCGGTGGAGGGTTCAGACACTGATTTTTCCGGAGGGCTCAGGGTGTCGGGGGTTGTCGGCTCCCTGTCACTGCACTTGGGAAGCATTTGTCCATTCATCTCTGGCTTGTTGAGGCAACTGGCCCCTCTCCTTTGGTAAAGAGTCTTTGCTGCTCTGTAGATCTTGTAGTAAAGAATAAGAATGAGTATTAGCGGGATGTAAAAAGCCCCGAATGTGGAGTAAATCGTAAAGATGATGTTGTCGTGCTTAATGATGCAGTCCACTTGATGTCTCCACAGCATTGGCGGCAGAGAGACGACTATAGCGAGGAGCCACACCACGCTGATCATGATGGCGGCCCGTAGAGATGTCCTCTTCCTTGAGTACTCCACAGCGTCCGTGATGGCGCGGTAACGGTCCACAGCGATGGCCGCCAGGTGCAGAATGGAGCATGTGCAGCAGGTTATGTCCACGCTTAACCAGATGTTGCACATGACTCGACCCATGACCCATTTATCCTTCACTATGTAGACAATGCTGAAGGGCATGACTAAAATGGCCACCAAAAGGTCGGTCACGGCTAAAGAGCAGATGAGATAGTTTGCGGGATGGTGCAGCTTGCGTGTGACGATGATGGCTGTGATGACCAAGCAGTTCATCGCTGTGGTCAGTACGGCCAGAAACGAAAGCGCGAGGGAGAGAATAATCATGCCCCATGTGGTTTTGCTGGGCCCGTCTGCTGGGCTAGATCCATACGTGTGGTTTGAATCCATGCCTAGGACAGAATACAGGCACAATCACTCACAAAACATCTGCTGAAATGTTCACATGGGACCAATTGCACCAGCTGTGTGTATGCTAGCCTAGTTTTAGCGTAAATATGTGCTAAGTTACAACTTGTGCTCTACTAAATGTTACACTTAGCTGAAACATTATCCAATGTATAACCAACCTATAGACTTGGGGAAGTCTCCCACTTGGAATAAATGTGTTTACATCCATGAGTTTGTTTTACCTGATTGATTTGAATTATTCTAATTTGGGGCGTTTTCACACCTAGCTTTGGAGCGCTTGTTTTGGAACCTGCTGCGTTTCCTCCCTTAGTTCGGTTAGTTTACGCATTTATGAACACAGCAATTACGCTCCAATTCGCACCAAAACAATTGCTCGGAGTCTTGGGTGGATAGAAAATGATTCCTGGAGCAGTTCAGGAAATAAAAAGCAGAAGTGTGTATATATACAGTATATATAATTTTTTAAAATATAATTAAATATATTTAATTTATCAGCCAGAGCGGGAATGACAGCTACATTTGTGTTTGCGTGTATCATGAAAGCTACAGATAAAGCCACGATAAGCTTGTGGAGCGGACTTGTCAATCTATCTTGATGGATGATGCAGAGGAAACTGACCAATAAGAGGACAGCTTTACTTACACTTGCATAAAGATTTTGGTACGCTTCAAGTTGCCTTTTTTATGCAACATTGTAACAAATCAAGTTCCTGTTTTGTAACAAAGCAAACTATCTATCTACAGGTCTGAAAACTCTCTTACAAAACCGATCAAAAGTTTGGGGTTGATTTAATGTTCTTAAAAGTCTCTTATGCCAAGGCTGCTATTATTTGATTAAAAACAGTAAAGATAGTGATATTGTGAAATATTATTACAAATTAAAATTCTTTTCTATTTGAATGTATTTTAAAATGTAATTTATTCCTGTGATCCAAAGCTGAATTTTCAGCATCTTTACTCCAGTTTTCAGTGTCACATGATCCTTCAGAAATCATTCTAATATGCTGATTTGATGCAAGAAACATTTCTTATTATTATCAGTGTAAAAACAGTTGTGCTGCTTAATATTTTTGTGGATTTCTTTCAGTATTCTCTGATATGTAGGAAGTTCAAACGAACTTTTATTTGAAATGGAAATTTTAGCAAGTCAAGTCATATTCATTTATATAGCGCTTTATACAAAACAGATTGTTTCAAAGCAGTTTCAACAGTAATAAACATGAAAATAACAGTGTTAATGTTTTGTTTATGAAGCCACTTCAATTTCAGATAAAGTTTTTGAAATGTCATGTATGACTGTTCATACCTGTAGAAGTGCTTATTCATCTGACTGCTTCTTTCTGTGTGCATTAAAGGAGCTGCACGTCATCACAGCATTGTGTTCGGAGATCTTGACCATGGTGGTACATGCCAGCATTTGTTACAAATGCATCTGAATGGGATGAAGATCAAAGAGAGTGTTAATGTCAAAATAGAAGTTTGTCAGACTGCAGAGCAGGAGAGGGAATAGATGGTGTGCTGTGTCTAACGCTCAGACCATTGACAAATGACCATTATCATTTTCTCCCAAGCGGATCTGAAACACTATCAAAAGGAAATTGGGCTAGAGAAGAAGCCACATAGCCCAGACAAAAGAACTCACAGGATGTTTTTTTGACCTGCCATCTCATTTTCATTATAGATATCAGGTATTTATGTCTGTCCCTTGAACCTGTGTTGGGTTTGAAGTCTTTTTCTCAATCTGCTACTGTCAGCACTACAGAGCATAACACGTCTATATATTATATATATATATATATATATATATATATATATATAAAACGCACAGTGAAGATAAAAGAGTGAGAGAGAGAGTAATAAAAATCATTGTACTAAAGCACACTTCATTACATGCTCACAGTGTGTCTGCATGTGTATTAGCATTGGCTGTGAGAATATGGTTGTCATAGAGACTCATGGGGACAGGATTTCTGAGGGAAAGGCCAGAGCTATAGAACAAAAATTGATTTTAAGCTCTCTACAAGCTCTCTCTCTGTCAGCACCATGATGTTAGTCTGGTCAGTTCAGTCTAAAGCCAATATGACATCCATCCATCCATCCATATATATATCCGTATATCCATAATTGATAACTGTTTCAGGTTATCAAGTCCCCCTGAAATCAAAATATCAAAATTTTAGTATGAATGTGCTAGCCTTAAGGTTATGAATAAGCTGCTGTGTTCCAAAACGATCACAAAATTCGCATTTAGGAGATATGCGTTCAAAACTTAATCTCTCATTTCCGCTAAAATGGATTTTCATGACATCACAGCGGACTTCAGCTTCTCATTAGATCTTCTGTCCAATCAAATGCTGTCTAGAATCTAAAGCTTCGCACCCCCTACATTATAAATAGATGCTGAAGCTGCAGCTAAAATCGGCCACTTGTTCACATATTTCCCATTTTCTACATGGTAAATGGCACATAGTGCACTATATAGGGGATACGGAATGTTAAAAACAGTGTAAATATGCTTTCCATTGAGGCGAACAAAGTCTGGTTTCACATTAGTGTCACGCAAACTGCAGCACACACACAGTCTGGCCAGGTGCGTGTGCGTCGCTTATCTGGAGAACACATGGCACCAGGATGCAATTATGGGAAGAAGGCAAGTTGGCGGAGACAGTGTGATGCTTTGGGCAATGTTCTGCTGGGAAACCTTGGGTCCTGCCATCCATGTGGATGTTACTTTGACACGTACCACCTACCTAAGCATTGTTGCAGACCATGTACACCCTTTACTGGAAACGGTATTGCCTGGTGGCTGTGGCTTGTTTTGCGCCCTGACACAAAGCAAAAATGGTTCATGGTTCAGGATTGGTTTGAGGAGCACAACAGTGAGTTTGAGGTGTTGACTTGGCCTCCAAATTCCACAGATCTCAATCCAATCGAGCATCTGTGGGATGTGTTGAACAAAAAAGTCTGATCCATGGAGGCTCCACCTGGCAACTTCCAGGATTTAAAGGATCTGCAGCTCACATCTTGGTGCCAGATCCCACAGCACACCTTCAGGGGTCTAGTGGAGTCCATGCCTCGACGGGTCAGGGCTGTTTTGGCAGCAAAAGGGACCAACACAATATTAGGAAGGTAGTCATAATGTTATACATTATGTACACCTGATCATTCTATAGCATATCCTTATAATTTGAAATATGTTTGTCTTTTTGAGTGGAACTTCCCCAAACCGGAATGCCTCCCATTATCTAAAATGCAGTGGGCTCATTAGGAAAAAGGTGGATAATTAGTCATACACTCACCAGCCACTTTATTTGTTACACCTGTTCAACTGCTTGATAACCCAAATATCTAATAGCCAATCACATGGCAGCAACTCAATGCATTTAGGCATGTAGACATGGTCAAGACAATCTGCTGAAGTTCAAACTGAGCATCAGAATAGAGAAGAAAGGTGATTTAAAGGAGACCTATTATGTAAAATTAACTTTTACTGGGTGTTAGAACATAAATGTGTCCATAGTGTTGCAACCACCCAGTAATAGTAAAAATCCACCCACTCCTTTTTATAATCCCCATAAATCAGAAATTAGCTGACCCAATTTTCTGCCTAATGTGACATCACATTATGGTTATAATATTAGGACAAGCCCCGCCCATGACTGGTGATGATCCCGCCCTGAGTGAGCATCACATAGATATGTATACATACATAGGCCCTGCCACAAATGGCACCCTAAACCCAGATGGGCTGGTCTGAGTTTTTCAGAAACTGCTGATCTACTAGGATTTTCACGCACATCTCTAGGTTTTATAGAGAATGGTCCTAAAAAGAGAAAATATCAAGTGAGCAGCAGTTCTGTGGGTGAAAATGCCTTATTGATGCCAGAGGTCAGAGAAGAATGGCCAGGCTGGTTCGAGTTGATAGAAATACAGTAACTCATATCTCTCGTTACAAACGGATAGTAGTGCAGAGGTGGTATCAGGCCTTGGTAGCAAGGAGACTACAATGGGCTGGGCTGGAATCAATCACACAGGAACTGAAAGACTAGAGAAATACTGGGAGGAACAATGGTGACAAGACGTGAACACCAGAACGATCTGACAATGAACGCCGCAAACAGAAGACTACGTATGGGACAGATAACGAGCCGCACCTGCGGCTGATCATCAAGCTCGTTGGCACAGTTAGTCACTATGGCAATGCTGATAGGTGATCAAACAATGACCGCACAACAACAAAGAGTCAGCATAAACAGGCGAACCATGATATTACCCCACCCCCTAAGAGCGCCTCCAGGCACACCCAGAGGGACCTCCCTGGCAAATCTAATCGATAAGGGAGTGATCCAATATATCTCTCGTAGGAACCCAACTCCTCTCCTCCAGACCATAACCCTCCCAGTCCACCAAATACTGGAATCCATGTTTCCTCCGCCTTGAGTCCAGAATTTGACTGACCAAATAAACCGGTTCCCCATCTAAGATTCCTGGTAGTGGGGGAACTGCGACAGGTCGATTAATGGCAGAATGGCAAACAAGTATTAATTTAGAAACGGGATGGAAAACGGAATGGATTCTCGTGTACGCCAGAGGGAGTTTGAGGCTAAGGATCTTGGTGACAGTAAATGGGCAATGAATTTAGGAGCAAGCTTCTTACAAACGGAGCAGAGAGGAATATCAGATAAAGAAAGCCACACTTTTTGACCAATGACGTAGACGGGAGACTTCGACCGGTGGCGATCGGCCTGGGTCTTGGTGCCTGTCTGGCCTTCCTCCAGGTGCGGTTATACCTCTGGACAAAGGCGTGGGCAGAGGGAACCGTGACCTCGGATTCCAGACTTGGAAAAATTGGTGGCTGGTAACCTAAACTACACTCAAACAGTGACAGACAACATGTAACGCTCGGAGCAGGAACAGGAGACGAAGGTATAAGGTTTCCAACATAGACAGGCTTTAATATAATAACTGAGAGCAACACAGCTATGCACAGACAATTACAGACCATGAATGAGACAAGGGGAGGAACTTAAATACATACAGATGACGAGGGTTGAACGGAAACAGGTGATGATAATTAAACTAATAGACAAGGTGAAAACTAGAGTTTAAACAAGACAAGACATACATGTGACACAACACTGGTAATGAGTTATGCACGCACTCTAACCATGAGATCTCTTGACTCCAAGAGGACAGATTCTGTGACAACAAACACCACAACACCCATTCCGAATCGTAGTATAACACAAGATCCAGTTGCGAATGCATTAACAGTATATCAGGCCTTGGTTATTTAAGAGACATCAATGGGCTGGAATCCGCCTATTGTTTCATCAGAGAACAATTCGTTTTAGACCGTCCACAGCCCAAGATTTGCACAGTTGGCACCAATGAAACCAACATTTGGCATTGGTGCAGTCGAGGTGAGCAGTGAGTCGAGCAGCTGTGGGGTGTTATTTTTTTTTTTTTTTTTTTTTTTTGGATAAAATCCAGTTTAGTACCTGGACAAAATTTGTTTTACCTTGATATCATAGCTCTCGATACACCACAAACCAGTGGTACTGGTCACAGATGAGCCAGCGAGGTCCACGCCAACATTTTGAACTATGATATGTCTCCCATTATGTTAATGCTTATGGATTGCAATATTTTATGTACAACTGTGCAATTGCTCTGCTAATTTAACCTTCACACTCTGCTCTTAGTGATGGAATGTGAAATCATTGATGATTGGCCTCCAGGCCGCACATACTGTATATAGGTTTGGAAACTCCAAAACTATATTGGCCAGTTTCAATTTCATTGTCAAACCACTATATTACTAATTAAAGCAGGGGTTTTCAAACTGGGGACTGAGGAGCGCAAAGGAGTTGACAGGGAGTCTGTGGAAAAGTCCAAAAAAAGTGTATTTTTAAAAAAAAATTTACTAAATAAATAATAAATATATAAATTAGACTAAAATAAAATATAAAAATATGGTTAAAATAAAACTAGTTAGTTATGTATCTATTACATAGATTAAATTCAATTAAAGTAAATAAAAAATTGATTAATATAAATGAAAATGACATTAAATAAACACAAATAATACATCAAACACTACATATTATAGTGAGAAGAACAAATATATATAATAATCTAACTTGATAGAAATTAATTTTAGATATATACTATTACTTTTTCAGTGTATTGGTATAAAAGCCTTTTAAATTTTAGGATGCGGGTCTGTCATACAAGGATGATCATACTTGGGGGTCCATGACATCTAAAAGATTGAAAACCCCTATATTGAAGCACCAGACATCAGGCTCTCAACAAAAGGATTTTGTTGATTCTACCAGCTAATAGAGTTATTTAACTCAATGACACACTGCCACATTGTTAAATTGCTTATATTGATCAGACGGCACTCTTCACTGATGAGAAAAGTTTGACTGAGTCTTTAAAGACCCCTCAAAGCATCACCAGGTGAGCACAGTTTTCTGTTTCACAGTTCACAGCTCATTGACAGTATTTCCTATTGAAACATTTTGCGATTATTCACATATTCCTGAGTGGTGCATATGCCAGCCAAGCAACTGCCATTGAGATGAAGGGGAATGCTAATGGTTTGCTCTCTCCAGCTATTCCTTATTAAAAGAAAAAACACACCATACTAAACAGCATTTTATTTGACGAAATGCTTCTGAATGCAAGATACGTAGTTTATTTTTTTGACTTTCTCTAAATGTGCATGAATACTAGCATTATACATAGATAACCTCAAGCCAATAGATGAAGACTAAAAGCTGCAAAACTCCTATTTTGATGGCGATATGGTCAATACAAAGCAAAAGATTTGTTTTCAAATATACTGTAGGTCTATATATATATATATATATATTTTTTTTTTTTTTTTTTTTTTTTTTGGTCAATTGAGAATTTTATCCATTCCAACTGACTTCAAGCATTTTTACCAAATCTATATGAATGCAAAACTCTGCTTTTGTGCTTCCTAACTTCAGTAATTGTTTCTCTACAGAACAGACTTCCTATTCCTGCTGTTCACTGTCTCACCCTACATGCTCTCTCTGTAGAGATTCTCTTGGGTACGCCGACATTGTCAGAAAAATACAAAAAGGCATAAGAACTTCACTGAAGAATGTTGCAATATTTATGTAGAGGAACTTCCTGAAAATAACTTTTAAGTTTAGATTTTTTGTGTTGTTCCAGAAATCAACTGAAGCATTGTAAAAACCCCTGTTAAATATATGCTTAAAAAAACTGGCAGCTGTGGTTGCCAAATAGTCACCTTTAAAAAATACAGGTGACAGTGTTTCATGTATTATGGAATGGAATTTCAATGTTCATATAATGTTCAAGACTGTTTTGTACTTTAAAATGCTTTGGTAACAATCATAATAATACAGGTCGTAAAACAAAAGTTCATCATAATATGTCGTTCCATGACTATTAAATGTATAAACAGCAACAGTTTCACCCACACAAACATGAAACACTATCAGAGTTACTATGTTATGGGCTGCCGAGTGTAAACTGCCAACTTCATTTCATGGACTAAATGAACAGCGTGACCCAAAATGCAGT
Organism: Zacco platypus; assembly: GCA_038088235.1. Classification (NCBI taxonomy): domain Eukaryota; kingdom Metazoa; phylum Chordata; class Actinopteri; order Cypriniformes; family Xenocyprididae; genus Zacco; species Zacco platypus. The sequence continues at coordinate 9,084,405 of CM076081.1, read as the reverse complement.
TACACAAAATACACCAAATGACAGAAACCAGTTGCATGTCATTCAACTTATTTCCTGGACAAAATGTGCATCTCATTCACAAAACGAGCATTTGACATGCTGAATCTTTTATTGTGCTGTTAAATCTAATACATTTTTACTGCCGCAGTTTTTACAGCGTAGATTTCTAATTCAGTAATCAGACTTGATGCATCAGGTCACAAACACTTAACACTTAATATTGAGAGGTAAGTTCTTAGAAACATCACCATATACTGAGGCATTTTTTCAATAAACACAGTTCAGTGGCCTTGTCATGATTGTTCAGAAGATGTACTGGAGAGATATTCATTAAGGAGTACTTGTTAATTGCTATGAAACAAATACTTTGTCTCAAATAATTAAAAAAAAATGTGTAAACAAGGATGTAATGAATTTAAATGTAACAGACATTGGAACCTTCTGTACTTTGAAGGTAATTTGTTCCGAACACATATTTAGCCTAATATTTATTATACCATTTGCAGTCTGTGAATATTAGGATATAGCCTTTTTGTTCTTTGTTTTTTTATGAAATATTATATTTATATAATATTTATCAGCTCAAAAAAAGTGTTCACTTTGGTTGAATGGATAGTACTCTTAGACAACTAGCCTAATTGAAATAAGTTGAAAAGAAATCCATTGCTAATATTCCACAACAAATGCAAGAAAAAAAATCTACTGTTAAAGTGTTTGCAAATAATATAAAACAACAATTTTCACTGTAACTGTCACTTGGTTGAAAAAACTGATAAATAGCAACAGAAGACTTAAAACTTAAATTGAAAAACATGCTTATATCTGCTTGAATGACAAACACCTCACAGAACAGCTGGCGATACCCACAGGCAAATCAGTCTAGTATTATTCTGAGTGATTCAGCAAAGCAGTACTTTTATGCAACATACATCAATATTTGATATGAACTGTATAAACTCTAAACTCTAAAGATGTTAAACTATGAATGAAACTCACTATGACACGATGCACCTGCCGACGTCTAAGCAATCCAAATAGAGCTCTAATTGCATTTTGAGTGAGGAGCCTCTCAGCACTGGGTTTCAAAATGACATGCTTGATGAGAGTGCTTAATACATACTTCCTCTTCACAGCAGGTACTAATGAAAAAAGATAACAGGGCCACTTGGCATGATATAACGAGTGATGTCATCAGAGCCAGGGCAATATCAAATCTGACAGAATTGAGAATAATTATACTTACCTAAAGTGAATGAATGATGAGTGAGAAAATAGGGGTGTATGTAAGAATGATGAACTAAGAAACTGATAAAGAAGATTTGAACGCTGGGATGCCATCAGCATGTTCAATTTCTGATTTCAATTACAAGCTACACTCTGCATATCTAACTATGACGAGCACGGCAAAAATCAGCAGTCATGATGATAACTGAATGCGTCATCTATTTGAATGAAATGGGAATTATGCCACTGACAAGCACAAAGATCCAGGCATTTCAAGGACAAATACTGTATGAAGCAGCACAAATATGAAGAACCCTGAGCACCGTTGCTATATAATTTTCTCCACCACTTGAGGGGAACGAAATGCTGCTTCACAACATGCGCTTTCTTTCTTGAATAACTTTGTTGTGGGAAATAAAGTAGCATGACCTTCATTAAAAAGATCATTCTTCAGTCATACATGTATAACATTGTATAATACTTCATCTCTGTGAGGAAAAGACCATGTAGCTATCGCAACAAAACAATCATCAATGATGATGATTATTTTTAACATTACTTCCGATTTTTATCCCGAATTCTCTCAACACGAGGACAGGAAAGGTGTCAGTCAATAAATAAAACTTGCGTTACTTAGTTGAAAAATTAACTCAGATAGTAATGCATTACTTTACTAATTACTTGAAAAAAAGTAATCTGATTACATAACTCGCGTTACTTGTAATACCCAACACTGCTCATTACACCAATGATATCAAATCTTATTTGTTGCATGTCAAGGTACCGTATTTGGCTGTATGTGGAAAGCCTAGTTATTTCATGACTATTCATTTGTATTTTTATGCAAAAAATGGTTCTACTACGCACACATGCATTACGTTTGTATAGATACTAAAACGTACAATATTGGCATATTTACAGCATCTAAAATGTAAATCATTTTCAGACTTACAAATGTTTACGAATATTGATTTAATATATGAATATTTTATCCATGGATTAATCAGTTAATTCTTTTGTATTTATAATCATTGACATTATGTTTTCAACGGCATTTATTTAGTGCAGTTGGCGCGTTTACTTAATTTGAAATTATAACATTTAATTCTGTTCCGTGTGATTTACGGTGTTAACTTGTTTCAAATTACATAATTAGTTTCATTGTCTTTTTCTGTTTAATTTCTAGTATGTGCTTCAAATCGCTCCCTATCCCTTCATTCCCTTCATCCCTACATTACTCCACTAATATATTACACTTGTAGGAGTGAATGAAAACGAGTTAGCGAATTCGGACACTCAGTATGTTGGAAGCGCTGCCGCTGAAACTGGTAGCTCCAGTAGTGATGAAAGATCTTGAACTCTGCCATGGAAAATATGTATAAACCTTAATTAAATAATGTAATAATCAATTAAAAAGAACTTTATACCTGTATAATATTACACTGTACCCACATTGGACCAGAGGTTTGGAACTGAATGGATGATTCAGCTACGGTCGCCATTTTCTGGTGAGACGTGGGAAATTCATTCAGCACGACCCTCACAGTGCATTATGGGTATTCTCTAGCTGCTGAGTGTACATCAGTTGTACGCTCATTATTGTGGTTCATTGTGGGATTCAATGAGTGCACTCAATAACGTCCACTATGTTTCAGAAACCACAACAAATGGCTGTTCCCTCAAATAATGCCCTATTTAAGAGTATAAGGGGCAATTTCAAACATCCATGGTTTTCTTTGTCACTGTTTTGCCTGTGTTCTAATTCTTCATTAGTTGCGGTTTCTGATTCGTTACACACCTGTTTCTTGTTCTCTTGATCATTTCCGCTGTGTATTTAAGCCTTCAGTTTTCTCAGTTCTGGTTTCTGCAATAATGTTATGTAATGTGCAGTGTTTGATTAATCATCGTGATCATTAAAAGTATTCTATTTCTTCATTACGCATCATATCACAGATCACTGTGATAACTACTTTAAAATTCTCTAACCTTTTAATCATCACTTATCATGTGATATTCATTTTGTTTTCAATAGAACAAAGCAGACTATATGACTATAAAATACACCATAAACACACAATAAAATGATCCTATTCATTCTTGTGTTATAATCTAAATATTCAGAACCCATATGAATTTAAGTCTTTATTCAACAATCTTCATCTCCATCCTGAGTGGTGACTATCAAATCCTGTACTCATTAAATACCCAAAATTTGCCACCTCAATAGCGTCAGTGTCACGGGTTGTGAGGTGAGAGAGAAAACGCACAAAGAAGATGAAGGTAAACAGGCTTTAATAATTCACAGGGTAATTCCAACAGTACATCCAACACAACTACACAGAGATGACAAAAACACAGGAACTGAACTGAACTTAAAAAGGGGAGATAATGAGACTTACACACCTGAACATAATGATGAAATCAAATGAATAACCATGACAACTAACAAGAAGCGGGAAAACACAAACAGAGTCCATGCGGTGTGACCGAATGCCCCCTCCCGGAAGCCGCATCCTCGCACCATAACAGAAGAAGTCAGGGAGGAATGGAGGGGGCTTTGGAGGTGGCCAAGGCAATGCCACAGGCAAGGAGTCTCAGGAGATGGTGAAGGGATTGTGAAGGGATGGCACGCCAGCTGAGAAAACTAAATGGTGGTTCAGGAGGAGGAAGGCTGACCGGGAGGAGGCAGAACTGGAGGGTCCAGGGCAGCGCGGTGAGAGCAAAGGAGGTGCCTTGAGCAGGGGCATGATGGATGGTGCCCATGCCACAGGCAATGAAATTACAGTCCCGGCATCCTGGAGTAGGGATGCGCGGTATACTGGGAAAATACCGGTATATATTTTATTTCAAACAATACAATATCATGACTTTGCTCATTTTAGTATATGCTGCTGTTCTGAAGTTCACTGCTAGGTGGCAGTGTGCTAACCAAACTGACACAAAACCAGCAAACGTGACAATCAAAGAAGAATAAAATGGATAAGCCGTTGAGTCTCACTCTACATGCCCAAAACTAATTAATATTGAGAGCAGTAGACGTGAAATTTGGAATTACTTTGCTTATAAAAACTGATGAATAGCCATCAAATCTTGCCAAGCATCATTTGCCCATCTTGACTTGTACAAGACATTAAGAGATTGACAGGTCAGTGCATAATTCAAATGATCTAATCAATTTTTTTTAAAACTGATCTACGCACGTACAAGATCATATCGTTTAAATAACACGAAAGCTGTATATAAAATCTCTTGGATGTTCAAATTGGCAAGGTTTAAAAAAACATGGGCAAATGATTTGTGTCAGCTGTCCAGAAACGCGCCTGCATTGTAAAAGCTGCAGGCTTGAGGGGCAGAAACTTTTATGGAGCCTGAGGGCGGGTTGAGCGGGCTGTAGTCGGAGGGCTGGATGCCCACCGAATGGACGGCCCTCACATCCACAGCGCAGATGTGCCGAGGTCTGACCAAGGTGGAGCCGATTGACAGAGAGCCTTGCGAGGCCGATTGGCTGATGGTCCACGTTGGAATCGTGGCCGGGAGGAGTGTTGGTGTGGGAGTCAGGGCGACAGGTCGAGGAGGAGCAAAGTGTGCCGGGGCTCCATTTGCCCAGGCAGAGAGTGTTCCCAACTGGCCCGAGGTGGATCCACTCCACTGAGAGGAGAAGTGAATACAGAGGGATTGGTGGGAGACGGTGATGAGTGGGTGGCATGAATGGGCTGAGGATTAGACTGGAGAATGAAAAATAGCCTGATGGTCCACGTTGGAATCGTGGCCGGGAGGAGTGTTGGTGTGGGAGTCAGGGCGGCAGGTCAAGGAGGAGCAAAGTGTGCCGGGGCTCCTCTTGCCCAAGCAGAGAGTGTTCCCAGCTGGCCCGAGGTGGATCCACTCCACTGAGAGGAGAAGTGAATACAGAGGGACTGGTGGGAGACGGTGATGAGTGGGTGGCATGAATGGGCTGAGGATTAGACTGGAGAATGAAAAATAGCCCAATGATAAAGGATAAGTCCTCTATGGTAGTTAGGAGAGGTGGTGGGAGAGGGAGGCTGGGTGGGACTGACGGGACAGATGAAGATTCTCTTAACTGAAGGTCCTTGGTGCTGCCAGAGTCTCACTCTCAGCGGTGCTCTCCTCCTTGCCCTCCGATTCCATGATGGCTCCCTCTCTAGTGGATCGTTCAACGGGCAAGCATACTTGGTCAGTCTCGTGCATCTCAAGCTTTATCACAACCAATGGGTTCTGACTGGGCACTGGGTCTGGAGTGGGGCTGGTGACATCATCAACGGTGAAGGAAGATCCACAGGATGCCAGTACCCACTGCACAAAGACGGAGAAACTCCCTTGAGGAGACTCCCCGGACAACTGCATGTTGAGGCCAACATGAAGAAAGGGGAAGGTGGTCTGATGAACCAGATCCAAGATTTCCTCCAAGTGGATCGAGGTGGCGTTCTCCCTGCTCAAGGCATAGCAGCTTTACAGCAGGGAAGTCTGTGATAAACGAAAAAAAATCTAACTATCTTTGTTGTTTTACTTGCACTTTTAAGTTGGGTCTTCTGTCACAGGTTATGAGGTGAGAGATAAAACAAAGATGAAAGATGAAGATAAAAAGGCATTAATAATCCACAGTGTAATTTCAATGGTACATCCAACACAACTACACAGACACGGAACCTGACAAAGACACACAAAGTGAACTAAATAAAGGAGATAGAGACGCTCATACCTGAATATAATGATGAAATCAAATGAATAACCATGACAACTAACAAGGAGCAGGAAATAGTCCAAAACACAATCAGATTCCATGCGGTGTGACATTCAGGAGATGTATGCGCTTTTTTTTTTGCTCTGTACCTCACGCCAAACTATTATAAACCAATCAAATTGAACTACTTTGGTACTGCTTTTTGCCATTTTTGGAATAAATGATTCAGATTACACTTCTCTGTCTGTTACACTTTTCTTTATGCTGTATGTATTTTTAAGAAATTGGGTTAGGTTAACTCAAGGGATTTTATGGTATATTGTAAGTAAAATTATTGTCATAGTATATTTCTCTGTTATATATATATATATATATATATATATATTTTGCTGAAAAGTGGTTATGATTAATTTAGGGAAAGGGTTAAGGGACCTAAAACAAAATCATAAAAATGTATGTATACATACATATAACAGCAATACATTCATATTGTACATTTAAGCACTTACCCAAAAGTATGTTTTTGTAGGCTAAATGTTAAATGTTACATATGTATACAAAAACAATGAGAGCAGCATGAGAAAGAGGATAGGAAAAATTCAGGTAGGCCTAATTAATTTCAGACTATTCCGCACACAAAGCTATCGTTATGAATCAGAATGAAGTCACCTGGACAACTTGTATGATGTTTTTGGAGCTCAATAGCCCAGATATGGAAAAGAGTGGCCATTCATTCTTCAACATCTCTCCTTTTGTGATGCACAAAAGAAATTCATAAGTGTTTGTAATGACATGAGGGTGAGTACATGACAGTATTGTCATTTTGCATTGAACCATTTCCTTTTAATGACTGCTGCACATCTTCGGCAGTGTTTTGATTGAAGCGATTGCATTACCCTCGTATGCAGCATAGCAGACCTGCCATTCTTTGTGTCATAGAAATTACCATTAAAGGGTCTCTTGCAAGAAGTCCCTGTTTCTCTGCTAGTGTGATGTCAAAACTTGAGCTGCGGCACTTGAAAATGCAATTAACATTACTCAAAGAGATGCCTGGAGATTGTATGCTATTTCTGTTACATGCGTTGTGTTTCTCAGAAGACTCTTCATGGGAAAAATATGCTTCCTGTTGTCATTTATGATGCCAGCCATGGAGAAAGTGCTCGGACAATAAGATATTAAACAGGCCCATTTATTTGGATCAAAGTGATGCAAAGCAGGTAGAGGGCATTATGTTTTCTATGCAAACATGCCCTGTGCCGAGAGAATGGCTGTTACCCGGTGTTGTTACAATGGCCACTTCTTGAATACCTTTGGTACTGTATCTAAGGACACAGCCTACAATTGGTCCTGTTGCACACATAAAAGCACAGTTTCCAAAATGTCTCTAGGGAGTCACTTCATTGATTTTATTCCAACACCTAGACATGTGAAACCACATAACCCAGAGACATCTCTGAGCAGTGTGACAAAAGTGGCATTAATCCCTGCTGATGTTCAATCTTTATCTTCTCAAAGATCAGATAACATTGGATAAGATTCCATGAGATCAGATAACACCTTAACATTAGAAGCATTTGCTGACGTGAAGGCCATAGGAAACGTTGGCAATTTCTGGTCTCATTTCCGTTGGGCACCCACATTTTCACTGGCCTTGAAAGTATTCTTCCCATTTATTTTCTTCATTGGCATTTAAAAATTCCTCAATAGAGAATGTATGATCTAAAGCTTTATAAAATTTGATTAAAACAGAAGAATTTTTTCTGGAAGATGACGTACCAAAAATATTAAATCATTATTTGGTATTCTTTGTAATTAATATATGCTATACATATTTAAACACATGTGCCAACTTGCCCTGACTTGGCATTTATGAAAAATACCATTATCCTGAGAACACCTTCCAATTCTTCAGTTATACGGTTATATAGTCCTTATGTATGTGTACTCTTAAAAATAAAGGTTCTTTGATGGCATGTTTGGCTCCATGAAGAACCTTTAACATCCATGGAAACTTTCCATTCCACAAAATGTTCTTCAATAATGGAAAAAGGTTCTTCACACTGAGAAAAAAAAAATGGTTCTTTTAAGAACTGTTGACGGAAAGGTTCTTAACCCAAAATATATATATATTTGCAATAGAATCATATATATTATATATATATGATTCTATATGACATATATTTAACCCTATATTTATATAACCCCCATAGCTCATTTACTCTTCTCTGCACCCTATCTTCAATTCAGAACTGCAGTATTCATATGGATAATTTCAAAATTGTTCAATGTGAGGGGGGAAAAAAAGATGCCAAGATGATTCCACGGGCCGCCACACACTTCTGCAGTCTAAACACACGACTGCATCCAAGTCTGAATACAGGAACTCAGACTGGTGTGAAATGACGAGACAAAGTCCATAAGCTCCTCACACTCTAAACCTATGCTGACAAATGTTCCTGAGTGGAGAGTTGCCAGTGCATAACACAGTATCTGTTATTGTTGACAAATGACTCTTGCGCAACATATGTTATTGTGCCTCACTGTCAATGGATGAGTCCAGGAATTTTACTCTTCTTCAAAACAACTGTGAGAAAGGATTCTGAGGTAGCATTTCATCAATCATTTGCATGCCATGTATGGAAGAACAAAGAACGAAAGTATCAAGTAAACAGGTAGTGAAAGAAAACAACATTTGCCAATAACACTTCCAGATAATTCCATTTTAAACACCAAGAATTGTATAAAAATTAAATAAAGATGCACACTGTGATCGCATCTGTTCTTCTGGATTCTGAGGAAAATCATTTGCATGTCATGGAAGGGACCAATATGTACAAGTGATCATCCAGTATGCTAATGAATGCAAACAATATTTGCCCGTAACTGGCCAATATGCTAATGAAACATATTGTGTGAAATTTAGACATTATTATAAACAACACATGCTCACGTGATCAGAAAAGCGCACAATATTAGCACACAGTCTAGTGTTATTGTCTCTCATCAGTCAGAATCATTTCAGTTATATACAGTAAAGGGGTGGAAAATAATAGTACTGATATTAAACTGATCACTGTATATGTGCACACATATATATGTGAGTATGGTGAATCTTTTTACAGGTAATAGTTTTTGTGTCTTTTTTTCTGTGCACCTAGACTGCAAATGACACTTTTTCTGTTATCAGTATCACTGCAAATGTATGTATTAGTTTGAGTAAGACTGAAACAATTATAGGGTCAAATAATGCATCAATAATGAATGAATTCTATGTGTATCTGTTGACCACACATCATTGTCTGACATATATTGACCATCACACTCCTGTTTAACACAGATTCACTCGACATGTGTGTAATGTATGCTGTACATGGTAAAAACTCCAATGACTCAAATGAAGAATTTAGTAATATCAGATTTAAACTGATAAAAACCCTTCCGTTTTATCACGAGATTAAAAACAAAAATAACACACCCGCAAGATAACTGTTAACCATATCGGTTTTAACTGAGAAGCAGACATGCCCATTTTGAGTTTGAGAACTCCCATGCCTCAACAATCTAGTTTATTCCAGCAGTATTCACGTGGCAACAAGCCATTACCAGGCAACAGTGCAAACTTGATGTAACTTTAAACGCACAAATAAACCATCGTAATATCAGAGCAACTTCCAGAATCCTTTTGTTTAAACACAAAAAATAGTATAAAAATTAAATAGTGACTTACACTGTGATGTGATGTGGTGAGATGACGCATTCCACTAGAAGCCTCACGATGGAATTTGATGTTTCCGTTCATGAGACAGATGAGTGTCTTTCACAGGTGTGCGCGAGAGCGCTCGTGCTCATTCTGACATTGAACCAGGATCGACTAGGAGCCGTGCGCGCGCAATCGCCGACACGTGGACTGTGTAAATGAGATACAAGACTGAATGACTGCTTCATACATGTCATTTTAGTTAATCATCGCGATCTATTATGCATATGTAAGCTCAAGCTCTCTCTCTCTCTCTCTCTCTCTCTCTCTCTCTCTCTCTCTCAATATTCAAGCTGGCTTCATTGGTAAGCTATAGTATTTGCTTTAAAAAAAGAAAAAGAAAAACAATATTGTGTAAACATACACTCAAATATACACAAATTATTATTTTTGTTGTTGTTGTTGTTTATAAAATAAAAAATATGCAGCTATGAAGTAAGCAGTTCCCCACGAAAACCATCTCGAAAGCTATAAAATAAAAAATATTTTTTGTTGGCTTACCATATAGTTCAGGGTTAGACAAAACAGTTTGAAAGATGGATTTATGATCTATTAGCTCAATATTTAAATTACAGTATAAAAACACAACCAAGAAGTAGTACACACACACATAGTTGAGTTTTCATGTTTTTTGGGGACTTTCCATAGATATAATTATCATTATACTGTACAAACTGTATAGTCTATCTCTTAAACATATAACACACAACTTTCTGCATTTTTACTTTCAAAGAAAAAATTTATAAGTTGTTTTCCTCATGGAGTTAAAAAAATGCTGGGCAAAAGGCAAAGATTTCTGGTATTGCCATTCTTGTGGGGAAGGTTTCTGGATTTAAAGAGTTCTGAAAGAGTTTTTTTTATGTCAAAAGATTTATGAAAATGTAATTCCTCATAATCTTACTTTTTTATTTCAGTTAAGATGCTTCTATATAGAATACTTTGAAATTAAATTAATGATTTAATAGCCTACTTAAAAAAGCATGTGCGTTGCCTTTGTGTCTTCGGGATAAAGTACATTAGTTTCCCAAAGTTAAGTGACTTTTTTTTAATACAACAGTTAAAAGGAAGTGTTTCGAAGAAAGGAGCTGTAATTTACTTGCAGGGTTTGCATGATGCATAGTAATACAGTTCTTTTTCACATATGCACATATATTGCTTATGTTTCCATCCACCTGTATAGAGGATAGTATGTGAGTAAACTAGAAGCAACATGCTTCAACAGCCAAGGTGCCTTTCAGAAAAAGAAAAAGCAAAAAAAAAAAAAAAAAAAAAAATGAAGGTTTGGGAATTTAATTAGTGGAGCAATAGATGCTGAAAAGGTCAGACTGTCACTGTCAGTGGCCTTTGACTTTCTTTTCGCATGCAACAGTAAAGCCCTTTTCATGAGTAAATTGGTCTCATCCTCCTCTTTAGCTTGTGGTAAACTGTAAAATGTCTCCAATTAAATGGGCAGCTTTTAAAAGCATCCAAAGACTCACTCTCCCCATCTTGCTGAGTTAGCGTTCCCAGCAGTCTCCATGATCGTTTGTCCTTTGACTAGTTCAATGCTCACCTCTAAAGCAAACTCAGTACAACACTGAATTCCAGCACGAGCTTTAGCTTTAATGGTGAAAGACTGCTAAGAAAGTTTTACGATAGATCCATTAAACAGCCTGCTGTAAAATTCAGTGATGCAAACTACTGTTGTTTTGAACTTGAAAATATAGAGTATAATTTACATCATCATAACTGAATCTGATGACACAAGAATCAATTTCTCAACATACTAGGTAGACCTATATGATTAAGAATATCTACATATGTCATCCCCATTTATTGTATTTATTAGTATAGCATCCTGCTGTCAGCATCCACTGAAGGCAAGTTATAGTGTGTACCCAAGTGCAGCTTTATTTACAGTCCATTAAAACAGATCCAACAAGAAACAAAGTCTTTACATGGCTTGGCAAAACAAGGTCTTCACATGACATGGCTTGGCCTGAACAAATAACTCTCACCTCAGTGGTTTACAGGGAACATAATCCACAATATCGAACAAGAACAAGGCTAGTGAATAGTTACTAACAATGAACACCTATGAACAATGATTAAGCCAGTGAACCAATCAAATCAAGACATGAAACGGGAGTCACATGACATAGGAGCACATGGATAAACAAACATGAAACATGGCAGTGACAACAAAGCAAAAGACATGAAACATGAACATGAACACAAAACCAAAACTAGACATTACACCTGCATTCATAGAACATGTGACCCTTTTTTGTTCATCAACTAATTCACATTTTAACAGATGGTAGTAAAACCAACACATTAAATCTTCATGGCAACCTTCAGAGAAATCTCAAAGGGAAATGAAGCTGTTGAATATTTATTCTTGCATCACCAAAACATCACTGCTTGGACGTAGAGAAAGTAGAAAAAAAAATGTTTAAAAATTCTAATTTTGACCCCAAAGTTTTAGCCTTGAAGAAATGAATGGCAGTTCATGATAGTGTAGGATAAAAGTTGCTAGAATAATGTTTCATTTTTTAAACAAAAATTCAGAGTTACTGTTACTGTTTACTGTGGTTTTGTATCTGTTACTGTTCTAACCAAAGCCACATCACACTAATAACAGAACGACAGCAACAGCAACAAAACAGGTAGTTTTTGATCAAGGAGGTTTCTTCTGTGTTTAAGCCGCCTGCTGGTTGCTCTGTCTCAATAAAGTCAAGTGCTAATACAAAAGCATGTGTTATGCAGCCAACCACAGATACGTTTTGATCATTTCACTTTTCTTTACTGTTTTTGTCAGGTATTGAGGCATTTTCAGATCCAGAGTCCGGGGAATACGTTCTCCCCCTGTAGACAATCCTTTCATCTTTGCTAAGCCCTTAGTTTTGACAACTCGGGTACTGTTGCATAGTGCAGTAGACACATGCTGTAATTATAATAATATATTAACTTTCTGTCATTGGCAGTTTAATGTTATGTGATTAATTTACAAAAAAGCAAAATGAAAAGCTTCATCTCATGGTGCCTTGCATGTCACAATGAACTTGGGTAAACTCAGTGCAGACTCATTTTCAGCCTTTTTTTGTTCATAAATCGGAATGTGTGCAAAAGATTGTGAGTGATTGGAGGAATGCGACAGATGTATTCATCAAAAATTGCTGAATTTAGTCCACGAAATGAAGGCTGCCTTCCACTTTTCAGAAGGAGGGGCTTTGTAGAGACAGGAACTAAACATAGCATTACTGACAGACTGGGAAGAGAGGTGCTGCAGCAATGTGTGGAAAATAATGTGTTTTTTTTGAACATTCAAGCATTAAAACCTACACTTAATCTAGTAGACAAGTCAAGAGTCTATAAAAAATAAAAAAGGGCATAATATGGCCTCTTTAAAATACCATTAAGTTACCTTATATATTTTTGAACAACAAATGACCTGTGGAATTTAACTGCGTTAAATAACAATTGTCACGTCTGTTTTAGGTTTTGGCTTTCATGACTTTAATTTTGATATTTTTCACAGTCATTAGGCTTGTTCGAGGTGAACAACACTAGCCTGCCACTGGCTGGCAGGTGAGGAGTACAGAGATGCCCATCAGGTCGGTCACTTCGTGCTTTCCGTAGTGTGCTGAACCAGCGTCATCCATGGCAGACGACACGATTTTTGCATTTGGTTTGTTCTTTTGTAAGGTGATTCTCAGTTCCTTCTTCTCATTGGTTTATCATCTTGATTATACACATGTGTCTTATTAGTCAATAGTCTTTGTGTGAACTGTATATAGCCCTCATGTTCCCGTTGTCTCTTGTCTATCTTTGCTCATGTAACTCACTCTCAGTGAGTTTTAGTCAACCTTAATCTTACCTCATGTTACCATGTTCAAGTCTGTTTATTTCATCATGGGGGTTCTGCACTTCAACTCGCCTTTCATGTCTCCATGAATGTGATCTTGCAATAGAGGATTGTGTAGAGGTGTTTTGTGGACTTTGCTGCCAGGTAGATTTTAAAGATGCAGCACTTAAAGACATTTTTTCATTTTGTTTGGAGGAACACATTTCAAATTTGTTGCCTGGCCATACCTCTCACAAGTCTGATATATTGACTTGGCTTTGATGTTGAGTGGTTTTAATTTCACTGTGGGAATTATGGATGATGAACCTTGCAACTCCACAGTGCTCACCACATCAGTGACTTGCTACGTCATGGCAAAATATCGTCGCTTCATGACAGCCACACCACAGTCTCAAGCCATGGCCTGTGTGGTCCCAAGTCTGGTATTCCCAAGTCTGCTGGTCTCAGTGCTTCCAAGTCTGGTGGTCTCAAGTTTAATGGTCCCAAGTCCTGTGGTCTCAAGAAGCACCGTAGACAGTGGTCTCAAGTCTAGTGGTACCAAGTCCTGTAGTCTCAAGTCTACAGGTACCAAGTCCTGTAGTTTCAAGTCTAGTTGCCCCAAGTCCTGTAGTCTCAAGTTTAGTTGCCCCAAGTCCTGTAGTCTCAAGTTTAGTTGCCCCAAGTCCTGTAGTCTCAAGTCTAGAGGTACCAAGTCCTGTAGTCTCAAGTCTAGATGCACCAAGTCCTGTAGTCTCAAGTTTAGTTGCCCCAAGTCCTGTGGTCTCAAGTCTAGTTGCCCCAAGTCCTGTAGTCTCAAGTCTAGTTGCCCCAAGTCCTGTAGTCTCAAGTCTAGAGGTACCAAGTCCTGTGGTCTCAAGTCTAGTTGCCCCAAGTCCTGTAGTCTCAAGTCTAGAGGTACCAAGTCCTGTGGTCTCAAGTCTAGTTGCCCCAAGTCCTGTAGTCTCAAGTCTAGTGATCCCAAGTCCTGTAGTTTCAACACTTTCAAGTCTAGTGATCTCAAGTCTGGGGATCTCAAGTCTGGTGATCTCAAGTCTGGTGGTCCCGGAGTCATCCCACTGTCTACAGTGCTTCCAGTACTGGCCACTACCATTCTGTTTGTGGGCCACACACACTTCTGCAGAGGTGGCGGCACCTTCCACCATAGCTCCCTCTGAGCCATCTGCTTGCCACGTAATGGCCACGGAGGCTGTTAATGAATTCAATTTGCCCCATGCCATGGCCACGATCAGTCTGTGCAGCACTGCATGAAGTCGAACAAGCCTAATAGCAGCACAGACAGATCGGCGTCTGACTTGAAGCAGTGCATGCCAGTTAGAAATTTAGTCAGACTTGAGACAGCACAGACACCATGTGATTCTGACAAATGACATCAAAACATGTGTTTTGTGTTTATTCTGAAACCTTCAGTTCAGCTAATGCTTACAAGTCTGTATTTTTATAATGATTAACACTCTTTTCATGTAGTCACAATGTTATATTGTGTCATGGTTATTCAAAATCAAACTGGTCAAAACGTATAGACCCCACTTCATTGGTATTTAAATAATATAGGCTCATGTTGAAATATATTTTTGTACAAACAGACGATGTATTAAGCAGTACATAAAGTACTGAATGAAAATATCTATGAAACATCTGTCTATTTGACAAATATTGCATTTATTTCACTTCAGCGGTGATAAAGCGCCAGCGTGACTACGGGAAGCAGAAAGCTTCCTTGTTACCATGTTCAAGACCGTTTACTTCATGTTGAATTCAGTTGTTTTGTATATGGATCACGTTCATTAAATAAACAGCACATTGGTTCTCCACTTCAACTTGGCTGCAGTGGACTTCATTACAACAATAATGTTACTCAAGTTTGACAGTAGCTCTTTTAATTATTTTTGTAGTTTTTATGCCTCAATAGGCTAATGGTAATAATAATAGTGCTTCATACTGTCATAAACAGTTGGTGCGTGGTGATTGCCATAGCGTGTACAGGGTTTAGTTTATGTGCATACTCGACCGATCCGATAATGCCACTTCATATAATCATAATCTCTCAGATATATTTGTCAAAGTTTGGTATTTGGATAAAATGGCATGAGATTTGAACGTAATGCAGTGGCTACTACAGCAGCCCTACTGTAGGACAATGGGGAAATAAGGACACTGATAAGCCCAGTAGAATTACACTGAAGATGAATTAAAATGTCAAAGAATTCAATCCCAACAAGCAAAGCAATGAGGAGGCTGATTATGTGAGCCACCAGGTGTGTTTTCACAAGCACCGTCAAAGCAGTGCCTCCTGTTTACTAATGAGAGATTATTTTAGCTTTTAATTAGATATGCACAACCTACAGTGACACTGACAGTCATTGATTAATGCTGACTGGCCCAGTCAAGAAGTCTATATTATAGTCTATCCTGTGACTCTCTTTCATTCAGTTTCCAAATCTTAATTAAACTGACCCTGGGATTATATGTGACTAACATACACCTAGCCTTATAGTGTTCATTTAATAATTTACTCAACCTCATGTCATTCCAAAACTACAAAAAAATCATCTTCCAGACAATACAAAAAATGATGTTTGGTAGAATGTCTAAGATGCTCTTTTCCGTAATGAATGGTGATTAATATGTCAAAACAACATTAAATGCAAGATATTTGGTGAATTACGGCGTAATTGATCTTTCATGTGGCTTCAGAAAACTTACTGTGCATCGGTAGCTAATATTTGCTGTTTTATGGTGCATGTCTGTCTAAAAACTTCTTTTGTGTTTTATGAAAGAAAAACAGGCAGGTTTAGAATGACATGATGGTGAATAAATGATGACAGCATTGTCATTTTGGGTGAACTAGCTTTAATAATGGATAGCAGGAAGGAAGGTACCTTTTCTTTGGTCTTATATATGCTCAGTGATAAGTAGTGCAGTTCTGTGCAGATAAAATTATGAATGATTTATGTAAAAGGACTGATATGACTTCTTGTTCTTCATTTCTGTGTTTTATTTTTGCATTTACTGACACCATAAAGGCAACCCATTTTATCTCTCACATTATTCTGACATTATTTGTGTGTTTTCTGGCAAAATACGTCCTTTATGTTTGAAATCCTTAATGTTTGAAATCTTGAACTCAGATGGTCAGCACCACCGTAATTTCTGATACAAGTGAAAGTAGCCTGAAAAAATGACCACGGCATAATCACTTGGATAATTGCAATGTATCACATCATGTGTGATTTCCACTTGCGCAATTACTGTCCATTCTGGCTCCCCTTTTGACAATAATACAATAAAATTCCCATGCAGCTTGAATGGCCTTCATATTCTGCCTCAGTGGGAGATTAACAGAGATTGCAGAGAAACCTCAACTCTCAATGAAAGCTTTAACCTTTTTCCTGCCTTGGATTTGAAGAGTTTATGCCAATATGCTATCTATACATTTCAGTTTCATTTAAACTTTTGGATGAAAAACAGTGTCTGAAACATCACACTTTTTCGGGTGGTCTTTGGGAGGAAACTGTCAGATTTAAAAAATATTAAATTCATAAATCATTCAGCTCAGTGAATCAAAGATGTGGCACTCTTTGAGACACTGCTCTATTTCTCAATTCCTTTGAGGACAGACCAACAGCAGCTGGAGGGCTTGTTGAGACTAGAATTCAAAATTTCTTATTAGCTTTGGCGTCATACACAGAAATATAATTATAGAAATTATATTAAAAGGGGGGACTATCGGTTAGAAATTAGCTGCAGGGACAACTGACAATTATTTTAAAGTATTAAAAAACAAAATTTGCAAAATTTAAACTGTTGTTCATATTTTCTAAAGTGTTACAACCTACCTGTAGAGGGACAGGTTGTAAAAGCAGCACTCTTCGTACTTGAATTTAATTTTGTAATTAATTAAAAACTTTTAATTGATTAAAGGTTTGAGATATATATATCTCAAAAAAAGTTTGATCCAGTGTCATAATGTGCATAGCCTAAAAGGAAATGTAATCCAATTATTATTCAAAATTATTATTAAGAAATTATGAAAAAAATAAATAAATTATGGTAAACATGAAAATGTGGCATGTTTTTATTAAAATATTAATATTATATTTTATTCTAAATTGTGAAAAACATGAAAATGTGTCATTAAAAGTTTTTTTTTTTTTTTAAATATGAATATTAATAAATTATTTTAAATATGTTTAAAAATCAAAATTATGAAATACATGAGAATGTGGTATTCATAAAAGTTTAGATTTATGTTAAAATACATCAATAAACATAAAAAGAAAATTGTGTATACCTTTTCATATTTATTTTTTATAATATTTTAATATAAATGTTTTTTAATTAAAACTTTTATGAATGTCCCACATATGCGATATTCATAACGTTTTAATAAAAACATTAATATTAAAAATATGAAACAATTATAAAAAGTGAAAAACATTGTGGAATTCATAAAAAGTCGTGAAAATCATTTTTCACTGACTGTAACAGCTAGCAGTTATCAATGGAGATTGGCATCTTAAAAATAAATGAGGCATAAACATTCCAGCAATTTCATGATGCATGATGAATTCAACATTGCATAATTTAATCATAAATAATGGTTACATAAACAACCATTATATATTTAAGGATTTACGTGCCTCTTGGCTGCAATCAGAATGATGTTTATATATTTATTTATTTTAATGAGAGCTCTTGCTTCAGTTCCCAGAGCATCTTTAAAAAGCCAGCTGAAAGATTCAGTGGCCTTTATTTGTCTCCCACAAGAAAGTGACAGCAATGCTTAATTAGAGTTAAAACACACCATACGGTGATGCTTTTCTCAGGCGTTTTTTCTGAGCAGAGTGTGATTAGAACAGAATTCCGTAGAGCTTTTGCTAATGAGGATGTTATACATGCAATACACAGCACTGCAATTTCAAGATTTTCCTGCCAGCTTAATAATGTTTATCTTTAGTCAATCATTATTTTCTCTGTGCAACTACTCCCAAGCCTCAAATAGTTCTGAATTACTATAATTAAAAGCTTGCAGCAAATGTTCAGCAATTTCAGGAGTGTTAGTACATTATTTTACATTGTGCGTGTGGAGCGCTGGCAGTGCATAGCATCAGCGAAGCTGCTTCAGTAAGTGCCTTCTATACATTCCCATGTTTCAGTTCCTGGTAGAGATTAATTAATGATACAGAATATTGCCGTTTTACTCAATTGACTTTATACATCTCTCCAAACTAAGCCCAGTTCTCTCCAAACAATTAACAGGACCATTGAAACAGACTCTTAATTTAGCAAAACAGCTCAATGCCGCTGAATAATGAAGTACCTCTGACATTTATTAAAAGCAAATACTGACCTCAAAGTGTTCTCTGTTAATTAAATAGCACATTAAGCTTCAGAAACACAATATTCTGTTGAAAAAAAGCTTGTTCATATTAAAATTTTAGAGAAAGTTTGGGGTCAGTAACAGTGTGTCTGAAATTGCATACTAGGTACTTCATTTGAATTTGAATTTACTTTATGACATTAAAAAAGTGTGTTCTATATAGTATGGATGTGTGTAGTGTGAATGTAATCCAGATGTACTACATCTGCCATTTTGTCATTATCACATGACCGACAGTATTGTGTGTCGTTTCACCGGCACTCACAAATCCTCTCCCGTGGGATAGTAAAGTGTCCATTGAATTCGCACTTCAGTATCTCAGTAGGTCATCCAGGTACTTTTCGCCTACTGGTTTTTGAAAACTATGTATTCTGACATCAGTGTTGGGAAAAAAGTAACTAAAAAGTAAACAAGTAAACCACTTAGTTACTTTTTATGAAAAGTATCATCTGGGCTGGGCTTGCTTGTTTATTTTTTAATAACAAAAAAAAATAAAAAATCACACCTGTACTGTAGAGGGCGCAGCTCAAACAAACCTTTCAGCTGTGCTGCCATTCTGGATTAAAGAAGAAAAGGATACAGAAGAAGGAAGCTCTTATCTCTAAATCTAATCTAAAGTAATTTTTGCTTATTAGTATGGTCGGATTGGATCATTGATGGTCAGCAGCAAAGACATTGGTGTATGAAGTTGCCACAGTTATGTAAGTTATGGACTTTTAGTTTCTAATTCTTCAGTTCCTGTTTTCCTTTCGATTTCCCGCCACTCGTTAGTTACTATGGTCACCATCATTATGAGTTCTGTGTTTCAGCTGTGTTTAATTACCTTGTTTACCCTTGTTCTGTCTACTATTTAAGTTCCTCCTTCACAGCCAGTCAGAATCTGGTCACGTTTATGTTTGTGTGTGTTTTTCGATCTGTTTGGATATTTTTTATGAGGTTTATTGTTATTAAACTTCGTGTTGAAACTTATCACCTTCGTACCCTTTTCTGTGACAAAGTGAAATAAAGTATATTTGTGTAATTTTTTTGTATTAATTTATGTAAATATTTTGTTGTAAATTGAAAAAGTAATGCGTAACTTTACTAGTTACTTGAAAAAGTAATCTGATTACGTAACTTGTAATGCGTTACCCCAAACACCATCTGACATACTACTGTTTTGGCATACTGTTTTCCACAAATTATAATTATAGTAGAAAATTATTCAATTTCAGATGTAAGATTTTTTTTTTTTTTTTAAATATCAATACTTTTATTCAGCAAAGACACATTAAATGGATTTAAAGTGACAAAGACATTTATATTAATGTTACAAAATATTTCTGTTTCAAATAAATACTGTTCTTTTGAACTTTCTATTTATCAAGAAATCCTGTGTCATGGTTTCTTAAAAAAAATTAATGTTGTGTGTATATCTGTTCTGGACACATGTGTTCCTTGTTTGATTTTCCCTCCACTACAAAGTTTCCATGGCTACCTTCATTCATCTCCTTGTGTTCGTTGTATTTAAGCCCTGTGTTTCTTTCGGTCCCTTGTCCTTCGTTGTTGTTAATTTGATGGTGTTGTGCTTACGTTCCAGTTTATCTCCTGTTATTATGAAAAGCTCTGTTCACAAAGTCCTTTCACCGTGCGCTTCTTCCCTGGATCTACACCCATAACAATTAACTATTTGCATCCATTTGATTTGATTTAAATAATCATATTTTAAAAATGCATTTATTCAAATTTCCCATAGTCAGCATAAGTCTGTTCATTGAGGACGCAATTAAATTAAAAAGCATTAACATAAATATGGGTAGCTGGAACAAGCAATATTCAGTTAGCAGCATGTTAAAACTGTGCACCCCAAAATGGATGAATTTAATATGCAATTCAAATACATAAATCTTTAGGTCTAAATATGGATATAGAGCAGATCTACAAAAAATTACCCTGTCTATGAATCTGTGTTTAGATGCCAATATTAATTGTTTTCAGAGCACTCACCATATAGTTTAGAGGAAATATGTAAAATCATTTGAGGAAAAACTCAGTCAAGAACACTGAATACTTTGCTGGGCGAGTGTGAATACGGTGTGTGGGCTCTGTGAAACCGCATTACACACAAATTTTAAACTGAAATGAGCAGATGAGAAACAGATGGACTGAAAAGAAGTATGACCATGGGTTTCCAGGCAGCTGTTGATTTGTGTTCATTACAGCCAGAATACTCTCCTCATCTCTCTGTTCGCCAATCATTCTGTTCCTCGTACCCTGTCTGTCCCTTTCCCATTCTGTCGGCGTCTTTTGTCTCTTTTACAGTCCGTCCTTCTTTTCACCGAGCCTTATATAAAGTCATCTGATTTTTGTCCTGGTGGTTAAGGAGGCATGAAATGATCTAGCTCCCTGAGTGTTTGTATGAGTCTTTTATCTCCCACTAACAGCATGTCACCAAAGACTTTCCTCTTTAGCCTCCGCCATTAGTCTTGTGAGACATCACAGTTTGAGCCATCACAGAGGTTACAGGCGTATGTCAACACTCAAAGACTAACGGTAATATTGACTGCATTGCTGAATTCAAGGCAGAACACTGTAGCGACATTCTTTTATTCTCAAACATCTGCATTAGATGTACAGTTTCTTGACTCAATTAGCTTGTCTGCGGGCCTTTGCATTTGCTGGGTCATTCCTACAGTTTGGTGGATTTTATGTCACCATGAAACAATACTGCATTTTTTACATAGGTAACACTTTTAGAGTACTGTTCCATCATTAATGAATAACTACACAGGAACAAATGAGTAAAACAATATTAACATTCCTGTAACTACTATTAACTAACAAAAATCCAGATTAATGAAGTAGTAACAGTGCTCAGTTGAATAAGGTAATTCACTATTAGCTAATTACATTTTTTCTCAATTGATTTGACACATTTCTCCAAATGAATATAGTTGCTCTCAAAACAATTAACATAGCAAACTAAACAAACTCTTGTGTTGGCAAAACAGTTCAGTATTCACTGCATAATGAAGCACTGCAGTTTTTTCCATAAATGCATTTATCAAAAATAAATACTAATACTAACTCTCTGTTGATTTGATAACAAATTCAGCTGTAAATACACAAACACATGAATGAAAATACAGTGGGGAGAACAAGTATTTGATGCACTGCCGATTTTGCAGGTTTGCCCACTTACTTGTAGAAGTCTGTAATTTTTATCATAGGTACAACTGTGAGTGACAAAATCTAAAACAAAAATCCAGAAAATCAAATTGTATAACTTTTAAATAATTAATTTGTATTTTATTGCATGACATAAGTATTTGATCACCTACCAACCAGGTCTCTCACAGACCTGTTAGTTTTTCTTTAAGAAGCCCTCCTGTTCTCCACTCATTACCTGTATAAAAGACTCCTGTCCACTCACTCACTCAAACAGACTCCAACCTCTCCACAATGGCCAAAACCAGAGAGCTGTGTAAGGACATCAGGGATGAAATTGTTGACCTGCACAAAGCTGGGATGGGCTACAAGACAATAGGCAAGTAGCTTGGTGAGAAGGCAACAACTG